>OY744482.1:384857592-386089258 GCA_963556165.1 Tipula helvola | reverse complement strand
TAAAATCTATGCCATAGCACACCCGACTCAGTCGTTTGAGGTATATGTCTTTGGTCGTGGATTGTAGGTTACATCACAGCTGCGCTATGGCATATACTGAATTACAACTTCAACATACCAACCCACTCAACTCACCTTCCATGGTCAAATAATTTGTTTAGCTCCTCATTCTCATGGAAAGTATAACAACAATAAAAATATCCAATGAGTAATTGAGTTTTAAAAAAAAAAATAAATTAATTTAATTCAAAAACCCCAATAATCAAAATTTACAATCATTTACATTCATCTGTTGGTAACATAATAGTAAATAGAAAAAAAAAATGAATTTGGAAGCAGAAAGGGAAAAACACAAGATTTCCTTATTAGTTTAATTCAATGCTACCGTTAATTATCCAATTATCTTAGGGATATAATGACAGTTTATCCCAGAACAAAATATAATAAAAATAAAAAAAATTAATCACATACCTGCAAAACCGTAGACTGCGAAAGCGCTTCCAACGGCCTCGATCCTGCTAAAATATTTAAATTAATTCACCACCTCCCGAAATAACCCGCTATAATATGGTTAATTAACTACAGCTTACATATTATGATTTAATTAAATAACAAAAAAAAAAAATTGAAAATCAAAAGAAAATTACTTCCAATAACAAACTTATAGAAGAAAAAAAAAATTACGTTATAATAATAGTAGAAGTTAAATGACACAACAAAAACAAAATAATAGTAATTATACTAAACAAAATAATACTAGTAAATTGGTAAGCCAATGATAATAATAAAAAAAAGTCAAATATTCCTCCAAAAGACTGGCTTAAGCTGCTTATCATATATTAATCTCCGTTTGGATGTATATACAATTGGTGACCTTCACCGTTAATAACCAATTTTATCCGGGTAAAAAAAAAAACGTCTCCAGAAGAACGCTAATAATGCCGTCGTTGTTATAAACAATAAACTTTTGTTGATGGTTGACTCATGTCTTTAGGTTTAACGTTAATCAAATTCCCACATCATTAAACGTGTTCCCACAATAATTTAGATTAAACATATCGTTAATCAAAAAAAAAAAATAACAGTATTTCTGTGCTACCCTTTTAATTAATAAGCACAAATTTAATAAGGGTTTTTCTTTATACTGTAACTGGTTTAACACGCACATAAACAAGTCTCTTATGCACTTTTACCACTTAATTGTTGGTCGAATTTATGTAATGTCCACAAGCACAACACACGTAATCCATAATTTTAGTTCTGTAGTTTTTTTTTTATACCAATTATTATATGTACATATTACTATAAAAAAACTACCAAAAAAAAACTTTCACAACCAAAAGCAATATTTTGTAGCACAACTTCAATATCATGGAATTATTAAATTCCCATATTCACTTAATAATTTTGGCAAGCGAATTCTATTTACTTTAATATTTTTTGTTAGGTACTCCTACTACTGATATCGTATACATCCGTCCATTTTGCACAATTCTCATCGACTGTCCAAAAAAAAAAAATTTCAACAAAAAAAATTATTTGACCCATAATGGTGTGTGTTCTAATTCATTCCATCCAGAACCTTCCATCCCATTCACAAACTGATCTACTCGAAGAGTAATCAGGGGAAACTTAAAATAGAACAGCTAAAATGATCCATTGATCACATCACAATAATAATTCAATCCATTCATTGACATAAAATAATAAAAAAAATTAGACAATATAGTTACGTCGCAGTAATCAGTAACATTGAGCGGAGTAGGTGCGCGGATGTTACAATCGTGGGGACGTACTCATCGACCACTGAGTGTCTCAAAAGCCGGGCATAAAATCCTATAAACAAATTACCGATTAATATATTTATGTATGAATATCTTTGGCGTGATAAATGCCAATAAGTTTCCCATCGCTAGCGGTCAATTCATAGGCAACATTACCTACTTGTCGTGATACCGTTGCTTTTATAAATTTTGGAGCCAACTTCGCCGAATAATGTTTTATAGCGTCACTCAAGGTAAAGTTACGTACATAAACCGATTGGCCAATTTCAAATGCGCGATTGCGACTCCGCAGGTTGTAAGTTCGGGTGCTTTTACTATAAGCATCTTTTAAATGAGACAACACGTTTTGTTGGGAGATACTCAATCGATTGGCTTTACTTAAAATTGCTACTTCTCCATTTGCGACAAGATGTAATTCTTTCAATAACTTGTATTCGCTACCATGGGCTATATAGTGTTGACCAAACATCAAAAAATGCGGCGAATATTTAGTTGCGCTGTGGTTTACATTTCGTAATGCTGAAGCAATTTCATGCAGATGCTGATCCCATTTTCGGTGATCATCTTTAATGTAAGATCGTATGGCCGTGAGAATTGAGCGGTTTACTCTTTCGGATGCATTACATTGGGGAGAATACCTTGGAGTAAACATATGCTTTACCCCAAATTTGGCTAATAACGCTCGCAAGCAAACTGCATTGAACTGGGTACCATTGTCAGATGTCACTGTCTCGGGAACTGAGAATAGTGTAAATATTTCCTTTTCCAAGAAATTACAGACAGTGGTAGCTAACGCTTGCTTCATCGGCTTAAGGAATACAAATTTGCTATATAGGTCCAATACAATAAACAAATAGGCGTTTCCATTGGAAGATCTTGGATACGGCCCCAGAAAATCCATGTATAGATGTTGCATTGATCTTTCAGCAATTATTTGGTTACCCATCAAGGGTTGCGTTGAATAATTTGGTGCCTTTACTTGCTTACATGTCTGGCAATTCGCAACATAATCTCGAACATTCTTGGACATAGTGGGCCAATAGAAATACCTTTGTAATCGGTCAAGGGTTTTCGCCATCCCCAGATGTGAAGAGGAAGGTGGATCATGAGCCAATTTAACCAACGGACCTGTAAGATTGTGTGGAACATATAATTTCCATAAAGGAATGTCAGTATCGCTATCTTCATTAGACTTAGACGGATTAATGAAGAGCTTATTTCCCTCAACACGAAGATTTATATATTCGGATGGATTATTTAGGACTTTAGTTACCAGTTCTTGGTAACTAGAGTCATTAAAATCAGTAGAATCTAGATTTATGTTCAATAAATTTTCATCAGAATTGAACTTTTCGTTAGACAGCTCCTCCATAAAGACACGGGACAAAGCATCTGGCACAACGTTTTGACTTCCTTTTCGATGCATAATTTTAAAGTCAAACCCTTGTAGCTTTAACGCCCATCTTGCTAGTCTGCCATTTAGGTCACTTTGGTTCATAAGCCATTTAAGACTTGCGTGGTCAGTGATGATGATGAACGAGTACCCCTCAATATATGCCCTGAACTTCTTTACGCTTAGCACAGCGGCTAAACATTCCAATTCGGTTACGGAATAGTTCCGCTGTGCCGCGTTAAGTTTTTGGGACATAAAAGCGATGGGGTGCTCGCCACCATCATCACCGATCTGGAATAATACACTTCCAACGCCAGTACTACTAGCATCACATTGAATGTGAAATGGACGTGTAAAGTCTGGGTGAGTCAAAACCGGTGCTCTAGATAAGGCCAGCTTTAATTGGTCAAAAGCATGCTGACATTCATTACTCCACTTAAAAACCTGTTTTTTCTTTAGAAGGTCAGTTATTGGGGCTGCCAGAGTAGCGTACGAAGAAATGAATCTACGATACCATCCTGACAAACCCAAAAACCTACGAACCTTCTTCACAGTATCCGGCACAGGGAATGATAGAATAGCGTTAACCTTATCCTGGTTCACTTTTAAGCAACCATCTCCCACCACATAACCAAGGTAGTGAATCTCCTTTAAAAGAAATTTACTTTTACTCAGATTAACAGTTAGGCCGGCAGCCCTGAGTAACGATGCAACTTGCTTTAATAAATGAATATGCTCTTCGAAGTTCTCGGATGTAATGAGGAGGTCATCCAAATACACAAACACTTTTTCGTGTAGTTGATGTGGTATCACCCGGTCCATTAGCCTACACATTGTTTGGGGCGCGTTGCAAAGTCCGAATGGCATGACCACAAACCGGTACAAAGGACGACCAGGGACCGTGAATGCAGTTTTATCTCGGGACTCCTGAGACAACGGGATCTGCCAAAAAGCATCCTTCAAATCGATGCTTGAAATAAATTTGGTTTGATCCAGTCGACTCAAGAGTCCGTCAATTATAGGTAATGGGTACGCGTCCCTAGTCGTCACTTCATTCAGTCTGCGGGCATCTAAGCACAATCGAACCTTGCCATTGGACTTTGTGACTAATGTAACCGGGGAACTCCAAGAGCTATTTGACTCCTCTATTACACCGAGTGCTAACATTCGATCGAGCTCGTCATATAGGGCTTTTTGTTTGATAGGAGATACGGCATAATGACGCTGTTTTATAGGTTTAGCGTTACCTACATCAATAACATGCGTCAGGAGATGTGTACGCCCTAGACCGTTTTCTTCGGAAGAAGGAAATGCCCTGATAACTTCCTCTAAAATCGTTAGTTGCTGGGGGTTTAAAGAATGACGCATGTCGTCCGAACTTAGCTGTGTGGTGATGGATTCAGTCAACTCAGATATGGCTAAAGGAGGCGTTATTTTTATTTTAAATTCACGCCAAAAATCAATCCCCAAGTACAAGGGCTGCTGTAAACTTGGAATTATGAATACTTTAAATACCTTTTCTTGTTCATTAAATTTTAAATTGGCATAAATATATCCAAATACTCTTTCAGAGCGTCCTGAAGCCATCTTAACTCTAGTGGGCAAATAGAAAACTTTATAGTCGGAACTTTCTAAATATTTTTCACTCCCCAAACCTAATGCTGTGATCGTAGCCCCGCTATCTAGTAGGCCTCGATACTTTTGTCCATTAAGAAGTACGTTCGCGTAGGGTCGGTTATCTGGAATATTATTGAAAACTGTTTCTGACACCAATTTATGAAGTGTACGTTTATTGTACCAATATTGCCGAGCTCTGTAATGGGGTTTTTTGAATGGTTGCGAACCTTGGTATTCATAAGCTGGTGAAAAGGTAATCGGACAGTCTAGGGGGGTCGTGGGAGTGTGATCGGAAAATATGGTTAGTGAATTGTTGCTATTCATGGATGGGGTTATGGGGGTGGCAGAGACCGCTGAGTTATTACCTCGGTTTCTCCCTTTGCTGTTGCACTCATTGGTGGAGGTCTGGGAAGTGATAGAGGTTGAGGCGCCGGATTCCCAGGAGTTCGAGACCTCACGTTCACGTTTCCCGAACACCTAAAACACTTTGGTTTCAAAATACCCGGACGTCCACATCCAAAGCAGAATACTTTCGGTGGCTTTGAACAATCTACGAATGAATGCCCCATATCCTGACAATTCCAACATATTGTCGTATTGTTACTATCGTACGCATTATTAATTCGCGAGGGCGCTGCTTGTGTTTGGCGTCGTACGTTTATTTCGTCCACTTGTGTAGCGCGTTCATCAATATCCGTTTCATCAATCGAAAATTCGTTTATAGTCCTTCGTGTGCATAATCTCTCTGGTTCATACCCTGTGCGTTTCCAGGTGTCCTCTAGAGCTAGGCACCGTCGCACAAGGGCTGAGATTGAATTGATTTCTTGATCAGCTAATGTCACTTGGAAACCGGCCCGCATATTTCGCCTAACAATATGTAGTAACTCGGAATCACCTAGAGGATCACGAAATTGCAAGGACAACGCAATAATGTCATTGTAGAAAGCTCTAAAGCTCTCATTAGGCTTTTGTTTGCGGGATTCTAAATGTCTTCGGATATCATGTTCCGTTCTTCGGTCTTGGAACCGTTCGATCATATCACGCTTTAGACGACTCCAGCAGATATTGGGATTGCGCTCTATGTGACACCAATACCAGTTTGAGGCAGCTCCAGTTAAAAGAACTCCTATTTGGTCTACTAATTCATTTTTTGAAACGTTAAAAGTGTCAGCGTGATGTTCCACTCGAAACATAAATCTTTCGATTGCTACATCGTCGGAATTTCCATCGAAACTCAATTTCCACTTGGTAATATGGTTAGTAGTCTTGGTGGAAGTGGTGTCTTTTGAGGCAGGTGGGTCTTTGAACATGTTGGTTGAAGACAACATTTTTGAAATACCTGTTGCTCCGTCCTCTAGCTGATCTGAGGGTGACGGGTGTGCCAATACCTTGGAAGAAGTAGCTTCGGGAGTTGAGTTTTTCCCTGGTTCCTCATCTTCGGAAGTCGTTAGATCTTCTGGGTCTTCATGTTGGGAGTTTTTGATTTTATCTAGTGTCTCGTCAAAATTTTCGTCTCCTTGAATTAATGTTTGAACTGCGGTCAACAATAAATTGGTCGTGTTAATGTGGGCTCGACATTGCGGTTTATATGTTTTAGTGGTGTTTAATAGCCTCTCCAGTCGAGCATTGATGTGCATCAATTTACATTCCACTTTACGCATCTCATTTTGTTCAGCTTTCTTATCAGGTTGCATCTCCGTAATCCAATCGCGATGCTCTTTAAGTTTCAGAGCGCATTTTTTTAATTCTCTCTGCGGACTACGTCGGGCGGCTGTATGTGCTTTGTATGGCCGTAGAACGGGGTTTTTCTCTTCGTTGGTTACTGCTAATTGCAGAGCAGCGAGGTTATTGACTGGGGTTCCCTTAATACCTCTAACAAGGCATTCCACCTCAAATTCATCGGGAGCAAGAATAGCGACATCCATTATTAAATATGATTCGGAAAATCAGATATGAAGAAAAAAAAAATCAAAATTCAAAAAGCAAAAAAAAATTATCGACAAAATGAAACCGTTTTAAAAATAAAATGGAACCAAGCTCAAAAAAAAATATTAACTCTGAAAAGTAACTATTTTTAATTTTGGTTCTGTAAACTTAAGTTATTTTATATGAATGAATATTTCAATAATCGCAATCAATATTTATATCGATTTGAAAACTATCGATAAACTTAAAAAAAATCTAATTAATAACCATCACCTAAATAATAAGAATATACAATATTAAATCTATTTATATCAAATAATTTTTTTCAATAAAAAAAAATAAACCACAACCATGGAAGGGTAGAGTTGAGCAGGTTAACAGTAACTTTTTAAATATGATAGGTAATTACAGATTATATCAATATAGGCTTCCATCATTCTACTAAAAATTAGGAAAGGTGGCCTATGTACAAGATATAATATAAATACTTATAATTCGACGTGGTAAGCCTTACAAAAACTTTGACCTTTAAAGTCATCTACATTTACTTAATATCGTTTCAAATACACAACGTATGATGATGAAAATCAAATGGAAGACTTGATTGCTTAGTATAATTTGTAAAACACCAACGGAATTTAAGCATAAAGAGAAAAAAAAAATAATAAAAGAAATAAGAAAACTACTAATAATAATTATTTCAGGACTTCAACTAAAAAAAAATAAATTCTGTTATATAACCAAAAATTAAAGTGAATTCTAGTATTTGCATCTACAAAAGAATTACCAAGCAAATGTCAACCCAACGGGGGAAAATAACTTAGGATTCCTTCAGAATCAAAACCATTCAAGATAATTTAAAACAGTTAATAAAACAAAGTCCTCATTATCTTGGGCGCCATATGTAACATTAGCCTTAAAACAATAATAATAAATGGCTAATGAATACATAAAAAAAAATGGTTGCTGTGATGCAGAAAATAAAATCTATGCCATAGCACACCCGACTCAGTCGTTTGAGGTATATGTCTTTGGTCGTGGATTGTAGGTTACATCACAGCTGCGCTATGGCATATACTGAATTACAACTTCAACATACCAACCCACTCAACTCACCTTCCATGGTCAAATAATTTGTTTAGCTCCTCATTCTCATGGAAAGTATAACAACAATAAAAATATCCAATGAGTAATTGAGTTTTAAAAAAAAAAATAAATTAATTTAATTCAAAAACCCCAATAATCAAAATTTACAATCATTTACATTCATCTGTTGGTAACATAATAGTAAATAGAAAAAAAAAATGAATTTGGAAGCAGAAAGGGAAAAACACAAGATTTCCTTATTAGTTTAATTCAATGCTACCGTTAATTATCCAATTATCTTAGGGATATAATGACAGTTTATCCCAGAACAAAATATAATAAAAATAAAAAAAATTAATCACATACCTGCAAAACCGTAGACTGCGAAAGCGCTTCCAACGGCCTCGATCCTGCTAAAATATTTAAATTAATTCACCACCTCCCGAAATAACCCGCTATAATATGGTTAATTAACTACAGCTTACATATTATGATTTAATTAAATAACAAAAAAAAAAAATTGAAAATCAAAAGAAAATTACTTCCAATAACAAACTTATAGAAGAAAAAAAAAATTACGTTATAATAATAGTAGAAGTTAAATGACACAACAAAAACAAAATAATAGTAATTATACTAAACAAAATAATACTAGTAAATTGGTAAGCCAATGATAATAATAAAAAAAAGTCAAATATTCCTCCAAAAGACTGGCTTAAGCTGCTTATCATATATTAATCTCCGTTTGGATGTATATACAATTGGTGACCTTCACCGTTAATAACCAATTTTATCCGGGTAAAAAAAAAAACGTCTCCAGAAGAACGCTAATAATGCCGTCGTTGTTATAAACAATAAACTTTTGTTGATGGTTGACTCATGTCTTTAGGTTTAACGTTAATCAAATTCCCACATCATTAAACGTGTTCCCACAATAATTTAGATTAAACATATCGTTAATCAAAAAAAAAAAATAACAGTATTTCTGTGCTACCCTTTTAATTAATAAGCACAAATTTAATAAGGGTTTTTCTTTATACTGTAACTGGTTTAACACGCACATAAACAAGTCTCTTATGCACTTTTACCACTTAATTGTTGGTCGAATTTATGTAATGTCCACAAGCACAACACACGTAATCCATAATTTTAGTTCTGTAGTTTTTTTTTTATACCAATTATTATATGTACATATTACTATAAAAAAACTACCAAAAAAAAACTTTCACAACCAAAAGCAATATTTTGTAGCACAACTTCAATATCATGGAATTATTAAATTCCCATATTCACTTAATAATTTTGGCAAGCGAATTCTATTTACTTTAATATTTTTTGTTAGGTACTCCTACTACTGATATCGTATACATCCGTCCATTTTGCACAATTCTCATCGACTGTCCAAAAAAAAAAAATTTCAACAAAAAAAATTATTTGACCCATAATGGTGTGTGTTCTAATTCATTCCATCCAGAACCTTCCATCCCATTCACAAACTGATCTACTCGAAGAGTAATCAGGGGAAACTTAAAATAGAACAGCTAAAATGATCCATTGATCACATCACAATAATAATTCAATCCATTCATTGACATAAAATAATAAAAAAAATTAGACAATATAGTTACGTCGCAGTAATCAGTAACATTGAGCGGAGTAGGTGCGCGGATGTTACACAATATTATTACATTTATACGAGTTTATTTTGTTTGCAATAAAAGCTTTAAAACATGCTTTAAGTCACGTTTCGAAAATCAAAATGTACGACATCAAAAATGTAATATAATATAATAACAATCAGGTTATAACTATAACCGTGTATATGACCCCTTTGACATACATAATCCAATTGTAATTTAATTACAAATTATCGTGTTCTGTTGATGACACTTTGGATAACAACGACAAAAAGCTTGTGTAATTTTCTAATTTGAAACTAATCACATTGATTGGTTTTGAATTGATCGATATTAAGTTCGAACGATGATTACAACAGGTAATTTATGTATTTTGAATGAATTTTAATGAGCGCACAAAGAACATTGTTTTTGACGTATAATAATATTTACATAAATAACTCATCCATTCTAATTTTCTAACTAAGCGATCTAAATTATTCCAAACTTTATAACAAAATATTAAGAATTATTTTTGAAAAACTTTTAAACTTTGTAAACAAAACTGTTTAACCAATTCTCAAACTAATGTAAGTTTGTTCTCAACAACTATTTTATATACATAGTTAATTATTATTTGTAGAAATTAATTTAAGACATTTCTTATGTAAATCGAATTAAATTCATGTTTATTCATATTTACATACATAATGTATTATTTACATCGTAATAATTTGTTTCTGAATTTAGTTAACATTGTGATGTGTTATTTTAATTGGAGTAATATAAACCGTATGTATCTACAAATAGAAATGATAAAAGCAAATTACATAAATCAGCATTAAAGTAATTAAATTCATCATATACAAGTTTGTAGTAATCAAAATTTTCTCGTAATTCTACTCAGCTCCAGATCGGCATGTGCCAATAGAGATGCACCGTAATATTTCACCGTTGATTTATTCCGACCAGTTTTGCTACACTAAATTGTAAATTGAAAATCAAAACCGCTCAACTATACATAATTTTCAAAATTAGTGTTTTTAACGTGTGGGTTCTTTTCAATGTAATCGTATAGACCAGTGATCGCAAATACATGGCACGCGTGCCTAACTTAGCACGTTTAGAAATTTGTCTGGCACCCCAACAAAATTTGGGTTTTCAAAAATCGACCTTTTTTGCAATTATTCTTATAAAAAAATGGGAAAGACGTAACAACTACCTTTACGAATACCAAATATTTTCGATAAATACGGAAAGCTCAAAAGAAAACTAATAGGTGATAAAATATGTTGTAGTTGTTGTTCAAATTAACACGCTTTTAATTAACACTCACAACACAACTTCTTTCACAACTTTCTAATTTACATTTACTTTATTTTAACCTCACTGTATGAAAGCCAACAACACAGTATATCGTACCAAGATGTGTGTTGTCAGAACCGAGAACTAACTCAGGGTTGTACAATGAAATATTATAAATATATTATATTCAGGGTTGCAACATCTCCCCCTAATAAAGTAGATATATACCTTGGAGGTATTATAAACCTTGGCTTGCACCAAGTCTCCAACTTTGTAATGCCTTGGTTTAGTTCCGTGCTTTTTGTTGAACTGTTCATTCATCGAATTATTCCGATGATCTGCTGCGTGAGGTTGCTGACTTGGTAGTAGTAGGTCCAGAGTTGTTCTGATTTTGCGATTGAACATAATCTCGGCTGGAGACAATCCAGAAGGTGTATTCGGATTTGGTGTTGTACGATAATTTGATAAGAAAATTTGTAGTGTTTCCTCTATTGACTCTCCTTCCCCTTGAATTTTCTTCAACGCCCTTTTCAGCGTATCGACGAACCTTTCCGCCTGCCCATTTGATTGCGGATGGTATGGAGCACAACGGAGATGTTGTATGCCGTTCCGCTCACACATTAGTTGAAATTTCGCGGAAACGAACTGTGTTCCGTTGTCTGAGACGATGAGTTGTGGTGATCCAAAACGAGCCAAACTTTCTTCAATGATAGCTACCGTTTTGGTTGCGGTGATAGTTGGTGTAATGAATATTTCTGGCCATTTCGAATATGCGTCAACAATGACCAAAAAATATAATCCGTTTATTGGACCGGCATAATCAATATGAATGCGCTGCCATGGACCCTCGGGTATCGACCATGACTCCAACGGTACCTTTGTAGAGGTCTTTGCAACACTGGTGCATTGATTACATCCCTTGACCAAATCTGCAATATTTTCGTCAATTCCAGGCCAGTATACGTAGCTGCGTGCAATAGATTTCATGCGTCCTATGCCTTGATGTGCTTTATGTAATTGATGCAATACTTTCCGTTGATACATGTGTGGAATTACAATTCTATCCCCGAACATCAGGCAATCGCCGATAACTGATAATGATTGTGATTGTTTTAAAAATGCTCTGACGTCCGTATTGGAAATCGATTTTGGATTTGGCCATTGAGAATTGACGTAACGAATAACTGTTTGAAGTATTTCACATTGCCGAGTTGCCTTGATTATCATCGAATGCGTGATTAGCAAATGACTGACTGTATCTACCTGTGAATTGCGCAAATCAACTTCCAACTGAAGCGATGCTATTACGTAGTCCTCGTCTGGTTTCAATTGTGCACTTATTAAACGTGAGAGAATATCGGCGTAGCCGAATTTATCCGTCGCGACGTACTCAATGTTGAAATCATACGGGAGTAAGGTACATGCCCACCTTTGAAGTCTATTCGCAGTGTAGACAGAAATTCCCTTCTTTGAACCGAATATTGATAGTAGAGATTTATGGTCCGTTTGTAAAATGAATTTCCGGCCATAAATCATCCGATGAAATTTAGTAACTGCGAATATCAAGCCTAATGTTTCTTTCTCGATCTGCCCGTACCCCATCTCGGCTTTCGTTAGTGACCGAGAAGCATGGCTAACTGCCTTTACCGAACCGTCTTCATACCGGTGATATATGCAAGCACCGATCCCAGTCTGACATGCATCCGTTGCTACCACTATCTGCTGATTTGGGTCATAATGGGTAAGCATGAGATCAGACTTAAGTATTTGTTTCAGTAGGCCAGTCCCATTTAGCGTCTTTTTTAAGTAAGGCATCGAATGGGCGTCTTAGCTGATGCATATCTTTGATGAATTTACCGTAGTAATTAATTGCTCCCAGATATGACTGCAACGTCTGAATGTTCTTTGGTGGAGGCATGCGTGTGATTGCTTCCACTTTCCCTGGATCTGGTCTCGTTCCGTTTTTATCGATAATTCGACCCAGATATTTAATAGATTTCATAAAGAAATTACATTTATTGATTTTGATGATGAAGCCAAAATCTTTAATACGCTGAAGTGTTTGGTATAAACGATTTTCGTGCTCTGCTTCTGTTCTACCACAGACGATTAAATCGTCCATGTACGCTGCTACCCCTTCCAGGCCTTCCACCATAGTGCTCATTATTTGCTGAAATGCACCTGGCGCAGCTTTGACACCGGGTGGCAGTCGATTAAATTTGAACAACCCACGATGTGTGTTGATTGTAAGCAATTCCCGTGACTTTTCATCGACTTCTACCTGAAGGAACGCATCACACAAATCTATTTGACTAAAGGCTGTGCCATTTGCCAGTTTTGAAAAAATGTCATCGGGTAGCGGTAATGGGAATTGATGAGGCTCGAGTGCATCGTTTAGATCTGTTGAATATTCTGCACAAATTCGAATCCTACCGTTGCTTTTTTTTACACAAACTATTGGTGCGGTCCATTCGGAAAAATCCACTGGTGTGATGATACCCAGTTGTTGGAGACGATCCAGTTCATCATTTATTTGTGTTAATGCCGCGTACGCCACTGGTCCTTTCGCTCTGAATACTGGTCTTTTATTTGGTTTGACGTGCAATGTGACTTGTATTTTCGTGCACCGTCCGAGAGTATCTTTGAATACATCCGGAAATGATGAAATCAGTGTTGTTATCAGCTGCTGGTCTGAACTTATGCTGTTAATGGATGAAACGTTGCATATCGATCTGAGCGGCACATCCCAGATGTTGAATTTATCAATCCAATCTATTCCGAATAGATTCAGATTGTTATCGCCTGATACAAAACATTTCCCCGTAATTGTAGTGTTATTGAATTCCATATCACATTGAAATTCCGCTAACAATTCAAGCTGTTGCCCAGATGCACTTGTTGCTGATTGATTTGTTTTTTCCAATGTGGGCTCACCAATTTCCTGCCAAATTGATTTGGAAATAATGGTAATGTCTGACACTGTATCCAGCTGCATATTCACTGAGACATGGTTGATTCTTACATTGATGAATTTGCGCTTTGCAGCCATATCTCCATTCACTGCAAAAATTCCTTTTGATTGTAGCACATTTTTGTTTTGATTTTTAATATGCGCTTGTTTGCTGTGTTGAGTACTATAACAACCGTTATAACCTTCCTTATGCCCCACCTGTTGGCATTCCCGACACCGATGTTGTTTGTATGAACAGTCGGCTGTGAAATGCATGCCGCCGCATTTCCAACATGGCTTACTGGGTGCTGATTGGCGTTTGTCCGTGTGATGATTCGGATTGGGCTTATTTTAGTATTTGTTTTGACTGTTGAAATGTTTTTTCTGATCTGTCACGATTCTCAATCATTTTTGTCTCTTTTTTGAGGTTAATGAGCTGCTGGGCTTCTGTTATCAACTTCTCTAGTGACATTGTTTTGTCTGCATCGATTCTCGACCACAGTTTTGTTCGGATGTCTGCGTCACATGACGACCTTAACCCACTTGTAAAAATAAGTCATTTGAACTGATCTGCTGTCAAATTCTTCAGATCGAAATCATCGCAATGCCGATTTATACGGCCCGCGTATGCCACAAAATCCTCCGAACTTTTCTTCTGCTGCTGTAAACACTCGAATCGTAGATTGAACAATGATTTTTTCGGACCGAAAATGTCTTTTAATTTTGCGACAGTTTCGTCAAATGAGAAATCACGAGGACTTTTCGGTAAAATGTAACCGATGTGTGTAGTTTACGTAAAAGCAGCCTCGTCTTCACTCCATCGTCCACCATCTACCTTGAACAAATCCTCAAATCTTTCATACCATGTGTCGAAATATTTGCCGTCCTCCGGATCATGGTAAAATTCAACAATCTGATTCGCAAGATTATGAATTTGTTGAACATCGTCATTTTTTGTACTTTTTGCCAAATGTTTGATTATGACGTCGTGTGATTTGAGCATTTCGGTGATGGAACTCAACATTTTTTTTGTAGCTTCGTCCATCTTGTTTTTTTTTATATATATTATGTGTATAGAAAAAAATCGCGAACACGTTTTTTTTTTTAATTTTATTTTTATTACTCCGTTATCCTCGTCGCCAATTCTGTTGTAGTTGTTGTTCAAATTAACACGCTTTTAATTAACACTCACAACACAACTTTATTAATATATATAACTTCTAATTTACATTTACTTTATTTTAACCTCACTGTATGACAGCCAACAACACAGTATATCGTACCAAGATGTGTGTTGTCAGAACCGAGAACTAACTCAGGGTTGTACAATGAAATATTATAAATATATTATATTCAGGGTTGCAACAAAATATATGGTTGGTTCAAAAAATCGAAAGATTTTTGAACTTCGGGTGCTGCATGTCTAGTTGTTACAATTTTTTTTTTTTTTTGTTGAATTGGTTCACTTGTTCCTGACGTTTCATGACATTTCTAGCTATATTGCGTGCCACTACTTCGGAAATTACCTTTTATAATTCTGAAGATTCTAAAATTGAAAATTCGTTTGAAAAAGTTTGATTCAAGACGTTATGATGATTATTAAACCTTTGCTATGCAGTCATCAGGTTCAAGCTAAACAAATTATTATTCCTACGGCGTTAAGTCATGACTTAGTAATTAGGGAAGCGTTGACGAACCTTTCGTTGACAAAAGAGGTACACGAGTATTTAACACATGGTGCTACCAGCAAACCTTCTAAACCAACCAAACAGCAGACACGACCACCAATGGGTAACTTATTTAAAGTCGAATAACCATGGCAACTCACGAAAAAATCATTATATTGATTGTATTGGGATACCTAACTAAATTTGTGGTTCTCAATGCATTAACGAAAGGAACTGCTCAACAAGTCACCTAATTTTTGATAGAAGAGATATTTTGTATTTATGGTGTACCGGATTAACGGAACGCTATTTAAAGGTGCAGAAACAAACCTTTATTAACCTTGTCTAGGATAATAGATTCAAAAACAGCAATCTATATTTCTAGAAGCGAATGGTTCAGAATATGGGATATTATGGGATAGTTATCTGCCAGAAATAGCTTGAACAACAAGGAATAGTGTGCATGAAACTGTGAAAAACAAACCCCATTCCTTACTATTTGATTATAATAAAGTAAATCATTGACAAGATTATCAGCTGCTTCGCAAGTTGTAAGGAATGTCTGATGGCGAAATATTGCTACCACTATCAGCAAAGTTATTATTAGTACACCATATCACATTAGTTTTTTATTTGGGGAATGATGTTAGTTTTTTTTCGGCAGTATATAAAAAAGGATGAACCAGAAATCTTTTGCACAATCAGACTCAAACTTTGAACTTTGTGGTCTAAAGACAAATTAATTGTGCTCCAGATGCACCATAAAGTTGTTACTTTATGCCCAATACAAACAAAATATCATTCTATTTTATGTTAAATCTAACCAGCCTCGGGGGGTTCTTCAATTATGAAAATCTAAAATAAGCAAAGCTAGCATTTTATACATATAGAATATACATACACATAAAAAAATGGTACATAAAAGCTTTCAAATTATTTGCTATTCTTTCTTAAAATATAAAAATATTTTATTTTAAACAATAAAATGAAGATAAATATCTTGACTAATAAAATTTCAATTTAAAAATTTATAAAATATGATATAACCTGATTATTTTTAATAACCCTATTATAAAAAAGAAAAATTTATTTGTATAAATAAAAATTAATCTTCAAAACCGTAAATATGAAAGCTTTTTTTTGAAAAAATAATAATAATAATTTTAGAAATTATGAACCATTTTTGAATACCTATACAATACTCGTAAGTAGTTAACGAATTTATAATAAAAAACGTGTGCACACAATGAAATAATATTTTATGACACAAAAAGATGCATGAAAAGTTGTTTTTTATGTATATAGTAGGGCTTCTTTACTTCCGGTGAAGTAGCATCATAAAATAATATTAAATTGTTCAAGAATTGTCAGCAATTTATAACAATTTCCACTTCAAATTATGGGTCCGGAAATATTTTATAGTTTTCGAGTAATATCCGAAAAAGGAAAGAATTTGATTTTTTTTTTGTGGCGGTTAAACCATTATCCAAAATCATAAATTTGAATTAGATATTATAGATTAACTTCTCTGACTTCTCTTTTTCCTATTCAACAAATTAAACAAAACTTCCTGATAGTTTCACCGAAAGCTGACGTATAATGTTAAGCAATCATTATATTTTTGGTCTAGATATCAAAACTTTTGATCGTACTAGCATATCAAATAATCACTCATCACAGTTTGATTTAACCCGAATTTCGTTTCCATAGTATGACAAGCGTCGGCGAGTTTGATTAAATCATTTATATTATCCCCCCACGTATTAGTACGTTAGATACTATGAAATCTGGAAGACGATCTAACCATGCCACCACCGCACCTGCCTTTTCTTAAAAGTGCCTATAAGAATCCGAAGGTGTGAAGTCCGAAGATGAAACTAGTAACTACCTGATACTTTATTTTGTGTTTTTCGTGATTTTTTAGGGAGGTTTGCGCCATTTTCCAGAAAAAAATTGTGTTCACGCAACGTAAATATTTTCACCCACATATTCCCAGTCAAATTCCAAAAAAACTCGGTAAGGAAACAAATGTCTATAAACGAATTAAATTATTTTGCCTTTTTATGTCATTATGTGACGTATCTGTCAACAACTATAAAAATTATTTCTTCACCATATATGAAGGGATCCATATCCCTATATCCATCGTCATATTTTATTATACCATTTCTGAGATATTAAATAAAATAAAAAATGAAAATCGTTTGACGATCTCATTTCCGTTGTGCTTTTTTGGTGCTTTTACATTTTATATTTATTTATAGAGCGATACTGTATATACACGTAATAAGACAAATCAAAGATTACAACAAATTTATCAACACGCGCACTGAGATTTATGTCGTTTTATTGGTTTCGGAAATCATCCAATTATTTTTATTTATTTTTCCAGAAATTGTATTACGCTCGAAAAGAGATTATTGTATGCAGAAGGTGGATTAAATTCTATTAACAGTTTGAATAGGTCCCTCCCAACAAAAACGGAACAAATTCCAAACCTAATTAATTAGAAAACCAAAATTAAAAAATTCTTTCTCGCAAAATATCGATAATTAATATTTTAATTGCTTAACAGTAGTACCAAAACAATTTGCTAAGATCTGAAATATTTTCAACTCTCTCGCAACAGATAAGTTTTATTAATATACAATCTTGTACAAATCTGGGTCATGAAAATAAATCGTTGCTGCTCAATTTTGTAATTTTTTTTTTTCCCGAAACAATTTTCTTAATTTGCCAAATAATACTTGCGTCGTAATAATTATGTGTAATAGCATAATAAAAAAATGTTGAACCTTTTTTTTTATGCTGGTGTTACGGCACCACCACCACCATCACTACTGTATTGCAGTATTATTTCAACTATGTACATAATTACATAATTTAAAAAGATTAAATGTATAAGACGAAAACAACAGTACAAAAAAAAAAAAATTAATGGATAATAGAACTCTTGGTGCTTTCTTAAGAATTTTTTTTTTTGTGTGTTGCTCTATGTTGTAAATAATTAATTAGATTTTTTTTTTGGCAAAATAAGTAGCGGGTAGTGCTTGATTGTTTGGGAGGGAAAATTAAATTAATAAATAAACTTTTAAGCACAGCTTTCTATTTTTACTTGGTTTCTCTTCCTTATTCACTGTGATGTACATCTTTATTCTTACATCTATATTGTCTTACATCTTTATTTTTATTTATAAATTCGGTTAAAATAAATTTTAGGAAACCATAAAAAAACCGGCAAGAATTAATTGTTAATTTTGTAATACTGTATATAGAATGTACGGCTAAGGGTGCTGGTGTGTTGATGGATGTTGTAAGGATTATATTACGAGAAAAGTTTTCAATTTTTAATTTTTTGATTTGTGTGTGCGTAACTATATAAATATTTTTTATTTTTTTTTTGTGTGAAAGCTGTTAATGAGAGATAATGAGATACATTTTTTATAAAGCAATATGGTATTTCTTCATATTTTATGAATGCTTTTCCCACCTAAAACAATTTTATAAGCTTTAATACTTCACAATAGCTTACCTTACAAAAATTTTCTCCGCCAACGAATATTACGCGATTAAAACAATAAAATATATTTTTTTGCTAAATCCTTTTTATGATTTTTTATGAAAATGTTGAAAATATATCGTAAACCAAATGAGAGCTTTTTTACTGTGCCACACAACATAACAGACTTTAAGCCAAAGATAAAGATTAAAAATTCTTTGTACGGACTGTGTAGATTAAAATATTTATTTTATGTTCATATATAGAGCTTTTTCTACCCATAAGCGTAATACATAAAATACAATAAAAAAAATATAGGATGACATAATAAATAAAATAATAATAATAATAATAACAGGAATATCTCGCTAATAAAAATAAAGATAAAATTATATTGTTATTATTATTATCGCCGCTTATCGGGGTCACTCTACACTCTTATGTAAATACAGTCCTGTAATATGACATCTATGGTTGTCGGCTTTTCATAGATAGCGTACATAGATGCGTACGAAATTTAAATTAACACAATACAAATTCTAATGTGAAAACTTTCAATTCAATATCATATGAAATTTGACGAAATGTTTCCTAATCAACAAAATAAATTACGTGCTAATTACCAAATGTCTTAAAGTACAATAATAAATTGAAAGCTTTTATAAGCTTTTAAATTATGCGAGGGATTATTCTGAAACAAGGGAGAGCATACATTAAAATTTGAATATACAAATATTGAAAATACATAAAGCTTTCACCATTAATTTTGTAAACTTTAAAGCTCTATAATTCAATTCAATTTGCCAATTTCCTAATCGCGATTTTTAATTCTAAATTCAAAACAAAACGTTTCGTGTTCAACATAAATTTTCTGCTAATTACGAAAGATCTCAAAATAAAATTGTTAATTGAAAGCTTTTACAAGCTAATTAAATTATGCAAGGGATTATTAAAAGTTCTATGGAAGACAGTTTCTGAAACGAGAGCGAGCATATACTAAAATTTAGGCATAACAATAATCAAAATACATAAATCTTTTAGAAATAATTTTGTATGCTTTTAAGCTCCATAATTCAATTCAATTTGCCAATACCTTAAATTTTTAGAATTTTAAAATTAAATTTTAGAATCTTGAATATCAAAATTTAGTTTGGTTAAATTTATTATTATCTATCTTGAAATTTTCCAGCCAATTTTTCGAGTTTGTCGAATTTTGAGATTAGGTGAGGTGAATTTTTAAAAGTAAAATTGAAATTTTAAGTAAAATATTCTTAATAAATTAACAAATGGTTTAATTATTTTAAAGAATTTGATTTTTTTTTTTACAATTTCTAGTAACTCTCAAATTCCAAGAATCGAAAGTACGCAAGAAAGTAACTTTATTATTTTGAAAGCTTTTATAAGTTTAAAAAAAAATTCTTAGGTTAGTCTAAAAGCTTTTAATACACTAGGTACTTCTTAGACATAAAAGTTAACATAATACTTAGTCCATTTCACTATCAATGGTACAGAGTGCTGGGTATTAGCTGTATAACTTTTGGATGCCTGGTGTTCGATTTCCAATTGTGGTAAGAAAAAGTTTGTCAAAATTGTTGTATGCCCTTCAAAGGAAATTAAATCCTTAAAACAATTAAAAAGCTCCTCAAAAGGCTAAAATTATGAACTTGCTAATTTTGAGATTGAGAAAGTTGAATTTTTGAAAGTGCAATTACGAAATTTATTGAATTTTGACTCATTCCACGTATAAAAGAAAGTTGACTGATTGTTCTGATACGGTTTTTCGCTGCACTTTTCATAGAAACTTTATGAGTTTAATTTCTTAATTAAAATATGAAAAGGGTATTGTTTTATAAATTGTTTTTAGAATTTATAGAATTTAGGGAATTTAAAAATTTACAGAATTTAAATTTTTTTTTAAATTTACCGTATTTATGGAATTTATAGAATTTACGAATTAATTTTTTAGAATTAAAAGAATTTAGCAATTTAGCTTAGAATTATGATTTTGATATTTTAATAATTTCAATAACTTTACTTTGATTACGTTTCTAGGAACTTCCCAAATTATTTCAGAGTTTTTCGAATTTTTAAAAGTGCAAAACTATTTCAAACGAACAATGGCTAAATTACAATTATCAAATTTATCGTATTTTGAATAATTTACGCCTTCTTCATGTTATAATTCTTTAAAAATTAAGAACACATGGTATTTATATCAATCATAAACCCAAAATTTATAAATTTATAGAATTTACGTAATTTTTAGAAACTAGACAAAAATCTAATGCTAAGAAACAGTTTTAGTACAATGAAAAGCTATTTTGCAAGTTTTTATGCATTTTTAAATTTATTTCAGGTTCAAGAGCAAATGTTTTGTTTAGTTCTTAAAAGCTTATGCCTCGTATTTATAGATTCATCAATGTCCAAATTTCTACATCGCCAAATTCATTCAACCGAAGCTCACAGTTTTTTAAAATAAATACAATTTATAGAATTGATAGAGTAAAAAAATTAATAATTTTATTGTAATACTCTCTCATCCATCGTACTATCATACCATTATGCCTCCGTACCCTCATGCCATCATAAAATCATACCATCGTACCATTATAACCATTATGCTGGCTGGTTGATCGCATTCGGAAGCTACATACTCAATTTCAACATGATTGGTTTATAAATGGATAAGTTCCATATTTTGCTGGCCCCGTTGGCCATATTCCGAAACTTAACCCGGCCACACTTCGCTGTGGCTCAGTCTTTTATAAAATGGATCGGAAATAATTAAAAGTATTCTAGCAAACATAGATTCACCTAGAAAACACATCATTAGATTTAATACCCTGCCTTGCGTTGCTATCCTGTGAATGGAAAGGAAAGGAAGAAAAAATATGTTTTTCAAGGTGTGTACATGCTCTAATTCTGGTGAAAAAATGTACACCACGAAGTTAGAATTGTTTACTATTTTTCATATTGATTTTTTTTTTTATTGGTAACCTGATCAACTTTTTTGTTCTAGTTGGAAATAATTCAACTCATACAGCTAACTTCGTGGTGTACATTTTTTCACCAGAATTGGAGCATGTACACACCTTCATAGAAAATATTTTTTTATTTAAAAGCTAAAGGATTGACTACATTTTTTTGTTTATCCGTTTTCTGCATAAACATAAAGATCACACGGTTTACCAATTCCGGAGCGTGTGACGTATAATTGCCCATAAGAGAAGCAATCGTTTTCTAAATTCAAACCGCGCACATTTGCAAAGATTGCTCTTGCGCTTTATTGCGAGTCATAACGAACGCAATGCGTATTGGAAATTGAAGTTGTTTGAACTCGAATGCCATGTTGGTCGAAATGAGTGTTATTCGTGGAATTAGTACGTCTTCACAATTGTGAGGTCCAATCAGAATTGTTGCTTCAATTACGTTGTTCATAATTTTTTAACTACTAATTATGTGCCAATGCATAACTTTGGGTGATTGATGTTTCGGAATGATGTAATTGGCACTCCAACTTTCAAATTCAGAATGTGTGACGGTGTTCCGGGAACATCGATAGAATTAAAAAATTCCGTTGGAAAATTTACTACTTCACTTTGGTTCGTCACGGAGTCAATGGATTTGTATTTCACTGTTTCACCTGCGATTTTGTTTAGAATGCTGTTGTTCATTTCGTGTACGTAGACATTTTTAGCTGCTAGAATGGCTGTTCCTCTCAACCATGCGTGATTTCTATTATTTACAAAATACCAACTCTACCACCACGCCGTAATATACGTAATTTTATAGAAAAAGTTGAATGTTGAACATTACTTTTATGTTCAACAATAATGGCGCTGTTTTTCAAAAAAGCATGTTGGCAACACGCGCTTCAATTCAAATACAACGTTGTGTCAAAATTTCAAGCCAATCGACCGACTACTTTTCGAGTTTTGCGAGCACAAACATACGCAGGCTGAATTTTTATATATCGTCGGTTTGCGAGAAAAGTAACACAACTAAAAATATCATATTTTTTTGAGGAAATCGATTTGAATTTTTTTTTTTTTTTTTTGGTATAAAATAGTTGAATTCATCAAATTCTACGTCACATCTATTGAAAACTATGGGTAGTTTAGAAGTGATACTATGCCAGATAAAAGATTGTTACATTTCAAGGATTTTTTTCCTATTATCTCAAAATTGGTCATTTTTGAGATGTGTCACTTTTCTCGCAAACCGACGATATATAGATTTAACAGTTAATTTAAGGAATTTACAGAATTTATTGAATTTAAAATAAGTTTTAAAATTAACAGGATTTACATAATTTATAGAATTGGAAGAATTTATTAATTTTTTAAATGTACGGAAAATCAAATTTGAAAAATTTATGAAATTTATTGACTTTCAGGAATTTGTGTAATTTATGAACTATACAAAATTTGCAGAATTTGTAAAATGCAAGGAATGTGTTAGGATACTCAATATTCCAAATCAAAATTCCGAAACCAAAATTCCAAAAATCAAAATTCTACACATGATTTGAAATTGTTTATAATTTAAAAAATTAGAGAATTTAAGGATTTATGAAATTGGAAGTAGAAATTATGGAATTTAGATAATTGCAAGAGTTTACTAATTACAATAAAAATTCATAAAAATTTTAGAATGGTATTATTCTGGCATTTAAAGAATTTACAAAATTCATATAATTTGAAAACTGCATAAAATTCAAAGGATTTACAAAATTACAAATTTTAAGGATTTTATAGAATTAGTAAAATTGAGAAGTTTTCCGTATAGGATTTTTAAATTTATTGAATTTATTAAATTAAATTTTACAAAATTTAAAATTTTTTCAAAATTTATAAAATATGTAGAATGTACAGTATTTATAGAATTGAAAGGATTTATGAAATGACAAAAGTTTATAGGAGGGCTTATGAAATATTCGCTCCTTGAATTATAAAACTTTCAGAATTTAAAAAATTTATGGATTTTAACGAATTTACAGATTTTTAGAATACAGACTTTTTATAATATTTAGAACGCTTAGTATTTATAGGATTCATAAATTTTTAGAAAAATCACAGAATGAAACTTCGAATTTCACCAAACCATTAAACTACCTGAATTTAATATTGTTGCAAAATTATATATTCATTCGGCTTAAGTTATTCAAAGTTTTCATGATGATCAGATGTTAAACCAATAAATTATGATTTACTTGGACAACCAATAAGGTTTTACTAAATCATATACATCATTCATTCAAATTTTGATTAGATTCCTCGTACAAAAATATTTCCTGACTTTCCAACCTACATTCACAAATACATACAAGTCATATAAAACGTAATAAAAATCCTGCCATCTGCTGTATCTGCTAGTAGTAGATACCCATACATGTTTGCCTTTTTCTTTTTTTTTAATAATTCCAAATGTTAAATTGGAAATCTAACATGGAAATATTTTTTTTTTATTTGGTTTTGGTTTTATTATTAGGATTTTGTTGTTGTTGTCACATTGTACATGTTTTTCCTATTTTTGTTTAAATTGACTTTGGATTTGGTCCAAGAAGACATTTTTATGTACGTATGATAAAAAATGTTTTTTTTTTTTGAGTTTTTTTTTAGTTTTTTGGCAAACCCAATTATGCACAATAATCTTCCTGTTATGTATAATATATGGATATATATGAGTGTATATGTATGTTTTATATAATATTTGCAATTTTGTCAGCTTTTTGTTACAAAAGACATTTAATTATTACTAATACTGTTATTACTATTAGTATAGTATAGTATGTACTATATAATATAGTTTGTAGTGTTGTTTTGGGTAACAGTTTTATTTTATTGCTTTTATCTTATCAATAAATGTAAATATTACTAAGGTGTTTTAGCTTATGGAGCGTATAGTGTTCTTGGAATATTGTCAAATTAGATATTTTTGTTGGCTCCATTAAAAATTTTAATTGGAAATTTGATTGTTGTGGCATCTACACAGAAACTCTTTAATCGTATTCTGTATACGTAATTTACCTGGGATGGTGAGATGACAGATAAATAATTTCCGGTATGTTAAAATAAGTAAATTCTTACTATGTACGGATTTGTTTACTAAATCTATCAATAATTAATCGATTATTATCTATACAATATACATACATGCCCTATGGGCGTCGATTTACAATTGTATTCAAATTTCCTGTCGATTCGAATATTGCATTTGAACATCATTTTCACCCTCAAACATGATACACCGATGTATACATATACTCTATAATCAAATAATCGCACAGTACACAGGAAGAAATCATAGAAATGGAAACAATTTCCCAATATATTTTCATATCACACTCGATATATGAGTACAAATCAAAAATCATAAATCATCAAAAATGTATGTAGCTATGTGCTGTACAGCAAAAAAACTCGGAAATTTAAACATGATTTTCCACTAAAATATTGATATTCTATTGTTTTAGTCGACTTAAAAAAAAATATAAATATTATTTCCGTGTATCGGGAAATTGTCTTATTGTTTTTTGAATTTTTCTTTTTTTTTATATTCAAATTAACAGAAATTGTCTATTTTCTACTGTAGTATACCTTAAAAGGTAAATTTTTGTGTTTATCTCCTACCGTATATATGAAAATTTGAAGCGTTTTTGCTACCTTGCTGGAAAGAAAACGCCCCAAAAATACTGGAAAACTGTTTGCTTTATACATTTTATTTTTGTGATTTTATGACAATTTTCCGATTTAATTTTTTGTGTTTTTTTTTATTTTTAATGACAGTTTGGAACATTTCATAATCAAGGAGATAAAAAAAGGTTGTTTGGTATTTTTCTTTTGGAACATAATCAATAAAATAAAATAAAAACTTTCGAGTGTTTTTTTGTTGTTGTTGTGAATTTGAAAGAGCTTTTAAAAAACTTTTTTTTATGTTTAATTAATATTTGTTTATTTTAGTTCCAAGTTTTTTTTTTTTTGACAATTTTCTGGAAGATCTTTTTGATCCCTTTTTGCTTCGTTTGGTGTTTTGAGGATAATGTTTACATAATAATGTTGTGAAAGGGTTGATTTATCACTCAGTTTGCATATACCTTTAATGTACAAAGAATTCGCTGCGATAATAATTTTCTTATATTCGGGTTCATTGCTTTAATAACGTGATATATTTAAAATTAGCCATATTTTGCTTATTAAAGTTTAAACTTTAAAAATTCTAAAATATCACCCGTACAGTCACTCATCGTGTTGGTAGTTTGAAACCTAAACATGAGCTATATTTTAATCGGGGAGCAACCGGTGAGGTTATAAATAATTAAGTGACTTAATTAAATGATTAAGATTTTCGTTTTCCAAAATCTTTGCAGGTGATACAGAGTTTGGACCGCAAGACGTATCACAAAAGATATAAATACTTTGCCGCTACATTCCAGTTTTGCCACAGCTTAAAATTATTGTGAAATTGGTACACTGGTGGTTTGCCTACGTTTGCAAGTTGACTCCTCAAACTTTTCTGGTGTTGTCTGATATTGTTGTGTGACAAATCAAAAGGGTGGTTGTCCTCTACACTCGCACTACTTCGTCAAACATTAACCTGGGAGAAAAATTCCACCACTGACACCTTTAAATCTTTCGCTCCGGCAGACAAATTCTCCGCATGGTTCTCCATTAGAATCTGTGGTTGTACAGGTTTACTGATAGGAATAAATTGTGCTGGTTCGACTAATTTCTTTTGTGGAATAGTTGTGTCTCTTCGATTTTCTTTATTTCTGAGATTGTTTTATTACTTCCGTTTGCTATGGCTCTACTTGGGGTTGAAGTGTCGTAGTCACTGAAAAATTTTGCGTGCTTATTGTAAATTCTTCGAATGCTACTGGAAATATTCGTAATGTTTCCAATGTTGCTAAAAGAATTACCTAACCTTTCTACTCGATCTTTATAGTAAGATGATTTTGACAAAGCCTTTAACTATAAAATCTAATGGTGGAGCGACACTTAGTTCTTGGATTCAGAGTTTTTTCAGTTGCTTCTGCTGGTAGCACAAACAAAATTAACAAATTTTCGTGGCATCTTGACTTCTAATAGATAACCCTCTGTCTAAATGACAGAAGTGAAAGGATCTTTAAATATGTCGCATGTTTCCTCAAGTGGCAAACAGAGAACAAGAATATGAACCGATTAAATAATTGGCTACGAAAATTGTTAGCAGACCTAACTAAAGTAATAATGGAAAAATACCTAAGCTTTAATAAAAGTAACGGTACCTAAACTTGAATAATAATACAAAAAACAAATAATTTCAATAATAATGCTTAAATATTAATATCGATAATATAAAATAAAATAGAAAAAGAAACGATGTGATGATGTGAGTTTCGATAGCTGCGATCGAAAGCGCTTATCCAACTTTAGCTAAATTTCAATAGTGTTACCTGTTATGTTACAATGAAACTGAACAAAATTTCTAACAAGAAATTAACTAGTTCAAATCTTGACGGGATCGAAACCACAGAATCATTGTGTAATCAACCGACTAGAAATTAAACTGTACTCAATCAATAATACTCAACAGACAATTGGTAAATAAAACTAAACAAAAACTGCTACTGAATTTTTTTTGTGCAGAAACCATTAATGCGTGATCAATGAGACCTCAAGAAATCATCATATTTGAATTATTAGTAACACAATAAAAAGTCTATATAGAATTTCTCCACAAGACTGCTGAAAATTTAATTAACACTCCAATCACACAAATTGTTTTCTAATTTTCAATTATTAACTAATTTTCTTCTTTTTAATTTTTTTTTCTTAAATGTGTCATTATTGTTGGTCTGATTGTATAAAAGATTTCTGGTTCATCCTTTTTTATATGAGGTGTCGCATTTCGTTATATCAATCAGTTAACTGCTGATCATAAAACTGCTACGTAATCAAAAAAAATAAAAAAAGCTCTCAAAATTTAGTACTATACACCTGCCTTGAAATCAATATAATATTTTAATGTTCAAACAACACTATACATACATATATTGTACGCGATTCTCTACTATGCTCGATTTACAACCAACAAACAACAAGCTTTGGATATAAATCAATATAAAAAAAATTTTATTTGTCTATCCAAACATAAAATTAAATTCATCATGATACAAAACTAAAAAGCTGCTTACATAACGTAATATAGTCAACGTTTTCGTCTTTAGCTCCCTCCCCCCGCCCCTCCCAATTGAAATATGTATAGTTTTAAAAAAAACTAATATTTATTTAATTTATAGATTGTGGAAAACTATACTAACCAAACTACTTTAGCTCGAATATATAATAATGTACGAGCATATCTATATGTAGATAGTTCGAATACCGTGATGGTTTTATTGACATTATTATAGTTTAACATCTGTTACCCCACAAAAGAAAAAAAAATGTGAAAACTTAAATTTCATTCAATGATTTTTCAAAATAACAAAAAAATATTTACAACAATAATAAACCAAAAGCTCAAGAGCTTTTTTTTTTTTTTTTAAATGTACATAAAGTCTCTGATTTTATGTATGTATTATTTGGTTTGTTAAATATACATAGTATTTTGTTGTCGGAATATATGACTTGGTACATACGTACAGACATATATTGTATAATACAAGGACACATGGGACATCTTACACGTTTCTGTTTTATATTTTTGTTTTTTTTTTGGCGATGGGTTTTGACGATCAAATGAAATGAAACGTAATAAAAATGAGACGGCGGGTGGCAGCGAATAGTCTGCCTGGGATGAAATCAAAATTAAATTTGGTATTTTGTGCTTTTATTTTTGCTTTTTTTTATATTTTGGGGAGTATATACCTATATAAGTAATTTATTTGATTTTTTTTTCTCTACATTTCAGGATTAGCTCAGGAGACATATTTTAAGATTTTTGAAGGTAGTTGAGAAAATTGATTTATATACATAATTTTCGAAATTAACCTTTCTACATACATTATATATTATGTTAATTGGCTTTTACTAATTTTTATAAATATGCAGCTTTTATTATTACGATTTTAAGAAATGTTCTAAAATTGAGGTCAATTGGGTCGAATCAGGTCAAATTTGATCTTGCAAACTTTATGGCAAACCAATTATTACTTAAATAAATATTCTTGTAATCCATAAATAGTGATGTGTAATGAGCTTCATACCAATGAGATTTTAGTTTCCACAGCTGTTGGATGAAGATTGTGCCTTTAATAACTATTGGTCGTATCAGTCCTAAAGGATCAATGATCTTGACTAATTCTGATGGTATAATTCGCCTAGTTAGAATATCGTATTCGACTGGAATGTGGGATGATAATAATCTTGTGATGCCTGATAAAACAAACCGAGAGTTTTTATGATATAGTTATAAATAATGTTCAGATGTACTTCACGAGGGTCGTTTGGGATGGATTCCAAAACAGCAGGATGGTCTGAGCAAAACTTACATACAGTCATCAATCGTGTTGGAGCCGATCATGACATCGTCCACATAGAAAGTTTCTTTAATGGCGTTAGCAGCCAGATGATACGGAGCTCGGTATGGTGCCAAAGATGGACCATATGTTACTGTATTCAACGTATGTACACGCCTTTAGTTCTTTCACTGGATACATCTTCATCAGGATATCGTTGAGAGTCAATTTTAAAGTGGTTCTGGAAGAGCCATCGCAAACCACCTCTTAGTTTCGTAGTTGCACTGTCAATGGTGTGGCCACGCCAATGGTGTGGCCAAAAATTGTATGGATGTTCAATATCACAATATCACAAATTTCTTAATGGAAAGGGTTCTGCTCGGAAACCAGACAGTATTTTGGAAAAAAAATTCACATTCCTGTTTCTCGAAAGTGTATTGGTTCGTTGGAAAATCGTGTCTTTGGGATCTGCTAATTCTATGTAAGTTGCCACAGTATCTTTGGAAATGGCCAATTTGGCCAATTGTGGGTATCAATAAGTTGCTTGGCTGACATTAACCTCACAGTTGCCAATTTCTGCAATAAGGTTAAAGATATTGAGGCGCTTAATTCCTGATTTTTGCGTCAAATTTTCTGTAATAAAGTGCAGTTGTGACTCTTAATCAATTAGGAATCTACATGCTTTGGGTAAACCGTACTGGTCTATTACGCGTATTATGGCAGTAGCCAATATGACTTGACATTGTGAGTTGATTCTGACATTTGAATCAGTTGAAATAATAGAGCCAAATGCTGAAGGAAGTGTTACCATTTACATTTTGATTAGAACTCGATACTGGATACTGATGCAGACCAGTGTAATGTTTGGCTGAATACTTATCACATCCTGATTGTTTGCATGAGTCCGAAGTATGAGAACCATCAAGCAGACAATTTGAACACAATTGCAGATGAAAAACTGCTTTCTGGTGTTCCTTTATTAAAACCGTCTGTCTAAACAGGCCAAAGGTTCATCCAACCATGATAGTCTATCATTTTATTCTCGCAAATATATTTAGTTACTTTAATAAGATCTTATGCTACTAATTTTTGATTATCAGATCTATCGATTAGGAGCTTAATAGCTGCGGGATAGTTTGAAGCATTGCCCTCAAATGTCCTAATTCTATAAAAAGCTGTGATCGTCAAGCTATTCCTCAAATGGTGAAATTTGTTTATGTCATCTAACCGTTTATTCTTATGCACCAGTGATTTAGCTAAATATTTCATAAAACGGAATCCAATTCATAAATTCACCAGAAAATGAAGGTAACTTAATTTTAGATAAGTCTAAATTAGTGAGATTTTCAGGTTTCAAATTGCTCTATAGCATCGTTTTTTCTTCGACTTACCTCAACTAATAACGCAGATTTTAATTTATGATATTTTCCTTCAAAAGTTGTTCTGGAATTGGTTTCTGATTCATTTATGTCTAATTCTTCTAACACCGCTTACTTAGTCTCAAAATTTTCAAAATATTTTTCTAATGAATTCAAACGTAAGTCTACTTCAAAATCGACAGCCGTTTTATGCAACAGCGAAAATTCACTGGACTAAAATAGTTTAACACAACAAAGGTTGGTATGCTCCAGATAAGAGCAAATTCACTAAACTACTTTAACCTTTCACGTGGTTGTATTACGAAATGCCGATAAGTGTAACCAAAATGTAATAAAAAAATGAAAATGGTTTATAGTTATCAATACTGATCAGTTTACATAATAATTATCGTTTTAAGCCTCCAAGAATCAATCGTTGAACACGACTCTCTTTGATTTTCCACAAACAAAAAAATTACTGTCTACTACTAAAACTACTGGGGTCACCAAATTACTGCTGGGGTCACCAAATTATGCTCATTAATACACAATACTCCGCGTAACTCCGCGAATATAATTTTAATTTTAAATTTATTTGATTCTATTTATTTGAGGTGATTCAATAATGAAATTAAATTAAATTATCGTTTGATATATCGTTGAAATTTATTTGATTCTATGTTGAATTTCTTTAACAGAATTAATAATTTAATTTAAACAAATATAATTTTGCAGGTTAGCTTAAAAATTCGGGATTTCTATTCCATTTGTATTTTCTCTTGCTCAAATTATGTTGCATCGTTTACCTAATATTTTTTAAACTTTTTGATTTTCCTGTTTTTTTTGTCTAGGTCGGTTACACATTTTTCCAACCGTTATTCAAAACACAAAATTCCACATCATTGATCCGATTCCGAAATCGCCCATCATTGATTTCTCATGTTATACATGAGAAATGGTCAAAATATTTCAAACATCAGTGAACTTTTAAAAATGTACCAATACGATGTTTTTTTAAATCAATCCAATGGGGCAAAGGAAGGAATCAATTTTAGTTAGATGAAGATGAATTGCTTGATCAAATTGGAAATAACGAAGTAATGAGGAAATCTTTCTAACTTACACCTTCCATTTAAGAAACCCAACTCCTACCGCAATGATAAATTATTTGGAACGTAATTTGATCTATTTAAAATGAGGAACTGTTTACAGAATCGAAATAATATGTCAGATATCAAATTTTATTAAAATCCATCGACAAGCGTGCGAGTTCCATTTAGTTCTGGAGACATAATAATATGCCTGGAACGGTTATGTATATACAAAACAAATTTAGCTTTAGTGAACCTAATTTTGATTTATGGTATTGTCCAAAGTATCATTAGTGCACTATTTATTAAATCTGGGCCATTTAAGTTTTATTTAAGAAATTATATCTCAGCCTCAAACGGAACTAGCGTGCTTAAGCACCAATTCTCTTGAAATTTCATATCTGATTTAACCAGAATATTTGTTTATCAATGATCAAATTAAGGTACCGGATTTAAAATATTATAGATGTGATTGCTCTCTTTTACTTTCATCATTTTACAAAGCAATTCACAATAAGTCAGATATAACTTGACGAGACGCGTTGTGGCTAAATCAGAAAATAAAATTAAAAATAAAAACTACTGGATACTTCTGAAATTTACATTGTACCGTACAACAATAAATACTTTTTGCCAAAAGTGGCAGTTTTAGAATAACTTTTGATCTCACTACTGATCAACCATTCCAAAGGCTATATAATGCATTTCAAGTACTTAGAGTACTACTTAGAAACCATTACAAATATTGATACATGTTTAATTATTGTGCATTATAAGACAACGTAGTTTAGTTGACTACGGCCCCTTATAATGCGGTATAGGTTGAACTTCAGATATTTTATTCTATGCAATGCAGAAAATTAAATTTTGTTGAATAATTTGTTTAAAGGAGCACATAAAAATAAACTCAATTAAACGCTGAACCAAGCAACTTAAAGCCGTTCAAATCCGCAAATCTAAATTACTTATGGATTTAGAGCAGCTCTCGAAGAGAGTGATCAGCTCTAGATGAACGGCTTTCACTGCTAAGCAAACAAACAATGAATGCCATGTAAGCCTTTTGTACCGTTGCGTTTCTTATCGAAGATAATTTTATCATTACGGGACCGGCGACGTGGTCAACACCTACATTCTCAAAGGCACGTCTTAAAGAAACTTTCCTTGGAGAAGGAAAGCTGCCCATATATTGTTTAGCTGCCTTGACTCTTAGCTTAAAACACTGTACACATTTATGGTTTGAATTTTAGACTCGATTTCGGCAGCCAAAAATCCAGTACTTTAGTCTGAGATGGAACAATATTATCGATGTCCCGCCCGTAAGTGGTGAACATCGGTAACAATCAGAGTAGCGATTTCAGGATCCACTTGTAGAATTATCGGATGTTTTCTTGTTTGAGTCTAAAAATATAAAAAAATATTCTTAACAATTTTTGCCAAGAGGAGTATTTGGTTAAGGTGCTGGCAATACAGTCTTCATCTATATGCGTGCTGCGAACAAATACAATTTGTTTCGTTTACTCCTTAGTAACTGCTTCATCTGCTTGTAAGATCACTTTTTGTTTGAGCCAGGTAGCGTCAGCAAGGTTCAGAAATTCGGGACCATTCCACCAAATTTTGAGATCTTACAAATCGTTTGGATTACCTCCTCATGTGTCTCCATTATATTGCGGTAGTCTGGTATAAATCTCAGCAGTTATATTACGAAGGATTTCCATTCCCTGTGTGAAATACTGTTGTTGAATTAGGCTAAGTAAAAATATCTGTATCTGGTAGATACATTGGCGTAAACTAGCTTAAAGTAGCTTGGTTAACAGATGCGCTCGTAGTAGTCGTAGTAGTTATCCTTGATTAATATTATAGTCGTCAACAATAATGATGAACGGTGACTTCCTAAGCTCGTGGACATATAAATTTGCATTGCTTACAGAAAAATATTGTAAAACATTAATCGGGCTTGCGGTGGAAAATATTGGTTGGTTTTGGTGACTGCTAATTGGTTGAATTGCGGATAGTTAAACCGATTGATCACAACTTACTGTATTGTAAGACGTTACTTGATCATCGATATTTGGCTGTGCATTGACATGGAGCAAGGTGTGATACTTTTGGAAACATTTGTGACGTTGCTAGACAATTCAAATACTACGACTTTTCATATGTGTAGCCTCTTCTTGAATGAACGTCCATTGCTTGGAATGCGGGATATTTGAATAGTTTGTGGTCACTAGCATATTAGATGCATTTCAAACCTGATTTAGAATTTGAATCTGTTGATGCGGTGTGAATTCTAAGTTTGGATGTATTTCAGGAAACTTCAGACTGTGTACAAATGACCTGCATCTGGGACATTTCTAATGAATCACATCGTGTTATAAGAAATTCTAAAAATGCATTATCTGTGGAAAATTCCTTGTCCATGACGTAAGGTGGCCACATCTTTCTTGTCCCTGGATCCATTTTTTGAAGTAGCACCAAGATGACGAATGAGCCCCGTTTCATTGTGGAAAACATGTCGTTTAGCAGGACATCTTCTGCAACACTTAATCAAATTTTTCCTCCCTAAAGTCAATATTCGCACCAAACAACAATATCTAAACTTTATGTTACTCAAAAGCAAATTTCCGAATTTGTTAGACGAGTTGATCTATTACTCAAGATTCGATTGTGAATTATATACGTTCTAAGCTCGAGCATAGTTCAACTGGAGATATGGATTGCAAATTATTTCTCTCCAAGGATCGCGTTGTTGATAGCTCAATTACATGCATCTCATTTAAAATTTGTTTGAATAAAGAGAACTTCGATAAATTAAATAATTCCATCATATAGCCGCCAGGTGTTATTATTCCCCCGTTTGTAAACCAACCACCAAACCAATATAATTCATCAGCTCCTCAACCTGGCACTTCATTTCTCCAGTCGCATAGGTACTATGCCGAACATATTTTCATAACGCGGGTAGTATCCACTCTAAATCAAAGACACTCTATTTATAGATTTTGAAAGATAATTACGATATCATATGTATAGTTGAGATATGGTTAACTTCTAACTTTACTTAAGTCGGAGGAGTATTTCCCTCCTTATGTTATACACTGCAAGGACAGGTACCTTTTTGAGGATAATTACGCTGTGGGTAATGGCGTTGTCGTTGCTGTATCTTATAAAAATGTAAATGATCATCGGTGGCAGTAACGATCGCAGATTGTGATATGGAAATATTTAGTAACTATAAGGATGAAGTTTGGCTCGTTTACATTATTTATTTGTGACGCATATATTCCTGAGGTGGTTCCAATTATGCAACCAATTACTTCAAGGATCTCTCAAGGAAGTCAATGATGTTGTAAGTTGTTTGACACAATTCAATATACTAATTTATGTTAATGACATCAAAATGTCTAAGAATATTTCGAATCTGAGAAGAGAAACCGATTTCAAATCTGATCTATTTAACCCCACCTCTTGGTTTCTGATTTGAAGTTAATTTTATATTTTTCTAAAGGCAAGGTATTGTACTTTAATAGCCAACAAAAGTAGTCTCTAATCTGGTTTATCGTCTTGATGGCGATGTTGTGAAGAAAATCATGTCAATTAAAGATTTGCGTATTACATTTACTCCGAACTTACTGTTTCATATACAGATGGGCGATTGCGTTTTGAAGGCTAAGCTTGTAGGTTTGCTAAGACTTCTATGGGACCCGTTTTTGTATTCATTATTTAAATCCTATTGAAAGAGTCCAATAGAGCTTTTTGATGTATGCCCTTCAGAGACTTCCTAGGGACATTAATATTCCGGCTTATATTCTTCCGGCTTTCTTGATGAACTCTGATTATGCCATCATCCCCGTAATAAACCTTCTTAAGTCGACCTAGCAACCACAAAGATGCCGTAGTCTCCTTGTTTTTCCATTTGGACCTTTATAACAAGTGGTTGAGACATTAGGCCAACGGTGTCAAAACACTTGAACCGGTTGTTGTAAATTTTGCCATTTTGAAAGCCGAGATTTTTTTATCTCCAACAAGCTTGAATGTGGTAACTGGACTAATGGTTGTCCAATTAAGAAATGACCCGGTGTCAAGACGTCAATTGCCTTTGGATCTTCATGCGGTGGGCATATTGGGCTGCTGCTTCAATTTGAGTAATGATGGTTTACATATCTTCAAGGTATGTTGGCCTTCCAAATTCCTCCGAAATTGGGGGCGCATGGTGCAATAAATTAAATTGTATTCTGTGCTGCATCAGGAATTGGACGTTAGTAATTTTATCACGATTAGCTTCAAAGAAAGAGAAAATATGTCAGTAAAATAATTTTCTCGCCTTTGAAATTACTCCCATTACCTGAGTAAATTTCCGCAGGCAAACCTCTCCTGGAACATAACCTCTTGGATGCATGGTTAATGTATGCATTCGTCGCAAGTACGCTAACCACTTCGATATGTACAGCTTTAGATGCAAGATATATAAAAAGTGCTATATAATCCTTAGTCAATTGTTGCCAAACTCTACCATTGCGTAATTTAAGCTGGGCCAGCATAATCGATATTAACTCGGAAGAATACACGTGAAGAAGATACACGGGCAGCAGGAAGATTCTCATTGGTTGATTTATTGGTTTTGCACGATATTTGGCACAAACCATGCACTTGTGATATATTTCACGAACGATGTTTCGGATGCCCAATGTCCAGAACCGCTGCCTAATCAAACTGGTCAGTAATGTCGGACCTGCATGTAAATTGGCTTCGTGTAAATCCTTAGCAATTAAAATGCTTCGCATTTTCTGATATGCTCGAATTCTTTAATCCGCCAACTACACGTTCTCATTTATTGAATCTTGTTTCCAAATAGTGGGAATTGTACGTAACGCAAACATATGCGTTCGGCCCTCAAATATTATTCAAACGAGTGGTTGTTTCGTTTCTTGTACCTCCAGCTGAGACATCTGACTATTACCTACTTTTGAACATGAAAATCAAAGTATTATTTTCACCATCATGCGCATTTGTGCGAGTTCACGTAAATATTCTGCTGCAACCAATCAACGTAGTCTATTTCGTAAACAAATTTCCCCTTCCGAATAAAATATTTTTAAGTCGCATGCAATCCTGCTGAAAATTTTTCAGCAGAATATTTACGTGAACTCGCAGTGAGCCTCGGGAAATTAAATCGGCAGGATTGTCGCAGCCTCTAACATGATTTCAATATTGTAGCGGTACATGATCAATTATTTGAGATGTACGGTTACCGATGAACGCCTTCCATTCTCTTGGATTATCTCTTAACCATGCCAATACTATCTTGGAGTCACGCCAAGCATTAATATCGCTGACCTTAACTTGAATAATTTAATTCACGTATATCGAGTTCGAGTTTTGGTAACGATATTTGTTTTAATGGTGCAATCTTAGATTTAGCGATTATCATATTTATGTGTACCCTATCGGCATTATCTAATATGCGCAAATATACTAATGCACCGTTAGACTTCTCTGAAGCATTGCAGAAACCATGAATTTCTACACATTTGACCGTCAAACTTACTTGTACATATCGTGGGAGTTGGCTGTGGTTGGTATATGACGTAGTAAGGTAGCAGCATCATGATGAAGGTAGCCCTTAGTTGCCGTAATTTGTGCGCATCGGAAAGATTATCATTATTGTCCACTCCGGTTTTGAATGAATCCGGAAACGAGGACCACTTGCTGTAATCTCCGTGGAAGGGATCTTTATGAAGCTTCAGTAATGTTGAAATATGGCCATGATGACTTACTGAGAAGTTTGTTATTTTCAAAAAAAAAATCGTTGTTGATCAAACAATAGGTCTAGTGCCGTTTTCGTGTTCGATAAAATTAATTCTGTACCATTCGCCGATGACCCTCAATGATATTGGCGATTGTTGACTTTTTCTTCTTTAGATGTTTTAGTAGCTTAGCTTTGCAATTGAAATAGTCTCCTTCGAATTTAACAAATTTGGGTTCATAATTAAATGTGCAGGCTTGTTTGTCCTCCGGCTCCTCAAACTGCTTCCAAAAATCATCGAGCTTGTCCAACTTCGAGTTTCTCATGTCATTCATTATCGATCGCAGCTGATGTAATCAGTTTAGTCATAGAAACGACCAAATCCCTTAGTTTGATCAGATTACAATAATTGCAGCCCGCTGTAAAATTGAGTGGTGTGGGTGACATTTTATTATTGATTCTACTTATTGACAGGTGATATAAGTATATATAGATATGTATACTTGAAATATACCTGGAGTTGTACAATGGTCTAAAGAAAGCATTGTGGCTTCTAAACGGTGGTACAAAATCGTTTCGATTTATTGCAATTGGAAAATAACTGTAATTTAATGGTTTTGTGTGGCAAATGTATTATAATGCCTCTTTTTTACTGTTTCGATAAAGGTCAATGCTGTTAACACTGAAAGTTAGGCAAAAAATTTACCCTACATAATCTAAAGCCAATTTGTCTCAAAAAAAAAACTCTGTAAAGATAACAATACGATTCAATTAAATTTTGATTACAATGAAAAAATGAACAAAAAAAAATACGAAAAAGTAAGTTTTGAGGATGAGCTGTTTGTTGCGCATATAAATATAATTAAAACAAATAAAACAAAATTTGAACAATAAAAAACAATTTTATTGTTAATTAAAGCAAATAAAACATAAAAATTAAATGTGTAATAAAATAACAAAATAAAATAAAAGTCGTAAGATAATTGTAATACTCGTAGATGTATGTCGGATATAAAACCCCCATTCCCCTTTTTCTCTGCATATAAAAACCAGCAAAAAATTAGCCTGATAATTCTCCATGAATATTGATTGAACTCAAGAGGATAGTCTATTTTAATTTTGGTATTTTGGTTATACGGAAAACTTTCTTGGTTTTTTTTGTATATTTGAGTTTGGTTAGGTATAAATTTCAATTCATTCTTATTTAAGAATCATCTAGGAATACATATTTAAGAAACAAAACAAAGAGCCATAGCCTATAGCCTAGATAATATTTAATTGAAACAAATTTACAATTAAATGTTCTTTTATTTAAAAATTATAAATGGGTATGGGTGAGTGTGTGTGTGTAACAATGGTCGGTGTGTTAGAGATTCACCCCAAATAAAATTTAACAACATTATATAAAAGCTCGAACAAAAGCTGTATTTTCCGAAGACAACAGAAAAAATTATTATAACCTCAAAAATATTTTTAAAAAAAAAAATTGTTTTCTGTATTTTTTTGTACATTTGAAACAAAGATCCTAACCGCAACCATAAATTTCTTACAAAAACAACTAAACAAAAAAGAACTGTATATAAGACATGAAAAATACGAACTATTAGAACCATACACATAGCACAAAAGCACACAGAACAAAAAGCAAAAAAAAATGAAACTTTTGTTACAAAAATCTTAAGGTTTTTCGTTTCGTTTAGTCTTCAAAATATAAAACTAAGACAAAAATTGAAATAAGACAAGAGAAAAGTAGAGCACAAAATTATGTATTACAACAAAAAAAAAAGAAAACATAACTTGACTCCATTTTTTAACGAGTTTTTTTTTTTTGTAACAATTTAAGAAAGGTACAAATCTTAACTCTCTAAAATTTACTACATACCAAGTACCAACCCCTAAAATACAAGGAAATAAATTTATGAAATTATTTTATTTTGCAGACAACCAAAAAAATATTGTTTTACTCTACTTTTTTAACTTTTTTTTTTGGTTCGTTGGGTATATTGTTGTAGGGTTGTTGTAATAATGGAAAACTTAAGAATTACTTCTTTCTTCTACCTACATATTATATGTACATAATTCTTAAGATGATGAAATGACAAACAATATCAGAAAATGTGGAAGAAAATCGTTTTTTGTTTTGTTTTGTATTTTACGATTTGGGGTAGAAAGAGAATTAGGTTGTGGTTGGTTTGTCTTATAAGAAGTAAATAAATAATAAAATTTTCAAATTAGAAGGATGAGTAATTATGGTCAAAATTATTGTAAATTAAAAATGGGGGAAGTGTTTGTATATATTTGGAAAAAATACGAAAGGAAATTGGTTACAATGTTAAACAAAGTTTCAACTTCCTATCTCATAAAATGAGGTTTAGTGCTTCAACACCGTGGTGACCAAACAAATATTTCGAGAATTGATTGTTATTATTCTGAATATACGATCTTCAGGAATGGGGCATATGGCAAAAATAAAAATCCCAAAAAACACAAACTAAAGTATTCCATTAAAAAGGAAGTCTGCATTAAATTTTAGTTAAGTACAATACGAAAACAAAAGGCTGAAATATCAAAATCCCTCCCATACTCTAAACCAAGAGTCATACAAAATGTATCGACTCTGAATAACAAAAAAATGAGAACCCTCCTTGAGTTGTGATAGTAAAGTTCGGTCTAGTCTTCAGGTAACCAAACTACACAATTCTAACTTCATACATTAAGTATGAGGCAAGAACGTATTGACCTAGCGAATTATATTTACTACATCAAAAACTCAAGGAAAACCCTCATTTCTGTGTGTTTTATGCCCACACAAATAATCGAAAGAGAAATTTGTCTGTCTTATGCTGTGTGCATCACGTCGATTTTTGCAACAGTTGAGTTTATGGAAATTTTCGACATGTTCTGGACAAGGAATACTGAAAAATTGTAAAATATGGATTCTGGGGATCATTCCATCCCCTCGAGTTACAAACCCCTTTCATATTATGCCTGGTTATTTTATTCAAAGAGCAATATGTCGTTTAAACTATGGCGCTATGTATGAATGACTGGTTTGAGTTGACCAACTACTTAGAAAAGTCGAAAATTTAGCCAAAAAATTGACCTGATGCACACAGCATTAAAATCAAATAAAAACAAACATCTCCACAATTTTTTCAAAATCGTTCTAATTTTTTATTGATGTTGGAATTTTAATAAATCGTCAGAGCCGTGGTTTCATTGGTGGCAGTTCTCATCATCTAGATTTTACCATCAAAATTTCATTTTTGAAAATGGTGTGAGTTGGGGCTGATATTAATTAAGCATTGAAATTGTATACATAAAAAATGTATAGTGAGTAATAAATGTCGATAAGTTTAATGCGAATCGTAAAAATTTATTTCCACCGGATCATACCACATGCATATGCATTTTTCTTGTTCTAAAGGGTGGATCAATAAGAGTCTCACTATGTGAATAGTAAATAAAAAATTATTGCGTTGGAATGATTTTGATTTCTTTATTAAATCATGCTTATTGATCGATAACAATTATGTGTGAAAGATAATATCGGCCAAATGTTCATCACAGCACAGATAATTTTATGTTAAATTTATAATCTATGAAAAAAACTAAGAAGTATTTTTCAAAATGAAATTAATGAGTTTTATTTTGTTGGTAATAATTGGGGAGGAAATTCGAATGAAAAGGAATCAAAAACAAATATTTCATTATTTACTTATAAACTAAAAAAAAAGTGAAACAATCCAAATTACCATATCGCCTAACCCTCGAGTGATGTGGGGCATTGCGTAAGAGGAATTGGTATATGTACATAGGTAATTGTTTGATATATTTATTCCCACATGAGTTACATGTGTTAATGAATGATGAGTAACAGTCATGAGACCACGTTTCACATGTTATGCATTGAATCCATTCATCAGCTTTCTTCGTCGCAAAATAATTTTCAACACATCCGATAGACTTGATGTCGAAGGCACTGGTGAAATTATATCCAGCAACTTTCCTGGGGTAATATTGCTACATTGCGGAGTTGTGGTTATTCTTTCGAATAGCTGTTGTTGTGGAGTAGTTGATCCTCTGAATTCTCTATTTTAAACTATGTCATCCAGTCTTTCATTTACCGTCGATTCTGCATTTTGTTGGACGCTAATAAAAGCATAATCTTGTAGTATGTCGGGATTGCATGAGTTCCCTCTGGTCCTATAGACCATTTTTTCAAAAATTAGTAACCATTGGTTCTGGTGTTTTTGACCTTGCAGTTTCCAAAATATTTGTTTTCCTATTTACCACAAAACCTTGTTGTTTATTAGGCGTTTTTATTCTATTTGGTCCTATGTGTTAAATTCTTCCAATTACGACTCAATTATATGCCATTTACGATTTTTGAAATAAAGTAAGATTTAGATCCAATCCCTCACTGAATCGATATCAAGTAAAATGTTGACTCTACATTTGCCTTATTTCCGAAAGGGCAAAAACGTATTGGCACATTTTTAAAGGTTCACAATGAAATTTCAATAGTTTGCTGCTGCCTGAAATATATTTGGGATATTTTTTTAAATTTGGAATCTTTTAAATTTACGTCCATATTCCGTTCGTTACAAACTTTTATTGTAATATTGTCAAATAAAAGTCATGTATAAGTTTTTAAGGGCACTTCAGTCTGAAAATGATTTTAGCTGCACAAAATCGGACAAATTGTTATTTTTCTAGTTCCTGCCACATTTTACATTATCGCTAATAAATTTAGCGCTTCGATTAATGAATATTATCTAAAAATCAGGGCAAAGTAAGAAATTTTTCCGGAAGGCTGCAGAAGTTTGAAAACCAGAACATGTCGGGAGAAACTAGCAAGTCTGATCGCCCTAAGCGTTATATATCTCGAGATGGGTTGCATTGATGTCAAGAAATAGAGCATTTGATTGTCTTTTTGACACTGCAGTGAGAAGCGGGCAGATCATAATGCTCTTGTTGAATTAAGTGCTGCTGTAAACCTTTAGGAACCCATAGCCATAACTTCGAAATTGGTACGCTATATAATATGATAGTTGTGTTGTTCGGAGAATCCAAGGTCTTTTTCACAAAGCAGACATTTGAAGCAGATTTAATTCGTGATAGCAAATCTTCCTCTCGCTAGCCTACCATGCACATTTTTCAACAACATAAGCCATCTAAGTGATGTCTATTCTGACAGCCAACTGAAAAAGTTGGATGTTAGAACAAAATTTTTAGATCGAATTTGAAGCGACGAGACATTTCAATTCACTTGCAATGTTCGAGAGTATGGACCACGAATGCATAAATAAGGCTCTATTTCCAAGGTGGGAACTACATAATATGTATAAAGTTTCATGGGTGGGTGATACTATTGACAGACTCAGATGCGAGGACATATCCAATAAGGGGCTAAAATTACCATCAGCTATTTTAATAGTGGATTTTATGAACGAGTGTATGATACACCTGTAGCCTACTAATCCTTGGCTATATTTGATTTCTTCTCGATTACTTGTGGATTTGGTGGTGATTTTTGCGTTTTTTTTAATTTCACGAACGTAATATTAACGGCAACATCCTGGAATGTCATAGGAACCATGGATGTGAATACATTGCTAAAATACATTCCAGTTGGAAAAAATACCATCGAATAAAAGTTATTCCCTGGGAAAATTAAACTGTCAAGACCAATATTAGTGGAATTTAGTCAAAATAACATATGGACTATAGGAACATACCTCGCAAAAAAAATGTCCAGTTTAAATTATTCTCGGGTTTGGGGGATAGTTAATCAGTTGAATGGCCAAAAAATGTATGCAGCTGGTAGTAAGTTTTAATGGACAAATTTCAGTCAAAATCTCATGAAACATAAAGTTCCCAGACTAATTTATTCCCCTGGACGAAGAAGTAGGTTAGCTACTGCGTGCGCTATCAACAACTGAATTCAAATCTTAGTCAAGGAGGGCTAAGGCCCATTTATCACTTCCAGTCAAAATCTCAAGTAGTACATTAACTTTCCAGACAAATTTATTCCCTTGAATAGAAGTTAGGTTTGGGGCTCGATGGACGGAGAAGTATATAGCTCAGCTTTTATGTCTGCTATCGGAAACTGAATCCAAATATCCTTCAAGGAGTAGACCACTTATCAGTTTCCCTCAAAATCACAATTGGAACATAAAGTTACCAGGCTAATTTAATCCACTGGATAGGAGTAGTTTTTGGGCTCAATGAACGAAAAAGTAGTTCAGCTGCTAAGTGTATTATCGAAAATTTAATTTAAATATCTGGCAAGAAGTGTCAAGACCATTTATCAGTTTCAGTTAAATTCTCAATTGGTAGCTAAAGTTCCTAGAATAATTTATTGTACCAATTAATATTTTGACTGAAACTGTTTAAAGGCCTTAGCACTCCTTGCCACAGATTTGAATTCAGTTTTTGATTTCAGTCTATTGAGCCCAAAAACTACCCCTATCTAGGGGAGTAAATTAATCTGGGAACTTTAGGTACTAATTGAGATTTTGGCTAAAACTGATAAATTTGCCTTAGTACTCCGTGCCAGAAATTTGAAATGATAGATTCTGGTGATACAACACATAATTTATTAATTTAACCATTCTATCAGTGGCGGCTGGCTGCTGATTGAAATTTTTACGTTTGCAAAAAACGAATTTTGTTTAGAAATGTTACACAAATTGATTTGGGTGCTTTAGGAAAACAAATCCGTAGTTTTATTTTTAAATCCAAATTTTCTTTAGAGACCACTAGAGCAGTAACATTTTTTTCAAAAACGAATTTTTTTTTTGCTCTAATAGAAAACCGTACGCCTACAAAGAAATTATTTGACAATATGAAATAGGTTGCCTAGACCCCACTACACAGTTGCTGTTGAAGGTGATATTGGGGTAAATACTCGATAATTTAGCAAATCGCAAGTCGAAAAATATGACAACTAGACCGGTTTTACCAAGCAAATTTTAATTTCAGATTTTATTTTTTTTTTTCTAACTTTGTTTGTTTCTACAAAAAAATCGATATAATTGCTAAAAATTCTTTAAGTACGCAAAATAAAATGAGCAACCAAGACAATAAATACTATCGATAGAAATTGGTTCGCAAATATTTTGTTTATTTCATATGAAACTTGCTTGCTTGCGTGTCTACCCCGTTAACCGAATATGACCAACTATTGGTTATTGTAATCCATCAATATTTAAATTTCGCCTGCTAGAGTTACCTGTTAGAGTTGAAAAATTAAAAGAAGAATTGCGGTTGTTTCATCAATTGGCGTGTTTTTTTATTACATCGGAGAGACCAGAGAGATATAAAATAAACCTTTTGCGTTTTTTTATTTTCTCGGATCGATCCGATAATTTTTTTAGCGTTTTTTTATTAAATCTGAAAAATCACAGATTGCTATTTTTCGATCTGAAATTTATTTCAGATAGTACGGAGAATTACATATTTTGACGTTCAAAATGGTGAACACTATAGACTGAGATAACAACAATGCAAAATTAATTTTTTAAAGTCTATTGTAAATAATTTGAACGGTTTCTTGTTCATTAATGTTTAATTTTATGTTTATGAATTAATTATGCTTAGGAGAACAATTTTCTTGGCCATAATGTGTTACAAAACAGTGGTTAGCCAATTTAAATAGTTAAGCGTTTAAAATCCGAAAAAGGTCTTTTCAGATTAAACATTATCGGATATTTCAGATAAATTTTCTGTCTGATCTCTCTGGTCTCTCCGATGTAATAAAAAAACTCGCCAAATGGATAGATAGTTTTAGTACAGAAAAATTCCGCTGCGTGGAATTCGTGATGCTCCAATCGTCAATAGTGGTTTGGAAAGTTTGCTTGGTAGAATTAATCGAGTAGTCATTGTTTTCGACTTGCGAGTTGCGATTTGACAGATTATGGAGTATTTACCTCTGAGGGTGTTACGTTTACACTTATTTTGTGAGATTTTTCGAGATTATTCAAGACTATCGATATTAATCGAGGTAGACTTTCAATTTTTTTCAGAGATTTCCGAAATAATTCAAAGTATTTTGAGAACATCGCGATTACTCTAGAATTCTAAGATGGTTTGAGGCTTTTTGAGTCTATGCGAATTTCTCGGTATTACGTGATGCTATAAAATTAGTGATAATATGTCGATATTTTCGATATTTTACGGAATTTTTTATGGAAGCACAAAGTTTGATGATCTTACTATATATCACTTATAGATTTCTAGTATTGGCAAAGAAATAGCTTTTCGCAATTTGATTTCGTGATTTTCAAATAAAGTGAATTTCGGATGCCATACTCTATATTTTTGGCTCAATCATTTCTATATTGAATCAAAAAAATTTATTTGTAAGTACATATCAAGTAAAGTTGTTGTTGGAACAAAAATTTAAAATCAGTTTAAAAAATCTTGAGTTTTGGTCATTACTTTATACCAAAGTCAAAACCACTAAACAAGAGAGAGCTTATATGCTTTAAAGTTGTAAAGATTGTTAAAACAAGGTTTTGGCGAAAGTGGTACAAACAACATCATTTTCTGTAGTGTAATATATTCGCTTGCATGCACAATTCAAATTGATTTTTCTCACGAAAAAAGTATTAAAGCCTAAATATTGATGCCAAGTATTATAATTCTTATGTTTCGCACAACAAGTTAATGGGGAAATACTTCTAAGAAACACATTTTTGTGTTGCGTGTTTATTTTGTATTAAAAAATCGAATTAACGCAAGCAATGTATGCATTGCCTTCATAGGCCAGCCTTCTCGTTCTCTGCCTTATGTGATAACACAACAAAATTTAGCGAATGAAACTTACAGCTTTATTACACATGTACATTACGGTCATAAAAAATAAATCTATAAGCTTCTATTAAAACGAACGTGTAATATAGATACATATGTTTACATAAGCAATTTTTAAATGCCTCGAAAATATATAAATAAATATAATTTTAATAAAATATGTTCCAAAAAAAAAAAAAAAAAAAAATTAGAATTTAAACATTTTATGAAACGAGGACGAGATTCCCTAATATGTAAGAACTACATAACAATGTAGATACGAACGATATAATAGAAGTTTGGCATAACCTTATCCTTACTTACTTATATCGATATGAATAAACATTAAATGTTATGAGATAAAAATAAAATCAAAGGATATATAAGGGGGGAAGTCGATTTGCCTATATATACAAACATATATTAACTGTATAATATATAGTGCTTTATAAAAAGCAAAGTGGTAATTGGTCTGTTGGGAAAAATGTTTTTTTCGTTTTTCGTTTCGCCTAAAAATAAAATAATCATATTAAAATTCGTATAGTTGGAAAACGAAAAAATATATTTTCTATATTCAAACAGATTCGGGTGTTGTGTACGAGTATATAACAAAGAATTATGAAAAATCATTTCCAATCAATTTTCAGCCTTTAATTTATCTTTACCTTTCAAAAAGATAATATTGTATACTATATATACAAACTAAATGGTATATATGTATAGGGTAAGCTTTTTTGTGAACTTTTTATATTTGTTATTTTGGGGTATAGAGAGGATATATGATACCTTCTTTATGAAGTAAATTATATATATCATAACAATTGTAACATTAATTAAGGAGTAACATATACTATTTACACCTACCTGTGTATAGGCAAACGTATATAGGTATGTTTATTTATTCGCTTTTTAAACCATAAGGACACGCAATAACGCTATGTTCGAAGTGTTAATTTTATGTTTTAAGTTAAATGCTACGATTTTTGTATTTTTTTTATGCTTATTATTTATGATTATGTTTCGTCGTTATGTATAGTAGTGGAATAATAAAAAATGTCGTTGTTTTTTTTCATATAATCATTTAATTGTAATTATGATGATATTATATTATTACATGGATTTGATTCAAACTATAATAATTTAAGGTTATGATCTTTCAAAGCAAACGGCTAGTCGTTGAAAAAGTTGTTTGTTAGACCGTGTGTCTGGCGATGATGGACGGGACCGGGTGGTGGTGTATCTTACCTCACGTCGAAAGTAGTCCAGAACGTTTTTTGGGTTGCTGAAAGCGAATCCGAAACCTGTTTTGCCCCATCACGTCATAGTTTTTTTATAACCTCAAGAAACAGGTTGGAATTTATCCCAACAATATCAAACCTTAACCCTTATAACTCTATACCTTCATAGCGCAATAACCTTGAGATCGATAACCTGTAACCCTAGAACCCATAACCTCAAAATCTGTAACCTCAAACTCATAAATCTCACATTCCAATAAACTACAAACCCAAAATGCAGCAAAAAACTTACACGAAACACTCAAACCTCAATATCGGAGAGTTTTAGCTTTATAATTCCATACGTCCGTCACTTCATAACCTCAAAACCCATAAGCTCCATAAACCTGTAGTCCCTTAACCCTATAACCCCAACATTCTATTACCCCAGTAATCCAAAACGTCATAACCCTATAAACCCAAAACTCCATAATCCTACAACTCCTAAATGCGACAAAAAAATACTATGAGGTGGACACTTAAAACTCCATGACACCACATCTCTATAAGTCCATCACCTTTCAACTTGTAACCCTATACCCGCATAACCCTATAACCCTAAAATGCAACAGTAAATGTATTTGCACGTAAGACTTGAGTTCTGAGTCTGACAGTTTTCAGTCAAAGGAATTGCTCCGCGATTCGGCAAAGTCCCTGGATCAATGCGCTCATGCCGTCATGGTCGGCACACGGGAAAGTACGATGCAGGGAGTCGGAACCTCAGCATCGACGGTTGGTCAGGATGAGAAAACGGGCCCGCAGGCGTCGTCATCAAACAACCACAGCTCTACATCGGTGGGTAACTTAGCCTTTGAAAAGTATAATATTACAAGAAAGACATCATGCAATAATTACCTTGACTCTTTCTGCGTAATTTGTGGAGAATACGTTGTGAGTAAACTTAGAAAGTTATTCACAGATGTGAACGATATGCTTATGATATGATGCTCCTTGCAACTTAATAAACAAAAGAAACGGACATTTGTTTGCTATTTTTGTTTAACGAAAGTTTTTGGGCACAACCGAAAAACAAAATTATCGATTTCTTATACAACTGTTGAATCTGTGACTTGTCCTACCATTCTTGAAGCTGAAGAGAGTAACAAAAGTGATACTACTATTGGCGAATACAAAAGTGCAATGGTGTTCACGTCGCTGAGGTTATACAGATGAACGATGAACGGTCAGAAGAATCAGAAAACGAGACTGATAAAAATCCCAATGGGTTCTCTCAAAAGAAATTTCTGAACTAATGGCGTCAAGATTAAAAGAGAAAAATTGCCTAAGTCTAAGAAACTCGTATAACTTTTTATTTAGAAAATATTTTACAGACGTACAAAATTTAGTTTAAGGCGCTTTTATGGTTGCCGTCGTTCGTCCGTTCGTTCATTCATCCTTCAGTCATTTTCTCTTTACGATTTTATGGTTGTTGCAAAAATCACAGAACGATTTTGTCGCCACCTGAATATAAAGACATTGTATAAAATCCTATAGTCGTACAATTTATAATAATAATATCACTGTCACACAAAATAAAAATAAAAATTGACGTGAACTCGTCAAGAAATTATATCAACTAAAAATATGTTGTATGTACATATTTTGGCGATGTGCACTCAACAAAAATTATTTGCATTTAAAACTATTATAGACATCCCTTTTCATTTATTTTCAAATCTCTTTCTATCTATGTTCGTTCTGTGAAAAAGTTGGAGATAAACCATCTTGCTGCAAAAATTGCAGAAGAAAAAATTCGTCATTTTTAAGTAATATGATTGGTTTAAAAAAATAACTGAACGAACGAACGACGAAACGACGGCAACCATAAAAGCACCTTTACTGTAACAAGATTGAAGGACTGAATGAGTATAATATTTCTTATGAAACTAATGACTGGCGTCTATTCATAGATTTTTCAACACGTAGTTTAAAAGCAGTCTCGCTACATAATGGCAACCATCTTGCTCCGCTACCTGTTGGTCATTCGATTGTGTTAAATGAGGAGTACCAGAATATTTACTTCCTACTCGAAAAATTAGATTACGCTAAACACAAGTGGAAAATATGTATGTGGAGTGGTTTCAATAAACATCCATGTTTTCTATGTGAATGGGACAGCCGAGCTCGTGCCGAACATTATATGAGAAACGATTGGCCAACTAGAAACAATTTAACTCCAGGATCTAAAAATATCATAAAACAGAGTCTAATACCAACAGAAAAAGTAATTCTTCCACCATTACATATAAAGCTGGAACTTGTAAAACAGTTAACAAAGCTTTTATGTGTATATTTGAAAAGTTTCCTAAACCGTCTGATTCATAGAAATACTATGTACATATTCTTCTTTTTATACATTCTCTTTTAAATCTGTAAAATTTCAATTTTATCAAAAAGAAGATTATTTTAGACCCCTCCCTAAAATATTACCGGTGTGCGCGCCTGTTTAGTTTATAGGAATAGAAGTATATAAAGAAGAGAAAACTGATGCTAGAATATTTGCGGGTAAACAGATTGAATTATCTTTCCATACCTTTTTCCAGCGTTCAAAATACTCGTCAATTTGTTTTATTCACTATTAAAATGAATTTTTCAATTCTCTTTTTCGATCATGGATGGTAAACCAAAAATGAATTCTAATCCGTAACAAGCGAATAGTGAGCGAACAATAATAAAAATGAAAGATTCGATATATTGAATAGAATAGAAATATATTAGCAGCATTTTATTGAGCCCAGGAATAAGAATAAGAATACGATTGAAAATTATAGCCAAGAATCGTTATTTTATTTCTAATAGTTGGTAACACATTCAAACCAAACACATTCTTGGCGTCTTCTGTCAATCAAAGTTGTTATTTCATTATTAGCAGTAATTATTTCAATGAGAAAAATTTAAGTCGAATTATTTCAGTAATAGAAATATTTGAAGCGTACTGTTGCCCTCTTAAAAATATTACAATGGAAACTTACAAATTTCACCTCATCAATTAAAACGATGGACAAGCATTCGCAAATTTTGTGACAGAACTGAAAAACCAGGCTAAAAACTACGAATTGTATGTTCTGTAAAACTTCAGTTATGGATATGGATTTCAGTTATCGATCGATCAGTAGTAAAAAAGAGCGAATAATAAATTTTAAAGAGCGAGTTTAAGAACGCTGCTTTTTTCCTAAATACAAAATGGATTTATAAACAAACAGAAGAGAAACGAAGAAAAAATCTGACGCATGAATACTCGTATAAAGAGGCTAAATAAATTCTCAGTAGACGGATGAAAGGAATCGTCATTTACCAGAATCAGTAAAAAGTCTTCTATTGACCGAATATAATTTTAAAAAATTTAGCTGCTAGTAGTTTGATAACACAATTGATAATCATCTTTTTATCCTAAGAGGATTTACCAACAGTCACTTTAAAATTTTGAAGACAGTAGATATGAAAAAGAAACAAAAAAGCTGCTACCCTTTGTTCCAATCGCTATGTCTATTTGCTTGGTACACAATAAATTGCAGTACTGAACCCGTAATAATTTATATCATTTTCTTAGCACAGTAAATTGTTATTATTATTTTTTGTTTTGTTGCTAATAATAATAATCCTAATACATAATAGGAAAATAATTTATTTTTGTTTATAAAGTACTAGCTCTACAAATACGAGTATGTACATGCATATATGTATATGAATAATATACGGCATTTCTCAAGGCGATAAAGTTAAAACAAAACTGGAAAGTTACATATATTTAAAGCTTTTTCATAAAGCTTTTTTTTTTGTTCCTTCGAACAATATAAATAGAGAGAGAGAGAGAGAGAGAGAGTTATTATTGTTATAGTTTTTTAGACGTTATAGTTTATTAATATTATTTATATTACTATTGTTGTAGTCATGAATATACCTAAAATCCATAAAAGGTTTTTTTGTTTTGCTGTTTGCTTAAATATTACATAAAAGTCATGATTTATATGTATTTGTAATCTATATTTGTTTATACTTTCGATGTTATATTAATTTACATAAACGTTGCTGAGGTGGCTAAATAAATATTTTCATCCTGTTAAGCTTTTTTCGTCGTAGGTATAGTTCATTCAACTCAGTGAGGTTTTCCACAGGCCTTATTTCCTTTTTTATGGGCGGTATTTTTTTTTTCTGAACTGGCCCACCGTAGAAAGGAAAGAAGGCCGACGTCCATTAGTGCCGACTGTATTAGTAGACTTATTTCTAAAATATTCTCTATACTGGGGATTTCTTAATTAAATTTCGATTTTCCAGAAAATTGTAAAATTAACACTTCCTATACATTTGTCGATGTTATTCTAACACAACGGATTAAACTAATTAAAAACAACAAATTGATACAAGCGAGTAGCCCTCATCCTCTAGGACTCATCCTCTCAAACTGTGAGCCCCTAGGGAGTAGGGAGCCGTGGAGGGTGGAGCTGTTGCTAGGGAGCCTTGAAACATCGCATCCAAATTTCTGGATCTACCTATTATTAATGATCGCTACGGTTTTCTGTGCTGTTAATGGTTTTTGTCAGATATGGGATGTGCATATCAATTCTACAATCACAAGCATTTTTGTAGGCAAGTTCTTCTTCTACAATGAACATGAACAGGAATTTCAGATGGCAAACCTAGATCTGCGGGATGAAAAAATCATGGTTAAAATTGAGTCCTTTTATGAAGTAACAACATTTTTAAATCAGATTTTTGGAAATTTAGGAGCTAAATTTAAACTGAAAACTATAGGAACTTAGGTCTATGAAAATTTGCGATATTGGATATTGAAAAGTTACGTATTTAGTATGTATTATTAAAAAGTTACTCGTACTTTAATTTAATTTGAAATTTTAAATGGCAACTTGTCAAGTTTGGCTTCAACAATTTCAATTTGGTGCTGTGTTTTTTATTCGCTATCCGGAGCCGCCATATAAAAATAGCTCCCGATAGCTGAGCCATATAAATAGGTCGAGCAAAATATTTTTTATATCACGTTTTCACTGATGAATTGAATTAAAAATTATAGTTTGATGTTAAATAAATGTAATTTATCAATAAATGCACGTTAAATTTAAATCTGGGTGTAGAAAATTGACTGCTCCGCATAGTAGCTATCGGGAGTGAATAAAAAAACACTGCTTTGGTTAAATTGTAGATCAGGTTAGTGTTTAGAACTACATACAAATCGAAAATTCCAGGATTCTAATGCCGATTTTTATTTTTTTTTTTTGTAGAAACCTTTACACATAAAAATGTCATATTTGTCATTGATGGCATTCTAATTTTCAGACTAAAATCTTTTGATTGATTTGCATATCTACCCAAATCTACCAGATCCAAAGAGAATTCAATTAATCCGATCAATTTATTATGAAAGTTGACAAAAGGTAGGCACCAGGTTTGGGGAATAAAACTCTTTACGCTTTACTATTCAACGCAATAGAGTTTACTAGATTTATAAAATGAGTAGCAGTTTTGTTTAAAGTAAACAATTATGAGGGATTTTTTGTAGTTAGCCTGTCAACATTTTTGAACTATAAATCTAACTTCCGTGGAATCGAAAGTGCCTTTTCGGCCGTGGGGTAGTTTTGCACAAAATATAAATTTTGGCTTAGTGACATATGTAATCATACTATTGATAAGCTTTGTTTAAGACTCAAAACGACCATATGTCTAAAATTTAAATTAAACGTTTATTTTTATTTCTAGCGTATGCAGACCACAATAAAATAATGAGGTCTGTCAGTTTTCTAAAACAATGAAAAAGTTGAGCTTTCAATTCTGGCAAATTATGTGCTCGCTTATAATTTATAAGGGAAGTAGGAATATTCTTTAAATCCCCCAAATTCAAAAGTTTGGTCATTTTTTATTCCCTAGTTCTTTGGGACCAAAAAAACTGATCTACTCTCTCTCATCTATTGAGCTGTCATTGTCTATACCGGCGCGTTAGGTTTCTTTTTTTTTTTTGAAAGAACAACGTTATAAATAAAATTTCAAATTTTGGATAAAAAATTGCTAATACATAGTTCCAAAGCTTTCAAATTGGTTGGTTTGATTGAAAACTGGTAATTGAAAAAATCTAAAAATACGAGAATTCTGAATTTTAAACAGAAAAATTCAATTTTTTTTTAATTTTCCAAGTACTTACAGAATTTAGTTTGGTTTTAAATTTCATAGTAAACATAATTTGACACAAAAATTAAAAACGAGAAAAATTCGGGTCGGGTTGAGGTCAAATTAGAGAAACGTGTAAAAATTGAATTTTTACAAATTTAAAATAGTCGTAAGCTCAAAAATGTTTAGCTTTAACTTTAGTTTAGGCATTACAGTATCTGTTCAGAGATCCACTCATATGTCCAGCTAAAATATTTAGTTTCGGAGTTTTCATTGTTACATCTAATTTTTAATAGTTCCTTATGTAGAATCCTCCAAGCCCAAGCTTAACAATTTTCTGGAATTCTACAAGTTTTGCGTATAGGAATTTTAGGAATGCTAAAAGAATATTTTGGATTGGTGGAACATTTTTTTAAATTGGCGGGACACGGATATGAGACATCTGAGATCCTTGAACCAGAAAGCTTAAATTGCTTAACTATGTAAATTCACTATTATTGAATACAATTTTTGGGAGCCATGGATTTTATTGTTTCGATTTCGGGGGACCGCAGTATTAAAAAGTTTGAGAAGCACTGTTCTAAGGTATAAAACGAATTAAAATAATATTTTTTTTAAATTGTCGTTATTTAAAAAATTTCTTTTTCGGATTTTCTTTCTGCATTTTTCTAAAGGGACAGATCTAAAGGTCCCATAAAAGGGACTTACAAAATTATTGCTCCTAGGCTTTATTACGTTTCTCAATTGGCAATAAATCCATAATGAAGAGGCATTAAAATCCTTGGACTTTGATACCATTTTAGAAAATAAATAACGCACGAGTGATTTAATTCCTAAAAAACGAAATAACTCCACGGGTGTAAATTCAATACACCATTCAACTCTGTTGTAATTCATTTGTTTACATTTTTTTAATATCACAATCAAATATTTATAACGCTCTTAAAGCATAGTTATGTCTTATGTGTATGTGTAGTACGATTGAAGAGGTTAGCCCAGCAACATTTAATAACGCTACCAGGAAACAGTAGGTCCAAATGGACTAATTGCTATATTCTGGAGCTAAAATTAGATTATATCAATGCTAGATTAACAAATGATATGTTTTCTAACTAACAACCATCCAGCGCAGTTGGAGATCATGTTCCTTGCCCATATTTTTTATTTAGGAAATAATTCGTGGAAGCTATTCGATTTCAAATCACAGTATCCGGAACAGCATTTTCACAAAGCGGTCTTTGTCGATTTCCGAAACGTTTGATTAAATTTTTCTGAGTTTATTTAAAAATTTTTTTTTGAACTAAAAAGTAGATTCTATACGTAGCTATTAAACTGTGCAATAATGGCTAACTGCTGTATTTCAAGACGTTTGGTTTGATCCTGAGTTAATGACACGGACATGCATTCAAGTTAAATCTTCATTTGGTCTCGGTTTCGAAACCTTCGGTTTGTGAATTTGTTTCGAGATTTACTTGACATTGAGTTGCTAAATATTGGGTAGTTTGGTTTCCAGATTATAGTTTTTGGGTTGAATAATTGAGTTGTTTTCATGATATATCACTTATTACACAATATTCGAGATTCTCAAGAACTTGATTTGAATTGTATGCTGCGCGTTAAACATATCGTGATTTTCATGATGGTTTACGGATTATACAAAATTAATCAAAAATTCTAGGGATGTTGAGATATGAAAGATTTGCATCATATTAAACAAATATAAGAAATTCGAAATTATCCTGTGATTTCAGTTAATTTATCAGATTACTTCAGATTTCAAGTTTTATCTATTCTAAATTCTTTGGCTTTTGCATGAATTACCAGCCATGTTTTATACAATTCGATACTTTCAAGGCTTTCTAGATTACTTCAGGTTCTTTGAAATTTTAGAAAATTTTGGGATTGGAAGCAAGCAATGATTGTTTTCGAGATTATTCAAAATTATATTGGCGTTGATTGTTGACTTCCGTGATATTACGGATTTATGTATATGTGGTTCATTTTTTATCTTTTAGCGATTGTCGAGAAGATGTGCAAAGCTTTAGTTTCAACTTTGAGCTACTTAGCACATATTTGTTTATTCAGCACTTTTCGATATTTTGGCTAGAACTACTATTGGCAAGAAATCGTTGAATCTGGGGTTTTACTAAAAAACTCGTCTACTATGTATGAAAAGGAAAACCAATAATAAATTTCTAATAATGTTTTCCGTTTTTTAACCTGGCTGGTCAGCGAAAATATTCAACTAATTGGATGTGTTTTTGTTTGGGACTGTCCTAAACCGCTTATAAAGAAAATGTAAGAAACAAAATATTTGCACACTACCATCAAGTCTCAATTTAAGTAATTATGACACACTAAAAATTTGATTTATGTTTGGTTTCAGAATTTATTGATTATTGGCATCGATAAATATTCGATCCATTCATGAAACATTCGCGAACTTTTAGCTTATTCCCTAAAACAAGTTAAAACACGTTATTGGTTTTACAAATCTGTTCTGCACCAAAAAGAGAAGTTTAGCCAAATTTAAACGTCGTGTTCAGGGTAGAATAAATTTAGATAAAAAATTTTGAAATGAGTTTTCCACTTAATAAGTTCGTTATAGAACTTGATTTCAGATAAATTTCAGTAACAAATTATACAATATATGGGCTTCGATTCTTATACTCTACGGAGTATGACTATCAGACAGAACTGCAAATTCAGCTGATTTTCTTGCTGCCAAGTCAACAAACTTGCCACAAGATATCTTTCGTGAGTCCTTTTACACTCACCACACCTTAAGAATCTATACAAATGAACATAAACTGCGCATCTCACTTTTATGATGGGCCTAAAATTTTGATTGAAATCATACTACTTTGAAAATTCCATTTGTTGAAGTGAATTATAACACCAGTTTAGAATTTTCAATCTCATCAATATACGGATCAATCGAACCTTATTCGTAATCCGCTGATTTTGATTCAAATTTCATTTCGATCGAAACACTGTTATGTTCGATTTTTCCACCACATTAATGAATATTCCAATTCATCCATCTGATTTTCTCCACGATATTTATGGTATCGCTACCTGAGTAGGCGTTATTAATGCATGAAAAAACATTTTGGAAAGATCTCCCGTTATCGCGTACCGCGGTCTTTTAAACCTAATTATTATATCCCACAAATCGTTTTGCGCTATGGGGAACAAAAATGGTACTTATCTATCAGACCAAACATTTTCTTATTTATTCCGCCATTCGATTGTTTATTCACCACAAATCGTTTTTCCATTCAAAAGACATTTTGGTTTGCTACCAGACTACATAACGAGCAGTATTATTATGATGAAGTGTTGCTTCAAAATGGTTTTCACAATGTATCTTCTCTCTAGACAGAAAGCTTTTTATTGGAAGAGTTTTCAGCAAATCGCACGAAATAAAAAATAACGTGGAGAAATATAAACTGTAATTAAAATGTGACTCTTTAAGAGTAGCTAAACCAGTTTAACTCGTTTTAGTTTAATTACATCGAGAAGTAAAACCTACTAAAAATTTCAACATCAATATCGGTAGATCGATAGGTTTAATTAAATCCTAGATCCGCAAATTAAACTAAATTACGAGAACCCTAAAGTTATTGTATTTTGGTCGAAAATAGGAAATAAGACTTTCATAGAGTATCATAGGCGTAAAAGAATAATATTCAATTCGTATTCGTAACTAGCAACATTCGTTGTTTTATTATAATGCTATTTCCCTCGCACATGAATTTCATTAACATCGGGTAAGAAATAACCAAAATATATCCAAATTGGTAATTTGAAAAAATATGGTAGATCTCCCCCGCCTAAAATTCCATTTTCAACGTACCAATGTACATGTAGAATTTCATCAAAATCGATTAAGACATAGCTTTAGAAATATCTGGTCCCATGCTAATTGACCATAATACCGTCGTACCATGTTCTGTTGTACCATGTCGAATTTGATCAAAATCGGCAATATTTCATTTAAAAATCATTTTTGAAGCCTATTTGCATCCTATGTTTTATTACATCTATATATTTGTGTTCCACGTCACTACCGAATCGTTTTACAAAACAACAACAAAAATAAAAATTTCAAACTATGAGTTGCTAGGCTCCCAAATGCGCGCAATGCTTCTTAGCCTATAACCTTGCCGAGATTTTAAAAAAAATTGGTCCAGTGGTTCAAACTTTTTAACTTTATAATATTAGTATCAGAGAACGTCAGAGCAAAAAATTAGTATTCTATAATTTGACAAGCAGCATAATTTTGGCATACATATGTAGAACCCCATGTGTACAATTTCTCCCGAACATATTTAATCGGTAGAACATTAAATAAAAAAAACATTTTCTGCCCCATCAAGTTGGTTCATTGTTCTTTCGTATTCACCAAGTTTTATATAACTGTTAAATAAATAAAAAAGATCCTCTAAAACATAAACCACCTACAAATCTAAAAAAAATGAACTTTTTCTAACACAATTTTCGAACAAAACAATAACAAAAAAGCTAAAAATAAAAACTTTTCCAAACTCCAAGTTTTCGATTTTTCGCTATGATCTCAATCATATAACTGTCAAAATATATTATATTCATTCTTAAGTGCGCCTTATGTGTATGTACGACGTACGAATTAGAATCGAAACGAAATAATTTATTTACGATTATACGTTAATAAATAATCGATTAACATTTTTATTTGTATACCAGCGTACTATGCGAAGTATTTTCTACACACACAACACAAAACCATTCCTTCAAGGTTTATTATTCTGACTTTCTTTATACTCCCGCACATAACCAGGCCAAAAACAACAAACAATCGAACGAAACGAAAAACGTGATGTGAAAATTATTCAACCTATATATAACGAACAAACGCAAAAAAAAAAAATGTTAGAATTTAATCGAAAATCAATTTGTCTCCAATATTAAAATTGAATTTGTCGACTTGGTTTATTGCGACATGACACTGCAATGAGCTTTGAATGTTATTTCGTAAATTTAGGTGTGGCCCGCTTATCTTGGGCAATATATAAGGAACATATTCTATTTCGCCTGTACGTATGCTACCTTTGTCTATATGTTAACTACTATGTTAAAATTGAAACGCAGAATACGAATTTTCAGGCCTACGAATTATAGCGACTGAAAGATGTATATCGTGTCGCAATTAGACATTACATTTACAAAATAATTACTCTAATTTAACAGAATAATGTATAGATAAATTACTTAATATTAATTACAAAACTCTGCATGTACAAAAATAATTACAAAAAATTTTCCATTTTACATAAATGGTTACTTGGTGCTGAACGTACTCGTCATATCCTCTACCACCACATCATACATATTAGTATTTTAATTAATTTTATGTTTCTTGTAACTGACAAAATTTGTTGTACACTCTGTATAATAGCGCACAATATTTATGTATACTAGCTAATTTTTTGATATCATGTCAGAATTAAAAGAGAGCTCGGATAAATATGTAACAAAAAAAACGGATGCACAGTTATAAAGTTAAATGAAAAAATTTATAAATTTTCCAACCCCTCCCCCCCAAAAAAAAAAAAATTTCATTCCAAAATATTTTCGTAATTAATTTAATTATAATATTCTTCTTCTTCTTTTTTGCATAGTACTTAATAATGATTTTCCTCGTGATTTTCATCCTTCTCCTCTATTTATATAACAATCTGCGTTTTTTGTGTATGACTAGTTACGAGATAATAATTTAAAAAGTCAAAAATAATAACGCCAAAGTCGTACACATATTGCGCTCCCTTGAAACAAATTTCTACCACATCAAAGTCAATTTTTGATGTATGCATGTTTGATAATATGGAAAATGATAAGCATTTTGTTTTTCTCTCGCTTCACAATCATCATCACAATAATTATGTTGTATTTGTTTGACAGTGAAATTGTCGTGATGGAAACGATTAATTTGAAAAGCTCTTTAATTACAGTAAAAGGGGTTAAATAATTTACATATATACATAGATAACGATACATTAATTCAATAAAGAGCCGGGAGGGGTTCTGAAATGGATTCGGCTACGTACAAATGAGAAACTATTAATCTCTCTTTGCAGCATAAATAAATATTTTGGTTTTGTTTATTTTGTTATTTATAAATACAAATAAATAATGTTACAACTTTTTCTCATCTTCATCTGTATTTTTTTTTGTAGAAAATAATCTCTTGAAATATGGAATATTGGAAGTTCAAATAAAACATAAGAAAAGAGAAAGGTAGTAAAGTGGATTTTCCGACATTCAGTTAGTATGTGCGCTGCTTAATGTTTTTAGTTTTTGTGACATGGACATTTTCTTTTAAACTATAAGTTTATTATTTGTATCTAAGCTTATTAAATGTACTTTAAGCATAGCTAAGTTGTATGTACGGTATAAGTATGTACCTTTAATGAAGGAAATCAATGCTTTGCAGGACTAGATAAATATAAGGCCCTAGTTAGAATTAATGCCACCAAATTCAATTTATTTTTTCGGAATTATTTTCAAACTTTTACAGCTATAAGTGAAAAAAAACGTAAAATCGTAAACGTAAACATTATAAATCTCGATTTGAACAAAATATCGAAAATAAAAAATCTCAAAAGACAGAACCTCGAAAAAAAAATTTTGACAACTTTAGTGGTTCTGAGATTTTGTAAAATGTTGTTTTTTGTGATTTTATAACTCATTAGGTACGAAATGGAGCGAAGCTAAAAGAGTTTAGGTTGATTTGAAAAGAAAAAAAAAATGAGTTGGGTATAGTTGGCCGAGAGCCAAAAGGTCGAAAAAAAAATCGAATGAAAAAAGATTCTAAAGATTACAAATATCCAAAATCGACTATTGTGGTATTGTTCCAATTGTTTGACTTGTATATGTATAAATATGATGAAGTCAAAGCATCGATCTTTTTTTAACCGTAGCTATTGGTCTATTATATTTGACTGTATAACCTAGGACACAGACTGCAAAGGTATAACTAACTTGTCTAATATTAGATGAGCGGATGAGGTTCCTTCAATCATCCAAGTGGATTATATGTTTTTGGGTCGCTGAAATCGAATCCGACACCTGTTTTGCCCCAAACGTTTGTTTGGGGCGTTTTCCTAACCTCAAAAAACAGCTTGAAACTATAAAACCCAACAATATCAACCCTTAAACCGTATAACACTATACCTTCATAGCTCAATAACAAAAAATCCATAACCTCAAAATCTATAACCTCAAAACTCATAAATCTCAAATCCCATCACTTCATAACCTCAAAACCCATAAACCCCACAATCCTGAAGTGTAACATAAGAAAATTGCATGTCACAATATAACTCCGAATCATGAAGAATTAAATTTCATAACTCCACATCCCCATAACTCCATATAACCTAATACCTCAAAACTCCATAACTCCAAAAGTCCATAATCAGAAATTCCATAACAGTATAGCCCCATAACCGTAACAAAAAAAAAACTTTCAAGTGAGCCTGTAATCTCAGAAAGCTACAATCAAAACTTATACTCGATACTTTATTCTTGTTTTGCTGACAGTTTGAACCAGATATTTAATCTTATTTCTCATAAACTTTGGGTCTCCAAAACTATAAGTAGAATACGAGGAGGTGTAGTGTATCTAAGTAAGCGTACGTGAAGTACATATATCTAATACTTCGTTTAATAAATGTTCAAGCTATAAGTTTTAAACGTACTCTTAGTGTTGGGTGCATATTTTCTTCAAAATAGAAATGTAAAATTTTTGCCATCTCATGTCGGATGGTTCCGATTTTTTTTCCCCATTGCGCGTAAGTAATAATATTAAGCTTGTTTCGTGGTTACGATGCACTGTTTTATAACTGTTTCAGTCATAGAATTTCACAAACAAATTTTATAATTAAAACTCCATTTAAAAAAAATCTTCAGTCCCAAAAATCGGTATTTCGGTGAAAACAGTTTGGCTGAAGTGCCTCTTGTGTATTTGAACTGAGCAACCTTGTATGTTTGTATCCTCATGGCGAGGCGAATTAACTAAAAGAAAAAAAACAATAATAAAATAAAAGTATGTGTTAATAAATAAAGAAAATCTGACCGAGGAAAACACCCCTGATAATACGAAATATGAGTCATTAGAAGCGTTAAATCTCACTGTACTCACAATTGATAGAGGCACAGATGATGGTTGGTACGAGAACATAATCATAAACATTATCACAGTTAGATGCAAGATAGATACGGGTGCCATGTGCAACGTTTTAGACAAGACTCTAACAGACGAACTAGAGCTAGAAATAGACATATCCAACACAAGAAATCTAAAAGCATTCGGAGGAAGTCTAATCAAAGTAATTGGTGAAAAAAAAATTAGTTGCACGGTTAGGAATAATTTTAAGATAATAAATGATGAAGGAATCCCAATAATTGGCCTTCATACTGCAAACGAGTTAAAATTGGTCAAACGAATAGACGAGATTAATATAGAACAGTCCAAACAAAAAGTATGACAACTAAAGGATGACATATTTAAAGGTGTAGGTAAAGTAAACCTTTTCACCTGCGACATAGATTTTATTCCGAATCTAAAATTCAATATATCACCTCCACGTAAGATAGCATACTCGATCAGGGAAGACGTTAAAGAGCAGCTAGACAAAATGGTGGAATGGGGAATAATAATGAGAATCTCAGAACCAACTCCAGTCGTTTCACCACTAGTAGCGGTAAAAGGAAACATTAAGAATATGTATAGATCCATCTAATTTAAACAAAAATTTGCTTAGACGTCATTATCCGATAAAAACAATAGATGAGATAGCGAGAAATACAAAAGGGTCAAAATATTTCAACTTTTGAACTGCCTTAAAGTATTCTGGCAAATCCCAGTTTCCAAAAGGACATAAAAATACTTAGCTTTCACAATACCCTGGGGAGATATACTTGCTGTCGATTACCATTTGGACTCGCATCAGCTCCCGAAGTATTTCAGGAACTGGTGTCCGGTATTTTTGAAGAGAAGGAAAACGTAGAAGTGTCAATGGATGACATACCGATCCATGATTACACACTAAAAGGGTGCCAGACAAAAACGGAAGAAGTAATCCAAATCATGCGGAAAGCGGGTCTTAAGCTTAACGAAAAAAAATGTTAATTCAACGTAAATTCAGCAAAATTTTTGGGGCATGAGATCTCAGGAAATAGTTTACAAAATGACGAAGACAAAATACCGGCATTATCAAACATTAAAATCCCGACAAGTGAAGTCAAGACTTGTGAAGCAAGTGCAAAGTTAATGGGCATGATTAATTACTTCGCAAAATTTATTCCACAATGCTCTGAAGTAACAGCGCCAATCAGGGAACTTCTGTAGAAGAATACAGAGTTTCACTGGGACTTTGATCAGCAAAGCGCATTTGAAAACATAAAAACCCTGCTAGAAAGTACACCAGTGTTGAACTACTAAACTATGTGAAGCTTTCAGTAGATGCGAATAAATTGGCATTGGGGGCAGTTCTACTCTTACGCGTCAAGGTTTTGTAAATGGTGTATTCTTAAAACATTCGAATCCAGAATTGGTGACTCTTAAAATTAATAAGTTACCAATTACTATGGAAATTGATACCGGGGCAGCAGTAACGGTTATTATCTCATTTGTGTTCAGTATATGTTTTCCAGAGATGGTATTGAAAAAGATTTCCAAGCAGTGTAGAACAGTTACGGGAGAGATTTTGGATGTAGTTGGAAGTGTGTTTGTGGAACTGTAATTAAATTCAAGAACATTTAATTTAGAATTATTGGTATTTAGAGCAAAGCAACGAGTACCCTTACTAGGAACGAATTGGTTGGATTGTATTATGCCAGCTTGGCGAAATAATTTTGAGCATAACTCTGGTGATGAGCCATAAAAGTATTAAGGTGGTGGAAGCAGATGAAGATTCATTGGTTGTGAAGTTGAAGAAAGAATTTTCAACTGTGTTTTTGGACAAACAAACTTCAATGAACGGATTTAAAGCAGTGTTGCGAAACGTTACCTGTAACGGAACGAAATACCGGTATACCGGATTTTTTTCAGGTAACGTTAACAATACCAATATCCAAATTTTTTAAACCGTGTTTACGGGTATTTTTACCATAACAAAAAAATTATTTTGGTATTTCGTTATATTGTGGTAAAATATAAATTCGAATTCTTAAATCATTAACTATGATAAGAAAAAATTATAAAATGTTTAAATAAGTAATGTAAAAGTTGTCAAGAAAACAATGTTACCACAGTCATATCGGGTTGTCACACTGGAAATTTAGTAAAACATCTGAAGAGGACAAGCTGGTTGTTTTTGCTTAGTTGGTTGTTTTGACGACAATCTGGTTGTTTTTGCTTTAGTTAAATAAATTAAAAAGTTAATGTTTTGTAACGTTATACCATAACGTAACGAAATAATATTTTGCTACAATACCGGAATTGGAACGATACCAAAAATTTTTATTGGAATGTAACGAAACGTGTAACGTTATACCTACATTTTTTTTTCGTTTCGCGACACTGGTTTAAATCAACGATTATTTTGAAGAAAGATGCAAAACCAGTATTTTGCAAACCATATTCGATGCCATAAGCTTTAAAACTCAAGGTAAAAATCGAGTTGAATAACATGGTGAAGAATGGTATTTTAATACCAGTTCAATATAGTGATTGGGCTAGTCCGGTTGTCGTGGTACCTAAGAAGGATAAAAGCCTTAGAATATGTGTATTTTCACCATTACCATCTACCAAATATTGATGATATTTTGGCAGGTTTATCGGGTATCAGCGTATTTACAGTTTTGGACTTGGCTGGTGTTTATCAACTAGTAGAAATTGCTAATGATTTGAAGGCGTTATTCAGTATCAATACACACTTGAGCTTATTCAGTACAAGAGACTTACATATGGGATTTCCAGTGCTCCAACAATCTTCCAAAATTTCCAGCGGGAATAAATGTTGAAGATTATTTTATCAACGTGAAGGCTGTTTTCCAACGTCTTGAAAGGTATAATGTTAATATATATAAATGAAAAAAAATGTTTCTTTTTCAGACAGAAAGTAGAATACCTTGGTCACGTTGTTAACGGAAGTGGAATTTTACCAAGCCCAAATAAGGTTGAAGCAATACGGAATGCACAAATCTTACACAGCTCAAAGCTTTTCTAGGGTTGGTTAATTTTTATAGGAAATTTATGCCGATGATGGTTTCTGAACTGGCACCGCTTTACAAGCTAACTCAAAAAGATATTGAGTTTAATTGGAATAGAAACTGGATCTGTACTTGGCTTGTGATGCAAGCTCCATTGGAGTTGGTGCAGTTTTAAACCAACAAGTTAATGGAGTAGAACTACCATTGATGTTTGCATCAGTAAGTGTAACTGCAGCCGAAAAAAATTATTCACAGTTGGACAAAGAGGCATTGGCTATCGATTTTGGGGTGAGGAAGCTTAATAAATTTACTTTTGGTCGTAATTTTATTTTAGTCACGGACCATCATCCGCTGGTCTCATTATTTGATAACAAAAAGAGTGTTCCAATTACTGCAGCTCATAGACTTCAGAGATGGGCTATTATATTGTCAGGCTATAACTATGAGATCAAATACAAAAAAGGGGAAGGAGTTGACTGTTCCGGATGCACTTTCTCGCTTACCATAAGTCGGTATGTTTTGCGGAGATACTTATATAAACTTAAACTTAATTAACGCATTTGCTGAAGTAGATGAAATTCCTCTTTGCCATGAAGATACTGCCCGGGAAACATCGAAGGACGTTGTCTTAGCGAAAATTTTGTCGAATGTAAAAAAAGGCTGACCAAATTCTACTGATGACATAGATATGAAATCATTTTTTAGCAGAAAGTTGGAACTGCCACACGAAAGTGGGTGTCTAGTTTGGGGAAGCAGGGTAGAAATTCCGCCGTCTTTAAGAAATATTGTTTTAAAACTTCTACACGAAGATCATCCGGGAGTGGTAAGAATGAACTGTGTGTGGGAGTAAGACACTATTTTTAATTGTTGATTCAACTTCAAAATGGATCGATGATCATTTATTGGGAGGATCATCCGCAGTTGATTTTGCTGCGAAATTAAGGCAAACGTTTTGTATATTTGGGTTGCCCCATGAATTAGTCACTGATAAGAGACCACCTTTTGGAGCAGCTGAATTCATAAATTTTTGTCAGCGAAATGAGATTTCGCCTTTGAAAAGTCCACCATATGTACCACAAGCAAATGGACTCGCTGAAATGAAGTGTTCTCATGATAAGCTTCATAAACGCCTTACAAGTTTTCTGTTGGCGTATAGAATCACACCGAGTTCTGTAACCCTCGAGACACCATCAAACTTGTTATTAAAGTTCGAACCAAGGACTAGACTTATGCAGCTTAGACCTGCATTTGGATCAACCAATATGAAAGGTAAATATATTTCAAATAGTATGAACCTTTCAAAGTCCTTTATAGAAAATCAAGAGGTTTATATGCGGGTTAATATTATTCACCAATGGGAGCCTGCAAAAGTGTTGAAGATTCTGCGATTGAGGCGTTATTTGGTCTAAACAGATGATCAAATTCGAATTGTACACCAACAAAAACTTCGGTCAAGAGATGGTAATATCCTATTGCAACAGAAAATAGAAGAAGAAAAATTAGAGATACCTACTTCGGAAAGGTTTCTCAAAAATCAAGATGTATTGCGAGCAAAGGAGGCAGATGTGCAGATGTGACCAATGTAATGCCTACAGTCATAGATGAAATTTCACCTGCAATGACATCTGATATTTCGGGACCGGGAACAACTGTTGAGTCAGCATCCGTAAGAAGATCTACACGAGAACGAAGAGAACCAGAAAGATGATGTCTTTCATAAATAATTCATTTAATTATTGTATTTTCTATAATTAAGGGAAGGGAAGTGTTATATACTAGAAAGTACACCCTGTTTTCAATATTTAATTTTTATGTACTTCTTTATTATGTCTCTCACACTATTGTATTTTATATAAATTGGAATGCTAATGTTTATATTGTCAGTTTATAATAATTGGTTTTCGTGACATATCAAATAAATAATTTTGTACTATAATTATTTTATTATGTATATAAAATCAACAAACATATTACATATCCCACAGGTAACAACTGAAGAAGCTGAATACTCGGGAAACAGACAATTACTGTAAAATTACAAGACTCCTTAAGGGCCCAATACACGAAAAATGCAAAAAATGCTTGAAGAAAGTGTACCTTTTCTAGAGAATTACTGATCGTATCAGCGCAAACCATATATTAAAATATTCTTTGAGGTTTTATTTAGTTAATCACGGTGGCTTTTCCGAATTTTCCGCTTAGTTTTCCTGCTATTTGATGTTAATTATGACCAGTTTTGGCCAAATTTGGCATCGAAAATGTACCTTTTCTCAAACACCAGCCGATGAAACTAAGATTTTTTTATATCAAAATGCGCAGGAGATAAAACTGAATTTATTCACGGTGGCTTTTTTCGAGTTTTTAATTATTAATAGAGAAAATTGCAAAAAATTAATAAAATCGTTTATTTTGATTATTAATGTCAATTGCGTCTAAGATAAAATTTTACCTCATTTCTTTCTGTTTAGTTCTGTAAACTGTTATTAGATGGCAGTTTATTTTGTATATGTAGTAAAAACGAAATTTGCTAAACCATTTTTTCGTCTATCCAATATAATTTTTGTTTTACTCTTCTTGCTCACTTCAATTACATACTATTATTTTACTCTTCTAACTCACAGTTTTTAGATTTATTAATTTTATTGTATTTACAACAACACAAATATGTACATAGCTATATATTTTTTTTATTGTTTTGAAACAAAAATAAATAAATCATTATAGATACATAATATCACAGAGAAGAATATCCTTATCTGTGATAATATCTACATTTTTCGTAAAACATTCGAGCCATACAAAAAAAATTAGATCGTTTATGAAAAATTTTTGGAAAGGAAAAATTATAATGTATTGTGTTTCGATGTTTTATTGTGTTTTATAATTTTTGTGCAATTTGAGATCGTTCGATCAAGAGATCGGTGGACGGGACTTCGGTTGTTCTGTTATAGGGCATTGAAGGTGGAACTGCTTTTCCATTTTAATTTTTTTAGTTTTAGTGGTCACGCGCTATGGATCTGGTTTCTGTTCTAAAACCGATATTTTTTCAGCTAACACTATTTTAGAAGGGCCTTAAAAATACTAAATTAATCAATTAGGAGTTTTATCTAAGTAAATGGAATCACTCGATTTCATATATTTTTTAAATATAGGTACCACCATTTGGAAGGGGGTTCAAACTTGCCAGTGAATATACCTTTGTGGATGTTTACGGCCTAGTTCGGCCAGCATGTTTGGTTGAATGAAAAAACTGTAATTGTTACATGTATATGTCGAGAAAATATATTACAGAAATGTCGAAAGGAAATTAAATTTGAAATTAAAATTTTCTTGGTAAAACCGGTCTAGTTATTATATTTTTCGACTTGCGAATTGCGATTTGCTAAATTCATTCTAGATTATTATAAGTAAAATTAGCAATGCAAATTTCTAATACCCTGAATTAAACTAAGTGAAATTATGTTATGTTCTGTATTTCATACATACATAATGTATTATATTGAAATAGTTGGCAACATCGTTTTTAATAAATTTTGTGCATTTAACCTATTATACCGATCTCTAAGAATTATGTTGCAAACTATTTTACTATATACGCAAGATTTTATATTGGAAGATTTTGTCTTGCGAGATTTTGTAAATGCGACATTTTATAATGCGAGACATTTGCTGGCTTTACACCGTAGATAGTATAATAGCAAAATATGATAGTATAATACTATTTTACTATTTTACTTACCGTAGTCGGTTTTACACCGCATAAAATATTCATATAAAACAGAAAATTATAACAAACTAATGAAAAATAATAATTTCAAAATACACAAAATCGTCTCTAAACTAATTTTTCAATAATCCATTGTCAAAATTTTCCTTCTACAATAAAATAAAATAAAATATAATAGGTATTAAAATTTGATAGCTATCAAATCAAAATATTATATTTTATTTTTGCTATTATACTATCAAAACATCGGTTTTACACCGGATAGCAAAATAGTATTATACTATTTTGCTATTATACTATCTACGGTGTAAAGCCAGTAATTGTTTGCGATTTTTTTTTTTTAAACAAGATTATGTAATGCAATATTTTGTAATGCGAGATTTAGTAGGGATTTTCATTTGTTGTCCGTGACTTCTAGAACTAAAAGAAATTGAAATGCAAAACCTTCAATGCCGCATAATAAGACAACTGAAGCTTAAAACGCTTAAAATATATGTGTCGATTTCTTTGCATAAGGAACAAGATAAAAATTAAAAATGAATACGCCAATTATATTTTCTGAAAATTCCAAAAACACATAAACCATCATTCCTTTGACTTATTACAGTGGGTGTTTTGCTAACAAACTAATTGAATTTAAAACGTAACACATCAGGGAACTGGATGAAAATCAGAGTATGCTTGTTTTATCTGATCAAAATAAAAAGGAATGCCATGATTTATCAGATGCAAATTCAACATTTGTACCTTTTCCTGAACAAAAACCTGATTTGAATGGTAGAAATTTCATTATTGAATTTGAAACAGCTGAAAAGAATGCTCAAGAGGAAAACGTACCTACATTAAATGGCAAACGCATATTAGGTATGCAATATTTTTTCAACGAACTAATAAAAGTTAGCAATCACAATATGGCTTTCGGATGCTTCCTACTGAATTTAAAGTTTATAAGCGAGCGCAGAATCGGATTAAATTCCAAATTTTATTTTAAATGTAACATGTGCAATATAATTCAAAATATTTCGTCTGAAGATCCCAACGAAAAGAAACCACATCAAAACTCAATAAATTATCAAAGTGTTTTAGCTGCTGGCATTTCAATCGGTATTGGATATCAACAAATAGAAGAATTTTTTGGTGTCATTGACATACTATATTTGGCACCAAATACATTCAATAAATTACAAAAACAAGTTCAACGTGACATTCAAAAAGGTTGTGACCGAGAAATGTTTAAAGCTGCGATGAAAAAGCAAAACAAATAGCAATTGAAGAAAAAAGCGTAGATTTCGATGGTATACGGACACAATAGTAATTATACCTCACTTTCTGGTGTCGGAACAATTATTGCTCAATCTACAAAGAAGGTCGGTCATAAGGAGTTCCCTTCGTAATAAATATTGCATTCTTTGTCGCAGAGCAGAATTTTAAAAAGCTAAACCTGAACAGCATGAATGCAATTCGAACTATGCCGGCCCATCAACTGGAATGGAACGGGATGCTTTAGTAGAAGGTTTTAGAAAAAGAGAAGAACTGTATGGTATGCGCTACAACAAAATAATTGCAGATGGCGATGCCAGCGTATACGTAAAAGTTTTTGAGGCTAAACCAGTGATCGCAAATACGTGGCACGCATTACGCAACGACGATTACAAGTTTTTTGGAGAAGACTCTGAATATAAAAATTTAAATCTGTCAAAATTTGGATAAATCACCTGAAGAGTATACCGAACTTAGAAATGATTTTTTGAAAAAATTGAAAACGGAAGCTGCTGAACATGACAGAATTGAAAGGTCAACTATAAACCAGTTCAATGAAGCGAAATGGTTTCAAGTGCGTATGAGTAGTTTAACTGCTACAAAATTTGGAGAAATATGCCGCAATAGAAACTTTACTACTGTTATTTATTCTAAGTCAACAATATACGGGATGGAAAATGAAAAAAATGCGATACAGCAATTTTCGAAAGAAAATAATATAGAAGTAGCGAAATGCGGTGAATTCATTTATCAAAAATATCCATGTCTTGGATTGATTAGACATGATGGAATAATTGAAGTAAAATATCCCTTTAATGCCAAAGGCTTGCATGCACTAGAGGCTGCGAAATAAAAATAATAAAATTCCTTGTCTATGACGAATATACCGGCAAAGTGGCAATTAAAGAGAAACATCCTTATTATTGCCAAATACATACAAGGGCAACTAGAAATTTCAAATCGAGTATACTGTTATTTTATCGTTTGGACGCCAAAAGAACTTATTTCTTTACGAATAACCTGGAATTCAGATTTTTTTATCAAAATATGCTGCAGAAACTTCTCAGTTCTCAGTATCTTCTTCAACTGTCTACTCAAAGAAATCATAGATTAATACTCAAAATCATATGAGTTTTTTGAATTCTTGGTTTTTTAAAGATTATTACGGTTGTTTGTAGTTGCTGGACCTAAATTATCACAAAAAATTGATGTGATATGAATTCGAATATGGAGATTTCAAATTTGAAATAAAATGTAATATGGAATAACTCGAGTTATTACGTTATGCCTTGTTACCGCAGAATTATAGCCGAAAACAAAATATCCCGTAAAAAAAATTAAAATTTATGAGACTTATTTGTATGTGTTTATTATTTTTTATACATGCATAATTGCATATGTTTGATAAAATTTTTATTGCCGTTGAATGTTTCATTCATATTTTCTTCCCTTGCTTACATTAATGAAAGTCAAAAGAAATAAGCACATGTGGATTCGACAAAAACACGAAGCATTTACAACTTTGTTTGGGTTTTTCGTTTTTATTTTTTATGTATATAATAAAATAACTAGCCGTAAAAGAGAAAATCGTTTTGCATATTTTTTTTAATTTAGTGTATATAACTCCATCTATCGTTAGTAAAAAAATTTAATATATGTGTCTTAGATAAAAATTCGATGACGTGTTTTCTTGTATTTGGCCCTTAATTGCACAATTTCTTTCAAATATATACCGTGTATAATTTAAATTAGGTGGAATAATTTATTTGGTATTGGCTTTACTAGAGGCCCATTATCTATTGAGAGCGGTTTCATCGATGAGTTTTGTTTACTCAATATTTTTACTAAACTTAATTATTCACCTGAAAATCTACAAAAATTAATTTATTTCGCTGTACTTCTATTTAACAAATGTTTATGAAATTTTTTTAATAAATTACATTGTGTTTGTAACCTAACTATCGAAAAAAGACTTATTTTAATTTTAGCTATGTGAAACAACATTCAAACAATATAAATTGAGTTTCCATCGATCGGATTTTTTTTAATTTAACCTATTAAACTCATTCAAACTGTGTTGAACCACCAAAACCATATAATTACCATTTAATTTCTGTATTACAATCAAGATCATTGATTCAGACAATAACAAAAAAGTAAAATAAAATTCAAAACCCTCATTAAAAGGGAAAATCTACGATAAATTTTAATTAGATTTTCTTCTTCTATCGTTTCTTGGTCGCTTGGTGTTGTACAATAATTTAAATACTTTACTTTTCTGTTTTTAATTAAAATAATATTTTAACAACAAAAAGCAAAAAATTGATGCTTCATTTATTAAAAATGTAGCCCAGACATTATAAGAATATTGATTCTCGGGAATGGTTGTAATTGTACTTTGTGTTTCAAGAGAAATTAGAAACGTGATGTACTCCAATTACTCGCGGTATCCACTAATTAAATGAGGCATCAGATGTCACTCGAATCTTCCGATTAAGGGTTAAACCATAGCAACAAGAAGAAAACAAATTAAACCCAATCAAATATAAAATAAGAAAACTTATGAAATGGAAATGGAGAAAAATTCAACAGAAGCGACTAAACGTGTCAAGTCACGTGTATTATATTGTATTTTATAAGTTTTTTTTTCTTTTTTGCAATTTTTTAAATTAAAAAACATAAAATAAAATGAAAAGATAACTTACAAGCAAGCAAAAAAAAAACTAAATACAAATTCTTAAGCATGCAAAGAGTAAATTTGTTGCTACATCTTTTGTAGAATAATATAATGATAAGAAGAAAAAAAAACATTTTCATTAAGCATAAATAATTAACTTTAAATAGAATAAAGCGATGGGGAGATAAGCGACTTTAAATCTTTGTCATGCTCAACTATACACGAAGAACATAAATATTTTCACGTAACGTATCTGAAATTCACTATAAATTACAATAATTAATTTGTTTTGGTTTTAACGGTTTGGTCGAGCGCCACCAAAAAAAATACACAAAGAACTATGGTTAAATGAAGCTAAGAAATAACTGCCAGATAACTTGTTGAATTTATCTACTAACCGATCGACCTGACACCTATAAATTTTTCAATTGTGTCTTTACTAAAAAATATGTATTCAACCGGTAAACGGTGTAGTACTAGAACAACGACAAAAAAAATTCAAATTTTTAAATAATCGAAGCACCCATCGATACATTTTGTTTTGTTTTGTTTTTTTTTTTGCATTCCATATGGAAAACAGAACATCAGTTTTAGATCAGTTTTTTAAGGTTGTGCACTACACAAAGAATTTTTCTTAATTTTCAAACAAATACAGGAAAATAGAAAGTCCGATTTATAAAAAAAAAAATAACCGTGTATTTATTTTGTGTTAATTATATTTCTGTATAACCCTTCGAGCAAAAACTTCGATTCCCTAATAAATGAATATGAATGTGATTGCGGCCCAAAAGTTGTTTAGTTATTTGTCCGCGTTGAAAATCAAAGGGATTCGTAAGAAAACATTTTTTTTATACATAACAAGTAAAGTGTACATAACTAATAATTATGTTCTTTTTATTTATTTTCAGGAAAACCTTACTTTCAAGGTTTGGATGATCATATTACCGATGAGGCGGGTGGATTTGTTGATGGTACGACTTTACCATTAGGATCGCCAGCACGATCCTCGCCCAATTCACAAGGTTCAGAGGCGGGCGAACGTTACTCTAGAAAAGTTTTTGTTGGTGGATTACCTCCAGATATTGATGAAGGTAAGCAATTTTTTATTTTATTTTGAACTGTAATTCAATGAAAATGTGATAATATTTTAATGTTTAAATATTTCGATATTGACATGGCCTTTGTGAGCATGAATATAGCAGTGAGATTTTTTGATTATCAATCGAGAAATATGAACAAAGTAGTGTGCTGAAGAATTCATTCAAGTTTATTTCTGTACACCTTGTTGGTTCTGTAATTTTCAGTTGCAAATTCCTTTCAATTTTTATGTTATACAAAAATATTGGGATATTCTTCGATTCCACTTAGCCTCATAAAATTAGACTACTTCAACTTCTAACTCGTCAAGAATTTTGAGGTAAAAGAGGTAATGGTTTATTGAATATTCTTTAGCGGTTCGATTAATTCAGTAATAAATGCGGGGGATTGAATTGAGATGTTCTATGAATATTATTCCATGCTGGTTTTACATTTATCAATTACAAATAAGTTTTAATTAATTCATTAAAGAAGCTTGAAATATTGAAAAGTATAATAATTAAATTATTTTTGAATGAAAATTGTGCCCTACAAATTAGTTCTAAATGAAGCTTGTATGTTAAAGCTTTTATTTAATCTGGTAATTTCCTTTTAATACCTTTTTGTTTGTTTTTGACGATTATTGTCGTATAATACACAAATGTTTCCGACATTTTATCATCGTTACGTGAAAAATACAAAATTAATGGTAGCACGCTTCGTTCAACAAACTCAAATAAAAACTTAGCACGAAACTGAACTTTTTTAGGATCGCTTCTTATTTCATCAAAGTCAATACGAACGAAAGTGAAAATTACTGTCTGCTGTTTTCGATATTGCACCCGTTTTATTTGCAACTTTGGCTAGTTTATTCCATTGGAACTTTAAATTTAAATTTCTGAAATAAGCGAGCACTGCCAGTGATGAATCACTTGATTCGGTGATTTTGATTCAATTTTTACCACGAATGATTTATTTTCTTCCACTGATTTCGCAAGACCTTCAAATAGTTGCCAAATTTCGTAACATTTTTCCCAACAGATAATTAGCAGCGTTGTTCCACCAACAAGTCATGCCGCTGTCGTGAATGTTTTGCCAAATCCAGCACCTCTGGTGACAAACATTCTGATGCGACTCTGACTTCCATTCATTTGGTCCTATATACTGCGAGTAATGGTGTTGAACAATTCTCGCTGTCCGAAATTGATTGCAGCACACAGACGCATTTGTCATCGCGTGTTCTGTAACGTTATCTCCAAGTTCTGCCTCAACAATTTCTTCTAAATTTTCCAAAATATTGAAAGCATGTGGCTGATTGAATAAGTTTCAAGTTGTCTGTCTGTAGCACGATTTATTTCGAGGTATGCATTCGTTTGTCTCAATTATACTCTTCTCGAGTAAGGTAAGCCTCGCGTGCATTGTTATGCTCTTCAATTAATTCATTCATTAATTTTCCGGATCTATCGGCATTTGAAAGAATCGAACTCGTACAACAGCTGGAACATTTCTAATTACCATTTGTGTTGTTTGTCTAAGCACATATTTGGAAAATCATAACCCTGCTCTTGTTGTCTTGAACGATTTGTATATCGCTCAAATTTATGTTTGATCAAAGTCCAACTGGTTTATGGTCCTCAAATCTCACGACTTTCTTACGATTCACCGCGACAAATTTGATGAATGGCTTGAGCTACACATTCGTTTACAACTGCTGGTTTCGTCTTTGAAATGTACTTGGTTGTGTAGAGGGCAATAAATGCATGTGATCCGCATGTCCGTATTGGCATTCCAGAACTCGAGAATTTGCTGATTATAATTATTGACCCATGTTTCATTCGTTGTTCGAATACTAGTTTGTTGGTCAATCCATTCGTAAAATCCATCGCCTTCAGTCATGTTTCAGTTTAAAATCTTTGTATCACATTGGCTTTGTGGTAGAATAGCAGCACGAATTAAATTTGTCACGACAATGGTGAAACACTGGTGTCCAGGACGTCCGGACTTCGAGATTTCTTCGTTTCTTTGATTCCAGGAAGCACGTACGATTTACGATAAATCATTAATTCGCATGTAGGCACTGCGAGTTGGAGTATCAGTATAACTTTGTCGTCAAATTTGCTTCCTCGTTCTGGCTGAGTTGAAATAATACGGATGACATCCTGCTTATTTAATCGTACAACTCAGTTTAGTCTTACATTCCTTTGAATGGATTATTTGCAATAAGCCAATCAAGTGCGTTGTAAACACGAGCCGGTGAAATGTTATAATCTCTGGGTACATCCAATTTATCCAGAGTTTCAGTCACTACAATAATTTCTACATCTGTGCTCGATCGAGGAAAGCCAAAAATATTGAGAGCAAATAATGTAGCAGCTCTTTGAAACCGTATTGACCAAATCTGCCTGGAAATTTAATCACTTTGACATACGGAATGATGCGCTGAATCAAACGTCGTTTTGGTTTAGTTAGTGCCACAATTTCACCGGAAATATCACCCGGAAGCAAGTTATTCAAATACGCCTTGGATGGAGCATGCCTCTTTGAGCTCTTCAAGTGCGTATTGCATCGACGGCAAACAAACGACGGCGTCAAATTCCTATGACGAGTATGCCTTTCATTACCTGATTAGGTACCATTTTTCTGGCAGATATCAGTGTTTATGGTTGAGTAAACATCTGCCTCATCAGCTACCCATTATCTATCTAGCTGTTAATTCAGAATTTATCTGAATTATTAGGAAAGCTCACAGTCGATCTTCGATTTTACAATTCTATTCGTCAGCGTTGGCTTTTTGATTCATTAAAGTATTTACACGAATCATAAATCTCATATATTGATTTTTCGATTAAAAATTGAATTTTCGCAAACAGTGAAGCTTTCGAGATCTCTATATCGGACTCTCTATTAGTAAGAAGAAGATTCACAAGTTTTTTCTCATAAAGAGTAATGGGAAGGAAAAGTTGGAACACTCAAACTCTTCGATCATATTCAGCTTTGTTTTAACTCACAATATTGTTTTCAGTTTTTCGTGGTATTGTATTCAAATCAACAGCAGTTTAGAATGATTATTTAAAACCTATACGCTTCTGATACCTTTGACCGTCGACAGGATGCATGACTGAAGTCATAGCTGAAATTGACTCTGCCTCAGATATTACATTCAGAAAAGATTTCAGTCGTGTATCCTATCGATGGTCTTAGCCAACGAAATAGTAGTTTTTAAATATTGTTCCTAAATTGCTGTAATACAGTAAGACGAAAAACTTATTTTCTGGCCTGCCTGGCTAAGTAGCCATATGAAAATGATTAACAACCAACAGTAACATCAATAAACTCGATAGCCAATTAGCCGTTCGTGCCGGTAACTTGTTCCCAACCATAGGTACGTAATAATTCTTGCAACGAATCAAATTCAACCAAGCATATTTCCGGGTCTGTTAGGAATAATGACATATTTTTTGCGGATCACCCTATTATCCATCTTTACAAAATCTATTTTGTTGAATCCGCTTTTGACGAAATCCACTGATGTTGAAATTCATATTTTCCGACATTCAATCTGGTTATTTTCTAATATTGACTACCTAAATACATTTATGGCATATCAATTATTGTCAATCTTTTTAGTATAAGAATATAAAACAAATATGGGGAATTCCATATTAGTCATCAGGATATTTGTAAACTTTTAGATTTTTCGTTTTGTTAGTTTAACCCAAACAGATTTTTTTTTGTTGAAAAGTGTCTAGCCAGTAAGTAAGGTTGATACCTCTTACATCATTTAGAAATATTGTCAACTTAGAATAATCGATACTAACATAACAAATGGTAACTTATTTTGTACAAAATGCTGTTAGTCATCGTTTGAAGATTGCTTCACCTATCCTCCAAATAGGTTTTGTTTTGGTTAATTTCGTTTTCAGTAATTAATTGAATATTGATCCCTTGAATATTTTTCGATGCATAAGCATAAAATTCAATAGCGTTAGAAATTTCTAAAGAATTGTCTTTAATAAGGGTAGATATTTTTCGTTTTACCGTGGCTCCTATGCCATCTACAGCTCCCTTACCATGACTGGTTACAAAAAATTCCAAATGATATGTACTCCAAAATCAGCTGCAGCGAATATTACATTGGAAAGACTATATCTATTTTTAAATTGTTGAACCGCTTCGTCAGAAAAAGTGTGAATATAGCAGAGACCATACTGATAATTTGAGCATACTGATAATTTGTCGTGACATAAGCAGTCACTTACTATGGTGTAGGAAATTGTCTCCATTTTTGTCCATACACATGCCGTAAATAAAGTAATTTGGTTATAACTAAAATGAGCAGCTTTCAAGCATTTTGATATGTATATTGTTTTAAAATTTTCAACAAAATCGATCTGGAAATAGATGTTGTTTTAAACATAGAATTTTGATTTTTTTTTTTAAATATTGAAAGGTACCTATGAAGCACTGCTTCAAACTGTTTAAAAGGAATGATATCAAAAGGCCGAATGTCGAAGGGCCGAAATGGGTCGAAGGGCCGAATGGGTCGAAGGGCCGAATTTTTAATATTCACTAATTTACATCACTAAATCACAATGAAATTATTTTATTCGTCTAAATAGAATTTTCCTTCACTCGTAACAAATATAAAATGGTCTGAAAAAAAATAATCGGCCCTATATTTCTAAAAGCCAAAAAAAAAATAAACAAAAAAATTCGGCCCTTCGACCCATTCGGCCCTTTGAAATTCGGCCCTTCATACCCATTCCGTTTAAAATCATTTCTTAATTTTTCGAAATAACCTGATTGGTACAGTTTTAATATAAAAATGTTTTTTAAATTTTGAAACGTTAGTTTTTAAAACTTTTAGCAATTGTTCAGTAGATCCAAAACTCATCTCAATTTTCATTCGTTTTTCCACTAATTTTAACTGTTTCCGTATTAGTAACCTTATACTTAATTGGGATTAAATCCTCGACTTCAAAATACTTGTCGTGTCGCAGCCACCCAATATGCAAGTTTCATCAAAAGTACTGTAAGATATTTCAGTAACAAACTTTTTCAGAATGTTAGGGAAATTTTTAAATATTGTTTTCCTAAAGAAGGCAAAATAAATTCTGCATTAGCATGTATCGGACAGACACAAACAAGCTTCTTTTACGCTAATCATCATGTGCCTGACAGGCTTAAGAATTGTGTTTCCTTCAGTGCTTTTTACCGATTTTAGGTCGTTTTTTGATGGCGACACACGACTTATGTGCGGATTATCATGTGGAACACCAATTGGAAATACTTCTGCTGTAATCTTTGAAACTACACTTTCTCGTTGGATTTGTATTACTGGTGAGGACTTTCTTACTTTCGCAAGTGCTTTAACTAAAGTTTAGGGACACTTCTAGTTCACTTCTTGATAATCCGCAACATGCTGCTTCCTTTTTCTCAAATTTGCCCTGTACTTCTGGTTTTTCTCTCTCTCTCTAACATTTGTACGTTTAACAGTCAATAACGCCGAATTATTGGCTATAATCTCAGCTTTTCGAGCTCTATACCCTTTATTAAGCTCTCGTTTTTTCTCTACATATATTTTATATTTTTCTTCGTTTTCCTTTATTTTTAGATAGCATTTTTGAGAACGATTCCGTGCCATTTTGAAGCTAAAAATGTTTAATGTTATTTTCTTGTAGAAATTTTTGTCCCAATATCTAACGTTTATTTATTGTGTATCTTTATTTATTTTCAAATTATTTTGTGAAAAAGAAAGATATCGTCGCTCATTGTAAGTTACGTTAATCTGTAGAAATACATATTTGAAATAGTTAAATTACCAGAATAAAAAAAATATTAATATTTTGTTAGTCATCGGGAAAAAATTTGAAACTAAAATAAATGAAATATAAAAGCTAGGGATCTACCTTATCTATTTGAAATATAATTCAAGACTTACTTGGATCTCTTTATTATTCGGTAAATTACACATAACTTAACAAATGAACAGTGAAGCCGCATACTTCAAAAAAAAATTCAGTAACTTATGGGGTTGTAATGGCGTTTGCTGTGTTGCTGCCAATTTTAGGGAGACGCCATTTCCATATATAATTGCATGTACAATAAAACACTTCACTTTGTTAATTTATAATATGTATTTATAATTCACAGAGTTTTATTGTTATTATTTAAGTATTAAATTTATTATTACAAAGTTATTTATTTAATATTATTCACCACCATTTGCGTATTGAAAATCACGAATTTTTGGTATAATTAAAACGCGACTTGCTTGATACATGCGCACGAACGAATTGTCAATTTCGGTCTGATATTATTACCAAGCGAAATGAAAACGAATTAGAATTGAAGCGGATGAATAAAAGTTCTTACAAAATGAATTGTTTCGTTTTTTTATTGGTGTTTTGGGAAAAACCGGAGCGATGAATAAATAAATCTAATATGCTCGTCGGTTGAGCGGTTGCGGTTGCGTTGCGGTTTTATGTAAGTAAAATGAGTGCGCTGATATCCGTGGATTATTGTAGTGGAACATGAATGTAAGTATAATTTGCATGAGTGAGTATGTTTTGAATGAGTGTAGATATTTTTGCATGAGTGAGACGCTACAGGACTCCCCCGCAAGTGATTTCCCCTCCTCAGGGAATTACTGAATGAGTAGTTGCTATACGGACGCTTTTGTGAGTTCGAAGGTTTGATGTGAGATCAGCTGAACTTAGAATTCCGTAAGCTGGTTTAAGTCGATCGATTGAAATGGTTTGGTTTTTACCATTAATCGATACGATGAATTGCTTGCGTAGTCTACGTATGATTTTATACGGACCTTCGTAAGGAGGAGATAATCCCATGCGAACCTTGTCTGTTCTAACGAAGACAAAATCACAGTTGTCGAGTGATTTCGGAACAAAAACATCGTCTTGTTTGGTTAGACGAGTTGCCTTGGGTATAAGGTTTTGCATGGTTTGTCGCAGTTGGTCGACGACTGTGTCGGCGGTTGGAAGAGGTGGAAGAGGATTATCGATAAAGAACTCACCGGGTAGCTTGATGGTTTGTCCGTAAACCATTTCAGCTGGTGAGCACTTGAGATCTTCTTTCACTGTTGCTCGGATTCCAAGAAGTATGATTGGTATCTCCGAGCTCCAATTGATTGTGTTGCTTCTGGCCATTAGTGCGGCTTTAAGTTGCCGATGGAAGCGTTCGACCATGCCATTGGCTTGCGGATGATAAGCCGTGGTACGTATACGATGAGATCCGAGGAGTTTCGTTAACTCTGAGAAAAGCTTTGACTCGAATTGCGTTCCCTGATCAGTTGTGATGTGAAGGGGCACGCCGAATCGTGATACGTAATTGTTTACAAAAGTAGTGGCAATGGTTGCAGCTGACATGTTCGTCATGCAGTATGCTTCTGGCCAGCGAGTGAAACGATCGACACAGGTGAGTAGATATGAATATCCATTAGACGGAGGAAGTGGACCTACAATGTCTATATGGATATGCTCGAATCGACCAGGTGGAATGTCAAATTGTCCATGAGGTGATTTGGTATGGCGTTGAACTTTGGCACGTTGGCAGGATAAACAAGACTGAGCCCAATTGCCTACGTCTTTGTTTATGCTAGGCCAAAAGTAGCGAGCAGTAATCAATTTACGCGTTGCACGGACTCCAGGATGCGAAATGTTGTGAAGAGTGTCGAAGATGGATCGACGTATTGGTGCTGCAATGTATGGGCGATTGTTCCCAGTAGATGTTTCACAAATAATTTCGAGGCCAGGTAGTTTAAAAAGTTCTAGTTTCATTGATGAACTAGAGTGACATTCGGAACCAGAAAATAAATTCTGAAGTTCTAGGTCGTCTTTTTGCGTATTTGCTATTTGCTGTAAGTCGATGGTTGTATCGACTGCGGCCATTTCGTTGTCGGTAGTGCGGGATAGTGTATCCGCGACAACATTGTTATGTCCGTGGACATGCTGGATGTCCGTTGTAAATTGACTGATATAATCCAAGTGGCGAGATTGCCTTGGATTGCGTTCAGTTTTTGACTGGATTGCTCGTGTCAGAGGCTTGTGGTCGGTGTAAATGGTGAAGTCCCGACCCTCAACAAAATATCTAAAGTGTTTGACTGCTAGATATATGCCGAGTAATTCCCGATCGAATGCGGAATATTTCTTTTCGGCATCCGAGAGTTTCTTTGAAAAGAATCCCAGTGGCTCCCAACACTCGTTGTTGTACTGTTGTAGTACCGCACCGACAGCAGTGTTTGATGCGTCAGTGGTTAAACTGAGTTTTGAGTCACTCAGCGGGTGTGCCAGAAGTGTTATCTGGGCCAATTCAGCTTTAAGCGACGAGAATGCGTGTTGACATTCGTCGGGCCAAGAGAAGTTCTTGGCTGTCTTGGGCTTTTTGAGTAAAGCTGCCAAGTGTGAATGAATTGGTGCGAGTGTTTCAGCGAGCTTTGGTATAAATCGGTGGTAGTAGTTTACCATACCGACGAATCGCTGTATGCTTTTGATTGATGTTGGAGCTGGGAATTCCCTAATGGCGTTAATTCGTTCTTCGGACGGCAGAATACCATTAGGGGTGATCTTGTGGCTGAGGAAATCAAGAGTGGATGCGCCAAAGACGCATTTTGAACTTTTGATATGAACATCAAACTGCGTTAACCTGTGGAAGAGTTGTTCCAGGTGAAGTTTGTGTTGCTCCTCATTATGCGAAGCTACAAGAATGTCGTCAATGTAGACGAAGACGAAGTCTAAATCGCGTACGACTTCGTTCATGAAACGCTGAAACGTTTGCGCGGCATTGCGTAGTCCAAATGGCATTCGGGTGAATTCGAAGAGGCCAAATGGGGTAGTGATTGCCGTTTTATGAACGTCTTCAGGTGCAACGGGAATGAGATGGTAAGCTCTGATTAGATCGATTTTTGAAAAAATTTTGCAACCATGCAAGTGCATGGAGAAATTTTGGATGTGGGGTATCGGATAGCGATCAGGTGTTGTGACCGTATTTAAGCGACGATAATCCCCACATGGTCGCCAATCATGATCTTTCTTTTTCACCATATGGAGCGGACAAGATACGGGAGATGCAGATGGCCGGCAAATCCCTAATTCCACCATGTGCTGGAATTCTGTGTGTGCGGCTTTGTGGCGAACTGGATCTAGTCTGCGTGGTCTTGACACGGGCAGATGGCCTGCTGTGACAATATGGTGGACCACGTTGTGCTGGACTGGCAAGTTGTAGTTAGGCTCTGCTGTGAGGGAAGGAAATTGCTTAAGCAGAGTGCCATAACCATTGTTGACTGCGAAATGAATCGGTGTCGGTGTGTCGACAAGAACCGAGGTGGCATTGATTGACAGCTGTGTCGCTGAATCAACCAGCCGCTTGTTTTTTAAGTCAACAAGTAAGCCAAATTTGCACAAGAAATCGGCGCCAATGATCGGACGATTCACCGCAGCTAAGATGAAAGCATGCGTGAATGCTCGTTTGAGTCCGAGATCCACCTGAAGCAATTTTGTGCCGTAGGTGTGGATAGTTGTGCCATTGGCGGCCGAGAGAACTAGATTATTATTTCGATTAACAAAATTGTATGTTTGTTTGAAATAATTGGCTGGAATGACCGAAAGGTCAGCGCCAGTGTCGATAAGGTAGGTGAATTTGTTAGTTTGGTCGAAAACGAATAGACGGGCTGAATTTTTAAAGGCTTGTGACGATGTCGTCATTACCCGCTTGGGTTCAAGTTTTTTTGGTTGATGTCAACATCCATCTTGCTGATGGATTGCGGCGTATTCTGAAACATGCATGGCGGAATGCATTTGCGCGCCGCAGCACCGTGTTTGGCGTGATACCAGCACTTGCCCAGGCGATTATTCACGCTTTGGTTATTGCTATTGTCGCGTGATTGCGAGCGTGAAGTTGATTGTCGCCCCCTTGATCTACTCCGGCCGCTCCGAAACAAGCCAGCTAATCTGGCCTCGATGCGCGCCAGGCGATCTTCGACTGTAAACGTCTGAAAAGGAGTGGGTGAACGACTCTGTCTATTCTGATTCTGGTTTTGATTTGAACTCACTGATTGAATTGAATGATTTGGTGGTGTAGAACGTACATTGATAACCTCGTACATGCGGTCGGCTATTTTGGCCAGTACATCACTCGTTGTGGTTTCTGGCTGTGCGACCATTGCAATCCTTATGATTTCAGGCAATTTCCTTATCCATATGGATCGGATTATATTGTCATTGATGACATTGGGGCCTGCGAGGTTGCGCATGTGACGAAGTGCCTCAGATGGGCGTCGGTCGCCGAGGTCTTGTCCGGACAAAAGAGCTTCAAGTCGCCGCTCGTCCGATGGTACCAATCGTTCTAACAAAGTTTGTTTTAGCATTGCATATTGGTTAGCTTTGGGTGGGTTTATTAAAAAGTCGGATAATGTTTCGCACGTATCGGGAGAAAGTGTTGCTAAGACATAGGAGTATTTTGATTTTTCAGACGTTATGTTGCGCACCTCGAACTGAATCTCGGCTAGTCTGAACCAGTTGCTTGCTTGTTGTGGCCAGAATGGTTGTAAATTTATTTTGGTATGGCCTGCCACTTCTCCTGTTGAGGGGCCTGGTTTTGGTTGTTGATCATCTTTCATGTTTTGCTCTTCGGTGTCTGACATGTTGATTTTCACTGAACTTTTATTAACTTGTCACTCAAATGCCGAAAGAAAAATAAAATTTTATTTGTTTGAAAATTTACCGCACCGTTCGAATACGAGCTTCCCAATATTAAATAATTTATGACGAATGAAGTTAATTTTTGTGACACAGTGTAGGAAAAATTTAATCGAAAGTAGAGAAATGAGAAATAAAAATTTGAATTTAATGTGGAATGGTTACCAACGGAAACAATCAATAACCTGAAACAATTAATTCTGTAATAAATTTTCCGAAAAAGAAAGATAGCTGAGCAGGGTGGTGAACAATTTACATCTAGATAATGTTAAAATTGTTACATAATGATTTTTTTTAATTAATTATATGATTATTTCAATGATTTCGTGTGACAGGCGACACGTTTTAATATGTTGTATGATTGTTTAATATAATCAGTGAAATTTAGCGTTTATTAAATATAAAAAAAATGATTGAAATGCAAAAAAAAATTAGCACTTAGCTGTAGTTGTTGCTGTTGTCACTGCTGCTGTTGATGATTGTCCTTGTTCCGTTATGTTTTTTTTTAATTTCCAGTTGTTTAATGGCCTTTTGAATTTATGTATATGTATATACACATGTACATGTATGTGAAAGTTGCACTGTATGTGTAGGCGTGTTGTTTTTGTATTACGCACGAATATGTATGCTTCCACTCACCGTTGTCGTTGCATTAATATTTATTGTTGTTAAATTTTCCTAGTATTGTTGGCACCATATGTATAGGCGCATTTCATTCCAAAATGTTGTAATGTCTTAGTTTCCAAAATGACACGGTGTGCTGTGTATTGTTGTTCGTGTAATCCGTGAAAAATATTCCCAAAATAATTTTTGATTTAATTGCAGTTTTTTATTTGTTATCTTACTGCGGCACTGTTTTAATTTGTAGTTCCACTTTTTGTTGTTGTTTTTTTTTTTTCGTATACGATTGTCCGTTTCGTTGTTGAGGCAATGAGGAAAAAAAAAAATTTTTGCTTGTAATAACCTTGATTTAATGTTGGAAATATATGTTTTGTAATAATGAGGTTTTTGTAATGGTTACGTACCTTTTGGCCTGACACTATTTTGTGCCAGGCGCGTATATAAATGCGTGTAATAAATACTTGCTGAACCGTAAACACGGTTATCGGCGGTCACCAATATATGGGGTTGTAATGGCGTTTGCTGTGTTGCTGCCAATTTTAGGGAGACGCCATTTCCATATATAATTGCATGTACAATAAAACACTTCACTTTGTTAATTTATAATATGTATTTATAATTCACAGAGTTTTATTGTTATTATTTAAGTATTAAATTTATTATTACAAAGTTATTTATTTAATATTATTCACCACCATTTGCGTATTGAAAATCACGAATTTTTGGTATAATTAAAACGCGACTTGCTTGATACATGCGCACGAACGAATTGTCAATTTCGGTCTGATATTATTACCAAGCGAAATGAAAACGAATTAGAATTGAAGCGGATGAATAAAAGTTCTTACAAAATGAATTGTTTCGTTTTTTTATTGGTGTTTTGGGAAAAACCGGAGCGATGAATAAATAAATCTAATATGCTCGTCGGTTGAGCGGTTGCGGTTGCGTTGCGGTTTTATGTAAGTAAAATGAGTGCGCTGATATCCGTGGATTATTGTAGTGGAACATGAATGTAAGTATAATTTGCATGAGTGAGTATGTTTTGAATGAGTGTAGATATTTTTGCATGAGTGAGACGCTACAAACTTTTATGGTAATTTGACGGACATAAAATTTTCTCATATAATTTGAAAAAAAATTTCCCCTCCATACCAACTTAAATAACCTAATTTTTTTTCTCGTATGAAAAAAAGAATTATGTTTTTTTAAGTAGGTATGGAGGGGAAAAAATTACCGAAAAGTTGAGAAAAGTATATGTCCGTCAAGTTCTTCTGTTGCGAAATTACCATAAAAGTTTCTGAATTGTTTTTGTAGTATGCGGCTTGAAAAGCGGAACAATTGGTTATAAATATTTTAATTGCAGAGAAAGGGGTTTACATTTTTCTATTTTACTCCCACAAGGTCAAATAGATTTAATTAATTTACATTTAATAATGGCTTTGAAATGTTAAGGGATCGGATAAAGGTAACTTAAAAATTATACAGGTATTTCAAAAATTATGGTTTTGGTTTCATTTTACATGGAATTCCCCATATACTTTTGAAATATGTTTGTAATAAAAACGTGATCACTAAACGTCGGGTTTATAAAAATATTTATAAAATGTACCCACAACGCCTGACTCCTGAGTAACTAAGAATGGTGATCACAAGATCTTTCGCCAATTTCTCATAAAATGTAAGTTCATGTTTGTCAGAACAAAATTTAACAATTTAGGACATACTTATGCGAAAATTTTGTGACAAAATCCATCTTAATTTTATGTGAAATTATTGTCGTTTTTTCGTGACAAGTTTTACATAACATGGTGATTGTCGGAAAATATGTGAGAAAAATTTGTGAAAAAATGGATAAAATTTGGTGACAAAAAGTAACTTATGTACATTTTGTGACAAATTTGTGTAAGATTTCGTCATCGGCCGGCCGGGCTTTTAATAAGTTTCAAAATTAAATTTTCCTTGTTCCATAATTTACTCCACAATCAAGTCCTGAGTTTAAAAATTAAATTTTCCTCTTTCCAGAATTTAGAAACATTCGTTAATAATTACAAATTTTCGAAAAATGAAAATTTAATTTTGAAACCGAACGCGTTCTTATATAAATTCTTGAATAGGCTAAATTTAATTTTAAAAAACTCGAAACGCATTGTGGTCGGTTTTCAAATTTAAATTTTACCTTTTCAAAATGTATACCACAGCTTGTTTTGAGTTCCAAAATTTACTTCACAACGCATTCTTAGTTTCAAAATTAAATTTTCTTCCTTCCAGAAGTAACACTCAGTGCAAATTCTAGAAAAGTGGAAATTTAGATGTGCAAAGGGCCTAAAGGCGATTTTTGAGTTGGAACGATCGTTTGTTTTTTTGTTCTGAATTTTTTTTTAATCAATCTTATTCCTTGAAAATGACGTTATTTTTCGTTCGTGTTACTTTGAATGGATGAAAAAAAATTCTGAACCAATAAACGAACGCAACTGAAAATCCGCCATTACCTTTTGATAATTTTTCAACAGAAGAACTTAACGGCATTAATTGTTCCTAATCTTTTTTCCAAAGTTGCTATTAAACTGCGCCAATACTACGTTCTGGAATCCGAGCACATTCAAAATTAAATTCTAACTTTTAATTTTTAGAATTTACACTATTACATGTGTTCTGAATTTCAAAATTAAATTTACCCTTTTCCAGAATTTCTCACACTCATGTGCAAATTGTGGGAAAGTGAAAATTTAATAGTGTACCATAATTTTGAAAACCACAGAATGCTTTGTGGTGTAGGTAAATTTTTCCTGTTCCAGGATTTACATCATAACTAGCTATAAATTTCAAAATTTAATATTTTAATTTCCAAAATTTCGCTTGAGTAGACTCTGGAAAAGCGTAAATTTAAATTTAAAACAAATTTGAAATAAGTTATGAAGTAAAATCTGGAATAGAAAAAATTTAATTTTGATACTTAAACACGTTGTAGATTTTGACTTAAATTATTGAGGCGGCCAAATCATTTCATGGGATGCAGTGCTAGCAGAAAAAAAAAACGAAGGTTTTTGCAATTATGGATTTTTTTTTAAATTGATTTTGAAAAAGGTGGATTTTCTCAAAAGTGGATTATGCCAAAAATGGATTTTATCACGATGGATTTTACCAATATGAACCGTGGCGTAACAGATTCCGTGGGTAAATTTTTTTTATTAAAGGCGATTCCTTACCTCAAAATCTCGAATCAAGCAAGAAAGAATTTCTTTTTCTTCCATTGCATTTTTTTCACGTATTATGAATTGCTCAATGTCAAGATCTGATGGCTGGCGATGACCGCCATATTTGAATAATCTCAATAAACCAATTAAAAGTGCGTTATTGAGACAATCTCTTGATCTCTATAAACTCTCTATGCCTGGTCCCGTTATTTTTAATAGTTTTGACTAAAGCATGCAGAACCGTATGCAGTTGCTGGAACCGGGATTTCGGTGCTGGATTTTTTGAAAACCGTTTAGCCGGTTCTTGCCCGGTTCTGAGAAAATTTTTAAATTTCTAAGAAATAAAAAAAACAACATATAGTTTATAATAGAAACTCAATATTTAATCCATTTTTATAAAAAAATAAGGAAAAAATTAATATGTATATGTACTGAAATGTTGTTAGTTAATTCGTTTCGGTCTTCTTATGTTCGGTATTCGGTCTAAATGGTGACTTATTTCGTTTCGGTCTTCTTAAAGTATGATCGTAAAAAACTCAAAATGTCCAAACTTTCATCATTTAGCGAAGATCTAATTTTTGAGTAGCGGTTTTCCCACATCCAGGAAAAACTCGTTCGGATTCCACACTGACAGGTGGTATTGAATTTAAATTGTCGAAGCATCTTTCGAGATTTGAACCACGATTACCTTCAACTTCAAAAATTGCCAACTCTTTTTTGATGATTTTTGTGACATCCTGCATTGTTCGATTTTTATCAGGTATGATTTTGGAATTGGTTTCCGTTTTGATGGCATTTGCGAGTTTTCTTCGTCAAGAGCTTCATTTTCCGACTCTAATTCAAGCGAAGTGATGCCGTCATCGTCATTTAACTTTGACATATTAATGACCATAGAAACAATCTCTGCCTCGTTCAAAAATTTAAACTTTAATGATGGGTCTAAGTTCAAACTAGCATAATCTTGCTTTCCCTTGTGTAAGTACTGTAACAAACTTGATGCATTCATCCGTCGCTCGTTAATTCTACGTGAAAGTGTTTGTTTTAGTTTGATGGCAAATTCACTGGTGCCCAAATTGTTCAACATGAATGATATCGTTGTATCAGCTGAAAGTAGGGTTGCTTCACGACGGCATAGTGCATCTACTGCCAATTTCACCGGCTCAAGCGTTCTCACCAAATTATGGATCTTATCTAATTCCTCTTCCTCGAAGGGCCAGATTGCATATAGATCAATTAAGGATTTCAATATGCAGTTTTTAATTTCGTAAAAACGTTTTAGCATGAAATATAAACTATTCCATTGCGTCTTTACGTCAACCATCAATTAAATTTCTTTTCCAAACTCTTCTCTAACATATTTTTGAAGACGGTCATTTTTAGTAGGAGATTGTCGAAATAATTTAACAACAGATCTCACTTTTTTTATCAATGGGTACAGTTCGTTCACCAATTCTGGCACATTATCATCGCTGACAACTTGAAATCCATCGTCGTCTTCATCTTCTTCGTTTGAATCACATTTAGCGTCTTCGAAAACTGGTTCCTTTTGTGGAGATGTTGGTTTCTTGTAGAGCACATCCAAAACTGCCAAATGCACCGCATGGGCGAAGCAAAGTTGTTGCTGACAAGAAAGTAATTTTCCAACTTTTTGCATCACAGGAGCACCATCTGTTGTGATGCATACAATGTCTTCTTGCAAATTCAGACCATATATTTCGAGCCTGTTCTCAATAAGTTTGATGCAGCTTTCTGCCGGCAATGATCCTTGAACTCGGGCCAGCCCCAAATTCCAAAAGTCATGCTTAATGTGAGCGTTCACGTTCAAATACCGGCGGTTTTTGGTTGAGGTCCATTCATCGAAAGAAAGACTGAATCGCTTACCTTGTGACTTTAAGCTTTGTAATTCAATTTTGTACTGTTGCTGAACGATTCTACCATATTTGATAACCATGCTTCGAATAGTGTTTGCTGATTTTGTCACATCGAATCCCCGTGCTAAAAGCGATTTGCGCATTTCAACAGATGTTATAAAAATACTAAATGGCAAACCATCAGCCGCTGTCATACGAGCCAATACAGCTTCCAATGAGTTATCATGTCCAACGAAGTAGTTTGTGATTGATGACTTTGAAGTGGTGCGTTTTGCTGGTAATTCTGTGCTTTCAGAAGCAGGCCTCTTTACTGGATTCGTTACGATAGAGTGTAGCGATTTCATGTGCTTGTGGAGGCTACTTGTTGACCCGCCAGACGTTTTCAACACTTTTCGACAAATTTTGCACTGAGCAGACTCGCCAGATACTTCGCGTAAAAATGCTCCCACACTGTGGTTTTCTCGATTAAACTTTGCTTGCACACTTCAAACTTCGACATGAATGGTTAGTTCTGTTACTGGTTTTTAATAATAATATATTTAAAGAATTAAATATTAATTTTACCAATAATAGCTATCCATGAAGTATGAACGAATACTGAACAATGAAAAATGTTAAACGAACAGAAAAGGGGAAAAAATTGTTTTTTTTTCCTTTTTATCTAACGGAGTTTTTTAACGGAATATCTTCTACTGAGAATTTAGTCTTTTTTGGGAATATTTATACTAAAAACTAAAAAGATAAACATGTCAAACGTTTTCTTAAAAAATTGTAATTTTTAAATGTAAAACCGGAACCGAGTCTTCAGGCTTTATCAGAACCTGGTTTCGGTTTTCTAAAAAAATCGGGTTACCCGGGTACCCGAGAACCGGTTACCCGGTTCTGCATGCCTTAGTTTTGACGTATGGAATCAAGCGAGATTTTAATTGTACTTCGACTTATAGCAAAACGATAGTTTTAATAAGCAAATACGCGATACTTTAGATGACCTTTAGGTAAATCACTTTGGTAAATCATCAGAAGCTAATAAAAACAGTTAATCAATAATGGCCCTAACCGTTCAATAAAATTGATAAAATTATTGTCTTTGGGAGCTTTAAGTCATTTAAGATAATCATTTATTATATTATATTCAATTCATGAAAACAAGCTAGATGGGCCATTCATTTTTAACAAAAATAGATTAAATCTAAGAAATCGAACCTCCAGCTATTATGTAGAAGTACTATAAAATTACAACATTTCCTTTCTAATTGGAATCAACGTCTGTCTGTCTGCTCACAAATAAAGAAGAATTTTCTCCTGTAATTATTCCACCAAATTTGACAATTTTTTTCAACCCAATTAACTCTTTCAAATCCATTTAAATCTAATCAAGACAATCTAAGCACAAAACATCCTGAAACAAAGCAAAACCGTTATAAAATCTGTCGTTTTCATGATATATCCCAAATCTATCAATAAATTTCTACGAATTCCCTAATTACATTTCTCATACTAGCTATGTGTACTATATTTTGTTATAAGCAAGAACAATAGCAACAACAACTAAAAATAGCAAACATTCTGTCAAGTAAATCTTAATTGTTATCATCAAATCAAATAAATCGCAAAAATGAAAAACTTTTCTTCGTTCTTTGTTGTCTCTCTTGCTCGACAAAATTAAGCGCACAAAATAAAAATCTTTAATTAAATTGGGAAAAGCAAAAAAAAATTTCTTTCGTTTTGTTTAGATTATTTCTATTATATTATTATTATTATTGTTAAAATCTGATTTACTTTCTTTGTTATTGTATCAATTCCAGTTAAACAAAACAAAAAAATTTCTAACAATAGATTAACTCCATGACAATGACATTTGAATACAATTTCCCAATAAAAAAAATAAAAAAATACAAAATTATCATATTCCAGGAAAATATTATGCTTGTGTATTTAATATTATCAAAAAGAATTCATTATTTTATGTAATACCAAATACATATATACATAACATAACATCGTACATAAATTTTCCAGAAATAAATCATGAATTAAATGTAACATAAATAATTTTCCATAAATTTTTTCGATATGTACATGAATTTTATGTAAATAGTATGTCGGGGGTGTATCATAGATTTCATGTACATAATTTAAAGAATTTTTGTTATCGAGTTGAGGTTAAAGTTTTTTCTATTTTCCCTAATTTTTGCAATACATATTATCCAAACATAAATCATTCACTATAATTTTATTTTATTTAATTTTATAAATTACTAATCAATTGAAATACACGAGAGAGAAAAAATATTTTAAATTAAATTAAAATGTATAAAGACATACACACACGATACACACAATACACAAAATGGGATAATATGTGCATTGCATGGAAATTGGAAAATAAAAAGGAAAATTATTTGTGTATAATTTCGAATGTACATATGTATATCGACAGATATGAGCTTTTGTTTAAATATTTCGTTTTGCGAGGGGTTAAATGAAGGAATTCCATAGTTGAGAATCGAGAGATTTACGTTGATAAATTTGTGCTTACTTTTTGTTTTGCGAAAGGAAGCACTATATGCATAGGTATTTACACTGTCTCAAAAAGTTGGCCGTACACCACTCTGTTAAAGAAATATTGATAAAAAAACAATCAAACAAAAAATTCAATTATCGAAGAATCGAAAGCTTAGTGCTCCAACGATCACTGCCAAAGTTTATCAACGCGCAAAAATAGCGATAAAACCTTAGGCAATACGCAATATTTTGCATACACAAGAGTATCGTGGATGTGCGGCACGAAAGAAATGTATTTGTCGAAAAAAAAAATAAAAAGCGCGTGGAATATGCATTGGGATATGTGAATGTGAGTTCTGGGAAAATGTTATTCCCTCAAACGAATTTAAATTTAAACTTTTTTGGTTCAGATGGGCGAGTTATGGTGTGCCGGAAATCCAACAGTGAACTTGATTAAAATATGGCGGCGGAATTATAATGGTTTTGGGGAGCTTTTAGGTGATGAGGTATAATTTTTTCCAATTGGTGGCCGGTTTATGTTTTTGAAAACCGTATTCTATAATTAAATATTCAGAAGCAAACATTTATTTTACATGAAGCTGCTATAGAGGAAATCGTGGGAATTTTTCATAAATTTTACGTCAAATTTGTTTGATCGTAAGCAATCCAAAATCCTAAATTTTAGCTCTACATAAATTCTGTAGTCAAAGATTTATCTGTGATTTCGTGGAGACTTGTTGGGGAAAACCAACACAAATGTATAATACGACATATCAGCCAGACTATAACTTTTATACGCAGTTACCAACAAACATTATGCCCACTATATCTATTAATGAAAGTAGTAGTAAAATTGTGTTTCAATTTCTATTTTAATATGTTTGGAAATTAAATCTAAATTCTTTATGTTCGGGTTCGTTATATTGGAGTCTTTCGTTTTGTGAGATAAGTATGAAGTCTCCGTAGCGGAGCCCTTCGACCGTTCAATGTTAAAAAAACGAAAATCATATCGGCATAACCTACCACACTACACTAAGAAGGTGTTTTCAAATTAAAGCCACTATACTGCACTCGCTTTTAGAGAATTCCATAATATATGAGAAAAATGAGATCCTTCTCTTTCTATAATTTGTATGGGCATAAAACACACAGAAATGAGGGGTTTTCTTGAGTTTTTTTGATTTAGTGAATATAATTCGCTAGATCAGTACGTTCTTGCCTCATATTAATGTATGAAATGAGAATTGTATTTTGTAGTTTGGTCGTAGCTACCTGATGAGTAGATCACATTTTTGCCTGTGCGAACTTTTCAGTACAAAACCAAACTACCACATAAAGAAATCAAGGAAGGTTCTCATTTTTCGTTCAGGGTCGATACACTTTGTATGACTCTTGGGTTAAAGTAAGGGGGGATTTTGATATTTCCACTTTTTTGGTAGATATATTATAAATCATTGGCCTCTTCATTTTTTCTGATTAACAAGTCGAAAAATGTTCTGCATGCCATTATTGTTAATATATTTTGTGTATAAAAAGCCGAAAGAATCTTATTTGATAAGATTTCCAATATTTTATTGTACAATAACTGATGGAGTCGAAGGCTTTCGCAAAGTCAGTAAAAAAAATTAGATTTGCTGGCAAATTCAATAAGGTTTTTTCCATGTTCCAAGCTGAACGAGAGACATCGAGGAACCAAAGATCTGAATGAGCTGCATATTACCAGTTCAAATAATTTAGGTTTTAAAGATATGTAATCCTTCTGTAACAATAAACTCATTTCTTGCTCCAGCTTTGAAAATTGATGTCACTCTGGTTATTTTCCATTTTTGTGGGAATACTGTTAGTTTTAATATTTGATTAAATAGAAGACACAGAGGAATTGCTAACGATGTGAAATCTTTCAAAAATGAAGCTGGAATACCATCAGGACCACATCCAACTCCGAATATTCCTAGAGCTCGGTAAATATCCTCGGTTTCAATCCTTGGTGTTATAGTAGGGTTATTCGTTGTTTTCACCATTGTTTGAATTTCCATACTTACCAATGTTTTCGGCGCATAAACTGATCGAAAAAAACTCAGAAACATGTTTGATATAACCTGCGGGTCACAAGATATTCTTCGGAATAGAATTTGAGATTTTTTTGTTAGCTTTGTCTTTCTTGTTCTTAAAGCAACTCGTATTAAAGATGCAGTCGGTCCTCTGCAATCGGTGAATAGTATCTAAATTTGTGGGTGTGTGTCTGGTTAATGGCATTATAGCATGCGAAAAGTTTAACTTCTTTCTGATAAGCACAGCGCGTATTTGGCATTACTGGAATATCGGAAATCAAACTTCTATTGTTAGTGATTTAGAATTGATGGTATATTGATTGTAATTGTAATAAAATAAAAGAATTCAGTAACTTTACCTGTATCCGTCATTTTGACCTGTATCAGTAACTGTATCCGTCATTTTGAAGGGTTGGTGAATCTTTTAAAATTCAATAAGCTAACGGTATTTGTATTTCGGCTTTCTAATTTTTGTGGCTAAATAAATTCATAGCTAGGAAGTGATTCACAATGCATCACTCACTTAATTTGGCTAAAAACTAGTTTGAATCTCTGCTCAGACGTTTACATATTTGTTGATAAAATTTTTAAAAATATTTTTGAAATATTTTAGAAAAGGGCCATATTCTGCAAAAATTGGAAAATTCTTTAATAAATCTTTTAAAAATTTAGAATTCATTATTTTCTTATTATTTAAATTTCCGCTGTATAAAAGACCGCTACAGTGGAGTGAGTGATGAATTGTGCTCTGTAGCTCAGTTATCGGCTCATTTGAAATTATTCCGCGCAGATTTAATTCCGTTTTCAATATGAATTAAATCCGCGCAAAACGATTTCATTTTGAAAAAATTTGCCGGTTATAAAAGACCATCGAATATCGCCATACAAAAATTTGCCGGTTGTCGATTATAGAAGAACAAATAAAGGTTAATAGAGCGATCGTTATATCCCTTTTTAATTTTTGTTGGAAAAATGTAAGATATAGAGATTTGTTGGCGTAAGAAATAGAACGTACCTACTTCATTCTAAATACGTGATAATGGTTATTATTACTTATTACTAGGCTTAGGGTTTTTAGGTTCTAAAAAATCAAAGATATGTTGTAAAATATGTGATTAAAATGACAAATATCGCTCATGACATAAAAAATGACACAACTGAAAAAATTGAGTTGTTGAGATAATTCGTCAAAAAGATACTCAATGATCGAAACCTGACACAGTGGCGTTTTTATATTTATTTTACAAAGCGAGGGACAGCTTAATTTTCCGATCTTCCTTTTTTGGACGCCCATAGAGCATAGTGTAGCATAATCGAAATTAGCATTTTTTCTTTAAAATTTGAAATTTTGAGTTGTCACTATTTTTTGTCACGTGCCATATGTGGTCAAATTTTGAAAAAAAAAAAAAAACTAGTAGACCTTATCTTAAGAGGATTTCCATTCACTCATTAACAAAAAAAGAATGAATTTTCTGGCTATAAAATTAGATAAATTAACTCTCCTGGGTTACAAAGTGCTGGAGAAGTAGTCCAAAAATAGTTTCACATTCAAACACTTTAAAATTTAAAACACCGTGATGGTTTAAAAGATTCAATCTAATAAAATCTAAATTACGCCCATATTTTTCCTCAATTAAATTGTAATTCAAACTCAATTTTTAATTTAAGTTGAGTTTAGATTATATTCAATTACAGTTTAGAATTCATATTCTTTTATACATCATTTCTTAATAATTTTATTGTTTTATTGAAATCATATTTCGTATTGCAATTTTTACTAATTGCAATTAAAATTTAGACAAATTTAGGTTAAAATTTTTACTTAATTTGTAAACAAAATATCACAAAATTTCTAGCTTAGCAAACTCAATTTTTTAATATTTTCCTATTTAAATTGTAACTAAATTTTTGCTCAAACTCTCGATTGGATTGAAATTAAATTTTAAGTCCAAACTTTGTTCAATTCTTGTTTTACCTCGTACTAAATAAAAATGTTGCTCGAATAATTTTAACTAAATTTTTAAAATTCACTCAAACTTTTATTAAAGGCGATTCCAAACTTCCAAACTATAAGCTCATGTATTTGCTTACATCAAATTGTAATTTAAACTCTATTTCTAATGTAAGTTCTTACTTAAGGTTTTATTCAAATACGCTTCTATTATAAAACAAAAAGCATTAAGATTTTTGCTCGATTCACTAATTTCCTAGTTAAACTAAAAAATTTGTTGAAATCGTGTTTAAAATTTAAACTCGGTCACTTAAAGCACATTAAATATATTGCTCATATTATTTTCAAGATGTGTTTCCCAAATGCAATTGTAAAGAAGACAATTTCTTCTTAAAATTTCACTCAAATTCATTATATCTATTTCAGTTAAAATTCAAAATAATTGTCCCTCTTTAAAATTTCGTTCTCTTAATCAATTTTCGTTCTGTCGAATGTAGTTGACCAATTTAGACTAAATGTATGTTCAAAATTCCTTTTATCATTTTGCTCAACTTCAAAAACAGCTTGGAACTAAGTTTCTGACTAAAAATCTTTCTTTCAATTTTATTTTTGAATCCATTTTGATTTTAAACTAGTCTGAATACCACTCACGTATTAAAATGCAAAATTACAATAATAAATTAGTAGAATACCTAAATATTTGAAGTTCACTAAAGTTTTATTTCAATTGAATTGAGCGAATTCAACATTACAATCAATATTCAAGTACGGTTTGGAAGTTTAACTAAATTTCGGATTAAAATGTTACACAAAGTCTTTTCAAATCCAGATGGTTTTATTCGAATCCATTAAATCTATTTTCTTTTCCAGTCTAATTTTTTGATCCAATTCATATTTGTTTCAAAATATGTATGTATTTTGGTTTTCCCTAGACATACATATCTATTCTTTGTTCCACCTAATTTGCTCTCATTTTTTTATTTTGTAATTTGAAAATCCACTCAGTACATCTAAGCCCGATTTTATGAACGACGATAAATAAATAAAAATCCGGTAGTACAGATTAATCGTCCATCGAGGATTTTTTTTCGTCGATTCTATGAACGAGGATAAATAATAAATCAGGCTTCATTTTATAGCAGTTTTTTATTTGAGTGCAAGAATTATTTTCTTTTTTCGCGTTTGCTTGTTTTAAAGTATTTATCTATTTCGTCTGCACTCATTGTCCTATTTAAATTCATTTTGTTAATAATAATTTCAGAAAATTATGATTCCTTTTCAGACTTATTTTAATTTATTTGGTTGGTTTAAAAGCGTAAATTATAAATTTTATTAAATTAAATTATTAAATAATTCCGAAGTATTTGAATCAAAATTGACGTAACAATTTTTTTATCCTCTGATTTAGACACCAAATCCGAGGATTAATTTTCTTATTTATCGTCGTTATCATAAAATGCAATATGCAAACGACGATTAATCCGAGGATTAATCTTCTATCGGCGTTCATAAAATAGGGCCCTATTGTGCAATGTAAATTTATATTTCAAAATGTTGTAAAATCAAAATTCGATTTGTAAGTCAATTCCTATATATAATTTCACCAAAGATTTTATTTGGTTTGAAATGCCAAAACCATTTTTTTATATTTAAATTCCTAATTCAAATTTCACTCAAAATTTCCGTTACAAAATTCTAAACTGAATTCAAAGGAAATTTTGTTGGTTGTTTGAGATCAAATCTCGTATTACAACCCAATTCTTACCTAATTGCAATTCAAATTATGTTTAAACCTAGTTTGGAACACCAAATTTAAACTCAAATTTTTAATCAAAACCAAATAGAATGTCCTAATCAATTTCTAATCTAAATTTCCAAATCAATTTTTAACCCAAGTAACACTGTGGTACAACAATTTGTACTATTTGAATTCCATGCAAAATGTAGTTTAAACAGTTTCTTAATTTCTAATTTCTTGGCGTCGTGGTCGTGTTTCGAATTATAACTCAATTAAAATTGTATCTGTTTAATTTCAAACTATGGATTTAACAACGGAGGTCTTTTTAAAAAAATGTACTCAATATTTAATCAAGCCCTGGTTGAAATGTTTATTCAAAGATTGGAATTCAAACTCTATTTATAACTAAATTTCTGCTGAAAACTACAATTAGCTTTTGATTCATATTAAACAAAAGATGTTGTTCAAATCTACTTTGTAGTTCTAATTCAATTTTTAAATTTTTAAATCAAATTTAAGTACCTACTTAAGAATTTATTCTATTACATTTGGGAATTAAAATTCTCCTTTAGATTTTTGCTCGAAATTCTGATTTTATATTCGATTGAAATTCACAAACGTATGTTGACAATGACATTCAATATGTTTCTTTTCTCACGTAAATGGCACTCAATATTTTACTAAAATTCATGTTTGAATAATGAATTCTGAGTTAATTTCATTTCTAAACTAAATTTAAAATGTTACGTAATTATTCTACTTAAAATTTCTTGCACAATCATTACGTCCAATTCAGAATTGAAGCTAATTTAGTTACCATTAGATGTCCCTCTAATTTTGGTCAAATCCATCGTGTTTTAATTGTTATTCGAAATCAATTTCTAATCTACCATTTTAATTAAATAATGCAGTTAGTATAGGATGACCAGATTTTGTTGGAGTGAATGTGGTACAGGTAGATTGAAATTTTAAAAATAAGTAAAACTATTTCAATTTTTTTTGTTTATAAAATAAAAAATTCTTAAATTCAAAGACAAAAAATAATAATTTGCATTGTACGGACAAGCACAACGTACAGTATGTATGTATATTCTAGAAAGTTTTAAGAAAACCCCATTTAAAAATATTATTGATAGAAAATTTTAAAATTGAAATCGGAGCCGCTCAGTTTCTGATTATTTTCATTTTTTTATAGGATTCGGAGGCGGAGCCCTGAAGAATCGGCGAGCTCCGACCAAGTTTTTTGTATTATTTTCCTATTCCACTTAATTGTGAAATAGATATTGTGTTTTACAGTTGTACAGTACACAAATCCTTGAATCATAATTTGAAAATGAGTTGTAGGTACTTCAGTTGCTCGAACAAAAATATGAAATTTCAAAATTCAGGATCATAAAACAGTTCAAATGCAGAAATAAATTCACGAAAAAATCAAATAAATGAAAAAAAAATCAATTTTATAGACATTTTTAGACTTTTGTTGCAAATTGAAATATTTCTGGCACACATCTACCAGTAGAAGCTATTCGAACGGTACAATTCCTTTGATATGTGTTGCAAGGTTGAGGAAGCGATTTCCAGGATTATAAATACATATTTAAATCTCTTTAGGAAAATAGGATTTTTAGAAATTTTTTAAATTTTAAGTTTAAATTGGGCTGATAATTGTGTTTCTGGATTTGCGTTTCGTGAATTTTCCTTTGTGAATTTGTTTGTTTCTGCGGATTCTCTTTTTCTGGATTTTCCTTTCGAGAATATTTAACCCTATAATTATACTGCACATGGAGCCCAACATTTTTCCTCAGACTCCACAACCCTGTAAAACTGGGTCAACTGGTTTTTCAAATGTTTAAAACAAACGGGGTTGATAATTTAGATGAACGCGAGACATGTACTTCATTGATAGCACCATCATTTCAGCCATTAATTTTGTTAAACTACATTTTGACTGCTAATGGCAGAAACGTATATAGTATTGAAATTTGAACGTCTCAGTACTGTTTGAAATTTCATGTGCCATTTTACAGTCTACTTCTATCTTATTTCTGAGATATCATCATTCTAACGAAGTAAACTAAATTTTCGACGTTTGCTAAAGTTTTAAGATTCCATATCGGTATTAGCGAAAGCCAACAAGTTTTGAAGAAATCTTAAACTTTTCAACCGAAAGTTTAAACCAGCTGCAGTTTAAATTGTGTGAAATATGGCAGTTCAGACAATACCTGTATAATCTCTTTCCATAACTTTTAGCGTTTTATTACTGATGCAAGTATTAAATATAATTCTATGGAAAATTTATGTGTGAAATGTGGTACCTTTGGTACATTCGATTATCTTGTGGTACAAAATGTGGTACAGTTTGGAATGTGGTACGTTAGTTCAAACTGTGGTACAATACCACACAATGTGGTACGTATGGTCACCCTAAGTTAGTAAATCACACTTAATAATCAACTTTACATTCATTATTTCCGAAATAACTTGAAAATTTTTGGATTAAAAATTAGTTTTCGTTCGAAACTATTTTGAATATGAATTACTTGCTACGTTTTTATAGTTTAAGGAATTTTAACGCTTGTTTGATTAATTTAAATTCCGATTTAATCAGATGCATGTCACAACGTGGATTATTTCATTTTTGATAAAGGCACAAACGTTAACCAATAAAAACAACAATCACAAAATCTGCTTTTCTAGAAGAACTATTATAGAATTTTAATTTGACGTTTATTTTGTTCTTAATTTATTTATCTAACTTAGCGGAGTTTAGGCCAAAGCAAAACATTTTTAACTTTTAAAAAAAAATATTTGTTGGTCTAAATTTAAAATTTGGCTTGTAAAATATTTTTTCTTTATAAGTCGAATTAATTCTTGAAGAAAAATTTAAAATACTTACGGTAAAGCGTAAAATAAGTGGAAATCTGTAAAAATGTGTGATTCTGCAAAAATATCAAAAATATGTGGAATCATATAGGGCTGATTTGCTTTTTTTTGTTAAAAAGAACAACTCCCATCAAGTTTTTGGTTTGGGTTTCCCAAAAAAAAATATTTTTTTACATAAGAATCCTAAGCCTACTTATTACAGTGAAATATCTCGATGGCATTGAGGTTTTGGTAAAAACTTTAGACATCACATACCTTTAGACATATTGTTCTCTCTAATTTTGATCCAATAACTTTTCTTCTTCCTTTCTGGAACTTGGGAACTTAATTACATAATTTATTATTTTTTTAAATTATTTCGCATATTAGTGATTAAAAATGTCTTTAAAGTCACAGAAAATTTTCTTGCTTATAAAAGCTTTGAAACAAAATTGCGCCTGAAAGGATCTGCTATATGACTCCTTAGCATCAATTAAGCATCATCATTTAATTTATTATAAATCCGTTCCTTAACTTTTAACGTTGTTACCAAATCCCTCCGAGATATTTGCCTGTTTCAGCAATTTTCAATAATCCTAAACTCGTATGTGGGTAACTGCAGCAGGGAAAATTTCGAATTTAAGTTTGAAATTCTCATACCGTTAGAACCGAATTTGTCCTAATTACTACTCATTAAAAAAAATTAGTGCTAGTCCAAGAGCCGAGAAAATGGAAAAAAAAAAATTCATATTCCGCCCGAAAGACGGTAAAAACAAAACCTTATTTTCACCGGAAACCAGAAAAGATTAACCAATTAACTTATTAATATTTTTAGTTGGAAGAAATTTGTGCTTATCACAAAAATATAAAATTTGACAATTTTCATTCATTAAATTGTGAAAATAAAAATCAATTCATACCCTTAAACGATATAAAAGCCTATGTGCTAGATTTAATAAATATAAAATGAAATAAAATAAATAACTAACATTTGTATTGCTTTGTAAAAAATTGTATGTCGGAAATAGTTAAAACCAATTATTTTTGTTGTTCAATTTGGAAATTATTGAACACAAAATGTGTCTTGGATATTTCGAATATTATCGTTTAGGGGTATGAATTGATTTTTATTTTCACAATTTAATGAATAAAAGTTGTTAAATTTTATATTTATGTGATAAGCATGTATTTACCTACTAAAAATATTAAGTTAATTGGTTTTTGTTTTTGTAACTATTTACCATCTTCCAAGCGGAATATGAAGATTATGTTTCCATTTTCTCTGCTCCTGGACTAGCACTAATATTTTCCAATGAGCACTAATTAGCACAAATTCGGTTTTAAAGTAGTATGAGAAATTTCAAGCTTAAATTCGATTGACATTTTATCGACAGATATTTCAAGTTGAACTGCATGTGCCTTTTTTAAATTTCAAGCTAAATATTTCAAATGCATTACTTATTTTTATTTGTATATGCAAATTACAAATTAAACCAATTTTGTGCATATAGCATATAAAACATAAGAAAACATACTTAGGAAATAACTATTCCCATTAAAATTTTTATATTAAAACATTCAAATTAAATAAAAGAAGAAAGAAGAAAAAAATTAAGGAAATTTTCTACATCACATCACATCACATCTTACTCGTATCTGTTTTTCCGAAAAAAGGAACATTCATTTAAATTTTAATGCATTTTCAATGCTGATTCTCTTAATATAATTTATATCTCCCTTTCTTGTTGCTTTATGTATATGTAAATAGTTTGTTGTTTTTTTTTTGCATTTCATCAAATATACATTACCCATCCCTTATACATTTAAATCAGTATCATACATTCTTATGTGTAAATAAGAAAACCAGCAACTTTTTGCAAAACAGAATCTTTAAGATTTATATACAGAAAACAAAATTATTATTCTTAAAATAAAAATGTTGTGCTATTTTGAAATATGTGTGTGTGTATCATATATCTTGGAATATACATATAAGAAACATTCATATAGTGCATAACATTGCAAAGCAAATAGTGTATCTCATAGTTTCTCAAGAACAAAAATGTCTATATACTTGCATAGTTTTGTTCATGATGTTGTGTATATAGTAAGAAGAAGAATGCATTTATATATTTTTAGTTCTTTAAAAATATAAAATGGCAAAAAACACAATAGTACTATACTAGTGACAATATGAAAAATTTTCTAGTTTTTCATTTAGTTTTTTGTAGGTTTTCTACATTATTTTATGTGCATACAAACAAGTTTTTCACTTATATTCTCGCATTTATATTTAATTTCGTTTTTTAATTTAAAATAAAACAAAAATAATGGTAAAAATTTTTAGACAAAAGCTTTTCATATAAAATTATAAATTTTCCTTTTTTCCTTTTTTTTTTTGAATAGGAAAAATATAATTTCAAATTTATTTAAGATCTGTATATACATATACATACGTATGTGTATGCTGTTGTTAAAGAGTTTTTCTTTCCATTATAAATACATACATATTTGCTTTTCATAAATATTTTATATCTTATACTCTTAACTACAATATACATTACACCTATGTTAAAATGTAAGGTTTTATATCTATTAATACCCTTATTATATATTCATAATAAATATACATAAGAAAATATTAAATACGTATTTATGTTTGTTTATTTTATTACAGATGAAATAACATCATCGTTCAGACGATTTGGGCCACTTGTTGTTGACTGGCCACACAAAGCAGAATCGAAATCATATTTTCCACCAAAAGGATATGCGTTTTTATTGTTTCAGGTAAGTCATATTTAAAATTGTCCATATATTACAATTACAAATAGTGTTTTTTAGAAACATTTGTGTATATATAAATTTGGGTAACAAAGGGAACTCAAATTTTAAATTTATATTTTACGCCCGTTATACTGTCTTTGAACATTATCAGTTTATTTACTCAAACAATGTTATAAATTATCGATAACAAATCAAAGCGATAAGAATAGAAATGAAATAACCTAAATACAAAAATAAACTTTTAGTCTAACTTATCAACTCTAATTGTGTTCAAGCCTTTTTAAAATCGGTTAGTGAAAGTTACAAAGTGTTTGCTATAGAAATGGAATTTCAAATCAATCACGCACCATTCGAAATGTTCGAAATTACGGCCAAAATGTTTAACTCGCAATTCCTATCCGACATTACATTTATTGTCGAAAACAAACAGATTTATGCTCACTCTCTTGAGTTGATGAAGAGGAGCATTGTATTTCAAGAGCAATTGCAATCAACTTTAAGTGAACCCAAACTAATTCCAATTATAAAATACAAATACGATGTTTTTTATCAATTTATTCGTTTTTTATATACAGACGAATGTGATATCAATGTTAAAAATTATTTTAACTTATTAAAAATTGCGCAAGCATACAAAGTGATAAGATTAGTAAATGTGGTGCAAAATTCTATATATTTTGGTCAATTAGAGCTATTAAACTATTTTATTATCGAGAAAAACAAACCTGTTGCTGATTATGTTAAACGTGTAGTAGCTTACTATTTAGAAGGATATATAACTTCACATGCATTTAAATCAATTCATTCAGATACCCTTGAAGAAATTTTAAAATTTGACTATATCGATTTGGATATAACTGAAATGAATATTGTTGACGCGGTAGTCCGTTGGATGGAACATTATTGCAAACAAAATCAAATACAATTTTCTGTGTGTAGCAATAAATTTGATAATTTGATTCGCTTAATCCGTTTTCCGATGTTTTCAAAAGAGGAGCTGATTGATATTAAAACAAAATATCCAAATTTATTAACGGAGAGTTATTTAATGCACATAGCTGGACAAAAATTTTATGAAGATGACAATGACGAAGGAATATTTAGTAGTACACCACGAATGAGACCTATAATGCCCTATGAATGGATGACAATTATGTGTAATATGTACCACGAGACCAAATTTTCTGTAACTTCTGATATGATCCTGGGTGGATTTATTTTTGGTTCCAGTTCAAAATCTATGAAATGTATTAACATCAATATTTCATGCCACAATTTTGAACTAAACGAAATAATACAACCACATACGTTAAACATTAATTTAAACAAATTCGAAACACGCCATAAATGGAAATCTGTTTTAATAAGTTTGGGGTCATCAATCCGTATCCGACCACATGTTACATATACAATCGGTTATTGCTTTATTCCAGAAACCAATTCAGCAAAAAAGGAAACCAAATGTTTTTGTCGTAAACCGGAAACCGAACTCATCATAAATGCTCCATCAAATTCAGTTCAAATATTGGAAGCTCATCCTGTGATGCACACAATGATTTTGTTGAAGCCTGAAGATTAATGTTTAATAAATAAATTTAGTTTACAAAAAGTTGTCTTTTTGATTATTATTATATTTTTGAGATTCTCTATGATGTTTGATATTATCGGCGGCAAAAGGAATTCCTACGAGAGTCCTGCTGTAAATATTTTCAATGTTTATATTTTTATTAAGAGTTAATTCAGCCGAGCGAAACGATTTTTCCGCCATTAGCGTTGCCATCCGATAGCAAGATATAAATAAAAATGTGACCAACAAAAAAAAATTAGTTTTCCCTATTTTGTCGTGTGTACATGCTCCAATTCTGGTGAAAAATTTACACCACTAAGTTAGCATTTGTTTACTATTTTTCATATTGAAATTTTATTTTATTGGAAATAATTCGACTCATACAGCTAACTTCGGGTTTTACATTTTTTCATCAGAATTGGAACATGTACACACATTGAGCGGCAATTTCCACAAATAAAAATAATTTTCTAAAGAGGTCTTGCACAGCATATAACAGATTTTTGTCCCGTTAACTACCGACCGTTCTTGATTTTCTCAAATAAAATAGTGATTTGCGTACTAAGTGGCGGTACACAGGCACACAAAAAAAAACTCGTGACCCAGAAGGACGACCCCACTATTCCTACGTTTTTGAGATCGCTGAGGAGGTTAAACTTGATCGTGATAATATGCATATCTGTCTGATTTCAAGCCTCATTTCTAAATTTCTATTCATGTTTATTTTCTAATTTTGGGGTGGAATTCAACTTGAATAACAATATACGGGATGTTACGCTATAATAGGGATAGACTTAGCGGTTCTCAATGCAACATTTCTCGTGGACACTGTGTGTTTTTATTTTAATTTTCTGTCGTCGAATTTAGAGCAGTGGTTAAGACAGTTTCTTACCATGTCGTGGTTCCGAGTTTGATTCTCGCTGCTGAATTGATATATTACAAACATGAGCGAATTAATATGATTCGGGCGGTGAGCATGTCTTAGCTAAGTGATACACCATTGAAAGCTGCCACGACTTCCCTTAGACACGAACCAAACCTCCATATCTCAATTAAACATGCTAAATTAAAGAACTTAAATTTTACATTGGAATTCAATTAATGCTTCTCACGTAACCCTTTTTTGATCATCACATTTGTTTTCATAAGCAAGTAAAGGACTAACTCTAAAACGATTTTGGTCGTAAAATGAGACTTGAGTGTTGCGATTGTCACCTTGTAAACGTAACTCGGTGGTTTTATTTAATTTGATATTTTATCCAAATCTATTGGGAATGTATAAATTCAATGCCATCCCCATTCACAACATAATAAAATCTCTAATCTTATTCTTAAGTTTATTAGTTAAATGTGTTACAATTGATTTAATAAAAATCCAATTTTCTCAACAACAACAAAAACGTAAAAAATAAAAAAGTAAATTGAAATATTGAATCTTTATTTTAATTTTTCCTTAAATTACGTATTTATATCGAAACGGGATTATCGAATCATGGTTATTAAAAAATAAACGATAACCCTTTTTTATTCTCAGTTTTGTATTAAGATTATTTATTGTAACGGGTATAGTGAATATAAAACGATATCATGGTATGTATCAAAGCGGGCGATGATGATGATGTTTGGTTTGGTTGGCGGTTTAAATATTCAGCACAAATTTGTATCCTGTTGTTATTATATACAATACAAAAACAACAAGATTTTTGTTCTAATAAAATAAATTTCATTGTAGCTCATTATATATTCAAACATTGTTATATTTTTCTTACAAATAATAATCAAAATCTTGTTAAAGTTAAATCTTTTTACGCCATACCACCAATACAGGCACTCTATCTTTGTATATGCGAGTGAGGAAGAATAACATTATGATTTCCTGAATGACAATCATGATGTTTGGTATAATTTTTTTTGTATAGTTGAATTTTAATTTTATGTTATGTTTATGTTACAAATTAGAAATATTATAATTTAAAAGGAGGATTTTTGTTTGTCTGGGAAAAACTAATTTTTTTTTTTTTTGCTTTAAATAATTAATTTAATATTTGTACCGATTATTTGCGGATAATTTCAAAATCTAATCGTGGTATGTAAATTTAATGTAATAAATTTTCTCCACGGTTGTTATATTTAAGGAAAGTAATATCTTCTATTTATTTTTAATTACACCATAAATACAAACAGAAACCTACTATTGTAAATCAAACAGAGGGAAAAAAACCAACACAAAAAATGTATCAATAAATTACCAAAAACAAAAAATATATTTATTTAAGGAATTTATTAATTGTAACTTTTTCTCACAGATTTCTTAAATCCCAGATAAAGATAAGATATATAACCGACGCATACACACACACACACACACACACAAAAGAAATACTAAGAATAAATAGCAACAAGAACCAAAAATGAATTCTTTATTTGTTTTCTTATTGTTATTATATTATTGTTAAACATTTTTATTAAATTTATTTTCTTTACAAAAAATATTTAAGAAGTACAACTTTCAGTTTTCCCGTCATGGTTTTTCTTCAAACCTTTATTTTTATACAAACAAAATTAGATAGAAAGTTCATATTAATTTGTTATTTGCTCGCCTTTTCTTGTACGAAGAAAAAAAACGCAAACCAAAATTACCCACTTAAACTTTTCCGAATAGTTTTTCATAAATTTCATCATCAATTCATAAATAATATGTATTCAGAAATTATTGAATATCTACGATTCTGTAGTACGTATATATAAAACTCGAAGTGTAATAAACAATTTAATATGGAGTATTTTTTAGTATACATACATACCTATTCGAAAATATAATTTTTTACATTTTACTTAAATCTAATTTTCCTCAAAATAATGTTTGCCATTGATAACTAAGGTATATAAATATGATAGAAAATTGAAATAATTTGTTTAATTATTAATAGTTTACCATGGGATTTTTACCGATCAAAGACTTGTGTAACCTTAGTTATTAAATGGGAAATTTCTTTGAAAAATTCTAAAGTTGAAATTTGGCGATTTTTTTAATTTTAAATGTAATTCAAATAAGGATTCGAACCTTAGCTGGGCAATAGCATTTCAACTAATAAAAATCTATATAAGTTATAATGGTGTACCTCCAAAAATCATAAAGTAAAAGAGTCTTTATACATTGTGATTAGACTTACCGGTGATTTCCAGAAGAAAACGGACTGGCTCAAAATAAATCGGTGCAGCTTTTTATTTGGTAGACTAGTAGCATAATGCTACTAAATCAGTAACTAGATTACAGCGCAATTAATCGCAAAAAGAGAAGGATTATACCTAACGAAAATATGTCGCAATTAAAAAAGATTCATCAGATAATTTTTAAAAATTTGTGTGCATCCGACAGACTCTTGTCTTTAACTTTTGGTATAGAGACACCCCGCTTTTATGGATTCCTTATAACTTATTTAGCTGGAAATACGAAATTGCGTAAAACAAAGTTAACTGCACTTTTTTTTTGTATGTATTGTTTTATTTTTATAGTAGTGTACATTTTGTATAATGAAATGATCTCACACACAATGCATTTCGCTCAGTTCTCAAAATGTCGTCTGTAGAAGAAGATGTGCGCAAACGAATTATTTCCAAATATTTGGAAAATTCCGAATTGTCGGGTTTAAGAATTTCCAAAGAGTTGAAAATACCGAAATCAACAGTGTATAGTGTTTTAAAGCGATACAGAGATACATTATCAACTGAAAGAAAAAAAGGTAGCGGTAAAAATCACCCGGTAAAGTGCGTAAAAACGGATAAGAAGGTCGTACAATATTTTCAGAGGAATCCCAATTTTTCAGTACGTGATATAGCAAAAAAAGTTAAAATGTCGTCGTCTTATGTTCAGAAAGTAAAAAAACGTTTTGGATTTCACACATTTAAAGTACAAAAAGCACCAAACCGTAACGATAAACAGAACACGAGCGCTAAAACACGCGCACGCAAGCTATATGAACAGATGTTAACAAAGTTTGATTGTGTGGTGATGGACGACGAAACTTATGTTGTTGAAGATTTCAAACAGTTGCCGGGACAGGAATATTTTACTTCGACAACAAACAAAGTGTTCCAGAAAAATTTAGAAAGAAGAAAATTTCAAAGTTTCCTAAAAAATATTTGGTTTGGCAGTCGATATGTTCGTGTGGAAAGCGCAGTCAACCTTTCATATCGATAGGTACCATTAATCAACACATATATATGAAACGGTGCTTACAGAAACGACTCTTGCCGTTCCTTAAAAACCATGAACTATCCTGTGTATCCACTATGTTTTGGCCGGATCTTGCATCATGTCATTACGCGAAAGATGTGATAAAATGGCACACCTTGAATAATGTGCATGTTGTACCAAAACATATGAACCCACCAAATAGTCCAGAGCTTCGACCTGTGGAGACATATTGGGCTCTGGTTAAAAAACAACTGAAACGGACCCGAGGGGAAGCAAAAACGCTTAATGATTTTTAAAAAAAATGGAAAAAGGCAACCAATTATGTAACTGATACCACTGTAAAAAGTATGATGAGCAGTATTAAGAGAAAAGTCCGAACATTTAAACCATAAACAAAAAAACAAAAAATTAAATTATTGTTAACTCTATAATTAGTATATTAATAATTAATCCAACATAAAAAATTGATTAAAAAAATATTGTCTCATTATAGGGTTAGTTATTTGTTTCCCGATTTTAACGTGCACAGTCTTTAGTATATTTCCATATAACAAAATTTCCATTTTATTGAATGAAAATTGGCTATACTAAAAATGTCATTGTTCGTAATTATTAGAAAAGTAGCGAATGCAATGCATTTTGGAAACAAAATAAACCATGATAAATCATCATAATGCACCCTGATTCTCTAGAAAATAAGATAATGGGTAAACGTGTAAACTTGCAAACAGGATAGCTTGTGATGCCAATGGCCAAAGCAAGATAGCAAGATTTGTTGTACAACTGAATTGTACAACTCAGTTGGACTATTTACACATACGCTCTTACTGATTTCATAGATTCGACTCTATGACAGATGACATAACCTCTGTTTCGTTTGTTGACGCTTTTCACAAAGTAAAGCGTAAATAAAGCGTAATTTAATTCAAAATTAAAATGGACAAAAAAAATATTTGCAGGTAATATTATAAAGATATTAGCAACGAAATTTTGAACAATGAAAGTAAGAAAGATATTATTGCGGATATGCGATTTCGATGATTGATACCTCTATCAATAGGTGCTGAGACCTGTAATTGTGATGGAAACGAGTATTTAGATCGCTCAAATATTTCTACACATTTTGTGGAAAATTTAATTTTATTGAAAATCAAATGAACTATAGCCCACAAATTCAGAGCTTTAAAAATCGAAAATCTGCAATTGTGCTCCGATTTCGATTATTGATACCTCTATCAATAGGTGCTGAGACCTGTAATTGTGATGCCAAGGATTATTTAGATCGATCGAATATTTCTACACATTTTGTGGAAAATTTAATTTTATTGAAAATCAACTGAACTATAGCCCACAAATTCAGAGCTTTAAAAATCGAAAATCTGCAATTATGCTCCGATTTCGATGATTGATACCTCTATCAATAGGTGCTGAGACCTGTAATTGTGATGCCAGCGGGTATTTAGATCGCTCAAATATTTCTACACATTTTGTGGAAAATTTAATTTTATTGAAAATCAAATGAACTATAGCCCACAAATTCAAAGCTTTAAAAATCGAAAATCTGCAATTGTGCTCCGATTTCGATGATTGATACCTCTATCAATAGGTGCTGAGACCTGTAATTGTGATGCCAGCGGGTATTTAGATCGCTCAAATATTTCTACACATTTTGTGGAAAATTTAATTTTATTGAAAATCAATTGAACTATAGCCCACAAATTCAGAGCTTTAAAAATCGAAAATCTGCAATTGTGCTCCGATTTCGATCATTGATACCTCTATCAATACGTGCTGAGACCTGTAATTGTGATGGCAAGGAGTATTTAGATCGATCGAATATTTCTACACATTTTGTGGAAAATTTAATTTTATTGAAAATCAACCTAACTATAGCCCACAAATTCAAAACTTTAAAAATCGAAAATCTGCAATTGTGCTCCGATTTCGATGATTGATACCTCTATCAATAGGTGCTGAGACCTGTAATTGTGATGCCAAGGATTATTTAGATCGATCGAATATTTTTACACATTTTGTGGAAAAATTAATTTTATTGAAAATCAACTGAACTATAGCCCACAAATTCAAAGCTTTAAAAATCGAAAATCTGCAATTGTGCTCCGATTTCGATTATTGATACCTCTATCAATAGGTGCTGAGACCTGTAATTGTGATGCCAAGGATTATTTAGATCGATCGAATATTTCTACACATTTTGTGGAAAATTTAATTTTATTGAAAATCAACCTAACTATAGCCCACAAATTCAAAACTTTAAAAATCGAAAATCTGCAATTGTGCTCCGATTTCGATGATTGATACCTCTATCAATAGGTGCTGAGACCTGTAATTGTGATGCCAAGGATTATTTAGATTGATCGAATATTTCTACACATTTTGTGGAAAATTTAATTTTATTGAAAATCAACCTAACTATAGCCCACAAATTCAAAACTTTAAAAATCGAAAATCTGCAATTGTGCTCCGATTTCGATGATTGATACCTCTATCAATAGGTGCTGAGACCTGTAATTGTGATGCCAAGGATTATTTAGATCGATCGAATATTTTTACACATTTTGTGGAAAAATTAATTTTATTGAAAATCAACTGAACTATAGCCCACAAATTCAAAGCTTTAAAAATCGAAAATCTGCAATTGTGCTCCGATTTCGATTATTGATACCTCTATCAATAGGTGCTGAGACCTGTAATTGTGATGCCAAGGATTATTTAGATCGATCGAATATTTCTACACATTTTGTGGAAAATTTAATTTTATTGAAAATCAACCTAACTATAGCCCACAAATTCAAAGCTTTAAAAATCGAAAATCTGCAATTGTGCTCCGATTTCGATGATTGATACCTCTATCAATAGGTGCTGAGACCTGTAATTGTGATGCCAGCGGGTATTTAGATCGCTCAAATATTTCTACACATCTTGTGGAAAATTTAATTTTATTGAAAATCAACTGAACTATAGCCCACAAATTCAGAGCTTTAAAAATCGAAAATCTGCAATTGTGCTCCGATTTCGATGATTGATACCTCTATCAATAGGTGCTGAGACCTGTAATTGTGATGCCAGCGGGTATTTAGATCGCTCAAATATTTCTACACATTTTGTGGAAAATTTAATTTTATTGAAAATTATCTGAACTATAGCCCACAAATTCAAAGCTTTAAAAATCGAAAATCTGCAATTGTGCTCCGATTTCGATGATTGATACCTCTATCAATAGGTGCTAAGACCTGTAATTGTGATGCCAGCGGGTATTTAGATCGCTCAAATATTTCTACACATCTTGTGGAAAATTTAATTTTATTGAAAATCAACTGAACTATAGCCCACAAATTCAGAGCTTTAAAAATCGAAAATCTGCAATTGTGCTCCGATTTCGATGATTGATACCTCTATCAATAGGTGCTAAGACCTGTAATTGTGATGCCAGTGGGTATTTAGATCGCTCAAATATTTCTACACATTTTGTCGAAAATTTAATTTTATTGAAAATCAACTGAACTATAGCCCACAAATTCAGAGCTTTAAATATCGAAAATCTGCAATTGTGCTCCGATTTCGATTATTGATACCTCTATCAATAGGTGCTGAGACCTGTAATTGTGATGCCAAGGATTATTTAGATCGATCGAATATTTCTACACATTTTGTGGAAAATTTAATTTTATTGAAAATCAACTGAACTATAGCCCACAAATTCAGAGCTTTAAAAATCGAAAATCTGCAATTGTGCTCCGATTTCGATCATTGATACCTCTATCAATACGTACTGAGACCTGTAATTGTGATGGCAACGAGTATTTAGATCGATCGTATATTTCTACACATTTTGTGGAAAATTTAATTTTATTTAAAATCAACTGAACTATAGCCCACAAATTCAGAGCTTTAAAAATCGAAAATCTGCAATTATGCTCCGATTTCGATGATTGATACCTCTATCAATAGGTGCTGAGACCTGTAATTGTGATGCCAGCGGGTATTTAGATCGCTCAAATATTTCTACACATTTTGTGGAAAATTTAATTTTATTGGAAATCAATTGAACTATAGCCCACAAATTCAGAGCTTTAAAAATCGAAAATCTGCAATTGTGCTCCGATTTCGATTATTGATACCTCTATCAATAGGTGCTGAGACCTGTAATTGTGATGCCAGCGGGTATTTAGATCGCTCAAATATTTCTACACATTTTGTGGAAAATTAAATTTTATTGAAAATCAACTGAACTATAGCCCACAAATTCAGAGCTTTAAAAATCGAAAATCTGCAATTATGCTCCGATTTCGATTATTGATACCTCTGTCAATAGGTGCTGAGACCTGTAATTGTGATGCCAGCGGGTATTTAGATCGCTCAAATATTTCTACACATTTTGTGGAAAATTTAATTTTATTGGAAATCAATTGAACTATAGCCCACAAATTCAGAGCTTTAAAAATCGAAAATCTGCAATTGTGCTCCGATTTCGATTATTGATACCTCTATCAATAGGTGCTGAGACCTGTAATTGTGATGCCAGCGGGTATTTAGATCGCTCAAATATTTCTACACATTTTGTGGAAAATTTAATTTTATTGGAAATCAACTGAACTATAGCCCACAAATTCAGAGCTTTAAAAATCGAAAATCTGCAATTATGCTCCGATTTCGATGATTGATACCTCTATCAATAGGTGCTGAGACCTGTAATTGTGATGCCAGCGGGTATTTAGATCGCTCAAATATTTCTACACATTTTGTGGAAAATTTAATTTTATTGGAAATCAATTGAACTATAGCCCACAAATTCAGAGCTTTAAAAATCGAAAATCTGCAATTGTGCTCCGATTTCGATTATTGATACCTCTATCAATAGGTGCTGAGACCTGTAATTGTGATGCAAACAAGTATTTAGATCGATCGAATATTTCTACACATTTTGTGGAAAATTTAATTTTATTGAAAATCAAATGAACTATAGCCCACAAATTCAGAGCTTTAAAAATCGAAAATCTGCAATTGTGCTCCGATTTCGATCATTGATACCTCTATCAATACGTGCTGAGACCTGTAATTGTGATGGCAACGAGTATTTAGATCGATCGAATATTTCTACACATTTTGTGGAAAATTTAATTTTATTTAAAATCAACTGAACTATAGCCCACAAATTCAGAGCTTTAAAAATCGAAAATCTGCAATTATGCTCCGATTTCGATGATTGATACCTCTATCAATAGGTGCTGAGACCTGTAATTGTGATGCCAGCGGGTATTTAGATCGCTCAAATATTTCTACACATTTTGTCGAAAATTTAATTTTATTGAAAATCAACTGAACTATAGCCCACAAATTCAGAGCTTTAAAAATCGAAAATCTACAATTGTGCTCCGATTTCGATTATTGATACCTCTATCAATAGGTGCTGAGACCTGTAATTGTGATGCCAGCGGGTATTTAGATCGCTCAAATATTTCTACACATTTTGTGGAAAATTTAATTTTATTGGAAATCAACTGAACTATAGCCCACAAATTCAGAGCTTTAAAAATCGAAAATCTGCAATTGTGCTCCGATTTCGATTATTGATACCTCTATCAATAGGTGCTGAGACCTGTAATTGTGATGCCAGCGGGTATTTAGATCGCTCAAATATTTCTACACATTTTGTCGAAAATTTAATTTTATTGAAAATCAACTGAACTATAGCCCACAAATTCAGAGCTTTAAAAATCGAAAATCTGCAATTGTGCTCCGATTTCGATTATTGATACCTCTATCAATAGGTGCTGAGACCTGTAATTGTGATGCCAAGGATTATTTAGATCGATCGAATATTTTTACACATTTTGTGGAAAATTTAATTTTATTGAAAATCAACTGAACTATAGCCCACAAATTCAGAGCTTTAAAAATCGAAAATCTGCAATTATGCTCCGATTTCGATTATTGATACCTCTATCAATAGGTGCTGAGACCTGTAACTGTGATGCCAGCGGGTATTAAGATCGCTCAAATATTTCTACACATTTTGTGGAAAATTTAATTTTATTGAAAATCAACTGAACTATAGCCCACAAATTCAGAGCTTTAAAAATCGAAAATCTGCAATTATGCTCCGATTTCGATTATTGATACCTCTATCAATAGGTGCTGAGACCTGTAACTGTGATGCCAGCGGGTATTAAGATCGCTCAAATATTTCTACACATTTTGTGGAAAATTTAATTTTATTGAAAATCAACTGAACTATAGCCCACAAATTCAGAGCTTTAAAAATCGAAAATCTGCAATTATGCTCCGATTTCGATTATTGATACCTCTATCAATAGGTGCTGAGACCTGTAACTGTGATGCCAGCGGGTATTAAGATCGCTCAAATATTTCTACACATTTTGTGGAAAATTTAATTTTATTGAAAATCAAATGAACTATAGCCCACAAATTCAGAGCTTTAAAAATCGAAAATCTGCAATTATGCTCCGATTTCGATGATTGATACCTCTATCAATAGGTGCTGAGACCTGTAATTGTGATGCCAGCGGGTATTTAGATCGCTCAAATATTTCTACACATTTTGTCGAAAATTTAATTTTATTGAAAATCAACTGAACTATAGCCCACAAATTCAGAGCTTTAAAAATCGAAAATCTGCAATTGTGCTCCGATTTCGATTATTGATACCTCTATCAATAGGTGCTGAGACCTGTAATTGTGATGCCAAGGATTATTTAGATCGATCGAATATTTTTACACATTTTGTGGAAAATTTAATTTTATTGAAAATCAACTGAACTATAGCCCACAAATTCAGAGCTTTAAAAATCGAAAATCTGCAATTGTGCTCCGATTTCGATCATTGATACCTCTATCAATACGTGCTGAGACCTGTAATTGTGATGCCAAGGATTATTTAGATCGATCGAATATTTCTACACATTTTGTGGAAAATTTAATTTTATTGAAAATCAACTGAACTATAGCCCACAAATTCAGAGCTTTAAAAATCGAAAATCTGCAATTGTGCTCCGATTTCGATCATTGATACCTCTATCAATAGGTATTGGGGCCTCTAATTGTGATGCCAACGGGTATTTAGATCGCTCGAATATTTCTACACATTTTGTGGAAAATTTAATTTTATTGAAAATCAATTGAGCCCCCACAAATCCAGAGCTTTCAAAATCGAAAATGTACAAGTGTGCGCCGATAGCAATTTAATTAACATAGATAATGACACCTATTTTTGGTTACTATACCTTTATTTTTTTCTATATAATCCATTAATACTAAGTATATAATTTTAATTCAGTTTATTGCATCAATGAGGTGAAAAAATTTTTGAATTACCTATTATAAATCATTTGCACAAACCAGTTCTGCCGCCTCTAGGATCTAGCTTTCTAGGTAGGCAACACAACATTAGCTACAGTTTAAAAATATCTAATTTATTTTAAGTGTTCCTCATCTCATAAAACTTTAATTTGTCAAAAAATAAAGGCGAACAAATAAATGTCTGCTCGCTCGGAAAAACATCTATGCTAATTCCATTCACAAACTTTTTTATTATCGATTATATACGAAATCTGATTTTCCGTCTACTTAGGTAACACGACAATTAAAAATTATCATAACTTGACATATGACCTTTGGAAACACCACTCGACCTCGGTCGTCTCATATAACAAACAATAATACAATGCTAGATTATTATACAATAGAATTTGGAGTAAAACATTAATCCAATAATTTCTATGAATTTTATAAACCCAAACTAAATATGTAGAACACTGAATGTTACTTTATCACCATAAACTTCTTGTGTCCCATTTTAGTAAAATAATAAATTCCCCGCTACATAAATACACTAACTACTAACTATGTATATAAAATATAGCATATATAAGCTACTTAAATAAAACTAGCATCTTTATTACTCCTAACACATAAATTAATTAGTTTTAAGAAAAACCTGAACCTTAAAAAAGACATAAGATCGACTAAATCTTAACAGAGGGAAAACTATAAATTTACTTTGCTCATATACACTACACATACCGAACCATACCAGACCACCAATCATTATAAACAGAGAGAAAATCATCCCAACACAAGCGTACACCATGTACAATCCAAAGTTTTACAACTATACAAATAAATTTATTAACTTATGTATGAACACAAGAAGAAAAACAAGAGAAATTTTCCATCTTAGAATTAAACCCCGTGTATATTGTTAAAAAGTTAAATGAAAATAAACTTAAATACAACTTAAAGAAAACAATAATTTAAAGCAAAAACACAACAAAAAAAAAATCGAGCAAAATAAAAGCGCAAATCTTGAGACGCAAAAAATCGCAACGAATTGTTTTAATTTTTCTTATATCCCAACCCAACTCTAAATATACAAGAAATTTTTTATGTCTTTGCCCGTTAGTTTTTATTTAAAGATAAATTTGTTTCATTAGTCTATAATGATAGTTTTTGTTTTGTATTGTATTATTGGACTTCAGATTTTTAATTATTTTCTGAAACTTTATTTTTCTTTTGTTTTTCTTTCATAGGATGAAAGCAGCGTCCAGCAATTAATTGAAGCTTGTATCACCGATGATGAAAAATTGTATCTATGTGTTTCATCACCAACAATTAAAGATAAGCCAGTACAAATTCGACCATGGCGATTATCCGATGCGGATTTTGTGTTAGACGCATCTATGGCATTAGATCCACGGAAAACAGTATTTGTTGGTGGTGTACCTCGTCCATTAAAGGCAATTGAATTGGCTATGATTATGGATCGTTTATATGGTGGCGTGTGTTATGCGGGCATTGACACAGATCCAGAATTAAAATATCCAAAGGTATGTAAATATTATGTGCTAACATTAAAAGTCAAAAAGTGTTGTATACAAAAGTCCTAACCTAAAACTCAACCTTGTTCTTGGAAAAATGGTACATGTTTTCTACAAAGAACAAAATCTGGATTGGACAAAACCTCGAAATTCGGTTTTAAAAATATTGAACGAAAAAAAATCGAATGGGACAAAATCTCTAAAAAACACATTAAAAATGGTCTCGAGATTTCATAAAATATTTTTTTTTATGGCTTGTAAATGATTACTGGTCACAAAATATTAAAATATTTTGTACGTATTCATTCATAAGAAAATATTAATAGAAGATTCCCTAAAAAACTGCTACACAACTGCTTTTTACCTAATCTTTCTACCTCTAAAAGTTTTAATAAAAGATTGGTGACAAAATTCCGAATTACAAAATCCCGAAATCGTTATTAAAAGAACTAAGGGGAATATCTCGAATCCGGGCACGGGTTGGAATCTTTGTACCAAAAACTGATAGTAATTCGGGATTTTAGTTTTCGAGATTTTTTTTTTCGAGATTTTTTTTACGGGATTTTATTTTCAAGAAACGTAACTATTTAAACCCTCATGCGACTCTAATATATTTAGTGTTAATAAAATGTCTATACAACATCTTTTTTTTTTATGTACACAGGGCGCTGGGCGTGTTGCCTTTTCGAATCAACAAAGCTATATCGCTGCAATTTCAGCCCGTTTTGTGCAATTACAGCACGGTGACATTGATAAGCGTGTAGAAGTGAAACCGTACGTTTTAGACGACCAAATGTGTGATGAATGCCAGGGACAACGTTGCAGTGGTAAATTTGCGCCATTCTTTTGCGCCAATGTTACTTGTCTACAAGTAAGTGGTTAATCAAAATGAATTACACAATATATAAAAATGATTAATCGTTTGAATTTTATTTTTTACTACTAATATAGTATTATTGCGAACACTGCTGGGCAACAATTCATTCGCGCCCTGGACGCGAATACCATAAACCGCTAGTTAAAGAGGGAGCAGATCGACCACGTGCTGTACCATTTCGTTGGTGTTAAAAAACGAAACATGATAAAAAAAAATAAAAAATATTTTTTTTTAATTATATAAAATGTAAAGCGATATTTTTTTTATTATTATTATTATTATTATACATATATATATAGATATATATAAATAATTTAATTATTTGAAATTTTTTAACTTTTTTTTTTGTTGTTTCCTAATTTTTATTAATTTATATACACGATGTATATAATTTTAACTTTGTGATAATTTTGATGTTTTATTTTTTTGTTATATAAATAATTTTTAATTAATTTTGTTTTTATTACCTATATGTGTATATGAGTAAACGCTTTACATTTTATTAAAATAAATTTTTATTAATATTATTTTAATTTTTATTTTATTTTATTTTATTTTGCCTATATAGAGAGAGAAATATTTTTTAATAAAAATATAATTAATATATAATATATTATAAATATTAGTAAATTTTTTTATTTTTCTGTAGGTCTGTTTTAAATTTTTATTATAATTATAATTATTATATTTTTTACATAAATAAAATTCGCTAAAAAAATAAAGTTCAATGTATTTTTTATCGATAAAATCATATATAGTTAAATTGAATTTTATTAATGAAATCAAAAAAAAAAATTATATAGACGACATTTTTTTTATATAAAAACATAAATAAATAAACACACATATTAATAATATTTTTTTAAAAAATATAAAAAAAAACTGAATAAAAAAATATAACTACTTGTAGTTTTCATCATCATCACTTTTGATGTGTTTCGATATCTTGATAAGAAATAATTAAATTATTTTTTAAATTAAAAAAACTTAAAACATGAAACTATATACACTTTTCCCCTTTCGTAGTTTAATTTTTATTAAACAACTAAAATCATATATAAATATTTAATTAAATATAAAACGTAATATTCGCTAAAATTTTTCCTGTTTTATTTGATTTATTTTATAAATTTTTTTTTTGATATATATTTTAAAAATTAATTATTTTTATATAATAAAAAGTAAAAAAAAAATTATATATAAATAATCAAAGATCGTTTATACTTTTATAAATTTTTATGATATGTAAATAGCTGTAAAATATATATACAACTTATTTTATTATTTTATAAATTAATTTGTTATTTTTTTTATATTAGCTTAATTTTTTTTTGTTACCTGTTTTACGTTTTTTTTTTCTAAATATTTATCTGTATCGAAAACATACAAAACCAATTTCTTTATATACTTATATATATATAAATACATATGTACTGTATATTCTTACTGATTTAAATTAAATTTACATCACTGGTTATTTATATAAAGATGATATATGTAGTTGTGGGCTTTATTCAAACTCATAATTGGTCTTGAAAAGATGTTGCACATCTTTATAAATTTAATCAATGAGTAAATTTAACAAAAAATAACACACACAAAAAAAATATCTTGTTGTAAAAGAATTTTTTTTATAATAATAAAATATATAGACTATTTTTATATAATTTAAATTTAATGATGAAAAAAATATATATAATTAATAATTAAATAAAACACATTAATAATTTACAAACAAAAAAATTTAACCGGTAGAAACGATAAAATGATAAAAATACTAAATAATAAACAAAACAATATTAGAAAAATTTTGGAAAAATATTATAAAATAAAATCTAGTAAATTTGTATTTTTTAATTTATTTAATTAATAATTATTATTGTAAAAAAAAAAAAAAAATAAATAAATAAAAATACATAAAGTCGTCCTATATTTTTATAATTTATTCATCTTTTACAATTATATAAATATATATAAATAAATTATTGCAAAATAAATAAAATTAAATTGTATAAGTACTAATATTAAAAAGTAATTAATTAAAAAAAATATATATAAAAAATGGATGTACAGTATAATTCATGTAAAAATAAATTCTGAGTCCGTTCTCTTATTTCAGTTCTCCGATCATACTGTATATCCATCGCCTTTTATAGAACAATTCTTGCAAATTAATATATAAATTAAATAATTAATTAATTAATTAATTTTTGATATAAAACTTCTCTAGTCACACTCAGAAGAAAAAAAATTATAATTATTATTTTTTTTTTTAATTTAAATTATCTAAATTTGATTATCGCGATTTTATAATTAAATTAGTTAAATGTAAAATTATATTATGATTGCGTGACTGTTGACACCATATACAGAAAACACGGAGACTATGTTTTTTTTTTTAATTAAAACCTAATAATTATATCATTTTAGGAGTAGACAAGATGGAATATATAAATACATACAAATCATAGAATTATATACAAATGAAATAAGTAGGATAGAATGAGTAGTTTTGATGTGGTTTAGGATCTGTTTCAAAACTTTTTGAAAATTATTTAATTTCAAAATTGTTTCGCAGCAAAAAAAGTATAGAAGACATAAAATTATCTTATTATAATCTGTGACAACATCAAACTCATATCTCATCAAACTTTCTGGTCTCTAGTCTAGAACGACGTCAAAATTTCAAACGGGCAAAACTTTAATGGTCAAAATTCGATATTGCATTAGGTATTTATAAATTTTCAAATTTTAAACCTTAGCGTTAATTCCTTCCAATTGATTAATCTTCTAATTCAAATTAATAAACCTAATTGTTCTATTATAGTACACAGAAATTACCTTTCATAATTAACATTCAAGTTAACATACGAATAAAGAAATATTGAAGTTCATATCAAATTTTCAACTGAAATTAAGTAGAAGATCAAATAAAAGTAATCTTCTAAAAAATTGTGCATAAAATATAGAGTGTTCTATTATGAATGCCAAATTGACTTATCATAGTTTAGTTTACAAACTATGATAAGTCAATTTGGCATACATAATAGAAGACTAATTTGATCAATTGAATTGACTTGACCAATATGAACATCTTGTTATTTTTTTACATCAATTCAAGTTAATTTTACTTGATTTCAAGTTCCAAGTAAAGTAGAAGACCTTTCAAATTTTTTGTATTCAAGTTGAATGATCTGAGGTGAGCCATATTATAAAAATTAGTATTGTGGAAAGTACTTTACTGATGTTACAATTTTTGATATCTACAAAAATGCAGGGGAATAGTACCGAAATAGTACATTTCAAACAACTATTTGAATAAATTAACTTAGAATATATAAGAACACAAACTTGATTTCAAGTTAGTTCGAAAAAGTAACGGAAATATATTTTTTGTTCTCCGTTCTTTTGGTTTGCTGCTTAAAATCATTCGGAATATTTTGATATAAAATTTACAATTTCACTGTAAATGATACAAGACGTAAATCAAAAAGGTCTTATTTTCTGTCACGGCCCTAAACGAAAATGGTATTTTTATTTTGGTGATATCATTATCTGGTTCTCCAAGGGGATATTTCTGTTAATTTGAAGTTCAGTAAATTTTGCTTGGCCTTATCATGGCAATAATCTTATCCCAAATAAGCAGCAAAATTAAACAGTAAAATGTAGGATTAAAGCAGTTGGGATTTCGTTTATAACGTGAAAATTTATGCATTTGGACATTTAAATTGTATTTTCGAAATCAAAAACCACTGTCCACTAACTATATTTTAACCTAGAGGACATGCTACTGGTAAACGATAGTAATCAGAAATTTACGTTGCAAGGAATAGTAGGCCCTAGGAATTTTGAAACCTTTTTGTTCTTCCATCGTGCTAAGTAGTCTTATGTCGTTTTCTATTTCCGATTAACTCCAAAAGAGAAGAGCAACATTTTTACATATTTGGTTAAAAATTTGGTGAAAATCAAATTATCGTGGTGAAATATTTTTATCTACCAAATTTAATATTGCTATAAGAATAATTTAATAAGTCTGCAAAAAAATGATTAGAAGTCTAAAGCTTTTTCAGAGATGGGAAGAAAATCAATCGAAACGAGATTAGATTACGAAAATTTTCCTTTCAGCGGTGCTATTATGTATCTCTCGTATTACGAGTTATGAGTTTCGAAAACTCGAAATATGTTGACAAATTCTCTTTCAAAATAATCTTTTTAACCATTATGAGTTGTCTGTCGTACGTAAAAGGTTTTACGAGCAAAACAACAACAACAAGTCGCAATTACAAGAACTCGTAAATGTAATGTCTACACATATTCGCGTTTTATCGCAATTTCTCGTAACATAATCGCACCCCAGGTCTAAATTACATTAACACGTTAATCGCCATGTCAGTCACATGTGTCTGACACTAAGAAGTTCTAAATGAGCCATGTCAGGCATGTAATAAGTTGACATACGGGATTTAGTAGAAGACCACGTCAGTCACTGATTTCCGACACAAACGCTAAATTTGCCGTATCTTTCAAAAGTTTAGCCTACCAGGAGCAAAACCTGAAAATTGCCTGAGTAAGTTCGATTATGGTGGCGATTAACGTGACTTTTCACACCATTTGCATTGACTTGAAAAAACGAAAAGAATTCGACATTATATACATAATAATACTTGGTATTTCTGGGTCCCATTTGAACCGCGATATTTTAAAACGCGATTTGACAAAAGGCAATATTTCAAAATGCGATATTTCATAACGCGATATGGTACAAAACGTGATATGGTACAAAACGTGATATGGTACAAAACGCGATATGGTACAAAACGCGATATTTCAAAACGCGATATTTTAAAACGCGATGTAGTACAAAACGCGATATGATACAAAACTCGTCATGGTACAAAACGCGATATTTCAAAACGCGATATGGTACAAAACGCGATATTTCAAAACGTGATTTCCTAGTTCTGATCGTACATCTTCAATTTCATCATTTTGGTGAAGGAAAATTTTATTAAATGAAGGAAGATTAATAATTATTATTATTTTAATTTTTATTATTTTGAAATATCGCGTTTTGTACCATATCGCGTTTTGTCATATCGCATTTTGAAATATCGCGTTTTAAAAGATCGCGTTTCGAGCGGATCCCGGAATTTCGGTAGACTATGAATACTTGATTTCCAAAATTTTAGCTTTTCAATTTAACATCTATCAGTTTCTTATTGATATTAAATTAATAGTAGCGTAATCACTTTCCAGTCGTACTTGTATGTGTCACCACGATTCATATACTACAGGGTGGTACTAATCACGAAACTTTATCTCACGATAAAAACAAAATCAACATATTGTGCATGTTGCTTTATCACCAGTCACGAGTCTTGAAGGGTCACAGACTGGAGTATGTATGTTTTAACAAACGCGTCTCATTATTAACATTCAAGCACCAGAGCCTCCCGCAGTGAAGACCGTGTTAATAATCCAAATTCTAATGCTCCACCCAGTTGGAGAGAAATGTTCAGCGAGCTGCTGGGGTAGCAATATCTAAACATTAACACCCCTATTATGGTTCTCACCTCACCTCACCAAACGTCAAAAATGTGAGTTGAAGTCACCGCTTTGAAATTTTGGTATTATCGTTCTCGCGGTGAGTCTAGGTGAGGTGAGTATAATGTCAAAAATCCTCACCTACAATTTTTTGGTGAGTTCATAGTTTTTTTTGTTATTTTGTAACAAATATATAAAAAAATGGAAGGCAAGAGCACGTAAGTTTTTTTTTTTTTTTGAGATATAATTTTTTATGGGTTTTGCATGGAATTAATTTATAATATGTAATTAAAAAAAAATTAAATTTTTTATGTAAACACACCCAAAACTATTTAATTATTTATTTATATCAAACACAGAAAATTTAATTTATATACACACAAAACCTTCACGTCAAACGTCAGAAATTTTCAAAATCCAATAATACCAGCTTGACAAAAAGAAACATGTGAAATGACGCGCAGCGCCGCATACTTACACTCACCAAAAAAGAGGTGAGAACCAGAATACAAAAATATCAGTCGCGCGACTCAGAGTGGTGAGGTGAGGTGAGGTGAGCTGTTTGGTGAGGTGAGAACCATAATAGGGGTATTAAGTAAAACTCACGAAGTCACTTCCCACGTTATCGGCTATATATGCCGTAGTACATTTCTGTTTAATATTAAAAAGAAATTAATTTCATTAGTTGTATACATATATCTCGCAGATATAATCAAGTACAACGAAGAGATAATCAAGTTCACATATTTCGTTATTGCTCTCTATTCTCAAAGGATTTCAAGAATTCTCTAACAGAACTATCATCTTTTATAGACTCTGAAAGCTGAAACAAATAAAAATTTCCAGCGAGACAAATACATTTTCCACAAGAACTCAGATCAAAGGTGTACGTCTATGAGGTTTTTCAGAGGAAATTAGAACAATCAGAGTCTAGGGTGTATGTGAAAGTGTGAATCTTATTTTAACTACCATAGGCTAATTTTGTCGATTATACTGAATAGTCCATTGAGCGATTCAATTATGAATATGAATTTTGATTATTAGAAAAAATTCTAGTAAATTGTCCCTTCTCGGCGAACTTTACACATAATACACATACGCCATATTTAAACATCACCCACCCCTTTTTTTGAATAAAGAAATGATGATAAGTCGTTTTTTGCCAACCTTATAAATGAACTAGGACATAACCAAATAGCAGAGTAGAGAGTACGCAAATAAAATAAAACCAACATTTTGCCATTGTTCATCCTAGAGGGATGACAAATATCACACAATGTCGTTTTTAAGAAAATGTCGAAGTAGAAGACTGGCATTGTATTTGATAAGAAGTAGGATTGAATTCACTGATAAAAACAAGAAGAACCGATTGAATGTTACGTTAAATTATTGGGCTATTTAAAAAATTAAGTTTTAAGCCTTAAAATAAATTAAATTAAAAACTTGTATCTGCATTTAGGCACTATCGGGGCTTCAATTTTGTGAATGCAACTTTGTAGTACAATTAGACCAGTTTGGACATGTAGATAACATATCACATATTTTTCTTATTTCTACTAAGACAAACTCACCAAGACCAGCCTAAACCACAATAGAATAGTAACATGGCATACATTGATTAGCACATAGAAAAGTAATAGAAATTAGAAAAAAAAATCCTTTTCGATCAACACTTATTTCTGTACTCTATCAACACGGACTTTTTCTTATTTTTTACCTATTATTTACATTTTAAAAACACGATAATCGAACTAATTGCAAATCGGATTGTTTATCAAAATACTAACTAAATCTGCTTAAAATATAAACTGTTACCTAAACAAAACCAATTTTTAGCTTTTAATAAAATTTCTCAACAAATTGTCGCTTTACCAAAAAAACCAACCAATACACAAAACCAAACAAAATTTTTTTCATCGTTTCAAAATTTCTAAATAACCTACTTACTATAAAATACACTATTTTTGATCGTTGACAAAAATACATATAAACAAAAATGAACCATAAATATTAAAAAATAAAAAATCTTTTTTTCTATTTAATCGGTGTGGTAATGTTCAAAAAAAAATAATAATAATAATAAATAAAAAAAAACGCTATATTATATAGACAAAAAATCGCGTAAATTTTAGCTGTCTGAATTAAACAAAAAATGAAATAATTAAATAAATTTTATACTACTATATTGTTACCTAAATAAAATAAATAAATAAAAAATTCTTATTAGAATAATTTATAATTAAATAAAAATACATATTTTTTTTCTTCAAAAAATATTTGTATGTGCAATAAATAAATAAATAAAATTTTTAATATAAATAAATATCTTACATATGACAAAGAAAATAAATAAATAAAAACAGATTAAATAGATTATTTTTTACATTGTTCGTGTATTTTTGATAAAATATTAGTAAAATTCTTTTTATTTTATTTATATAAAATTAAAAAAAAAAAAACAAACAAAACAAAAAAATAATTAACATATATTATATAATTAAATTAAATATCAATATTGTTATATAATTTTTTTATAAATATATTTATATATTTAAAGGGGATTTTGTATTCTTTAAAAAATTAATTAACATTAATCACCCTATGTATATACATATATATAAAAAAAATCATTATGTACATACAAATAATTAAACGCTATGCGGGTAGATAAAAACATAATTATTATAAAACTGGCCTATTAATTATATATTATTTCTTATTAATCTCAAAATTATATAATTAAAACATTTATTAGTTCTCTAGTCATATTTAGTTCAAATATCTAAACAAAAAATAATATATAAATATAAAATAAATAATATATTTTTGATTAAATACATCACTAATTGAGGCTAATTTAGAATATATTATTTCTTTTCAAATATTGACCAAAGTTTTATAAATATAATAAAAAAAAAAATAAATAAATAAGTTAATAAAATCTAACCCGCTACTAAAAATAATTAATTTTTGACTGAATTATTATTTCACAAAATTACTAATTATTACACATATTATTTTTTACATAAATTAATAAAAAAAAGTGAGCAAATAATTTTGTACAAATTAATTTAGAAAATGAGTAAAAAACAATTATAACGAAATTATATACTTAATAATAATAAATAAAAAAATTTCATATTGGACAAAAATTAATAAAAGTCGTGCGGTATTATATAAATAAAATTAGAAATATGGAAACATAATAAAAATTATATAAATTAAATAATAATATTACGTATATTGTATTGGGTAATATATATATATTAGTTAAAAAAACAATTTTTTATTTTAAATTAAAATTAATAACGTGATTGGGCCTTTCTTCACGAAAAATTTATAAACCAACATTTTTTTTTTTTACTAAATGTATTTTTCAAAATTAATTATACTACAATATTATATTTATAAATAAGAGACAAAAATGAATAAGATAAATTTTTTTACTATTATTATTATTATAAAAATTATATTATATATAATTCGCGCACGGCTTTATTTATTATTTTCGAACTAAAATCAATTTATTAAAAAAAGACAGATTAAATATTTTACATAATATATATATTCAGGGAATTGAACTTTAAAAACGGGAAGAATAACTTCTATTTGAAAAAAAAAATGGTTTCATTTTTTGCCACAAAAAAAAATTAAAAAGTGAAATTTTAAGACGTATAATTATAAATAATAATAATAATTACAAATTATTCATTTTATTTTGATTAATTATTTAAATAGTTCCCCGTTCAATTCCCGTGCGTCACCACCAAACTTGTTATTTTATTTTATTTTTTATTTTTATTTTAACAGATATAAATTTCCTAACCGAAATTTGAAAACTAAAAAAATCAACGAATGATTTTTATTATTTTTAACAACTACCAAACTAAAAAAAAAAATATTGTAAACAGTTAAACTGTTTATAATAACAAATGAAATATATTTTTTAATAAATTAATAAAATTAAAAAAAAAATTACTTTAGAAAAAAACATTTTCCTAATATAATCCTTTCACCTTTTTTGTATCTATATTATTAATAAACGAAATAAAAAAAAATCTACCATTATTAAATTAATTTATTAGTTAAAAATTATTAAAATATTATTACTATAAATAATGAAATATTGTTGTTTTTTTATTTTTATATCAAAATATTTGTTTTTTAAAAACCACTTTTTTACTACTTTTTTTACTATTTATATGATTATTAATTATTAAAAATTATAAATACTTTAAAAAAAAAAAAAATTGCTTACAAAGCGTGTGTTGAAATAATAATTGGGTGAATAATTTTTGTATATTTAAAAAATAAATAAATAATGAATATACCTATAAAAAATAAAAACAATACTAAAACCACGGATTTTTATGTTATTTACGTTTTTCTTTTGTTGTTCTTTTTAAATATTATTTGTTTTACAAAAATATATATTTTTAAATAAATATAATAAAATATGTATTCTATTTTTTAACAAAATAAAATTAAAAACCTAAAAAAAATATTAAAAATATCTTTTTTTATGTAGAAGAATTTCACTTTTTAATAATAAAAATAAATATATATAATAACTAAATTATATATAAAAATGTATAACATAAATAAAGAATAACTAAAAAAAAAAAATTATATATAAATAATAAATAAATAATGGGAATGGAATGTTTTTTTATACTTGTAGCTAAAATTTTTTTTATTTAAAAAATAAAAAACAATAATTTTTAAATATACATACATTGAAAAAAAAAAAATAAATAAAAAAATTAAAATTTAGTAAAAATCAAAAAAAAAAAAAATTAATAATATAAATTAATTAAATTAATTAAAAAAAAAATATTTTATAATAGTGCCATTTGTATTCGATTTATTGTTTTTTTTATTTTTTATTATTATAAAATATTTTTATAATTTTTGTTGAATTTTTATTTTTATATGTTTTATTACTTTTATATTTTTATATATAAAATAAAAAAAAAATGTTTTAATGGGTTTGAAAATTTTTTACGTTTTATATTATTTTAAAATTACGGAATTAAATTTAAAAACAAATTTGTGTTATTTTTATAGAAAATCAAAACAAACAAACAAAAAAAAAACAAATGAGAAAATTATAAACAAAAACCTAAATATTAAAAATATTGTTTGTATCTTTTTTATTTTAGATTTTTTTTTTATTTTTATTATTGTAAATAAAATAAATAAGAAAAATTTTTTTGCTTTTAATTTATTGAGTTTTATTTTTACGAAATTTTTGTATTTGATTTTTTTTTTCAGTTCAGTTTTTTATTTGATTGTGTTGTGAAACGTTTTTAGTTGCATCATGCATCATATCATATTTTTCGTTTTGTTTTATAATTTATACATTTTGAACAACGAAAAAAAAAACGGATTGGTCTGATGTTAATAATTGAAGCATGAAAAAGTGAAAAATAATAGAGCAGTCAGTTGTGGCGTTGGGGGTGAGGTCGAATTGGAGATTATTACCAATTTATATACTGCCGCTTGCTGTACTAAATAGTTTCCTAAAGAATCTCTTTCTACACACAACAATACAAGATAAAGAACTTTCTTACAAGCGAGATATAAATACATGGAGAAATACGTGAAATTACCGGGTTGGGCTTGATATCCCCAAAAACGAAATTCCCAAATCATAAGGCCCAAATTAAAAATCCCCAAATTCAAAATCCCTAAGCACAAAATCCCCAAACACAAAATCCCCAAAATTTCCCCAAATTTTGTTAAATAAGCTTGGGTTAGATACAATATTCGCTATTTTTATTTCATTAATGAACACTTTTTTTAATTCAGCCTTTTTTAATTCGTGGAGCCAATTTTGTGTAAGAGGAAAATTTCCTTCAATAGAATCTACGACGCACCAAAATTCCGGCTTATATTTAGTACCATTTTTTGGACTTCTCCCATAAATATAGTTTTGTTTAAACCATACGCTTAATTTTTTTTAATCTTTACATCCGCAGTTAGTAATTAATTCATAATAATAAATTAAAATATGTTCAGTTTCAGTTGAATTTAACTTAAAATAGTTATAATAGTCTTTTTTTGTTAAAATTGTTTATGTTTAATGAAATCGATAAATGGTATCTTGGTTCTGTAAAGCACCTGCATTTTTTCCAGGACATAAAATAAAATATTGGAGACACCAACATAGTATAAGAAAATCTAATCAAAATATGTAAAGAAAACTGTGGAGATATACCATCCTAATACCCTTGGCAGACTAGGAATTAGCTAAGCGCGATTAGTGAAACGAGATTAGCTAATCCACCACAAATCCATAAATGCGTTGACAGATTAGGGGCTAGTTTCTTAGGCATATAAGTAAAATACTATGATTGTGATTCGCTGAAATATATCTACTTAATCAGCTGGACTCATTTTTAATCCAATACCTATAAGATTTATAAATTAAAACACTCAAAATTTATTCAGCATAAATTGTTTTAGATTTCATTGATTTTATAACTTCTATCGTAAACTCACACCACTTGCATTTTCAGCAATGTTGAAAGTATTACTTCACATTGCAGTGGTGCACTAATCTCGATTAGTCACTAATCCTTAAATAAAACGAGATTAGCTACTGTTCAACTTCACATACTACAGCTAATCTCGCTAAATCACTAATCGCGCTTAGCTAATCCCTAGTCTGGGCGGTGTTATACATTTTGGCCGATAACCATGCCATTTGTTACCTTAATATGTTGGAACATTTCTCTACTGATTTCAAATTCTACTGAATTTCAGTAGAATTCTTCAATATTGAGGCAGTTACGCTATATTCCGGAGAGTTAGGCTTTAGGAATACAATAAATTTACTAATGCTCGTATCTCTGCGGTAAAGTTTAGGATACATAGCATTTTAGCTAGCTGCTCTCTTTTTGCGAGAAACTCAATCGTCTGTCAGAATAAAAGTATCAAATTGCTTAATTTCTCTAGTCCTAAATTAAAAACTTTCGAATAAAATGTTTAATTTGCTTTGAATTATTATTTGCTCTAACAAAACTTTAAATTAATTGTTTAATCATTCGACCTCTTAGGAAAATGAAAAGAAATTGCAAATATTTGCGCGAAAACAGTATGGGAAGGAGGCGTGTTAGTTTTGAATTTATTCGAGTAACATGGACGAGAATATTTCTTAACCATCCTATTATTTACTTCAACTCAAACGAAAATGAAAAATATTATGTTTGTAGTATGTAAATATATATGAAACATAGAATTAAAATATTTATGTTTAAAATTCTTATACTTGATTTTTTACAATTTTTTATTAAAACTACTGTCGGGTAGCTGATTATCCATACTAAATTCGAGTGCAAAGGGTTAAATTATGAACGCTTTTTCTCTTGAACTAAATAATAATAGAATACAAAAAAAAAATTCTCGAATAAGGATTCAAGAGATAAAATATTTACGGAGCATATATACACAGGCTTCTATCTCTTTTAGACATAGGAACTCCCGAAATATGAAGTGCCGCTACTAAACGGTAATGTTGCCAGAACACTTACTCTAGTCATTCGTTTGGGGGAAAAAAGTATAGAATGAATTAAATTAAATCATTTATTTGAGATTAAGCTGTGGTGAAGGAAGCTTCAACCGTAACACAAATTTACAGAATTTAAGTGTTTAACAAATCAGACGTTCAAGAGTCTACCGTAAGTATGTAAAATGAACATGTGAATCTCAGATTTACCGTTACCATATTTAAAACTCATCCTATTAATTAAGCTAATACAATTTATTTTGCTAATTTTTTTGTTAGTTTCACAATACACAACGATTAAATTCAAATTCTGTAGTAAAACAAATAAAAAAAACAAAAATAATAATACATAATTTATGTTGAACTTACAAAATTAATAAAATAATATTCCATAAATAGTGTTCCAAATATTGAAAAAAAAATAATAATAATAATAACAATTCATTAAATTATGCTTCAAAATATAAAATAAAAATTATTTATTTAATAAATAAATTAATTTAAAAATAAAATGTTACTTGTTGGCATTCCCTTTTGACCTTTGTTTTTAAATAGACAATGTACTTTTGCAAAATATAATAAATAATGAGTTATACAGTATTAATAAAAATAATTAATAAATTAATTATGGAGGGAATATGATTTACTTATTCACAACTATTTAATCGATTTTTTTAGAAATACAAATATTTTTCTATTTATAATTTTATAAATAAATCCATAAAAATCCACAAACATTTATAGTTTTTAATCGTCCATCTATAAATACAACTAAATTTTGTTTACACCACTCCCTAATCACGTTATAATTTAAACAATAAGTAGTGTAACGTAAACGCATGTTTGAGACCGGTGATCCATACTTGCATAAATATAAAAGCTAGTTGGTCAAAATTATTAATATTAATCGTAGAATTGACCAGCAATTGTACAGGTTGCTGGTAATGAATTTAACAGTATTAACGTTCCAAATAAAATATTTGACATTGAAAATTAAATTAACAAACGGTTGCACCTTTCGTTTTTGTAGCTCTCAGTTGTAAATAGAGAATTTTAATAATTCGTACAAATTATTTCAGCTTGAGTTGCCTTCGGTGTAGTACAATGTCAGTTAGATTTCTCCTTTACACATACCGACATTAAATTTTTTTTTTTTAATATTTTGTAAATGTAGGATCTTAAAATTTTTAATGTTTTGGAGAATAATTTGTACTCGGGTATCCCTTGTTGCGTAAAAATGAACACAAATTAATTTACGATTGTTTCGACAATTTTCAATCACCGGGCGGAAAAAACATTTTTTGTGAACATTTTGCGCAATTTGTAATATAAAATTTAAAAGGTCCAACATTTATTTTCCTTTTTTTGCGCTTTGATATTTCTCGACGATATTTAATGTAACTGCAAGATACAGCGAAGCCCAAAAAGTGTATTATGACCCACCCATTGATTGGTTATACAGTTTTAGAATTTCAGGTTGGTTGATCGTGACTATTTTTTTGTAGATTTTGAGTCGTACCTATAAACAGCCCCTATTCTCTTTATCCACAAAATTCGAAGCTAAATGGATTGATCGACTATCCAAAACATTTGATAATTACAATTTTACTGTCATCGCTTAAGAAGGAGAATTGGCAATACTATTTATATGAACCGTTCCGGCAAAGTTTATTTTGAAGTCTTTGGCATATACATATATGATATTGCTGTTTTAAGTGCGCCGATACGATCAGATTACTTAGTTTTAAGAAGCAAGGGCAAGGTTTTCCTGAAATTTATATTCCAAATTTTACATTTGACTAACATTTAAAAGTAATAAGTTGTACCTACCGTTTATAATATATATGTACTGTTTCATTGATAAACACCCTTTGAAAGGTATCATTTGTTCATGTAGACATAAATCGTCTTTAGGCTGATGTTGCAATAGTCGACTCCGAATTGCGTTTAACAATGGTCTTAATTTAAAATATGTACCATTGTTTCGTTCATCTGTTGGAGTCAAATTATCGCCAAAATGTAAATCTGTCCTGAGAGCATGACAACGGTTTTTGGACATCATGTCGCTCACCCCATTTGATAATAATAAAATTAGTCCACTACATTTTGAGCTGCGGGAACTAAAACAGTACTCTCTACTCTCAAAAAAATGTATAAGCCAATGAACATCTTTAGTTCGGCGACTTTGGTATTTTTAAAATTTGTCATTATTTTGAAAGGCATAGTTTATTGGTAAAATATTCCCGTTGGCACGCATATTTCTCATAGTTATGTTCAAAATTCAACTCTGATCTGTCATAGCCGACATATTTCCAGATAAATGCACTTTTTGGTGTAAGATTCCGGTGATATCGTTTTTAGACGACTCCTCATAGGTTGCCATCAGTAATTGGGCAATGGTCTCTTCTGCCAATTGTTCCTTCCGGTGATTTAATGTATATTCAAAAGTGCTACGTTAATCTCTAATTAAATTGATCTATGTAAGTTATATTGAGTAAAAAATTACCATTCTAAATGCTCATCTATATAAAATATAAACATAATGCCTGCATTTGAAAATCAAAAATGTTTCTGTTTATTTCCCCATCGCCCAAAGAGCATAACCGGCAATTGGCCAAGAACTAAATATTGGTCAAACGCCAATTCTAAAGCATCACAGATTAATCCAAAAACCACAAAATCTCGAATTTAGAGAATCTCATCACTGTAAGATCATGTGTTCTATGCCAAGTAGTCTATAAAAAACTATAAAATCTCAAATAATTTCTGTTCTTAATACTCAACACTAAACAAATCAGAAATAAAGTTAAAAACCTCGATATACGAATGTTCCCATAATGCTGTTACATATAGCATCTGCAACACTTTATAAATTTAGAGAAATACCGAGAAACTCGAATAGACTTAAACGAACTTGAAAAGCTCTAACAATCTCAAAACAGCTTAGAATTCTACACTAATTTCGATATACCTAAGCGACTTAATAGCATATAAACATATTTCTGATAATTTTCAATAAAATCTGCATTAATCCAGATATCTCGGATTCAGAGAATTTCTTCTAATCATTGATACCCTCAATTCAATTACAAACTCAAATAATCGAAAATATCGAAAATCTTAAATAATCTCTTAAAATCTATAAAATCTTGATTAATTTCTATATACATATCTATAAAATTGAACCCCAAAATCTATAATGCGCTTAAAAACTTCGAAAAATCACATAAAACGTGCAATAAAAGGCAATTGTTGAATCAGACCATAAAATTATCATCCCCACATTGAGAGGCGTTACCATATTTTGAGTCAACTTTACAGGAAGAAAGATCGTAGTCAATTTTAGTTTCGGTAAAGAGATCATTTTAAAGGAAGCCACCCTAGATTTACTACACAAAAGATTTATAATTACACTACCATCACTATCCTAGCAACGAATATACATACATTCACATGCATTATGTGCTTTCTCCGACGCATCATTTAAAACTCCTAAACTGCTTCTGAAATCAATCCAATTAACTCTTAAGTTCTCGAGTATGTCAGTATTCTGAATAAGAGTTTTCGCACTTTGGCCACAATAGCTCTAATGGATCAAACAAACTGCTAACATCAGACAGTATTAATCTCTTTGTAATTCTTCATCTAATGGCTGAACTAAAAATTTAAATTTTTCAAATATGGTGACCCGATACTCGATTTTGCATAGGAATATGGGTAAATAAATAATTCCTTCGGATTTGAGTACCACTTTCTCAATTTCATGCCTACTGATGAAACATATTTTGATTAATTCGTCGTGCATTGAAACACCTTCCTCTAATAATTGACACCCCGAAAGCAAATCGTCTACCAATGGATACAGCTAACTGTTGGATATAAGTCTGTCCCATAAGTTACCATCTACAGCTCTTAAATCTTCAAATCATCACTGGATTTTTTTTTCCAATAAATGTTATGATACTTTCTTAGTATGAGATGGATCCAATTAAGCCATTATATACATCTTTTCGATATCACTTCTAAAAGAGGTGAAATGCTTTCCGGATCTCAATACCACCGAAAATAACTCTTCTTGAACAATGGGACCTACCATTAACAGAACATTCAACGAATGCTGAGAGGAAGATTTTGCCGTAGCAACAAAAACAATTCTACATTTAGTTGTAAAACTGGCGTAATACAGCCAAATGAGGTATGAAATATCTCGATTCATCATCTATCTTAGGCCAAAACTTCATAGGGCCCAACGAATCATATTCTCTTATGAACTCGATATATTGCTTTTTCAATTCGACATCCTAATTTAATTTTCCCTCTAACATCTTGAATCTATGAAAAGCCATATTAGAAGAATTACTCAATAAGCCACTACCCATTTGAAAAGGCAATGCTACAATAAATGCACCGTCATCTGTATCTCTTTTGTGAGTACCACCTAAATGTTGTTCACACGCTAATTCGTCAGTTATCCGAATCTTATTTGTATTACTATATAGCAGTAGTCATTATGTGTGGTGCATTTTTGTTTTTGTTGACAATGACAGTTCACAATTTTATTATATTTATAAAATTTGTGTTACATTAAATTTGTATTCCTTTCTCCAGTGAATTGAAAGACGACATTAAGGCCACTTCAAACCAATTAATTAATTAAATAAGTCAGCGTAACCCAAACAAACCAAAAATGCTTAGGTAATTGTGCTTTTTTTTAGGTAAACACAATTTAGGACAAAGTGATTTAACCTTTCCACCCTCGTTAATACTGTTAGGCAGTCACCCCATTTTATCAGAGCCTATACAATGATTTTTAAACAAACTAAATATTATTAGCGAATTATATAATGCATGAGACAAAATTATTTATTATTATTATTATCATTTCTCTGCACTCTAGATGCAAGAATCGAAGCATATTAAACAAAAAATAATAATTTAGATAAAATTTAGTTTTTAATTTTGATTATAACATTAAAATTAAGGTGGCACTCGAAGTCTATAAATATAACATAAAATTGCCAGAGTAGAAACCAACAAAAAATCGCCTTATTTGAGATTCTTCCAATTTTTCATTACTACATATTTGAATATTTCTTAATTATTATTTATTATTATTATTATTATTAATTAGTCGACCTGATTTTATATAAAACTAAATAATTATAAATGAAAAAATATATTTATATTTAGCAATTTCTATCTATAACAAATTATATTCTATTTAAATAAACAAACTCACCATACGATTTAAAAAAAAAACAAAAATTAATAATTTTTATTATTAGAACATGAAATATATTAATTAAAAAAATAATAATAATAATAAAAATCTAATGGTGCCTCTCTTCATTTTTTTCATATCATTGTTAATTTATTTATTTATTGAAATATGTATTGTATATAATTTACAGCTTATCATGCTCTTTCAAAATATATTATTATTAAATGGCATTAATTAATTTTATTATATGATAAGCAACAATTGTACTAGGTTTCACAATTATGTTTATTTATTTATCATACAAAACAAAAATTAAATATTGAGTAAAAATAATTATATTTTTGATAACAACAAAATTTTAATTGGATTATTTATTTATTTTATTTTTTTTTTTTAAATTATCATCGCGCATAAAAATATATATTTAATAAAAAAAAATATCTAAATATTTATAAAATTAAATCAAATTTCACTTTTTTCTCTTTCTCTATTTCTAATTATAAATAATAAAAAAAATAATAATTATATTAACTTACAAACATCAGCGCAGACCGCATTTAAAAAACAAAAAACCTAAATAAATAAAACTAGAAATAAAGCAAATGCTTGTTAAGCAAATAATAATAAAAATGTAATATTGTGATTATATTATATAATAAAAATAAAAATAAAACAAAAAAAAAAATCGATAAATTAATAAAAATAAAAATTAATTTTTAAATGCGAAAAAGTATAAAAATTAAATTTTTTAAATGTAATATTTTTTTTATAAATATATATTATTATATTATGATAAATAAAAAAAATTATACATTTTATTTTTTAAAATAAAATTTAATTATAAAAATGTATTATTATATTATAAAAGAAAAAAAAAATATTTTTACTTGTAAACTATATAAAAAAAAATAAATAAAAATTAAACAAATGAATAATTAAAAATTTGATAGAAATTCCATTTTTTAATTTTTATATTACGTATATAAAAATATTTATTAATTTTATTATTTTTTTAATTTTTTTATCCTTTTATTTTTATATATTTATTTTTTGTGTCTAAAACAAACAAATTCAAATACTTGTAGATTTTCTATAAAACAAAATTATAAAAAAAAAATTATTATTAATAAAGATAATAGCAAAAAAAACAAACATTACAGCATTTTGTACATAAAAAAAAATTTGACGAAATAAAATTAATAATTCATTAAAATTATTCCGAGTTTAGTATTTTAATACCCGGTGCGAACCCGACTAATCATCACCCATTTGTTGGATGCAAATAAGAATACCCTCTAAAGAAGACAAATTGTTAGTCCTAGGTAGTGTTCAAAGTAGAGTTCAAAAGTTTTCATTTTCCAAAGAAAGGACATTAAAAAAATTAATAATGAACTAATATTGAGTTCGTTGGGGCCAAAAAAAAACTTAGCTCACCGTGTGTCATCGAGCAGAAGTCAGTATATTCTCGTTGGAAAGCTTTTCATGCAATTTGACAATTTGATACCTATCCCGCAGGTTTGATGCTAGAACTTCAACCCCAATTGGAATAATTAAGGTTCGAATTCAACTTATGCAGCAAAAATTAATACGGAATGCTGGCAAAATTTTAGAAAAATCAAGAAGCCTGAAGCACAAACAAAGCCACTTTGGACCGCTTTTATTTTTTTGGTATGGTTTCAGCTTCCAGTTTTGTTCTGCAGTTGCTGACGGTCCCGCGAAAATTCCCACAAAATCGAAATTTGCTATATCACGAATTGTAAAATTTTTAAATCGTAAATTGCTACGTATGTTTTTGTTCGATCGTATGGTTTTGTTCGGTTACGATTTTGAACTCAATGCCCAACAGATAGACCCTCAGTTTTCTTAATGCTCCCACAATCGCAAGCACTTCCGGTTCGTAACTACAGTAATTAACTTGGGAGGGTGTAGTTTTATTGCTGTAAAAGTAGACCGGGTGAAACTGGTTGTCTACTTGACTCTTTTGCATCAAATCGCACTAAATCCCATTTTGAATGCGTCAGTGTTAAGTTGATTTTCAATAAAATCGAATTTTCCATGAAATGTTTAAAAATAATCGAGCAATCCAAATGCAAATTGGTTCAATAAATACAGGTACAGTAGCCTATTGATAGAGGTATCAACCGACGTAATTGGAGCATTTTAGATTTTTGGCGCCAAAAATGTGTGGGCTATAGCCCAGTTGATTTTCAATAAAATCGAATTTTCCATGAAATGTTTAGAAATAATCGAGCAATCCAAAGACAAGTTGGCACAATAAATACAAGTCCTGTAGGCTATTGATAGAGGTATCAATCGACGTAATTGGAGCATTTTAGATTTTTGGCACCAACAATTTGTGGGCTATAGCCCAGTTGATTTTCAATAAAATCGAATTTTTCATGAAATTTTTAGAAATAATCGAGCAATCAAAAGACAAGTTGGCACAATAAATACAGGTCCTGTAGCCTATTGATAGAGGTATCAATCGACGTAATTGGAGCATTTTAGATTTCTGGCGCCAAAAACTTGTGGGCTATAGCCCAGTTGATTTTCAATAAAATCGAATTTTCCACGAAATGTTTAGAAATAATCGAGCAATCCAAAGACAAGTTGGCACAATAAATACAGGTCCCGTAGCCTATTGATAGAGGTATCAATCGACGTAATTGGAGCATTTTAGATTTTTGGCGCCAGAAACTTGTGGGCTATAGCCCAGTTGATTTTCAATAAAATCGAATTTTCCATGAAATGTTTAGAAATAATCGAGCAATCCAAAGACAAGTTGGCACAATAAATACAGGTCCCGTAGCCTATTGATAGAGGTATCAATCGACGTAATTGGAGCATTTTAGATTTTTGGCGTCAAAAACTTGTGGGCTATAGCCCAGTTGATGTTCAATAAAATCGAATTTTCCATGAAATGTTTAGAAATAATCGAGCAATCCAAATGCAAGTTGGCACAATAAATACAGGTCCTGAAGCCTATTGATAGAGGTATCAATCGACGTAATTGGAGCATTTTAGATTTTTGGCGCCAAAAACTTGTGGGCTATAGCCCAGTTGATTTTCAATAAAATCGAATTTTCCATGAAATGTTTAGAAATAATCGAGCAATCCAAATGCAAGTTGGCACAATAAATACGGGTCCTGCAGCCTATTGATAGAGGTATCAATCGTCGTAATTGGAACATTTTAGATTTTTGGCACCAACAATTTGTGGGCTATGGCCCAGTTGCTTTTCAATAAAATCGAATTTTCCATGAAATGTTTAGAAATAATCGAGCAATCCAAATGCAAGTTGGTACAATAAATACAGGTCCTGTAGCCTACTGATAGAGGTATCAATCGACGTAATTGGAGCATTTTAGATTTTTGGCGCCAACAATTTGTGGGCTATAGCCCAGTTGATTTTCAATAAAATCGAATATTCTATGAAATGTTTAGAAATAATCGAGCAATCCAAAGACAAGTTGGCAAAATAAATACAGGTCCTGTAGCCTATTGATAGAGGTATCAATCGAAGTAATCGGAGCATTTTAGATTTTTGGCGCCAAAAACTTGTGGGCTATAGCCCAGTTGATTTTCAATAAAATCGAATTTTCCATGAAATGTTTAGAAATAATCGAGCAATCCAAATGCAAGTTGGCACAATAAATACAGGTCCTGAAGCCTATTGATAGAGGTATCAATCGACGTAATTGGAGCATTTTAGATTTTTGGCGCCCAAAACTTGTGGGCTATAGCCCAGTTGATTTTCAATAAAATTGAATTTTCCATGAAATGTTTAGAAATAATCGTGCATTCCAAAGACAAGTTGGCACAATAAATACAGGTCCTGTAGGCTATTGATAGAGGTATCAATCGACGTAATTGGAGCATTTTAGATTTTTGGCGCCAAAAACTTGTGGGCTATAGCCCAGTTGATTTTCAATAAAATCGAATTTTCCATGAAATGTTTAGAAATAATCGAGCAATACAAAGACAAGTTGGCACAATAAATACAGGTCCTGTAGCCTATTGATAGAGGTATCAATCGACGTAATTGGAGCATTTTAGATTTTTGGCGCCAAAAACTTGTGGGCTATAGCCCAGTTGATTTTCAATAAAATCGAATTTTCCATGAAATATTTAGAAATAATCGAGCAATCCAAATGCAAGTTGGCACAATAAATACGGGTCCTGTAGCCTATTGATAGAGGTATCAATCGACTTAATTGGAGCATTTTAGATTTTTGGCACCAACAATTTGTGGGCTATGGCCCAGTTGCTTTTCAATAAAATCGAATTTTCCATGAAATGTTTAAAAATAATCGAGCAATCCAAATGCAAGTTGGTACAATAAATACAGGTCCTGAAGCCTACTGATAGAGGTATCAATCGTCGTAATTGGAGCATTTTAGATTTTTGGCGCCAACAATTTGTGGGCTATAGCCCAGTTGATTTTCAATAAAATCGAATATTCCATGAAATGTTTAGAAATATTCGAGCAATCCAAAGACAAGTTGGCAAAATAAATACAGGTCCTGTAGCCTATTGATAGAGGTATCAATCGAAGTAATCGGAGCATTTTAGATTTTTGGCACCAACAATTTGTGGGCTATAGCCCAGTTGATTTTCAATAAAATCGAATTTTTCATGAAATTTTTAGAAATAATCGAGCAATCAAAAGACAAGTTGGCACAATAAATACAGGTCCTGTAGCCTATTGATAGAGGTATCAATCGACGTAATTGGAGCATTTTAGATTTCTGGCGCCAAAAACTTGTGGGCTATAGCCCAGTTGATTTTCAATAAAATCGAATTTTCCATGAAATGTTTAGAAATAATCGAGCAATCCAAAGACAAGTTGGCACAATAAATACAGGTCCCGTAGCCTATTGATAGAGGTATCAATCGACGTAATTGGAGCATTTTAGATTTTTGGCGCCAGAAACTTGTGGGCTATAGCCCAGTTGATTTTCAATAAAATCGAATTTTCCATGAAATGTTTAGAAATAATCGAGCAATCCAAAGACAAGTTGGCACAATAAATACAGGTCCCGTAGCCTATTGATAGAGGTATCAATCGACGTAATTGGAGCATTTTAGATTTTTGGCGCCAAAAACTTGTGGGCTATAGCCCAGTTGATGTTCAATAAAATCGAATTTTCCATGAAATGTTTAGAAATAATCGAGCAATCCAAATGCAAGTTGGCACAATAAATACAGGTCCTGAAGCCTATTGATAGAGGTATCAATCGACGTAATTGGAGCATTTTAGATTTTTGGCGCCAAAAACTTGTGGGCTATAGCCCAGTTGATTTTCAATAAAATCGAATTTTCCATGAAATGTTTAGAAATAATCGAGCAATCCAAATGCAAGTTGGCACAATAAATACGGGTCCTGTAGCCTATTGATAGAGGTATCAATCGTCGTAATTGGAACATTCTAGATTTTTGGCACCAACAATTTGTGGGCTATGGCCCAGTTGCTTTTCAATAAAATCGAATTTTCCATGAAATGTTTAGAAATAATCGAGCAATCCAAATGCAAGTTGGTACAATAAATACAGGTCCTGTAGCCTACTGATAGAGGTATCAATCGACGTAATTGGAGCATTTTAGATTTTTGGCGCCAACAATTTGTGGGCTATAGCCCAGTTGATTTTCAATAAAATCGAATATTCTATGAAATGTTTAGAAATAATCGAGCAATCCAAAGACAAGTTGGCAAAATAAATACAGGTCCTGTAGCCTATTGATAGAGGTATCAATCGAAGTAATCGGAGCATTTTAGATTTTTGGCGCCAAAAACTTGTGGGCTATAGCCCAGTTGATTTTCAATAAAATCGAATTTTCTATGAAATGTTTAGAAATAATCGAGCAATCCAAATGCAAGTTGGCACAATAAATACAGGTCCTGAAGCCTATTGATAGAGGTATCAATCGACGTAATTGGAGCATTTTAGATTTTTGGCGCCAAAAACTTGTGGGCTATAGCCCAGTTGATTTTCAATAAAATTGAATTTTCCATGAAATGTTTAGAAATAATCGTGCATTCCAAAGACAAGTTGGCACAATAAATACAGGTCCTCTAGGCTATTGATAGAGGTATCAATCGACGTAATTGGAGCATTTTAGATTTTTGGCGCCAAAAACTTGTGGGCTATAGCCCAGTTGATTTTCAATAAAATCGAATTTTCCATGAAATGTTTAGAAATAATCGAGCAATACAAAGACAAGTTGGCACAATAAATACAGGTCCTGTAGCCTATTGATAGAGGTATCAATCGACGTAATTGGAGCATTTTAGATTTTTGGCGCCAAAAACTTGTGGGCTATAGCCCAGTTGATTTTCAATAAAATCGAATTTTCCATGAAATGTTTAGAAATAATCGAGCAATCCAAATGCAAGTTGGCACAATAAATACAGGTCCTGAAGCCTATTGATAGAGGTATCAATCGACGTAATTGGAGCATTTTAGATTTTTGGCGCCAAAAACTTGTGGGCTATAGCCCAGTTGATTTTCAATAAAATCGAATTTTCCATGAAATATTTAGAAATAATCGAGCAATCCAAATGCAAGTTGGCACAATAAATACGGGTCCTGTAGCCTATTGATAGAGGTATCAATCGACTTAATTGGAGCATTTTAGATTTTTGGCACCAACAATTTGTGGGCTATGGCCCAGTTGCTTTTCAATAAAATCGAATTTTCCATGAAATGTTTAAAAATAATCGAGCAATCCAAATGCAAGTTGGTACAATAAATACAGGTCCTGAAGCCTACTGATAGAGGTATCAATCGTCGTAATTGGAGCATTTTAGATTTTTGGCGCCAACAATTTGTGGGCTATAGCCCAGTTGATTTTCAATAAAATCGAATATTCCATGAAATGTTTAGAAATATTCGAGCAATCCAAAGACAAGTTGGCAAAATAAATACAGGTCCTGTAGCCTATTGATAGAGGTATCAATCGAAGTAATCGGAGCATTTTAGATTTTTGGCGCCAAAAACTTGTGGGCTATAGCCCAGTTGATTTTCAATAAAATCGAATTTTCCATGAAATGTTTAGAAATAATCGAGCAATCCAAATGCAAGTTGGCACAATAAATACAGGTCCTGAAGCCTATTGATAGAGGTATCAATCGTCGTAATTGGAGCATTTTAGATTTTTGGCGCCCAAAACTTGTGGGCTATAGCCCAGTTGATTTTCAATAAAATCGAATTTTCCATGAAATGTTTAGAAATAATCGAGCAATCCAAATGCAAGTTGGTACAATAAATACAGGTCCTGAAGCCTACTGATAGAGGTATCAATCGACGTAATTGGAGCATTTTAGATTTTTGGCGCCAACAATTTGTGGGCTATAGCCCAGTTGATTTTCAATAAAATCGAATTTTCCATGAAATGTTTAGAAATAATCGAGCAATCCAAATGCAAGTTGGCACAATAAATACAGGTCCTGAAGCCTATTGATAGAGGTATCAATCGTCGTAATTGGAGCATTTTAGATTTTTGGAGCTCAAAATTTGTGGGCTATAGCCCAGTTGATTTTCAATAAAATCGAATTTTCCATGAAATGTTTAGAAATAATCGAGCAATACAAAGACAAGTTGGCACAATAAATACAGGTCCTGTAGCCTATTGATAGAGGTATCAATCGACGTAATTGGAGCATTTTAGATTTTTGGCGCCAAAAACTTGTGGGCTATAGCCCAGTTGATTTTCAATAAAATCGAATTTTCCATGAAATGCTTAGAAATAATCGAGCAATCCAAATGCAAGTTGGCACAATAAATACGGGTCCTGTAGCCTATTGATAGATGTATCAATCGACGTAATTGGAGCATTTTAGATTTTTGGCACCAACAATTTGTGGGCTATAGCCCAGTTGATTTTCAATAAAATCGAATTTTCCATGAAATGTTTAGAAATAATCGAGCAGTCCAAATACAAGTTGGCACAATAAATACAGGTCCTGTAGCCTATTGATAGAGGTATCAATCGAAGTAATCGGAGCATTTTAGATTTTTGGCGCCAAAAACTTGTGGGCTATAGCCCAGTTGATTTTCAATAAAATCGAATTTTCCATGAAATGTTTAGAAATAATCGAGCAATCCAAATGCAAGTTGGCACAATAAATACGGGTCCTGTAGCCTATTGATAGATGTATCAATCGACGTAATTGGAGCATTTTAGATTTTTGGCACCAACAATTTGTGGGCTATAGCCCAGTTGATTTTCAATAAAATCGAATTTTCCATGAAATGTTTAGAAATAATCGAGCAGTCCAAATACAAGTTGGCACAATAAATACAGGTCCTGTAGCCTATTGATAGAGGTATCAATCGAAGTAATCGGAGCATTTTAGATTTTTGGCGCCAAAAACTTGTGGGCTATAGCCCAGTTGATTTTCAATAAAATCGAATTTTCCATGAAATGTTTAGAAATAATCGAGCAATCCAAATGCAAGTTGGCACAATAAATACAGGTCCTGAAGCCTATTGATAGAGGTATCAATATTCGTAATTGGAGCATTTTAGATTTTTGGCACCAAAATCTTGTGGGCTATAGCCCAGTTGATTTTCAATAAAATCGAATTTTCCATGAAATGTTTAGAAATAATCGGGCAATCCAAAGACAAGTTGGCACAATAAATACAGGTCCTGAAGCCTATTGATAGAGGTATCAACCGACGTAATTGGAGCATTTTAGATTTTTGGCACCAAAATTTGTGGGCATTATGCAGCATCTTCATTTTTTTTTTGGTATTACAGAAGATTGACCCGGATTCTCTCCTATACGATTTTTTTATTTTATTGCCCAAAAATACCATTGAACCGTTGCACGGTCTTGACTGTGAAATTCTAACACACACGCATTATTCGTTATACTCCTAGCGTTTGTTGTTATCGAAAGCGATATCGCACCGTTATAAATCATCTGATCTATCGTGATTTGGTTTCTTGACTAGAAATAAATTAATTTTAGTCGGCAAGATGACATCAGTGAATGAAGTTGTTGTGCAAAAACTGGAGCTTAACTCTAAAAGTGTCTATATTGAAGGTGTTAAAATATTGCTAAAATTACTTGAGAATGTTGTGGAGCATCCACGAGATGAAAAGTATCGTAAAATATTTGTTACTCAAAAATTGTTTAGCAAAAAATTGTTTTTATTGAATGATGTAGAAAGTGTTTTGAGTGCCATTGGTTATGTAAAGGTGAATAACTAAATGACGCATGAATATTAGTCAGCCAAATTTGATTTTTTTTATTTTATAGAATAATGTCGGCCATTTTATTCTGCCATTAACCGCGCCGGTGACAATTGTGCAAGCGTATCGAGATTATTTATACATTCGACTTGGGCACGTGATTGCGTTTCCGGAGGACGAGAGACAACCCGTTGAAATCAGTCCACCGGCAATTGCCGCTGTCGTTCAGCCAATTGAAGAAATCAAATTTCCGGGGCGGCCGTATCTGGACAAAATTAAATTCAAGAAAGTTCTCAAAAAACGTTTTAAATATTTGAAAGTTTTAGAGAAAATTTCCGATAGGGTCTGCCAGTACGAGGACACGGACCTCGAGGGATTTATTCTCGAGCACATAATTCCGTTGCAAATATTAAATGATCGCGTAAACAGTAAAATTAGTAAGATTCAACGTCTTATCGAATCACGAAAAGTTCATGACCTTGAAGAACCAATGTATGAAGATGTTTTTTTAATCGAACTGATGGATTGGTTTAATACCTCGTTCTTTCAGTGGGTCGAAATCGAATGTAAAATTTGCCAAAAAGACACAGGGAATATAAATACCTGCATGGAAGATGATATTCGCATACAATATATCGAGTGCTGTGGCCAACGAACTACTCTTTACCGTTACACCGATATTGTACAAGTGTTGAAAACGCGCCGTGGACGAGGCCAAGAATTTGCCAATTGTTTCACTTTCATGTGCCATTGCCTCGGCTATGAAGCTCGCTACATTCACTCAAATTTTGGTCACGCATGGACCGAAGTTTTTCTACCATCACAGAACCAGTGGATACATTTTGACCCGTCCAAAAATATATTTAATGCCCCACTCGTGTACGAATATTTTTTCAATAATAAAGTAACTTGTGTGGTGGGCTGCCATGTCAATGGTATTCAAAATGTGACGCGACGTTATACACTCCGTTATGATCTAGCATTAAAATCCCGAAGAAAATATAATGAGACAGAATTATTGAAAGCACTCCAAAAAATTCGTAAAAAACGGCACAGAAATTTAACGCGAGCACAAAAGGATGCCCAAAGATGTCGAAATACCGAAGAATTGATTTGGCTTAAGAGCATCCGTTTGATCAATCAAGATGAATGGTTGGGTCAAAGTTCGGGAAGTCTGGCCTGGAAATTATGCCAAAATCAATTTAACATATGCAATGGCCACATTTTCGAGCTAAATGATATCGAAATCAAACTGAAACAATTTGCTCTCCGATATTCTTGTATCCGGGACGAATATGAAAGGTATAACCACATTACGGGCACCCTAATGGAACACCATAAAACATGGCAAAAATATGTATATGAATGTGAGAATATTTGTTGTGATAAGGAAATTGTTTGGGACCGTTATTTATGTCGACAAATTATTAATTGTGAATATGGCCGTATTGAATGGAAATTTGATTTTACCAAATCTGGATTACGAATCAAAGATGCGTATGTTAAGTTTATTACGAAAACGTATGGAAAGGGCTGCGTTGCGGTATGGTTCCAGCACGAGGATGGCAATAACTATAAAACCACAATGGAGCTAAAGGATTCGCAAAAATTCTCAATCGTTGCGGAATTATCAGGGGACATGCAATCATGTGTAGGTCCTCGAAATGCCCAAGTCTTTGGGACTACTCTTGATACAAACAACTATCCTTTTATAGTAGTTTTAAAATTTTATTGAATTAACATTTTTGATCGAATTAAAACAAAATAAAATGTGATTTTTAATGATTAGTGTTGAGTTATGTTTATTAAATAAAAAGCCTCGATCTTTATTTCAAACAACCTAATATTATATTTCCCTCAGCTAGAGAACACCGTCGTGAAAACAAAACGTAACTGAACGTAATAAAAAGCTTATCCTAATTTAGAATCAATATCGTTAACACTCCCACTTTGATTGAAATTGATTGATCTATTTGTTCTTGGTGATCTTTGAATGTCCATGCTATATGCTGTCAGCTGCAAATCTTCTTCACGTTTGAAGAGTAGTCCATATCGTAGTGTTCCCTTTAAATATTTTCAAATCCGTTTCACTGCATTCCAGTGAATTTATTTTTGAAGGCTTTTCTGAATATTGACCGGAACTATTGACCGCAAAAGTGATATAGGTCTGGTACCTGTCGACAAGTACATGAGGCTAGCAACTGCCTCACGATATGGTGCATTACTTATTTGATCCTCTTCTCCATTGGAATGCATTGATGTACACATTTGATGGTGGCGATCTGTAGGAATATCTACAGGATTTGCATCCATCATGTTGAATCGCTCTAACACTTTCCTTGCATAGGCTTCTTGATGGAGAAAAATTGACCCATCTGAGAGTTGCTCAATTTCCAAACCAAGGAAATACTTAGCCTCACTGGAAGTGATATTGAATTACCTGTTTAATTCTTTCAACAGTGACTCTGCCAATTTTGAGTCAGTCGAAGCTATAGATCCATCGTCTATGTAAATGGCCAGAATTATTAGGAAGTCTTCCTGGTAGTTAAATAATACACATGGATCTGCTTCTGTTATCGTCAAGTTAAACTTTTGTAATATAGGCCGGAGTATATAGATTGTGTTTGACTTCACAGTGGTTGGTAAAACTACAGGTTATGGGCTATTGAAGTTAATTCTGAAAGTTTTGTGTGCTTTAATTGCAAAGAATTGGACAGTTTTTTTAAATAACATGGCGAATGAAGAACGTTTTCACACAAATTTGTTCAAACATTTCAACGTGCCGGTATTGCGAGTGAAATTGGAGTGTGAAAACGCATGTTATGGATGAAATGTGCATCGAATGAAAGTTTGCAAGGATCCAAAGGATTTAACAATGAAACTGGCTCGCAGTCGATTGCTGGACGCGTGTGAAAACTACCAAATCCAGTGATGAAGCATTAGTCGGTGAATCGCATGAAATACAAGATAAATCAATTCAAACCATCAATTGTGGCACAAGCGTTTGGGTCATTTGAACACAAATGATATTCGGCGATTGGCATCGATAGTGGACGGCATTGGAAAATTGAAATGGTAAACTGGAGTATGTGAGCCCTGCGCAAAACCATTTTGGAGTCAAGAATTCTCGAGCTGATCCACAATGATGTATGTGGACCTATCACACCACCCTAGATGGCAAATGTTACATTGTAACGTTTCTTGATGATTACACACATTTTGTGGCTGTTTACTTATTGGAAACCAAATCGCAGGTAATGGAATATTTTCTTGATTTTTCCAATATGATTTCTGCGCAGTTCGAGGGAAAAATTTCAATATTGAGATGCGACAATGGTGATAAAGGTATTCGGGTTGAATACACGGCACCATACAATCCGGAGCAAAATGGCGTAGCAGAGAGATTGAACCGAACTCTGTTCGAAAAAGCAAGGTCCATGATTGCTGACTCAAAAATGGACAAGCAATTTTGGGGTGAAGCGATTTGTAGTGCGGCATATATCACAAATCGCGTTCTAAATGGTTTTTTTTCCAGAAAATATGAGTTTGCATGGCCGAGCAGCTATAAGACACGATTGGTGGCGCGAGGTTTTACTCAAAAGCCGGGGCTTCACTTCTTTGAAACTTATTCGCCTGTGGCACGAATGGTGACCGTGTGACTACTGTTGTCTATGGCTGTAGAACGTGATTTGGAAATGCATCAAATGGATGTCTGCACGGCTTTTCTCAACAGCAAACTTCAGGAAGAAATACGCAGTGAAACGCATATTATCACCGACCTTACTAAAATCGATGTCAAATTTTACTGCATTTTGGGTCCTAGAGTTCCTTCCTAGGGGCTTAAACTGAGGTCCATCCACTGCGATTTTCGATAAAAAAAATAGGAAAAAACATTAAAATTATTTTAAACTGGGAAACTTTGAATTGAGCAAATCTAAAGTAAATCCAACAAATACCCAACAAATGATTAGCATAATTCACAATTTAATTATGTATAATTAAATATATTGAACAACTTAATGAAGAATAGTTTACTTTTCCACCGCATGCTCCAGCAAATCCAAACATAAAATTTACAAATTCACAATTTTATTTTACAATAATAAAAAAATGAACAAAAGGAAATTTACGTAACAATTAATAATTATTAAAATGATTTTAGGTCTAGGTATGTACAATTTATCGATTCTCGAGAGATCTCGTGTTCCGTGCCATTATAATTTTGCAGATTCAGCATCTCGGTTACCCTCTTTCGGCACTAAATTTTGATACAGTTGAGCGGCTTGCCCTAGCGGTGTACAAAATCGACCACTAAAATCGATTCGTTTCGATGTGTTGGTGCGCTCTGATGATTGTACGATGTCCAGCAAAGTTCTACAAAAATAAATATAATCATTTTAGTGATTTATATAATATTAATCCAATTCGGTTTAATCGTGTGCTTACTTGTTTCCCGGATTTGAAAATAATTTTTTCTTAATTGATGCGTCCGATATGTGTGGCGGCGACATTGGTGAATCGGTGGTCGTTCTGATTACACTAACGCGTAACGTGCTTGAACTACTCTCCGCGGATGGATCAAGCTCTCGAATAGCTTGGTCCAATTCAACTTTGTCGGCTGTCTGATCTGGGCCTCGTGCTCTACACTCTCGTATGCACGTTAAAATCGCATTATGGCCAGCCGATTTTCCAGTATTCGTAATCAGAACCTCGAGCTCTGACCACAATAAACGATATTGTTCCTCTTTTTTATTCCCCTTCAGGCGATGTCCTATATTCGGGAGATTGAACGGTTCGTGCCTTGCTTCCAGTCCAACGATGGTGTATATACACTGTTGACATTGTAACACTTCTTCATCAGTCAATTCCTCTTTATTAACCAATGCTAAGATTGGTTCGACATATTGCCTCACATTGTACAGAACTGTTGCGCCGAGTGTTAATGGAAAATATCTCGAATATTTACCAATCCGACTTCTCATTTTGAACAGATTTTCATCTGGCTTCCGTTCCGGAACCACTTTTAATGGCACAAGTCGATTTATTTTCATAAGCGCAGCAAAATCGGTGATACGATAATCCCAAACTTTACCACCAACACCTTCCGATATGGATGGTGGATCCTCCAGACAACTTCTCGCCACATTTAAAGTGTGAATAAAAATTTCACCACCGTGTGCCGATAACAAATGGCTGGTAATTTTGCCGCCACTCTTTCGCGGCATTTCCAACAGAACAGATCGCCCATTCAGAAGAAAATTAATCAAACACGATGAGGGACGTGATGTAACGTCGACTGGAGTGACACGATGTTGGGCCAGACATGGTTGCATATCGGAAGCACCACAATTTCGAGGTGTACACCATTTCAGCGTAACAGTTTCATAATCGACACCTTCCTTTAAACTCCGTGGCAACATGAGTTCAGTACTCAATAGTATGGAATGAGCTTTACTGCCGTGGAATATCTCAACATCGTAATTGGCACTAGAGCTGGCATTTTGCTCCTCTTTCATCGGTATACCAGTAACCGTTGTACTCGCCAAATCGTAATGCGGCATAATCAGTCTGGTCAATTTATTCGATAGGGTAGTCGCGCGCACTGAATGTATTTCACTTGTGAGATTAGGTGAGATTTCTAGTGGTGCTCGATTCGTGACCATTGACTCTCTTGTGGCTGGATACAAATTTATGATAACCAAATGGCAATTGTCGATCGACAGCAAATCTGGATTAGTGCTTGATGTCACATTCTGCTGCATTAGCACCGTATGGAATATATCTTCGAGATTTTTCATGCTAGCATCATCCCGGGCCGACGTAATACAAATCACACGACCCCGATTTGTTAGCTTCACAGTGTCCGATGTTTTTGGTGTGAATTCTTTTTGTATATCGGTCGGTTCAGCGAGCGCCTCTACAGCCGCCCTCAACCCGTGTATAACAGAAAATTCAGTATTTTGTGCTGGGGCCCTCGGTGGCACACCAACCATACTCATTGTGTGCATTATATGAGTTAAATTTTGTGTTAGCGTATTCCATGTATTCACAATATGGGCAGCCGCATCACTAACCACAAATCGGACTAGCTTACCGGTCGGGAATAAATCCCATACAATACGTGAATATTCGATTGATGATTCCACCGAACATGTCCATAAACTCTTACTAATGGGCGGTATTACAATGTTGTTAGCGGAAGCACTGCGGCTTTTTACAAATTCCAAATCCACTGGGAAATCACCCGAAATACCAAAGTATGGTGTATGATCCAATACAAATACGGTTTTATGATTGGTCTCGTTCATTTTCACTGGCTTTTTGTATTCACGATTTATGGAAAATAACAAGAAAAACTCAAATACGTTTGACGTGACATCGAATATTGATGCTGTTTTGTAAATGAAATGTCAAAATATGTACAGTGCACGAGATTGTTGCGTTCATATTGTTTAGTTTAATGGTTACTCAGTTTTTTGTAAAGATGGCATGGATGCAAGTCAAATTTTACCACAACCGCAAGTGTTTACAATTAATTAATTTTATTTATAAGTATGTACGTTGTAATCAGAAACAATTAAGTAATCAATAATTTTAAGTACATAATGTTTATTGATTTAATAGATATTATAGTGGAAAAAAAAATATTTATTTATGTACATATTACAAAATTGGTTTGTTTCTATGGTGATTAATAAATCTAGTACATTTTATACTAATAAAATTGAGTATGTTGTTTAAAAACCTGATAATTCCTTTTTTTTATATTTTTTTTATTGCAATGTAAATGTTTCAGCATTTTTCTCCACCATCAGGGTGCCTCCAATGCCACGATTTTCTGCTTCATGGAAACATTTGACTTTTACTTGCATTAGCCGTATTAAATCGGACCACATTTCTTGTTGCTTGATTCGATCCTCTTTCGATGTGGTCAAATGTTGGCGCTCTTCTTGAAGGCGTTGTAGCAAATTTTCCTGTTCCTTAATTTGGGCATTCAGTGTATCTTTCAGGGATGTACGATTCCCATTCGGATTTGATGATAACGTTTTTAGTTCTTCGCTTGCCTTTTCCAGTAGAATTTCGGCACGTTCGTGTTCTGACTAAAAAAATGTATTGGGACAATACGTAAAAAACGTTTAGGTGTATTATGAACTATATAGGTATAGATACTTACCTTATTTTCTTGCCATTTGGATTCCAATTTCTTGATTTCGGTTTCATTTTCGGTGATCTCTTTTTGGATGGCCGCCAGTTCGGCGTTTAAAGTGCCTTTTAATGCGTCGTATGACTGAAAATATTATAAAATTGATAAATTTGTAGGATAAGGCAAATCACAAAAATATTCACTAAGATTGAACACCTGATCCAACATATGTATAGCAAATAAATTGTTCCACAAAACAAACAAATAAAATACAAATCATATTTTTACATGAATGACAAATTCATAAAACTATCGTGCTTGATCGATCGACCGAACACAAAAACTACAAAAACCAATTTCAGTAGAATAAATAAATCGTGTATGAAAATCTGTTAACAATGGTACAGCACTGCATATTAAACTTGATAAACAAAAATTGGTATTTAGGAATGACCATAATGCAGAAATGGATAATGTAGTCCTGGTAACAATAGCCTTTGAAATTTTAAAATGTTGTTTACACAATACCAAGGATATATTCTCATAGGAGATTTTAGTTTATAAAACAATGTACCAGTTGTGAGGTCCCGTTATAAAATTGTATACCCAAATTTTAGTTTTCCCAACGCTCTTTACCAGATGTTCATGCATCCTTTCCAAATGTATGCTATACTATGTATATTTGGATGATAAGAATTATCCCAAAGCCTAATAATTTTATCTAAATCTATCTTTTCGTTTGATAACGCGCATTCTTGCTTCTTACAAAATTTAGACATATAAAAGCAAAATAAGAAGACGAGCAAGAATCATGTAACAATAAATTGGTTTCACAAAAAAAAAAAAATTTTCGCTTTGAAATCCTGAAATATTGATTACGTCCTTAACACAAAAAAAATTTTTTTTAAGAATATTTTCTACCTACTATTCCGCATTTTTGTCCTTTTTCAGAAGAAATTTTTATGTTCAGGATATCTCAAATCCTATACAAAAACAACAACAACATTTTTTTTTTTTTTGTTGGAAGATGAACCGCGCCGAACCATTTTAAATTGGATGATGGTTTGTTTTTTTAAAGTATCGTGGCACGTAGTAGAATGTGTGCAGATAGATGATTGGGGTGCATAAAAGACACGAGCAGTAGCGTCAGTTTAACAATTCTTCACTAACGATTTTTCATTTTTCCCAAGACATCGAGTTAGTGAATTATTATTAAGGGGGTTGATGACGTGATATTGTGAGAAAATTCATAAACGGGTTTAGGTAAATTTACGTTCAGGTAAACAGAAGTTTATTTGTATTTTGAGAGGGGTTTTATTAGCTGGGAAAATTCATAAATTTTAAGCAAAATTTTGTAATTTTATGTTATTCCTTGTTACGAGTACAACGTGTTAACTTAATATTTGTTCAACATAAATTTTTTAACGCAAATAATCCGAAATAGACTAATTACCATAATGGTTTCTCAAATTATTCTAATTAAGGTAACCTATTTCAAGTCAGATTCAAATTAATGTGATATAGGGGCTCTATTGTACCATCCGTTTATAACTTCTCACTTACCAACTTATTAAAATTGTGTTTTTTTAAAAGTGTAAGTGATAAGTATTGCGCAAGGCAAAATAAAAATTACTCACGTATTAAATGCTTCCTGGGCACATCCCCAGGTAGCGGATAGAGGGATGCCGAATGTAGGTATAAAATGCTAAGGGAAGGAAGTTTGATGTTGAAAAGCTGAATGTCGGAAGGCCGAATGTCGAAAGGCCGCACGCCGAAAGGCCGAATGGATCGGAAGCCGAATGCCGAAAGGCCAAATGTCGAATGGCCGAATGTACGTGTTGAAAGGCCGAATGTCGAAAAGCCAAATGGGTCGAAAGGCCGAATGTTTCGAAAGGACGAATGGCTAAAGGCCGGATAGGTTAAAAGGCCGAATGTTGAAGGGCCGATTGTCGCAAGCCGAATTTTCATAAAATTTTCCTTCACTTAATTGATTGAAATGAGGGTTGGCTACCTTATCTAGAAAAAAATAACACAGAAACTAAAAATCCCGATCAAAAATCTAGAAAAATCCAGAAACAAAACAATTCAGAAAAACAAAAATCCAGAAAACTAAAATCCAGAAAAATTGCTTTTATCAAAGTGCGAACCAATTTAAAATTAAAATTTATAAAATGTCTGTCAAATTTGAGTTTTTCCGTAAAGTTCTTAATATTTACGATAGTAGAAATTGCTTCGCGAGCCTTCAGACACAGATCAAAGGAATCGTATCGCTCATATCGCTTCTTCTGATAGTTCTACCACAAATGTTTCAAGTTATTTTGTGGTTGGCTTAATTCGTTGGGTTAGTATGGCATCGACGAATGTATTGGAGCGAGTTGTGGATTTAATGCTTCGTAAATGCTTCGTCAACCTTGCAGATACAGATCAAAAGGCTTGTATCGCTCGTATCACTTCTACTGATAGATGTACCACAAATGTTTCAAGTGATGTCAAAAGTCTAAAATGCCTATACAATAAAATTTTTTTCATTTATTTTAAACTAATATTCTGGATTTTTTTCTGGATTGCTTATCCGGTAATTTATAGTTTTTTTTCGGGATTTTATTTTTCTGGATTTTTAATTTGCAACTATTCTGGATTTTAAAATTTCTGAATATTTTGTTTCAGGCAAATGTAGTGATCCCGAAGCTTTTACGAAGAATTAAATCCATAATTTGCTCGAATACATCCGTCGATACCATACTAACCCAATGAATTAGGCCAATCATAAAATAACTTGAAACATTTGTGGTACAACATCAGTAGAACCGATATGAGCGATACGATTCCTTTGATCTGCGTCTGCAAGGTTGACGAAGCAATTTCCATTATTGTAAATATTAAGAACTTTACGGAAAAGTTCAAATTTGACAGACATTTTATACATTTTAATTTTAAATTGGTCCACACTTTGATAATTCTGTGCTCGAGAATTAAAAGGGCTTAAGTCGATTTTTATAAAAAAAAACTCTGCGCATTTTCTGTTTAATTTCCTATCAATATGTTTTCATTCCAATTTATAAGGTTATATCAAATAGAGTAAAAATCTTACCCTCTTTGATATTACCTTAAAAATTGGAAAAATTAAAATATATTAATAGAAAATTAAACAGATAATGCGCAGAGTTTTTTTTATAAAAATCGACTTAAGCCCTTTTAATTGTCGAGCACAGAATTATGTTTCTGGATTTTTTTTTCTGGATAAGGTATAGCCAACTCTTTAATTTTTAATTATATAAAAAAAAAAACGTAATAAGATTTTAATATTTAACAAAAATGTTGATAAAAATATAAATTTTGAAAATTTTCATTCATAAAAAGATGAAAAATTAAAATAAATTTCAACACAAATGGCATTTCTACATTCGCCTTTCGGCACAATCGGCCTTTTGACATTCGGCATTTCGACCTATTCGGCCTTTCGACACATTCGGCCTTTCGGAATTCGGGCTTTCGGCCCTATTTCGGGAAGGATACCCTGACCAAAAAACCAAAATGAGCAATGGTTCAGAAAAATATACGGTGCAGGGATTCGGAAACCCAGTACCGGCGACCTTCGGGAGTGAGCAAGTCGAAATTCAACGACCACAGCATCTCCGCAGTAGTGCACATGGCAGCTGGGACAGATAACACTACAAGCACTGCTATTGCTGTGGCAAACTTGGCTGTAGTAGCAGTAAACATCACAAGGGGAAATGAGAATCCTTTTCAAAAGAGTAACCGAATTATGAGATCGTCTATAATCACAAAAACGAGTTCTATGGGAGATATTATTTCGATTTTTTATAAAGATTAGAAGAAGTCATTTTAAAGCTAAGCAACGAAATGAGAGAATGAAGATCTGAAATGGATCATCTAATCAGGCCAAGAAAATAATAAAGTCTGTAGTGAATATCACACAGATGAGCAAGAACTCGAAAGTGACACAGGATCTGATCGCCAGTGGGCACTAGCGGTAAGGAAACCAAGAAAAACTGTCACATTAAACATAAAAGCTACTGAAGCAGAGGAAGTGGCAAGAGAATCTGATTGGATCACGAAGAAAAGCAACCTCAGAAAATGAAAGCAGAATCATCGCAAGTATATGTTAAGCAAGCAAAGCTAACATCAACATAGAGTAACTTATCAACGCAGCAGAACGGGGAAAATCAAACTAAGGAGAAAAAACAGCCTGAAGCTTAATGCTGAGAAAACAGTCAGTGGAATACCTAAATATGAAGACAAGCACGAAAGACCAATTGATGTTATGGCTAGAGGATTACACCCGATTTATGAGCTAATAGTTCCTGAGCTGAGTAAGGGTCTAGATGTTAAGGATGCTGGAAACATCATCAAGAAAGAGACAACTATAAATGATTAAGGCAACAGCGTCATGCTAACGTTTGACAATGGGGGAAATATTCAAAAAATTCATGATCAATTCAAAATATGAAAGTCAGAATTGAATCAGTGAAGAAAAAGTCACTGCTGATAGTTCAGTGCAAAAAATATCAGTGCTATAGAGTTTTATGAAATCCCTGCAAGACACTTCGTGAACTGTTAGAGCAAAACATCGATCTTTAAGTACCAATAAGAAACATGATAGACGTCGAAGAGGAGGTAGAAAGGCTAATAAAATATAATAACAAGCTGTGTGGCAAAATACTCCAATCAGTTATGTAAATAGCATCAGTAGTAAAAATTATCCATTTGAAAATAAGAGAGCTTGCGGCAAAGAAACGAAAAGCACGAAAGCCTTGGCAAATAAAACGAAATACAGAAAATAAAACCGTGCTTATCCTATGTAAAAACTGAAATATCTCATCAGAACAGTTAAGAATGAAACAATAAGTATATACATATTTGTCTTCACTCACTAGCCAAAAGGACTCCGAATAATCCTTATGGAAAGCAACGAAAGAACATAAGAGACTAACTTATTTAGATGGGCTCAAAGCAGTAAACAAAAAGCTGATCTGTTTGGGAGACACTTCGAAGAAACGCTCCAACCTTTATCCAGACAAACTGCTGATGAAAATATCAATCCAATGAACAGATTTGATGAACTTGAAATACCAACTGTAACGCTATACATGAGCTAAAAGAAAAAATTAAAAATGTAGACATGGCAAAAACTCCTGGATTTGACTTAATAACTGGACAAATCATTAGAGAACTATCAAATACAGCGATACGCAAGCTTCTACATATAATCAAAGCTGTATTTAGACTAAGATACGTACCAAGGCAAGTAATCAAGATCTTAAAGCCAAACAAAAAATGTAATGATAGAAGTCATTCAGACCCATATTGACATACCTAGATTCAGATCTTGCCATACAACATTTAAGGAAATCTGAATTTTATGAAGCCTGAGGCTAATCGATAATCTCAATACATTTATTAGCACAAAATTTTCGATTTAGGCTTTACATTTCTGTTTATAAAAATACGTCGACAAGGCAATTTTTCCCCCTGAGTCATTTAATCTTGACAGCCGAGAAAGATAAACGGAAGCTTGAATTTTATGCAGTGGGACTTGTTTCAGCCATGTAATAAGTGTTAATCCGAGAAACCAATGTTAGCCAGATCAAATTTTTGTGAAAATTAGTCAGACATTGTTCCTTCTTCTGATAAACCTACCCGGTGAATATTAGCAGTCAATATTAAAATCACCAACATACCTCGCTATATCGGGCCATAAGATCGCTTAAGACAGTTTCAAGTTGTTTGAGGAACTCTAATTTTGAGGACTCCAATTTTAGCGGATTACATATTGCACCCAGGGCCAATTTCATATTAACTTCATTTCTAATTTCAATAAAAATTATGTCGAATAAACAGTTTTTTACATTAAATTTCTTAACATAAATTCCAACACCACCAGAATTAGCGCTAGCTTGAGGCTGAGTTGCAGGTCCAGTTAAGGTTGAGTTGAGGTTGGACTAGGGGTGAGTTGGGGTTGAGTTAGAGTTGAGTGAAAGTCAACGGTAAGTTGGGAATTTATTTGTTAGCTAGTTGAAAGTTAGCTTGAGTTGTTTTGAGTTGAGTTCACGTACGAATGTTTTTTGGAGTCGCTTTGATTTGAGAACTGAGTTGGAAGTTGAGTTTGGGGTTGAGTTAGGATTGACTTATGTATGATAGACACATATTATGCTATTCTCGAAGGGTTGAGGTCTAAACCTTACTTTTCAAAATCTTACCTTTTCAAAATCCCTACTTTTCTGGTAGATAAGCCTGGTTTTCAAATTTTAATTCGGACCACCCCTTTTGATGAAGGAGAATCAGGATTTAAAGAAAGTAAGATTTATCAAACAATAAGATTTTGATAAAAGTAAGACTGAGAATTCAGATTTCGTATACTGGTTCAGGGACTGAATTTGGGATTGAGTTGGGGTTGAGTTGAGGTTTAGCAAGAGGTCCTATTGCGGTTTTTTTTTTGGGAGAGATGCGTGTTGACTTGAAAGTTAGCTTGAGTTGAGTTGGTTATTGAATTGGGGGTTGAGTTGAGGGTTGAATTTATGGTCGTGCTGGGTTTTTTTTTTAGTTGGATTGGGGTTGAGTTGGGATTCATTTAACCTTTCAGTTGGGGATTTATTTGGGGGTTGAGCTGAGAATTTAGTTGGTAGTTAGTTTGACCTGTTCTGAAATGAATTCATATCAGAGATGGCTAGAGTCGAAAACTAGTATTTATGAAACAGTTTTCGACACCTTTTTGACACGGGTTCTTGACAGTCTTTCAAAACCTGTTTTTTCGCCACTTGTTGACAGTGAAAATAATTGAGGAATGTAAAATTTTAGTTTCATTTACATTCAGACTGTTTCAACAGTTTGAACATTTTCGAAATTTAGCATTATAACATGCTCACGAAACAATAAGAATATTTTGTTTCCTCTTTTGCCCAATATCACTCGCACATCTTTTAACACTTTCCGACAGTTTTTGACACTTTTTGACTATAATTTAAGGTTTCTGACTTATTTTTGACCAAATTGTCGAAAAATCAGATTTTTTAGCGGTTTACCCATCTCTGGTTCATGTACGCATACAGTTTTTCGAACCGTGTTGATTTGAGGATTGAGTTTTGGGCTTATAGTTGAAGGTTGCGTTGGGGTTGATTCGGGTATTGTAGTGGAGATTAGAATAAGTTGATTTCATGTACTCATGTAGTTTTCGCACCGCGTGTGCAATATTAGCAGCCTTGAGGAATGGTTTACTAATTAAACAATTAAAACTTGCCAAAAATGTATAAATAGAAAAACTTCGGAAATACTTTAGAATTATTTAATTACAAAACCGTTAGTGTATTCAAAATTAAATTATGAAGTAATCGGTGTTAATAAAATTTTTGATTCAAAACCAAATAGTGTTTACTTGAAGCCATTGGGATATTATTTGATGAAACAAAACTACACACAATTACCAATGATTGAACGCAGACCTTGAAATTTCCAACCCTAAAAGTTTGCTACATATGTAAAGAAACCAATAAAACTCAAGAGGTTCAATAATAATAATTTTCAATGATAATAAATTTTATTCTTCTTTTTAATTTCTTTTAGGCACTTGTGTCGACTTACAAGAAAATTTACAACTTAACCAGCAAAATATTTTCTGTTTATCACAAAATCTTAACATAATTATACATAACATTTACATAAATTATCTATATACATACATACACACAGACAACCATAACCTATTATGGTGTCAGTAACGGCAGGATGTAATCACCATATGTCGTCGAAATCTTAACCGCCTTTGCTTTTATATCTTTTAATTTGAAAACTTGGCGCGACAGCTTTGCCATCATTAACATCATTTTTTGTATTGTAACAGGTGCCTGATACATGATAACACTTGTTGCGGGCCGCCCATATATAATAATCTCGTTTTCATCGCCCACCTTTGTGATTTCATCAATTATAACAATTTCATCTTTGGTCGTAATCACATAATTGTCGGGCTCATTTTTACTCAGCATCGCATAACGACATATTAAATTATTGTTGGCGTCCAAATATGGATAATTCATCGTTGAAAGATTTTTTTTATTTTCCAGAATGCATTCGGTATTTTCTTCGATGCGGGGTATTAAACTTTCCAGATCAACATCATTCATAATGTTTGTGGTTATAAAATCCATTTGCTTGTCGTACAAGAATCCGCCGACCGAATCAATCGAAAACGATTTAAATATTACATCGTCCAAATGAAGTAGATTATGGATATTGTAATCGATCAGGTCGGGTCCATACAGTTTTGAGAATTCGGTGACAAAATTATTTAGTAGTCCGCTGCATATATTTGCACTATATTGGATTTGGGTGTCCGGATTTATCATAATGCGAAGTGCGAGGTTTAAGTGTAGAAAATTGACGTAATACTTTTGTGGTAGACGTTTTTGTAGCACGACTGGTCCGTAATACAAAAGAAATTGCCGATAATCGTATGACGTCCAATATTTTAAATCGTCCTGAAGTGTTTTAGGTTTGGCCAGAAACTCTTTTGGTACACTTTTGCTGATACTTTCCAACTCATTCGATATAGCGTTGATCGTTTTTTTGTTTAACCGATAATCCAGTTTGCCTTTGAACATCCAAAGTTCGAGCAATCGTTTCATAACACCAAGACACACAGTGTATTTGTAATCAATGTAGAATTGTGATATTAAACCAATTTCGAGTTCGCGCAATATCGGGATACCGGTATGATGATCGATTTGTTCAGGATACAAAAAGTCGTCATCACTTCGTAAATTGCACGTTTGACAAAAATCCGGGTAGCTGGTTATACTATGGTTGAATTCTAATTTACCATTTAAGTTACATTTGGAGCAGCCAAATAGTGAATCTGGTAGGCTGGTACATGTCACTAAGCTGTTTGCGATTGGATCGCTAATTATTGCACGAATTTGCACCGAAAACACCATGTTGCTTGTGTGGGTGACTTTATTATCCCGAATTGACAGCATTTCATCGACGAATGGGCGTAGAATTTCATTTGCGATGGTTGCCGATGTAAACAGACCTTCATAAATTCCAATCACAAATGGTTCTTTACAGTTGTGGTTATAATATCCGCCAGCTGGTCGACCCAAAATCACCAAATGTTGTGGTAACTCGAGTCCGATATCCTTTTTCATCGATTTTATCACATAGAATGCAATATCAATGTACAACACTTTATTGGTATCGTCTTGCACTTTAATCCCGTTCATTTTAAGAATACGTTTTAGGAATCGCTCCACACCAAAATGTACATACTTCCCCGACGACATTGTCATAATCTCGATGCGATTATATTTTTTCGGTGATGGCAGATGCATTTCGCGATACTCCTTTTCACTGTCCATATTGAGTCCATAATTCCGCAACATTGTCACCAAATCACCTAACATCTCCTTCTCCGGATTATGCTTCTTGATAAACTCGTTCAAATCATTGCGAAAATTAAATTTCAACGGACTACCACTGCCACTGCCATCATTATAGTAATTCAATCGATTATTATTCTCCTTGAAGATGTAACTCAAATTTTTATTTTTCACAAAACTACTGTCCAAATTTGTATACGGATCAAGATCGTATTGGATCGACGGCTGATGAAATTCGGATTTAATTTTTTCCCGCCTTTTTTTATCACACAAATGTTCAGTTTTTAGCAAATTTTTTATCGGCTTTGTAACACTTTCGTTCAACAAATGCAGTAAATTGATTTTGGCCACTGCTTTTATTGTCTTGGACGTGTAACGCACAAAATTTATATTTTGATCACCCGGTGTTTTCATTTTTAACCACAAAATGTTTACTACACAAAAAAAAAACACTTTAACCGTTATATTATTCACTACTAAATACTACGGCGTGTGCTCGCACATTGAGCCATAAAACGAAACTGAAGATTAAAAATAAATTTTGTTGACTGGTAAATTCGTCGTCTTACAGAAAAAAAATTTTTTTTGTATTTTCTATTCAACGATCAATTCATTTAATTTTAAAGGAAAAGGGAATAAGAAAACGATGGGGATGAAGAAACCAAATGTTAAGAGCAGGTAATAAAAAAATAGGGAATATGCACATTAAAACAGGATTTTGTTTCATATTTTAACAAAGGCTGAAAAAATGGATAAAACAAATTTCCTCGCCTGATATTTTTGCTACAATACATGCTGTAAAAAATTAACCGTTTTGAATCTTTAATTTATTTTCGAAACTCTGGGGATTTGAATTTTGTTTTGTTTTTTTGCATGGATTGGGTTGTAATATGGTTTTGTCTTTAGATTAGTGATTTAAGAAATTTTAGCCCCGTTACAAATTAGCAAATTATGTATACTGTATAATGGGGTGTAATTTGCTTGGTACTCTAATTATGTATACAGCTTTTATTGTATTATATACCAGTGACGGAGAGTATTTACTGTCTGTCACGTGTTATTTTTGATATTAATGCGGCCAAATTAGGATTGAACTGGCTTATATAACCCATCTTAAATAGAACAGAGTAATTCTATCAAATGCATGTTAATTCCGAGAAATTACAAATAATTCAAGGTCTACAAATTAATCAAAACTGTTTAGGTTATTTTATTAGATATAGAATTTATACGAGAGTCAATGTAGCTTAGGTCAGTTAACCGACCCCATGTCGCGGACGAGACAAATAAGCGACCCAAGCACATTACGACGACCGACCGACCTTATTGCCGATAGCTACATCGCCGACAAGAAGGTTGAACGATACAACACACAACTCTGCTCAAACCGACGAGCTCCGTTAGTGGGATAGTACCATATCGTGTTTTAAAATATCGCATTTTGAAATATGTATCGCCTTTTGTACCTATCGCGTTTTGAACTATATCGTGTTTTGTACCATAACGCGTTTTCTTCCGTATCGCCGGTACATTTATACCTTCTTTCTACCTGCTTGAATTGCTCCCATTATTGCATTTCACTTACAATACTTCCGTTCTATAAGCTTCCTCATTTCTGGTGCGCAGGTTGGGTAAATATTTATTTTTACAGGAACTTGGTTTATTGAATGTAATTAGAGATTGCGATCGAGAATTCATATTCCGAGAATTTTCGAGATTTCAAAATAATTGTTAAACCTCGCCTCTCGACATCAGTGGATCAAAAGTAATTTTTCTTTTAAAATCATATTTAGTCATCACTAAATTTGACCGAAAAACTTAAAATAATTCAGATCAAAGTAGAAATAATTAAAAAATAAAGTTTACGTGCTGGCTTTTGAACTACAAATTAGCCCGAACAAGTAAAGCTTTTAGTTAAAAACTTATTTCTTCCTATTGTCCAGCCTAACATTAATTAAAAGTATCTGATTTCAAGAGTAGACGAAACATAACTCAAAATAAAGCGAAATTACTTGCAATCAACATAATGATATATTGATTTCTATCATCGATCGATAAAGCATCATGATAAAGCATCAAAAATGTCGAATTTTTAAAGTATCTTGGATATTCTAGAAAGTTCTCAAACATCTAAGTATGTATCCGTAAATATGTAAAGCCATAGAAAATCCTATCAACCTGGGTATTCTAGAATAATTTCGAATAATCTAGGAAAGTGGAGAAATCGAAGTTTTAACTCTGCAAGTTCCTGCACAACACAAAGCTAAGCGCAGAAAATTGCCATACAAAATTCGAATAAATTTGAAAACCTTTAAAAACCGTCAAAAATCGTCAATGTCGAGAAACTTAAGAAATCTAGAATAAACCGCAAAACAATCTCGATTACCCCAGAAAAATTCGAATAATCTCTGTATTTTGTGAATCTGGATTGATCTCGTTATGTCAAGTAACTTAATGTTACTAAAATTATTAAGCAAGGTAAAGCTAAGCAGCACAAAGCGATATGCAATAAAAAATGAACCTCATATAGTATCGAATAATTTCGTCAATAGCTAACGATCAAATTCTTCGAATACGCACGAACTATCAAATACACCCGACAGTCTCAAACGTACTCGTATAATCTCGAATAACCTGACAGTTTCGTAACATCGAATCATCAATTGACTCTCGAACATTACACGTCCCATTTACATGCTATACACTCCAATAATCTCAAGAAATATTAAAAGTGATCAAAAGATGAAATATGAGACAAGGGGATATGAAACAGGAGAATCCGCCGAAAACAACAAAACAAAAAAAAAACACCATCACTAATTGCAAAATTAATTGAAATTTGCAATTTCCTTAAATTTAAAATAGTTTTTCGAAATAAAGTGTTTATTTATCATTTACAGGTAATAAAAAAGATCGGTAAATGTGAAACTATGGCTGCGGTCGAATTCTCGGGTAAATCGTTCAATACGGTAAATGTAGATATTTACTGTTTGTTTCAAAATTTGATTTGTGAAAGGTTGAATTTGAAGTGCAAAAGAGGTAAGTTTGGCGCGTACAAAACGTACAAATAAATCAACCCAACAAACACTAAAATCGTTAACGTTTGATGTCGAAAGCTTTGATTTCAAATGAGTTTAGCAAATCTAAATATCTGCCAGAACCTAAAGACCTAAATCCATTTTTAATTCTATGGAGTCAGATTACATGTTTACTCTGACATTCACCTTCAGCAACCGAGAGAAGAAATTGTTGGGTCTGTCTTAAGAAAATATGTAAATATGTAATAGCATGATGAACGATTTCTTCTTTCTCTAAAAACTAGACCACCGCTTTTTCTTAAAAATTTTCCAGAAATGTCTCGTTTTGGAAATTTGAAAGAGTGGTTTACTTTAGGCTTAATCTGAGGTACCATCTATCTAATCTTGACTTTAAACTAATATTCGAACGCTTCATAAATCTCGTAGACCCCAATAACCGTTCCCTCTTTCCCCAGCTTCTGGTGCTGCGAGTACTACTGCGTAGCCTACGTTGAATTTGTATTATGAAATAAATCGCAATTTCAAAAAGAAGGAAGAGAAACATCTCAAATCTCGGGGGGGGGGGGGGGGGGGGGGGAGGGGGGGGGGGAAGAACCACGGGGAAGAAAAACTTCAACTTGAAACTTTCAATTAAATTCAAAAAGTGTGAATGTCACTGAAATTGCTGAGGCTGTGGGATTTAACTGAGTTATTACCATGCAGTCACGTCAGCCAAAAAAGTTACAAGTAGTGGAAAGGGGAAATGGCGAAAACTGGAAATTTCCCATATGCAGCTAGCCTAAATGTGGGAGTTACGAATTTAATCCCCCGAAGGCATCTGCTTGGTTAATTGAAACCAAGCATTCCGACCAATTTCAAAAGTATTTTAAGCGACCATTGATCGTTACAGGTGGAGAAAAGTTATCAATTTTCCATGAGCAAATAGAAAAGAAAATGCTCAAATCATGAGGTCAGCAAATTGTGAATTTCAAAAGCTCTCAATTTATTAAACGAACCTTTCACAATACTGGTCAATAAATCTGCTCTATTGTTCTGCCCCAAAATTAATCAGATTACTGTATTATGATGGGTGGAGATAGGCTAGTAGTCCTCAAGGCATTTCATAAGGTGGAAATACATTTACAGAGACATTCAAAAAGACCGAAATAAATTTTGCTCAAAAAAGTTTATTAAACAAATATATTTATTTGAACTTGAAAGGCCCTCGTCAAGGTCATCGAAAAAATGTTAATGCAACCGCGATTTTTTGTTATGTACTCGTATAGCTAAAATTACTCGTAGCAAGATCTTACCGTAAAATTGTGGTTTCTATTAACATTTTCTCGATGATCTGGATGAGTCTTTTCAATATCAATTATAATTTCAAATAACAAAAATTTAACCCATTCAACTTTTGCATGTAAGATGTAACACACGCCAATCAAATTTTCGCAGGTCAAATTTTTTTAAAGCTAAACTAAAGAATTACACATTTTTTGATATATTTACTTATAAACTAATTTAAAAGTGAATTATGGTACAGTGTGAATGCACTTTTATTATTAAAATTGCAAAGTTAGGTCTTATAAAATTGTATTAAATATTCAATTGTTAACCTGGTCAAAGAGAGTTTTTCTTTCTTATAAAATATGAATTGGAAATGTGTATTTCTTATTGAAAATAATTCACTCATTTTGACGAAATTATTTAACGAATCATAATTTTCTCTTCAGTCCTTTAAGTGGTATAATCTTAATAGATTACACCAGTCAAGATATGAAGTAAGCGCATATAATCGATAACCTGCTGTGAAGATAGTGCAAGTAATCGAAGACCTCGTTCTCCGTAAATGAAAATTAGTTAAGGTTCAAGCCATCACTTATTCCGGAGTAAGAGCAGTCGGAGTTATAGAAGGTCGATAAACGGACTCAAAATATGATACAAATAAATTGCAGATTTCGACAGCCTGACTGGTAGTAGAATTCTGCTACGACCTTAGATGAAGACAATTCCAGCCACTTTCCGTTTATTGTTTATAAAGTTTCAGAAATCTTTTTGGAGTTTGAATTTATATTATGCTCAATCTCTAAGATGTAATAATTGTACACGAATGAAATGGAGGAGTGAAATTTATTACTGAGTTTTTCAATATTTATCAGTTCCATATTGTAGCAATGTTCACGAAATAGACGTTTATTTTTAACTAATGGAGCATATCTTACAATACCACCTTTAAGACTTTCATAGAGCTGCAATACAATATCGTTCGAATCTCGTCACGAAGAAAATCCCAATCCACATTGACTAGAAATTCGTTTAGAGAGAGGTAACTGATATCTCTGAAACCAAAAATTAAATTATTATTTGAGTAGGCCTTTAGTAGTCCATTTTTCATGATAGATATTAATAGAGATTGGAGTAAGAAAAATGCTCTCACTGCCGGTAAATTATGTAGCATATGTCGTTACTCGAACATACTCGCGTAGTTGCGATTTTGACAAAATATTCCGTAATTGTGAAGGCCCTTTCATCGGTAGCGGAATAAAAGAGTGTAGTCAATCCAGAATAAGTCCGACAGATTGAAATCGCCAACAATCATAAGTTGCTCATCATCACACAGAAATGGTACCCTGTTAAAGTTAGCCGAAAGTAAAAAGTCGATAATGTAGATTACTTTATTAACATGCCAACCTAAAATAAAAAAATTAGTGCAGTAAACAGCCAAAAGTAATTAGGATACATGGATTGCAATAAAATTTTTTGTAAATACTCGTATGTGGAAAACTTTGTTTAACCTAATCGTCGAAAATATCGGAAAATCAGAAGAATCCACAAAATTGGAATAAAATCAGCCTCTAGATGGTATATCTGAAGATGAATCGTTTTTATGTGATTTTTCAATATAGCTATAGCTTGAAAAATATCAATTCAAGTTTCCCGTAGGAAATCTGGGAAAATTCGATTTTGCAAAAATCAGTAGAAACTTTGTATATCTGTGGCAATAAGACATAGTAGCTTATGTCAACTTAAAAAAAAATTGAGGTATCCTGTAAATTCACCAAATTTGACTTAAGTGCGCTAGCCTTGTGACCAAAGGATGTAATAGAAAATGTTGAATATTTAAAATTTAATTTTATCTTAAATCGGCATAAGCTACTATGTCTTATTGCCACAGATATAATCAATTAGCTTCTAGAGTGTTATGTCTGGAAATGGATTCGATAGATGTAACTTGCGAGTCAGGTTTTGCCAAATAAGAATATTGACAAAAGTCTTCAATGCTATCCACGCATCCTTAGTAATTTTTAAGCTAAACACTACCGATTGAGAACGACTTCATTTTTTATTTCCAGCTGGAGCAACACAATCTGCATTAAGGTTTTTTTCTACTTTCTGCCGGCAACTTTTCACGTTTCCACTGTATATCCAAAATCGACAACTACTTTCCATCTTTGACGATAAACGATTCTAGTGTTGACAACTCTTATTCAATAGAGATGCTAGGTTTAACTATTACCAGAAAGATCTCTTGGGCAGATCAAAAATTTAAATCAGCGGTGAGCAGTGCCAAATGTTTGCGATATTTACGCCGTTGTAAATTCTATTTTATTTCAACAGAAAATCTTAAAAATATACAAAGCGTACATAAGACTGAAATAGGAGAATTCGCATATTTGAGCCAGCGCTTCCGATTTCAGATATTAGTCTCTCTTCATCCCTTCATTCCCTCTCCCACAGGCTTAACTAGGCCTTTAACAAATCTAAGACGACCAGTTCATCGTTACAACCTTGAAGTGAAATTTGCCCACACTAATAAGTTCAAAAATTCGTTTTTTTACGAACCACCTGATTATGGAACGGACTGGACAATAGGGCCTTTCCCTTGATTTATAATTTAAAGAGATTTAAATTAAATATCAAAATTCGAACATTCGAAGACAAAAATCTCCATTTAATTTAAATCCGTTTCCTTTCCTTTATTTTCCTTTTGGTAGTGATGTGTGCTTGTCGTTTATGCTCGATGATATTAGGCAAGTAATTGCTAAGCGTTGCCGTTTAAAATAAAAAAAAATATATAAAAAGTCGACGCACGCGAAATATACACAGTGAGTAGTGACAACCCAAGATTTGGCGATATTTATACGAACAGCAATCCCGAGAATGGCATGCCATCGGTTCATTCGATATATCAAATTTCACAGCGACCATACTCAGCCGCCTTTAAGACTGGTGTTGAAGTTATACCAGTCTTTTCGATGGACAGCGTAGTTGGGAGGAAAATAATACTGTGATCAAAAATCCTAAGAATTTTTAAATAAAACAAAAAAAGTCATTATGCTTTCAAAATTATTTCATCCCCTTCAAAGTAATTGCCTTTGGATAAAATAAACTTATGGCAACGCTTTTCTTCAAAACAGTTTTAAAGTCGATTTTCGGAATGGTCTTCAAAACTTACTTCGATTCGGCTTGTATATCTTCAATCGAGCCAAAACGATGTCCCCGGAGCGGTTTTTGAAGTTAAGGGGATAGCCAGAAGTCATACGGAAATAAATCATGTGGAAATGGCGGTTGCAAAACGATATGGGTGGAATTTTGGGCCAAATTGTCACGCACAACCAATTTAGACTTCGGAAGATGCGTTTTTGAGGCAAAATTTGATGCAACTTCTTTACTGAACTTTTTAATGTATTTCTTTAGAAGAAAATAAACAAGCGTGTCTCATTAACTACTAAAATATTGACACTACTATCAATTTTGAGTAACTACTGAGATTCATTTTTATCAAACATCACAAGAAGAATGATAAATTTCCACAATTAGCAAAAGTTTCACCCCTTAAATCTCATAAATGATCATACTAATCCTATGATCACTTTTTAAATCGAGGTCAGGTGGTACCAAACTCAACTCTTGATAACAATATTCAAATCAAATAAAAATTAATTCGTCTATTGACGAAACCGAAAAGAAACGTACAACCAAAAACCAAATTTTAAAACCGGAAACTCCTTACTGTTGTATTCCCATCTTGTGGGAAAAAACATATTTTTCGTTTGTTTTCTCATTTTCTTTTATTCAATTTTCAAATATATCAAAGTCATTTAAAAGAAATATTTTTGTGTTTGCATATGTTATGCAAAAAATACATTTTGCACAATACCTCGTTATACGACTGAACGAGTATTATGTATGTTGAATGCATCGTCGTTTACCAGGTCAATGGCTGGGTTGATTTTAATTTTGGATTTTCCCAGTATATATTACCTTGCGTTTACATACGTTTATACACATACTTGTATGAGATAAGATTGCACAAATAAAAAATAAAATAAAAAGGAATATAAAGGAATTTAGTTTAGGGAATAAAGTTCAGTCTTCCGTTTTTGTTTTTGTGTGTGCGATGCAACTCAAAAAGGTAGACAATTTTGTATTACATATGTGATTTTCGAATCCCTTAAAAATAAATATCGTGTGAAAATTGGCTACCATTCAATAAACGATCGAATGATCATTTAGTTCTCATGAAAAATTCAATAAGATACATAAAGATAAATCTCACCTGCTTTTTAGAATCGCGATCATCTTTTATGTCAGTAACACGTTCGCGAATTGGTCGAAGCTGTTGCGATAATGGTGTGACTCGATCACGGGCTGCAGTTACGGCTCTAGTTAATCCCTCGACTAATCGTGTAAGTTCAGCCATGCCACGTTGTTCGATAGGTGAATCGGGACGTGACTCATTATTTAGTGGGTCTCCCAATGATACGAATTGTCCCGTCGTTTCATCATTTGGCGTATCGTTGAGCGAGGTCGATAGTGTTGGATCTTGAGATTTTAAATTTTCAAGTGTTAAACTCAAATCAGTCACTTCGGCTTTAAGTGATGCCAATTCGGCACGTTGCTGTTTATAAACACTACTCTTAGCACGAAGCGTATTAACATACTGCTTTAATTCGTCGCCACGCAAAATAACTTCACCAACTGTTTCCTGCAACTTTTGCTGTTTTATTTGCAACATTTCATCAACCTCACGCAATTCTTTGGTCGCTTGATTCAATTGTTCGGCGGCCATTTCTTTATTTCGTGCCACCATAGCCGCCTGCTGTCTAAACGGTGCTAACGTATCGTTTTGTGTATCTCGCTCAGCCATTCGCCGCTCAACCATAGACTGCACTTCTTTATTTAATTCGTCCACCCTTACTTGCAGATCGAATAAATAGTCCCGTGAAATACCCGGCTCATTTAACACCTCCTCGAGTATTTGCACCTCAGCTTGTTTAGTTTGCAATTCTTGTGGTAATTTTTGTTTCACCATAAATTCCAAAACTTGTGTCTCCTCGAGTATACCTTCCATTAAATTTTCAGGACTAGCACCTTGCGCCGATAGTCGAGCCGTTTGCAATTCCTTTTGTAAACGCTCATGATGCTGCGTAGCTCGATGCAAACCTTGCTTTTGCTCATCCATTTGTGATTGTAATTCTTTTTGACGTTCCCGCTCAACGCGCAAATTATGGGCAGACTCCAAAAATAATTCTTGCTGCGGAATTTTATCCAAACGTGATTGCGCCCGATCAATACGTTTCTTTACGTTTTCCGTCTCCATTTCAATAGCGTTAATATCATTTTTGAGTTCACGTGTTTTTGTACCTTCGTGCATTGCGGCTTGATGTGCTCGATGAACCTCTTTAAATTGTTCCATCGCCATTTCGTACTCGGTGTACAAATTTGATATGTCCGGAATACTTAAAGCGTCCGATGGCAAATTGATTGGAATTAAAAATTTTGCCAAGTAAGCAGCTTGTCGAATAGTCTCCGTGTTCTCGTAGATCCATCGGAAAATTGGATAAATCACTTTCTTGTCGGCATGCATAATCGAGTTACGAAAACCACCCGGATCCGTTGGGTCGACGTGCGGTGGACGATATTGTATATTTCGTAGTCCTTCCATCACTTTTCGCGTATAATCATCCGGTTCATTGTCACGTATCTCATATTTTGAGATGGCATCAAATCGCACCATTACATTCACTAACACTTGAAGTAAGTTTTCCGCTGACAAGGAATCGAATGAGATCAAATTGTAATCGGTTTTGAGCAGTTTATTTGTTTCGGTCACAATAAATTTAGTGTCGTCAGCCATTTTCACAACTTTTCACTTCAAAAACTACTGTGTGAATATAGTTGATTATCGATCCAACTGGAAAAAAAATTTGGTTTTTGTTTAGTTTCGTGTGACCATAACAACGCGGAACAAACATTTCAAATCATAACAAACACGTGTTGAATATAATGCGCCTGAATGTTGTCACTGAATAACGTAATCAGCACTATTATCGAAAGCGATACGCGCTGAATAAAATACGCCTGAATTTATACGATTGAGTAGTGATAATTAAATTATTGAATAGTGGTTGTTAGCACTTTTTTCGTTTTTTCTTTAAATTGATTAAATTCATAAAGTTTTTCTTAATTTATGCACTCAATAGTTTATAACTGTGATCTGTCCCACATTGAAATTATTCTTACATCTTACATATTTCTTGATTTTGTTGTTGTTATTGTGCGTAATCAATTTGTTCGCAATTTCTTTGGTTGTTTCTTATTCTCAGCTTAGGATTTCTGTTGTGTATTGTTTGCGTACAGAGTTACAGTTTTTGAGAGTACTTTTGCCGATTACTGATCAACTCATTAATTATTATTTATTATTATTGATCGTTTGTGTATATGTAAGTGGTTTTAAGCTTTAAGTAATTATTTCGTCTCATGGTATTTCTTAATTCTTATTTGTTGGTTAATTTCTTCATTTATTATGAACATTTTTAGCTAATTTTAATACGATCTTAGTCTAGTATCATGTAACGGATTTTTAACGTTACTCATATGGTCAGTTGTTGTTTTTCAATAGTTCTTACAGCTGTGTCAGAGTTTAAATATTTTATTTTGTGGTTTAACTGGTATAATTATTTGGGCATTTAAAGATAAGATCACTTGCGAAAACGATTTAGGTAATCATGCACGCACAGTTGGATACCTTTGTTGAGATTAATTAAAAGATATTAGAGGTTAATTGATTTATGTTTTATGTTTCATTGGCATGCAAAAACTGGATGGTAATTTAGTGTTTTAGGTGTGTAATAAAAGGAAAATAAGAATCACACAGATCGTAATTGTTAGCGAGAAGATAGAATATTCGAGTGAAATTTTCGAGTGGAATTTGTAGGCATATTTTGAAATGAGCTTGATTAGAATTGACAAATTATCGGAACTTAATTACATAATTAGTAATGATCGCAACTCTCTTCAAATTTATGATTGAGCTAATATTTTAAAATTCCACTCAAAGGCATTTGATTTGAGAATTTTTCAAATATAATTATTACAAATTATCATAGGGATATTGAATACAAACTACAGAGCTCTCGTTAAGGTAGAATATAAAATTTCTGAGATTGATGGGTAACTGGCAAAATTTCATTTAACTTTTTCTATCGACGTCTGCTGCAGTGCATTGTGGTTGTGGAGTTCACCTTCAAATGGTTACCGTGGATGCAGTGGAAATTACGGGAAAAAATAGAAGTACAAGTAATCTGCTGAACTAGTAATCCAGTTCTGCGGATGTGCTAATAATTAACACAAGCATACCGTTTATTCCACTTATTGGTCGCAACTGATTGCATTTCACTACTCCAGACTGGCGTAAGTTTTTTCTAAATTTTTCTCGTTTACCATCGTGTTCACATTCTGGTGGGACAAATCAAGGTTTGGTGAAAACACGTCTAAAAGCCCATCGATAGTTCTTCAAAATGATTAAAGTCGATCAAAGTATGTATGGAGGGAAAAATTCTGGTAAAATGTCTAACGTCAATGGCTTTGTCAATATTTTAAAATGGAAATTCCAGAATATTTTCGAAATAGATGAGACATGTTGTATTAAAGATATTTTGGCTGACATAAAAGTCAAAGAGAATTGCACTCCAATTTTTTGTAAGTATTAGGAAGTCCCATTTGCTATAAACGATAAAGTCCTTAAAGAACCGGTTACTGGTTATAGAATTATAAGTCCAGCCATGTTTAGCCAACGGTCCAGTCCTATAGTCTGCGTCCCAATATTGAGATTTTAGAGTGCCTGTTAATAAAGTTCTCAAAACAGATCAATATTGACTACCAAAAGTGGAGACTATTTTTGCAAATATTGCAATTCAAAAAAGTTTTTAACTATTAATACCGAATGGGGGTTATTACAATTTAATTGGCCGGCTACGTATTGGTATAACTTCGGACCGGTAGCCCATCAGTGGTCCGGAGTTTCAATTTGTGATCCCAAGTACTTGTAATAGCCTTTATAAACTCTACACAATAATGCGGCTTCACCGAAGAAGAAAATATGACTAGATTGAGAAAGTAGCTAAAGGGAGATGCCTTCAACGCTGTAAAAACTGATGCTCTTATGCCAGGCTCACTCTACTGCCATGAGTACAGTGAGGAAGCTCTGCTACTATATCGCCGGCGATCTGACAATACCTGCTAAGTTCACTTATCCTTTTTTCAGTAGAACTAGAAAACTGAATAAATTAAGTTGGTGCGGCTATTGATAATAACGAATATTATTAAGTGAAATAACGAGAACAAAAACTTTTTCTACGGTTAGAAGGCTCTCACAATATGTACGCATGCATTATGATGTTAACTGATTAAAAATCTCGTTTTCATCAAAAATGTCGGTTAGCAGGTATTGTCAGATCGTCGGCGATATACTGCTACCGAGCAGGTAAAGCAAACACCTACTGTGAAGCTCGAACGATTGAAAACTATAATGGCATTATCCAAAATGGAAGAATTAAGAGTGTCAACAGTACAACGAGAAGAAGACGCTGCGCCGAATATGCAAATCACTTGATCGCCTGCCAAGAAAATACCGGGAGTTTGCATCATTACCGGTCGTCAGGCGCTGGAATGAATAGTACCTCGAAAAAACCTATATGTAGGTTGTTTGAGAAAGCATTGGCTCCGCGACTGTAGAATTCAATCAAAATGCGGAATAGATTATAGATGGTTCCGACCAACCAATATGCTGTTACATTCACAGCCAAAGACGCTGAACTCTATATTGATAGAACGAAAACCTCGCGCAATCGACGAGTAAAGCCACGGCAACAGCGAATTTACATGTACTGTTGTACAAAATTATAAGTATATTACCAGATAGTGCCGGTGGTAATGTCCGGGAAAGCAGAACGAACGGTGTCTACATATTTATGCATTTCTCTACGGTGGACCCATAGTAACTAGTTCTTAAATGGACGAGCGACATCGCTTGGGACAAGGAAGCATAGCTGCAAAGGGAAGTTACCTATTTCCCAGCCAAATCTCAGCAACCGATATGAACTTCAGGAGGTCTCCCAATGCAGTCAATTGAACGAGATGTGTTAGAAATACTCAGCCATTTAAGAAATCTTGATATTGCGACATACACGTACAACAACGTATTTTGATAAGTTTGGATCACTATCAGCTGTTGGATCCGCAAAATACAGTTAATAGAGGGTGGGGGATCCATTAGCGATACTTAAGCGTATTGGATGGACGCTACAGGGCGGAGCAGGAGACAAGATGTTCAACTACGTGTTACTGAACCATCACAAAGTGGCAGCCCAAGATCTACACGAGTATGTAAGAAGTTTCTTCGCATTGGAAGGCCTAGGAGTGAAACTTTCCGAACACGAGGTAGAATCTCACGAAGACGCTAGAGCAATAAAAATACTTGCGGGGATGGTGCGAAAAACTAACGAGGGCTGGTAGGAAACTGGATTGTGGAGGAGCGATGACATAAAATGTTCACTTTCATGACTGATGACCGTGCATCGATTCTAGAGCTTCGAACGGTAGCTTTCGATAGATCTAGAAGCGGCCGAAAATGTCAATGCAAATGTCATCGAGTATAAGGAGACAGTCAATGGAATCTCATTAAAATCAAATCTGTTGTCTGGTCTTGAGCTATTGGCAAACGTCGCAGCCGTGCTGTTTAAATTTTGTGAACACAGGTATGCCATCAGTGGTGATATCGCCATTATTAGCCCAGTACGTGAAGAATCTGAATGCAGAGAGGTATCAGGAACAGAAACCACGAGCGTATGAAGCAATCAAACATCACCACTATGTCAATGACTATCTCTAAACCAATAGAAGTATGTAGGGAAGTCACGCGCCAAGTGATTTATATTCATCTAGAAGTGTGTTTTAATCTGCAAAGTTGAATATCCAAAGCACCCCGGATGTTGGAATTAATAAATCCCAATCAGATTGAAGCCGAGAGGATGTTAGACGATAGCGACAGCAGCACAAAAGTCTTCGGAATATTCTGGTACACGACTGATGACACACTTCGGTTTCGTGTTAATATGCAGCGGATACGTATAGAATATTTACGAGGAGAAAAGTTACGACAAAGCAAGTAGCGCTGCGTATCATAATGATGTTGTTTGATCCACTTGTGCTAACTAGATTTTTTATTGTGCAAGGCAAGTTAATCTAGAAAGGGATCTGGTGAACTGGGGTACATTGGGACGAGAAAATTAAGCCGGATCAGATTAGGAAATGGTATAACTGGTTAGAAAACCTTTTTCTGTTATCGAAAATATTCGCTTGCCAAGATACTATTTTTCGAACCCTGACACTTCCACGTACCAGTTACATACGTTTGTGGAAGCAAGTGAACTTGCAGCAGCAGCAATCGTATATGTAATGTCAAGTTTCCACTACTAAATGTACCACCAAATGTACCATCAATCAGGTTAAGCAGCGATATCACATACTCCGATTAAGAAGTTGCCTAAAAAACGTGCTAGCGAAGTGTGCGCGACGTCACATAAGAGATACGAGTCCCGAGGTACCAGAAACGGCAGAACTACCAAGCCCCTTTACGTTTGTTGGAGTAGATTATTTCGGCCCAATCTCTGTCAAACATGGTAGACGTATCAGGTGCAATTTTTACGTGTTTGACTATAAGAACTATGCATCTAGAATTAGCTTTTGATCCTTCGAGCATTTATCGATAGAAGAGGATTGGCAACTGAAATATACAGTGACAACAGGTCTTGCAGAATGCCAGCAACGAAGCCAACGCTAGACCGGTTTGCCAACATTAATTGGAAATTTAATCCACCGGCCGCACCGGTGAACGATTTCGACATGTCGAAACGGAGACAGACACTCACTCCGAATCACTTTCTGCTAGGTTTCTCTGCAAACACTGTCAAAAATGACCAATCATTTTTTTTGTGTCCAACATCAATTTTTCGACGTTTTGAATGTCCTAGATTCCTGATAAAGCAAAAAAAAAGAATGTTCGGTCGTCTATAAAATTCGTACGGATGTCTGTACTCACGGCCCGTGGAGTCAAGGCGTAGAAGTGAAACGCTTTTGGAACCTGTACATCAAGAGGATCGAGTACCTGCCATACAAACTAACCCAGAACGAAGTGGTGATTAACACGTGGGGGTTTTTACTCGTGCGTTGAGCTGGAGGTCTCATGAAATTTTCGGACCTTACTGATTGAGGAATTGAGCTGAGCCTTAAGTTTGTAAGTTAAGTTGAGGGCTGAATGGCTGAGTCGGGGGTTGAATTGAAGGTTTAATTGGAAGTTGAGTTGGAGGTTGGATTGAATTGACTTGAGATAAGTTCATGTATGCAAGTACGAGATAAATTCATGTAAGTCAAAAATTAATTAAAAAATCAAAAGAACCCCAGAAAATGCTCGCAGTATTCTGTTTTTAGTCAAATCCTTATTCCGAAAATACAAATGAACTAACAAGAATTTCGGAGAATTTTCATAGAACTGGCAATAGTTTTCCACTATAAATAAATAACAAAACTGGATATTATTCGCTTAATCGGGACTGGGGGAATAATTTTGAGTGAGCAATCTAGCCGAAAGCAGGATGTCTTTCAACCTTAACATTGCCTCTTATTCCAATGAAAGTTAGATTTATATCCCACTTCTCTCGCCGTTTGAAACTGGTAAACCCTTGAAATTTCACTTCATACATTTTTCATCGATTAGAACCCGATAAAACACACAACTTTTATAACTACAAACGATTTGTGTTTGTATCTATAATTGTCTACATACTAGTGCTGTACATCATTGTAGTAATAAATTGTATGTACTTACAATGGTGCGTATGTAGAGCATGTAAATATTATAATTTAGCTGCGTTACCATAATTTGAGTGATATAATTATTCCCTTTCTTCATATTACCATCATCTTTCGTCTTAAGATGTTTAAGGTGTATGTAAACACATTCTGCTTGTAACTTTTATAAAAAAAACTCTGTAGCAATTACCATAAATTGGCAAAATTACAATCGTATTGTACATAAACATAAGTAAATTTCACATTTTATAATAACCGTCATTACTTATAATCAAATATAAGACAATTTTCTGTTTTTTATTTTGATTAATGTCTCTTCGTTTCTATTTTTAGAGCCTCAACTTGGATATATGCGCGAGCATAACTTGTACAAGAAGAATTATGAGAACGTAAATAGTAAATTAAGAATTAACATATTTAAAAAATGTTTTACATATTATGTGTACTGAATGATTTCATTCTCTATAGCTGAACCTAATTGATTCGATTTATGTTTGAAGGGAAGATAATTGGCATCACAATTTCGTAATTTGACTAGACAAATGGATTTGATTCGAACTATATATGAATTAATAGGTATTTAGGGCAGTATATTAGAATAATTTATGTTCTCTAAACGAGGTTGTAATACGGTAAATGAACGGGTTTAAACATTTTAATGTATTTGCGACTTGGGAAGGAACAATGGCGCCTTAACTAATTTGTAAGTCCCACTGCTTTCTTGTCTAATATTGATAGCAAAATAATCTACAAAAATCTTCGTATATATAAAGATCATGCAGTTAGTAAAGTGACAAATAAATTCGTTGAATTTCGGATATGAAGCTGAGAAAAGTTTAAAGCAAAGTTTAAAGATTGAATTTCACGGTGGTAAAATCGGGCATTATAACGCTGGCACCGCTCTCTCCATTACAAAAATCCAAATTATATTCTGTTGGACTAGCTTTACAAATCCCGAAGTTGCAGATTCCACAATTTACTGAGATTTAAAAAGAGTGACCCAAGTAACCTCCTTTATTCGCAAGTTCACCGAATACTCTAACGTAAAGTTAGACCATGGTTTCAATGTTGAGTGAGTAAAGATGAAATTTGCCGATTTAAAGTGACGTACCAATTAAAGTGTATTGCAATTAATAAACACGTAAAGGTAACAGGTGGATCTGAACCAAACCAATATCCTTTGTAGCAAATTAGCAAAAAATGTCTGCTTATCTGCTTGCTTCAGAAATAACGCAACTAGCTGAGTAGGCTGGAGAAATTTTCTATCAAATCGAATTTATCGCGCTTATATCATTTGGGGAGAAAGCACCAAATATCATCAGACTCATGATAACAGCCGAATAATAAAAAGATTATGTTATACAAACATTCCGTATGCTTACAACAATATTTTGATTGAAATTAATTAATTGATAATATGTTGATAAAAACTTATTAATTTTAATGAAAATCAACTTAATTTCTGCGTGTAAGATGTAACAATCGGACGATCATAAAAACGATCTCGTTGTTTAGTACCGGCGTGTTTATACCTTTACCAGAGCTTTCTAACATCATAATAAAAAAGTAAATTTCTTATTAATATTCAAAATGCACGTAATATTTCTGTATCTACATATTTGAGTGATTATTGATTGAATGAATGCTCAATATTGTGAAAAGTGAAAATGGTTTGTATAAATGATTAAAAGGTTTGATTGTACTCACAGATACATATCTGTGTATATGTGAGAATTATAATTTTCACTTTCGTCAGGTATTTATTACACACAATATACAGATACAATGTATCAAGCGGCAGTTAAATAATTTTTCATGTCGCAACAAATTATATTTCAAATATCACGCTAACATTCTACAATCATTAGCTGTTGGCTACAAAAAAAAAAAAATTTACCGTCGCATTTATCCTACTTCTTCGCAAAAATAAAACAAAATTGACAACAAATTTTATACCAAACACTTAATTTTTCTGGGTCTACAATTTTTGGACGCAAAGTGGATTCAATTATGGGGATTGTTTAAAATGGCATAAATTGTATTCGTCTGACTGAAAATGATGTCAACAATTATTTATATAAAGATGTTAAAAGATGAAGATGACGATATATGGAGATAATTAATTCTGCACGGAATGGTAAGAAAATGAAAGGCAAAACGATTTCCCTTACTATATTCCAAAGGATCTTTGACACAAATTAAGCAATGAACATGAAACATGCTACTTTGTGAGTTCAAATCGGTCAAACTACAACATTATATACCTTTACCTATACCTAAATATTATGTATATCGTTTATTCCCACATCATAATTCTAGTGTAAGTACGGTTTGCATTTTATCCAAATTATTGGTTATGTACAAATTTGGAAGACTTTCAGAATACATTCTACAGGTAGTGCAGACATAAATCAAAAATTAACGATTTATTTGTTGCTTTTTTTTTTTGGTTCGAAATTGTGTGAAAACCACTATAATTATTTCGAAAGGAAAATTGAAAGACAATCGTTCATGAATGGAAAACGTTAAGACGTTTTTATACAAAAAAAAAAAATGTTTTGGTATGCTGTACACGCAATAATAAAATTAACTGATTTATGTTATTATTATTCTTTATATAGATTTGATAACATACATTTGCCAATATTGCTGTTATCAAGTCGAAAGGGTTTGTCACAAATTGGTTTTGGGAAAGTATAAATAAACTCGCACAACATTTTATAAATTAAAACATTGGTGAAAATAACAATTTCACAACGACTATGTTCTTAATGACAAATGGCTTTCACATTCTTCTCAATCTCTCAGATGCGCTGTTAAGGCAGTAATTGGCTCGTAGACCTTCTAGTCAACGGCACAGGTCACATTTATCGATTCCCACTTGGGAATTTCGGTCATTGGCTAATTAAAGCGGAATTTCCTTCAACGTGGTCTTATCAAGAGAGTGTACCACGTAAACGCTGATGTATCACTATAGATGTGCTGATTGGATAGGAATCAATTGTATTGGAATTCGGCAAAATTTAAATTTGAGCGATTCTACTTCCTTCTGTCATTCTCCTCACATCAATGGAACAGCTCATTCCGTCTAGTTTATTAAATCTAAAAAATTCGTGCAATCCATGGCAAAACCACAAGTGTAAAGCAGCATTTCAATAAAAGCGTCTCTTCTTTCAAAAGCTAAAAATAAACATGGCTGAAGGTCGCAAGGTGATCAGAACTTCGGTTCAGAAAATTAGTTGTATAAAACAAACTCTAACTAAACCATGTAATCCATCACTCAACCCCAACTCAATCTCTAACTCAACCTCCATCTCAATATGGCAGCAAAATCCCAACTCTAACTAAACCCTGAATTCAGCCTCAAACTCAACGTTCAACTTGGGTAATATCCAAAAATCAAAACGGTCCAACAACTGTGTGCGTATGCAGTTACTAATGCCAGTAGCTAACCCTTCGCTCAACTATAATTGAACGCCTTACATCTCAAGTTAAGTCAACAACGCGTATATGAACTCGTCTCAGAACAACTATAGCTAACTTTCATATTTAATTTCAATTCAACCCTCAAATAAATTCCCAAGTGATCCACAACCTAACCCCAAACTCAGCCCTTACCTCAACCACAAGCCAACCTCCAACTCAACCCTAAACTCAGTCCAAATAACACGATTCGACATAAACAAATCAAGTTAACTTCCAAGCTTCCAACTCAACCCTCAACAGAAATCAATTAAAACTTATAAATCAATCTCCAAGTCAACCCACAACTTAATCCCAATGGAATTATGTACTACCATCTGATCAAATTTGACCCGGACTGGTAAAAAGAACAACATTTTTATGTATTTTAATACAAATTTTTATTATCGCCTTCAAAATAGGTCCTTTTGAGCCAATACAAGCATGCTAACGATTAATCCATTTTTCCATACACATCTTATAGGCCTTGACCGAGATGGCCTTTAGTTCCTTCAGCGAATTTCTTTTTATGTCTTGAATCAACTCATGGCGCGTTTCCCGGAGCGGATATTTGAGTTTCGGTAACAGGAAAAAGTCACAGGGAGCCAAATCTGGCGAGTACGGTGGCTGAACCATGACTTTGATTTCGTGTTTGGCCAACAATTCAGTCACAATCAGGCTGGTATATGACGGCGCATTCTCGTGGTGAAAAATCCATGAATTGTTTGACCACGAATCCGGCCGTATACGACGAATTGTTTCACGGAGACGCCTCAAAACGGCCAAGTAGAATGCTTTTTTGACCGTTTGACCCTCTAGAATGAATTCCAGATCTCCTTGATTTTCGACCAACTTTGACGTAGTTTTTTCGGTTTTGGGTCATTTTTGGCGCACCATTTGCTAGATTGTTGGGCAATTTTGACGTCATATAATATTCATAAACTCACCTCTTGTCACCAATTCAAGTCTTTCGGCACTTGCCGTGCGGCAACGCGTTTCATACCTAAAACATCAACCAAAATGTGTTGAATCGATCCATAAGAGATGTTGAGAGCCTCTGATATGTCTCTAAAGCAAACACTATGATTTTCGACCTCAATTTTATTCACTTTTTCGATGTTATCGTCGTTAACAAAGGTGGATCGTTTTCTATGATCTTACGACCATCACTGAATGCTTTCTGCATTCACATATTTGCGTTTTCGATAGGGTAGACTCCTCAAAACACTTCTGAAATATTTTCAATGATTCCGTAGCCGTATTTCCATTGGAAACACAAAATTTCAAGCAAATTCGTTGTTCAATTTTTTTTCTATAGTAAAAATCGTCAGACAAACTTTTCGCGTCATAAACAAATGGCTGCTAAACTCACACTAATGTACGTATTCTGCTCAAACGTCACACGAATATCAAAGAAGGTTGTACCAACCTAGAAAAAAACAATTTTATAGATTCGGTTTACGCGCGCGGTTTAAATGGACCAGTCCGGGTTAAATTTGATCAGATGGTAATTCGATTCCCGGCGGCGGGTGATGAAAAAATCACGGCTGTTTAATGTAGGATCAATGAATTAATCACTCATTATCCGTTGAAAAAATGATTACGAAACTTCATCATGAAGCGGCCAAATTTCTCTAAGGGATGTAGCGCCAGCGAAAAAAAATCCCTAATACAATAATAAAATCAGACCCAACCCAACCCTCAACTTGATCACCGATTCAACCTCAAATTAACAACTGAACCGTAAGGCGACCCCAACTGTGCCTTTAACTCAACCCCAAATCAACATGCCCTAAAACTAGAGTACGCAAACGCTCAAGTAAACTCAAGCTAGCTCTAACTCAACTCTCAATTCAAACCTTGAATAAATCTGAAACTGCTCACATCGAAAACCACGCGTAATATCTCATGTGTCTCGGACACTCGGTTCTTGAGATACTGAAGGGACAGACTTCCAGACATCCCAATATCCAGATATCCAGACATCCAGACCGAGGGTAGAGCAAATTTTTTTTTTTTTTGCTTTTTGGACTTATTTCAAAACGTCGAGAAAAGTGGTTTTGGACAAACAAGATGTTTAGTCGTTTTTGGCAGGATTTCAACAATTTTAGTCCTTGCGGACTGAAGTTAAATCATCTGAATAAGAGCAAACTGAAGTTCGAGAGATTTTGAACTCGGCAAACAGTAGGTGACCTTTCTGGACATTCGCTCTGTCCTCCACTGATAACTTCCTGGAAAGCCGCAAACAAGGGTTTAAAAAATGGAACAACTATTTATACAACAGCCCAGAAAAGGCCAACTTCCAAAGCCACTACATTTGCCTCAAATTTAAACCTCCTTAACTTTTTGATGACACCTTATGTTTCTCGTATGCTAGCTCAGTAATGTGTCGAAAAAAATTCAGGCCTAGACTAGTTGCAAAAGTTTTTGCCGATATTACTGTTCTTCTTTTTACTTTTCTTTGCCAACGAATCAGCCGGTCCTGAGGATATTCCTCCAATTGTCAATTGTTCTCAAAAACTGTCGGTTTTGGCTAAACCTTTATCGGTTCTGTTCCGCCTATCTTTCACCCTTGGCTTTGTTTCTCTTCTATTTGGAAAATTCCGAAATTATTCTTCTATTTTGGAAACAGCTTATGTCTGCCCTTTGTTTTATGAAATTATGATCCACTGATTCACAAATTTCTATCCGTCACGTGTTGAGAATTTTACACATATGGTCGTCTAAAATGAATTTAGCAAAATGAGAAGTGATTAGCAAACCACTCTCTGTACGGGCAAAAATATATTTCATAAATTGTTGGGCGCCACTCCGAATTTCCAGAGAGACTATTTGCGCGTTAACGGATACTCGTGCTTGGTGCTTGCTCAGTCAAGCATTGTACTCCGGCGCAGGTATCAAAGTAGAAATGATCAAACCACAATACAAATCACGACCAAAAGGAATATATCTATTAAAATTGTTTAATGGATGGATGTTGATCTCCGCCAATTGTCGCTCTTTGCCTGGGCTCGTATGCCACGCTTTGCTTAATCCTTATCGCCGTATATTAGGTGTAATAAAAATTCATGTCGTATTTTCAAACGTTAGTTTTAGAATCAGTTGTTTTTAGTCCTTTGACGAGTCAAGACGTGTTATTTTACTGTGTGCTTGTCGAGACACGTCTCCGTTTGTGTTCAATAAAACAAATTTTTTTTTACTCGACCCAGTCGCAATGGACGAATTTGTTCCTTCAGAAGACCATTTAAGAAACTATCGCTACAAGAAATATTTGCGACATTTATAGAGACATATTAGATGTCAGAAATTAATGTCAACGCTGGTACAGAAAGTTCAAATCCGGAAATTTTTACTTAAAAGATGAGCCTCGAAGTGGACGGTGTATAGTAAATAAAGCCTCCATAAAATCTGAAATTGAAAAAAAAACAACTTTAACCATCAAAGAACTGTCAAATATAATCGGCACAAAGTGGTCCATCACTCAGAAGTGTCAATAAATCAAATGAGCTAGAAGTCAAATCAATGACGTGTGTGAAATGTAATGATCACAAACGAAGCAAGGAAGTTCTATAATTGCGGATAATTTGCTAAATCTGCTAAAATAATGCATCGAATGTCAACGTACATTTAATGAGGAGAGGGCAACGAATATATAGCAAATAAAATCCACTGTTGCAAATCTTGAATTGAAGAGCGCTCAGTTATCCGACAATGTGACATATTGCGAGTTTATGAGCGCTATTTAAGTCCTCTGCTTGCAGTAAAATAGGCGACCTGATTTCGGAGTAAATACGTGCCGATTTCAATGAAGAATTAGTATTTTTCATCAGCATTATCATCGGAAATATGAACATTTCATTCATCAAACATTGCTTCAAAGTGGGCGTGGATTTCAACATGAAGTTCAAAATTTTTTCCATGGATAATTGAGCCAAGGGATGTGCATGTAGGACCGTTCGATAACTCAAAACAACGCATACAGCTTCATCCTCGATCAGCGTCAATGAACGTTTCAACAACATCGTATCAAAATTAGGAAACCTCCTCGATCACCCCCACTTCATCAACAGATGGTCACTAATCATCTATACTTTTTTGTACTACAACAATTTTGATCGATTATGATATTTTTGTTATTTGTGAAAAGTTTCCACTCCGCGAAATACTTATACCGTAAAGATTGGTACAACAACATTTGCACCAATCTCAAGGATGGAGGAGTATTAATTGCAGTCAAGAACTCAATATTTAATTAACTTATTGCATATCATTCTTGTTATGACATCATTGCTTGATGACATCATCATCATCATCATTATTGTCGGGGCATCATCGATAGGTGTGAATGATCGTCTTATAATTGTGGGAGACTTCAATCTTCCCAACGTAGCTTAGTTTGATATTGAAGGTGGTTTACGTCATCTTCTGATGATCTACACATATCGGAATGGCAACGAAAGGGGAATGTTTTTGGATTTTCTTTTATCTACCGATAGCATGTGTGCGGAGATCGTGCCATGTGAAGATTTTACTGGTTGCACTAGCGTTTATCATACCCCAATTAATATGAAGATTTTTCATGATAAAGGCAATACCATACTTTTATCACCAAGAATAATTCTAATTTTGACTATATTGCGCTAAATGAATTTCTTACGAACTAGAATTGAAATTTTTTGAGTTACTCAGAAGGACTGGTGACGAAAAGTGCGTCCCATTATTACAAAGCAAGCAATATTTTCGTGAGCCATGGTACAATCAGAAATTAGTTCAGCTAGAGCGACGTCGTAATAAACTCCATTCACGATACTAGATGCACAGCATGGTTTTATGCAGCTTTTAACTTAGCGAAAAAGGAGTTTAATACCTTAAATTGTTTTTTACATAGTATTTATTTTCTGCAGATTAATGAGGAATTCCGAAAAACTTTTTGAGTTTTATGAACGGTAAAGAAAAGATGTGGGATTTAATTCACGAATGAATTTTCAGAGTTATTTCATTATAACTAAAATATATTCCTTCAGGTGACTTTGGGAGGTCTTGGAAAATAGATATTCGGGCGTAAAATTGTCCACTCTTCTCGAATCCAGTGGCAAAAATAGGGGTTTTCATTTAAAAAATGACTTTGACTTTCAAATGACCTTGAAAATTGACCTGCAGGTAAAGGGGATTAATGCAAATAGATGACCCCATTGTCCTTGACAATTTTTGTCTATAAATTTTTTTTTTTGAAGCTGGTGTATTTTAGACGATATTTAGATCCTTCGATTAGAGTGGCCCACCCTGTATATCATTGTAATTGTGGTATTTCCTTATATTGTAATCGATTTTGAGGTAATAAAATGAATAATAATAATGTTCGGAATCACCTTCCTTAAAAATTTAAATTACTTAGTTCAGAGAACATCCGCAATGTTCAATTAATTTTAGTGCAACGTAATAAGGTCGCATAGGAATTAATATCGTAAAAAATAGAATTAGACTCTGGAATTAGAGGGCATAATTTATAAACACTGATATTTTGAATACAATTCACATGACTTTATAGTTTAATAATAGTACTGTTAAGTTATAGATTCCTTGCCCCAATTTAAAAAAAAAAAAAAAAAATCATTGGAGCTAAAGTATTGAAGTCAAAATACCCATTAAATCAAACGTGGGTTAATAAAATTGCACAACAAAATGATCACCTCCAATTAAATTTTATAAACAAAAATTTTATTACATATTATGACTAAATATCACGCATATGTTTGATCATTCAGCATGCGATAACTACAAGAATAATTTCCTTACACAAAAATTCTCCGCACCTACAAAAAAAAAAGCCAATAAAAATTTCTCCGCCCAAGGTCAAAATATCTATCAATTTCCAATTAAAATTTCGCAACAAAAAAAAACGTAACACGCAGAATTGATTCATCATTATCAAGTTCAATGACACCCACCATCCTCGTCCAACGCTCTCTACTCGCACATTCATTTATATACATATGTAAATACATTGAATGGCTAACTCGCGTTCGTTTATACAAGATCACGGAAATATAATTTTTTTTGTTAAATATTTAATTTCGTTTTTTTTTCTTTAGGTGTTTGTCTTAAGATCTTGTTCTCATTTCATGCTGTTTGACACATTAAAAGTAAAACAAAAATGCGATTACCGGCTATGACAATTTATTCACACAAGAAAATAAAAAGTTCATAATGAATCATAAATCGTTTGGTTGGACTTATTAAATTTTGAAGAAATGGAAATTACTTTTTATTAAGCGCATTTACTTCATCAATATTTGTCGTATACTCGTGTGTGTGTGTGCGCGGTGAAAGTTTTGTTTTTTGGTTTCATTTCTTATTTATTTACCTTTACGCATTTAACGGGATTCCGCAGTTATACATATTTGTAATATGGGTGGAGTGTGTTAAACAAACTGAATAGTCATCACAAATATATTTACTATCACGGAACTAAATTTCTTATGCAAACGTCTCAAGATGTATCACCACCAAATGGGTTGTTAAATATTTTGCAAATTACCTATGTACGAGATCTTTTATTCGAGATAACAAAATTAAATTGTTAAATTAAATCGGCGGATGATTAAATTAAACACTCGAACAAACAAAAAAACACCGCTTAATGCGCGAACTGAGTGAGATGAATATCATAATTATGATGTGCGCAATTGTTCCAAAAACGCGGTAATTGAAATACTTTTTAATGATTTTCTGATGGTTACAACTGATAAAGTTATATTTTTGTATACTTCTTGTCTGCATTTACCTTATAGGTTTCTTTTTGGTTTTTGGTCGTTAAGAATTCTTCTTTGTTCTTTGCACAACATTCTTTGTGAGAAAGTAATAACAATTTTATTGAAGTCTGTGTAGTTAAAGTGTAAAGTATCGTTGATGGTTGAATTGAGTATTACGTTTTTGTAAACACAACAGGTGGTAGCAATTTACAACAGAAACTAACGCCCAATTGAGTGAGGTTGGTTACAAAACCTGTTCGGAATTTATTAGTGCGTGCATCGTAGCTTGAATGATGTTTTCAGTTAAGGTGGCCTAATTTTATAGATTTTACTGTCTATTACTGCCTATATAAGTCTTTTATATTTGGCAATAATTTCACCATACTTTAAATTCTTCATCTATGAAATTATCCTTGTTAAAACTTTCGAACCAATTAGCAAATTCCACTGCCTCTTCTTGTATACGGTCCTTCTGGAGCATACTTATGTGTGTAAAGCTCTCAACGGTTACCTGGTTCTGTGGGCTACCAATTAGATTTAGTTAGTTCAGAAACTCTAATAAGTTCAGCTAATTGTCTGGCTATCATTCCTTCTTCTGCTGATTGTACCTTTTCTTGAACGGCGGTTTTGGTCTTATCGACCTTGTCGTTAAGAGGTGTTAAAATTTCATGTTCTTGCAACCGATTTCCGATTCATGATGTCCGTTGACGTTTAAATCAAGCAGCAAGCATATTCATGGAAGAAGTATTCTGAGAATTTCTTTGCGTCACAACGTTCAGACTGCTGAACTCGTATTTTGGTTGTGAGTTACATCGTGTATACTTTCATCCAATGCGATGAATACTTTATGCAGGCTTTAATCTCTTTCATCTTATCTATTGAAATTATTAGCATGTTTTGGCAAAATTGCCTGCGTGAACAACATTCAAAGCGACCATCAAGTTATTTTACATTCCACCTTTATTGTTGTAATGGCGATGCAGAACTTCTTGATTACGATTTAGCAGTAACACTTGTTGTGTGACATATTCAAAATTTTATCATCTGGAAGGTGTATTAGGATTGGATGGCTACGGCTGGGAGATTTTGACATATTCATAGCTTACTTTTAGCAAAATTTAAACAACTCGTAAAGTTGGAACCTATGTAATTTGGCCCTGGGCCAGCACTCTTCATCATTTTTGAAGTAAAATTGGCATTTTTGTTTGAAATGACAGAAGTTATAATTCGTCCTATTGAGGTTCTACGGTTTTATCATGAACTTACACTTAGCTTAATTTTGGTAAAATTTAAAGAAAATCGTTATCGTTAATTTATCAAAAATCTTATCGTCGATATAGTACCACCAAAAAATTGTGGCATGACGACATTTTTGCTTTATACTCTCTCTTTCCATCGCGTGTACATTTTTTGTATTGCGCGTAGCTTTAAAGCTTGGAACATAACATTGTCAAAAAATACCGTAGAACTTATTTCCAAATTCTTTACCAACTAAATCACTTTAAATGATATAAGCTCCGCCTGTTTATTTCACACTTTAGTTGGAAAAATTCTAACTTTAAGGAAAAGTATCGATGTATCGTACTACTATGGTCTTTTTTGTCAATTTTATGTCCCAAGCTTGAAGTTTAACAAAAAAGTTGTTGGAAAAAATTGTTGATACGTCTAAGTCGGACTTGAACACGTCTAAAAACTAAGCAAGAACAAATAACCGCACATTAATTGAAAACAGATGCCATTATGTATAATGTTCAAACATGAAATTTTCCATCGAAAATCGCATTTTCCATCGGATTACGGATTTTCCATTGGAACATGGAATTTTTCATCGAAAAATGGAACTTTCCATCGGGGTATAGAATTTTCCATCCGAAGGTAGAAATTTCGAGTATAAATTCATCTATATAAGTTTCGAAAATGGCACTTTCCAACGGAATCAGGAAATTTTCTATCGGATTACGAAATTTTTCCTTGGATTATGGAATTTATTAGTTCATCCTCCGAAAGGTAATTAAATAAAGAGGTATATTGAGATTGAAATTGTTGAAAACATGGGGGTTGAAAACTTCATTTCAGGAAAACTGAAAATGGAAAATTTCATTTCCATTCCGTCAAAAAATTTGAGCAAATATGTATATGTATATCTAGATTTGGTTGGACCTACATAGCTATTTATTACCAATAATAATAATTGTATTCTGACAGTAAGATGTCGTTTCACCCATTGGGCCGAAGCTTTCCGATTTCGAATATCATATCCAATACCGGTACTTTTTGGAACACCAAAGCGTATAATCACCGATCAAAGTACACAGTTTGAAAGACAACTTCTCCTTGAAATTACTAAATCATTGGAAGATGCGTAGAGAGCACGTGCCGATACCACACTTCGGAATAATGAAATACCTTTCGTGTTACTAGGCAACATTTAAAAATTCCGGCATGTTTTTACCGAGTCCAACAAGAAGTTTTCTGGAAATAAGAAATTGTCAACCGAAAGTTTAAATTTTCACCTGAAAATGGAATTTCCATCGAAAAATGTCATTTTACATTTTTGGGCTACAATGGAGAATCCAGATTTTACGTTACACATTTATAACTTACGCTGGTTGCGGTAGCACTTTTTGGTAGCCACCAACTAACACTGCACTTACTACTTTAAGTACTTATATTTTACCAAACATTTGCAAGAAAATCAAACGACAACCTCTTAAATATATCTGTTGATAAATTAAAATAAAAAGCTGCCCATATTTTGTCAAAGACAACTGTTGTATTATGCGCAGGTTTCCCATACCTTTAGCTATTTTCATTTCTCACGTTTAATTCACTTGGCAGAGCCAAAATATAAAAAAATTGCAAAATACTAGCACACAAAATTTGTGAGAATTGTTTCTAATTAAATTAAATTTCCCATCAGTTTTTGCAGTTTTGCAACGGAAAATATAATTTTCGATACAAAATGGAATTTTGAAGAGGGACTGAAGTACAAAATTTCTTAAATCCCTTAAGCCCGTTCAGAAATTATTCATGATTTGAAACTATGCCTTTCTTGTTACTATAAAGGCATTAGGGCAATAAAAAAGCTCAAAGCTTCCCCAGCAGAATTTACCTATTGACAAAAGATAAGAATTTCAGGCCTGTTTCTACTATTCGAGTCCCGAACAAGAAGTTTCCTGGGATTTAGGAATTTTCCAGCGAAAAATGTCATTTTCAAACGGGTTTCAAGCTTTTCACCGTAAAATGGAATTTTCCATCGGTTATTGGGATTTTTCATCGAGAAATGGAATTTTCTATCGGAAAATGAAAATTGAAATTTTGCGGAATTGGATTGTGTTGAATAACTGAAAATGGAAAATTTCATTTCCTAGTTCGATCTTCCGTCAGAGAGATTTGGGCCCATTTATCTGGATTTGGTTAGGAGTATACAATAGTAAAGGCCTTAACAATAAGACTGTAGCAAAAAATAGCAGCCAATAATAAGAACCGCATTTTGGAACACCAAAGCATATAGCCATCGATCAGTGTACACAGTTTGAACGACAACTTTTCTCTGCATTTACTAAGTGAGCATAAAATTCATACAACTTATAATTGTTACCGTATCATCCAAGTGCGAACGGCCGAACGGATTAGTCCTCGAAAGTTTGCACCGTAATTTGATAGATGCCCTGCAAATTCCTTTCGTGTTACTACTTAGGTATTAGGACAACAAAAAGAGATTATCTCAAAGCCTACCCAACACAACTTACCTATATGGACAAAATTCAATAATTCCAGGCATTTTTTTACCATCCGAGTCTCAAACTAGAATTTTTCTGGAATTATGGAATTTTCCATCGAAAAATAGAATTTTCTATCGTAAAATCGATTATGGAATTTTAAATCGGATTATGGAAATCATCTGAAAATGGAATTTTCCACAGGATTATGGATTTCACTCTGCAACATATATTTTGAAATTTTCCATCGAATTACGCGAAAACTAGAATTTTTCATCGATTTTTTAAATTTTCCACCGAAAATGTAATTTTAATACCTGGGTTGGAGGTTTCAAGTTCAACCGTAAAATGAAAGTTCCATTCGATTATGGAATTTCCGTATGATTATAGCATTTTCCAGTGGATTATGAAATTTTCCTTCGAAAAATGGGATTTTCCAACGGATTATAGAATTTTCATTTTAGTTGGAAATTGGATTAAGGAATTTCTATCGCATTATGGAAATTTCGATAAGGAATTATGCGTAATTTCCATAAGATTTTGGAATTTTTCATTGAGAAATATGAAAATTCTATTTGCCATCGAAATAGCGGAATTTTTTTTCGGAAAATGAAAATTGTAACTTTCCGGAATGGAATTTGGTTCACCAACCAGCAAGCAGTAATCATTATTGGAATTTATTAAGATTAATGTGTTGAAAACACCTTCCGTTAAGCCTGATGAGGATGAGGAATTTGACGAAATGTGATGAAAATATGTATGAGAGCCCTTTCCCATCGATTAGACAGATATAATTCGGTAGGGTTAATTTTATTTCGATACAGCCAGTAGATATCTGGTAATCTTTGTAACACAAAGTAAAATATTCGATATAAATTGGTGTCTCAAGAATTAAGAATGGACTAACAATGTTGCTAAAACTAGGGCACGTGTATATTTTTGATTGTTTGGTATAGGTATTATGCAAATTATGATTAATATTAATTAATAAATATATTCAGCTAATTGATTGGGAAAGAATATTTCTTTTACAAAAAATTAGAAATTATGAAACACAGGTGGATCACGTTTACGAAGATTACCATAACGAATAACGAAATAATGACACAATAAGAATGAGGTAATATCCGCGATTAATTTTTAAAACTATTTGAAACTGTTTTTTATAAAACATTTGAACCATATGCGAATTTATTTGCATGCTCTTTAATGTATATACATTATTTAGGACACAGTTAAATTGTTTTTGGCGATTCCCAATATTTTAACCGCATTCAAATTTTGTATACGACATTTATTTAATTGTAATAATTTACTAACAGTTGTGTTTTCGGTTTTCGTCATAAGTTTTGAGATCCAAACAACAAACTATCAATTTACCAAGGTGGCATATATTATAACCATTCTGTAAACACAGATTCCAGGGATTGATTTATACACAAATTTGGAAATTTTATGTACGGTTGTAAACAATTTTCAAGTGTCAAACAATGGATCAATTATTTGACTCATTTTGTTTAAATAGTGCACGATGAGTAATTAAAGTAAAAGTTATGCCTTTTGTGTAATCTTAATCATGCGCAGTCGTAAAACAGACAAAAGATTTGTTCAAAATTCCGAAAAGTGAAATTTTTATTAAAAATAATTAAATTTAATTTTTTTTTTATTTTACTGCTGCGCACAGTAAATATTTTTTCTAAATTTCTAAATAGAACACAACGAATAGAATAATTGCTCGTTGTTTATATGGTTTCACGACACCGATGACGACAATCAAGAAGAACTATAAAAAATTACGCGGTTTTTTTGTTTTTATGTTTTACTTTTACAAAATTTTGTTTGTTTGTTTCCATTTTTTAGTTGATATGGAAAATTAAGTTCAATTTTCTACTTTTCTTATTTATTCTAACTGCAATTATATTTCTTAGTATTAGGTCTTAAAAATAATTAGGTATACATACTTAAATTCGTTGTTACGCGGTGTTATACTAATAGTTGATTGTAGATTTTTTGCTGTGTAACTTGAGTGTTTGACTTTCGGCCAAACTTGTCGGTTTGACTTTCGTTACTCAACGCACTTCATATTTCTGTGGATATAGGTGATTTTCAATCAAATCTAATTTTCTCTAAAAATTGTAGAAGTCATCGAGCAATTCAATCGTAAGTGGACACAACAATAACAGGTCCAAAAACCTAATATTAGAGCTATTATTTTTGTTCTTAATAAAAAGTTTTATTGTTCATCCGAAAACCTTCGAGGAGTAATTATTTATAAATAGAGAATATCCTAAATCGGTCCAGCACCTCATGATTTCGGCAATACTTTAGCATTTCGTCTGCATCCTTGTAAACGAGATTATAAGCTTTTTAAATCGAAATTAAAAACAATCGTCATAGTCGCGCTTAATTTCATTCCGACGTCTAATTCTGAAAATTTTTGAAAATTTCGTGAGCTGCGTTGACAACATGTCTCAAATTACAAAATCGATTTGCCGCGTATTACAGCTGACTTAAGTAACATTTGAACAAGACATTTATTTATATAATTACACAAGACTATAACGAAATATTTTCAGATAAAAAGAACTCAGATCCTTAGACGAATTTAAACACAAAAACTTTTGGGAATACTCGTGTGTATGTTACAGCCGAGTTAATGCTAAAACTCACACTAACTCGTAGTTCGAATGGCTTGTCATCGTTCTATTTATCTGATGAATTATAGGGAGGTCAACAGTTTCAATATTTTACTAAAACCAATTTTAAGAAAGCCTTTAGTGTCTATTTTCAGTGGTACAGTAGTTTTACGGCCGCTAATAGAGTAAATTATGGAAGCTGCAATAATTTAGATTCTCACAAAAATTTTATTTGAAAAGCGTACACTGGTGAAACTTTTCAAAATTATTATAACAAATTTACCCAAAATTTGCCCAATCCAAGTCTGCCTTAAATCGGCAGAGAGCTAGTCCCTGGCCACCCAGCTCCGCTCTAAAAGTTGAATGTGGTTAAACATTTTTCTGTTTTTGTGTGTTATTTCTAAAGATTTTAATACATTCCACAATCAAAAAGTATCAAGTCTATTAAATATTACGTAAATCAGAGTCATATTAAATAATAATCAAATAAACGCAGTAAAAAATACGAACCTTAGCCCAAAGTGAGACCTGGTGGCACAGGCAAGACTTTTATCTATAGGATACTATACTATATCCTGCAGGGTCCAAATTGCATCGTTAAGTGTATGGCCGATTTTGCTACCGAATGGGCGAACTGCACATAAGACCTTTGAACTCAAAGTACCATTGACATCTGAATCGATCTCAAACATAAAAGATCAGTTAGAGGAGCCGAGCCTGCCAAAGTTCACGTTTTATTAATGGATGAAGTGCCTATGTTACCAAAATATGAACTGGACAAAATTGAAAATTCTAATTTGCCATTTGGAAGGAAGATTATGGACCTGGGAGCTGATTTTCCTCAATGCTTGCCCTTTCAGCCACGAGCCAACCAAAGTGAGCTACTAGATCTATCAATTAGACGAAGTAACCTGTGGATACACTTCACTTCATTTTTACTGGTGGATAATATGCATGTCGAAAATTATTTATTACACACAAAAAAATAAAAGGTCACCACAACACCGAATCGGTGTTACATAGTGTCCCACCGATCGGATATTTATAATTTGAATCCAATCGGATATTATAATAAAAATGGCATAAAATACATTTGGATAAAAACTTTTACACCGCATAAAACCCAAACAGGAACATTCATCTTTAGGAAAACACCTAGAGGTGCATTTTATTAAATCCAAAAGGAGTTTTTATAAAAATTTATCTTTTCGGATAGATAAAAATATTTATCCGTTGATGCGTATTTAATTTTATAAAATATATTCAGTTGGAGAAAAATAAAATACTTTTTCGGATAAAAAACCAATTAACACTGCACATTTTTTGAGTGTATGGTTTTTATCCCATTGGTATTTTATTTTATTGCATATGATTTTAATATGTTCCGAATATTGTAAGAGAATTGAATCTTCTCATCAGGCCGCTGCGACTAGACTGATTCACTGATTGTATCACAATTTAAATTCTATTATACAGAAGGAATATGCAGGTTGCTTTAGCGAATTTAACTAATACAGCCAAAATCTCTTACAATTTTACTTTTTCACGAAAACTCCAAACGGTGTAAATATTTACTCCGATAGAACGAAAATCATCTCTGGGAAGTACTTTTTAAAAACATCCGCTGTTGACAACTTTTGCGTTTACTCCGAACGGTGCAAAAGTATACTGTTCGATCCTTTTGGATATTTTAAAATTTGTACCCGATCTTGCGGAGTTAATATGGTACTATTGGATAAAAAATAAAGTTTTTTTCGGATAAAATACCATTCACACCGCAATATTTTTTTGTGTGTACAATTAGGAGACGGAAAACTTTCGATGAACCAGTTTGATGAAATAAAATTACCGATCTCCTGTCTAATGGCAATCCAATTAACGAAGTGTTCGGAAATTGCCTCGCCAATCACGACTATGAAGAAATGAAGAACGAACTATACTAGCGCCACTGAATAAAGACGTAGGTAAGATCAATGCCGAAATTATCGACCAACTGACTGTACATAGATTCCAAAGTATATAAAGCTTTGATTCAGTCATCAAATTTCAGATTTTGGAGGAGACAACCAAAATTGTGTCAAAAATTAACAATAATTGATTGTTTATCGTGTGTGATCAGTCAAGTTCGTAAGTTGTGGTAATTTTAGAAGGAAGGAAATTGAACATTACTCTCAACCAGCCCATGGACTTCAGATATATATCATTATTTCTTTATATTATTTTTTTCAATTTTTAATCATGTTATCCACTCCATCTTCAGCACACTCTATTGTGAAAGAACTTATGCGCAATTTGCGGTTTGAATTAATTTGCTTCCATATGTGCTTTTCTTCATAATCAAAAATTATAAAAATAATAAATAAATAATAATTTAAGTGTTTAACAATCACACAACAATAGAATCGAGTCATATTTAAAAACATGGCTTACAAGCCTTTTTAAATTGGTCAGTTAATTTCTAGAATGGGTTTCATGCCAATCTGTGTTTTTGAACTGAGTTAGTTCCAATTTTTAGAACCACATCCGAAATTCATACTAAAAGCAAATTTTAATCATAGAAACAAAACAAAATAAGCCAGTTTACAGAACTATATTTGGAACTCATTCGGATAAGAAATGACGTAATTCCAATCAAACTGGAAATTTTCTAGAGCCACACTCGGAACTCATTTTTACATCTCATTTTCATCATACAAACCGAGTCTTATCCAAATCGGTTGAAAATGGCTTAGTTGCATTCAAATTGGGCGTTTTCCAGAACCACGTTCGGAACTCACATTAGAATCTTATTTTCATAGTAAACACTGAGTTTCATCCCAATCAATTAAGAAATGACTAAGCTCCATTCAAACTGGCCACTTTCTAGATCTCATAAGGCTATTTTACAGAAATCCCATTGATAAAAAAAGTGACAAAATAAGAAATAAATAAAAATAATGCAACCACAACAATTGGATTTTTTATGAGAAATGGAATCCAGGCTCCACTGGAGGACTCTTACAAGAATTTTCCTGGCACTCAAAAACCCCCCGTCACCAAATTTATCAAAATCGATCGTGCCGTTTTCGAAACCCAAACAAACATATAAACAATTTTATGTCGTTTAAATATAGTAGATAAAAAACGCTTCCTGACTGAGTTCATTTTTACAGAATGTTCAGGCAAGGAAGATTCTGATGGTGTCTGTTTGCCTTTCTCTGTATATAGGCCTGTCTGCCATTTCTTTAAAGCCCAAACGGATTAATGGATCTTCTAAAAATTCATATTTTACATTTTGTGTTGGAGGTCACACTGATTGTCGAGAATTAAAGGGTTTTGTATCTGCAATCAGTTTTGTCTATTACATATTTTTGGAAATTCTAAGGAGTTTTTGAGGCTTGAGCATAAATTGGCAGTGGTACATAATTGTGTACATTAGCTGGGTTATTACTTATAAATCGAATTAAATAATTATATTTTTTTGATTTTGAAATGACCTTGAAAGCCAGGGTAAAGTTAAAGCAACATTTGAATGGTATGGAGTATAGTATTCAATCTTCAGCATCTTATAACTCCGAACATTTGGGTCAAAATCTGAAAAGGTTTAGTTACTTCAGGCATACGATTCCATAATAAAAAAATATTGGTTGCCATTCACATTGTTACTATGACCTTGACAGTGATTCTTAGGGTCATCCTAATATCAGATAAATGTAATTATTTATAATCAAAATTTTAAACCTGCAACTTCTCTAAGTACTGGTTTTACCAGTATTTGACCGTTTCAGAACTATTTGGTCACTTGGTTTGGACACTCTCTCATGCACTTTATACCATTGTAAATAAGGTTTTATAGAATTCAACAATTTTACTTCTGACACTATGGTTATGGTGATATCACTATCATGGCGATGGTTGCGGAATATATATCGGTGGATAGATCTTGGTTAGAGATGACAGAATAATTTAAATATTAACTTTACGGTACATCGTTGTAGGTGATTAACTCGCAAATGTAAGAATAACACCTCATGTCGAAATTCATTGAATAATGAGATGGGGGCCTTATTATTGAATGAAATTCGACATTTTACTTTCTATTTTGGCATGTAAGTTAACCGGAAACTGACTTGAGAGAGAACAGAAGTATAACAAGTGGTTAATCTCATAACCTGACTAAGAGACGAGAAATATATAAGGAATATGCATAAACCGTCATTTTAAGTGGCTTAACATAAAATAATGAAAGTAAAGAACTTCGTAACATAAAAACTTGAAAGTACAGTCCCTTGACCCACATAAATATTTTTCAAATCTAAACACCTCGAAAATAAAGCATTTTACAAAAAAATTCTTTGATCTGGACGATGTTGAATTGTCCTGTCAAGTCTAACGTTATATTTCTCATACAAATCTGTCTTGGACTTTACTTTCCGGATAAAAAAACATATTGGTTGAAACTTGACCTTTATATGTAATTTCAAGATCATCAACAATAAATTAGATTTACTTGTCTCCCTCAATACCAGACAAATTTCACCTGCAACTGCAACATTTTTGAATGCTTAATTTTCAAGTTATTTAGGTGGGGTGAAATTAACTGGTACAATAGATTGACACTAAATTAAACAAATGCCAAAGAAAATACTCTTATTTACAAATTATGTTGTAGCATTCAAAAACAATCAAAAATTAAAATTTATATGTATAAACTGTTAAAAAAAAATACCGCCAATCAGATATTCAGATAACCTGCGTATTCAAATAAACAAACAAAAAAAAAATCTTTCCAAATTAAGTTTTTGGTGATATTATGACAGATCGACAACTCAATTTAGGTTAAAATAATTTGAATATATAGTGTTTCGCCGAATTAACCGCATACAATACAGAATACTATATAAAATATCTAAAAATGAAAACCTTTACTTTCATCTATACGTTATAGAATCAAGCCGATAATTAATATGCACACAATCATCTTGACGTTAGTCTTTAGATATGCGGATGATTCAATAAAATTTCTCGTCTTTTAGTAATAACAATAAAATGGTATTGTGTTATTGTAACGAAAAGTTCTGTAGAATTTTTAAATAATTTAAAACTAAATTAACATCCAATGTACGTATAGGTATAGATTATATACGATAGTTGGGTTTTTAATTACAGTTTTATCACGTATTCAAGTACAAGAATATCGTAAAAGACATATTAACCCAAATATAACTATTTTGTGTACCACACTCGTAGTCTCATTTTCTGGTTTCTGTTTTTTTTTGGGTTCTTAACAAATTATGCCGAAGTCTAGTATAGAAAACTAAAGGTATAAAATGTATAAAAATAAACAGTTACCAACTTGTTTAACTTCTTCGTTTCTAATTGAAAATGCATTTGAAATTTTAATGAACTTAGAATTCTAAATTTGGATAAGCAAACACACACGCAGACAAGGTTATGAAATTTGATGGTTTAGTTTACTAAAATTGTTTGAATTGTTATATTTCCGACATAATTATTGGTGATTGATGGGTTTTTATGTGCTTATTGGAGGTCGATTTTAATGATGGATAATTTGGTGCGCTGCATATATGACAGCAGGTGTTAATTTATGTATGTTGTATAATTAATAGAATTTAGTTCAGTACATGTGGGGCCATATATGGTTCATTTAATGTTAGAAAATTATTTAATTCAAATGATTTAAATGGACCGTGATAGCGGATATTGTAACAATCGTTGATTGATACGGGATTTTAGTGTTATAAGAGTAAGGAATTTTTATTTAGCAAAATCAAAGGTAGTCTCCACTCTACACTCAGGGATTTTTCGAGACCTTGACTTGGGACCTCTTGTCACTCATGATAATAGTTTTGTATCCTCTACGTTCACTACTAAAGTCCAAATAACTTGCAAATTTCGACAAGCTGAATTGGAGTTGGGAGAACGATTGTTGACGAAATTGGAGAGAAGATTCATGCAAGTGCTGAGTTTTATATAATCGCTAGATTAGGGATTTAATACGAATTACTGATCTTGTGCAAGAAATTAAATATCAGAAATTATTCTGGCTCGGCCACGTTTAGCGTGCTAATTCTGAACAAAGAGTGTAGTGATCCCTGAGAGATGAGCCACGCTTTGGGAGGGGTCGTCCGGGCAGAGAACGATCTAGCAACTTCTGGTTGTGCAAGACAACACGAATAGCTTACGATAAACCCCGGTGGCACAGTGGTTAGCATGCTTGATTTAAGCTCCGGAGGTCTCCGGTTCGATTTATGGCGGCGGTTGATGAGAAAACCACGGCTGGTTAATGTAGGATCAATGAATAAATCATTCATTATCCGTTAACAAAATGATTACGAAACTGAATCTAAACATATGACAAATATTTGGATTTTTGGGATATCAACTCGTTAAGCGAACCACAACCAATCAGCAATCAGCCTCTCTTCTCTTTCTCTTCATCTAACTTTCAAATACAAAAATCAGGAAATGATGTTAGTTGCATTTCCTCGACCAAAACCTTCTTTTAGCAATATTTAGAGTATAGAAGCTCTCTTTTGTGATTGTGACTTTGGTTGAATATTCAATATCAATATTTAAACTAATCACCAACATTTAAAATCATCAAAAATGATTCCGATGTATTTCGACAAGATGTGATAGGTACGCATACATATGGTGCATCTCAACGTGATAAATTCGAGAAACTAGAATAATTTGGATAATCTCATTTAAGACATTCCAATATACAAAGTATCGCCTGGTGATCGATTTACTTGAAATACATAACCGACACACCTATAGAGGTAACCCTAACAGATGAAGTTGAAACGATAACTGTCTGTGTTTCGAAATTGAAGCGCGGTACGCTCAGAATTTGTGTGAAGATATTGTTTTTCCCAAAATGCAACTAGCTGCGCACAAAACTGTTAAAAAATTGATTCGTTTTATGGTACGTGTGAAAATTTAAATCGGTAGCAGGAGCGACTGGTTATAAGCGGTTTTATGTAACAATTTTTTGCAACCTGTAATAGGCTTCCTCTTCAATCTCTTATACTCCGCAGTGATATAGTTTTTGACAGGTTTGATTATTATAGGACCTTTCCGGATGTTTATTTAGTAGATTTCGTCACGCTGCGGTTTAATCGATACTTGAAAATTCGTATTGGTTTAGATCTCGCCATACAATATATTTAAAATATCGCTAGCGTTGAGGTGGTTCCAGGCAGGGACGATTTTGAAGTTGTTTCCTATATTTATCCGAACAATACCAAAATGGATATATATATATGGTATATATATTTTTTATTATTAATAAAATTGATTGGGTTATTAAAAATTTAAAATTTAATGTAGGCAAAATTAATAATTTAATGAAATAAAATATACCAACTTTTGTTAAGTAAAGTGTTGTTAAGTTAGTCTGATTAGTATGTATTTGGGATATTCAAGACACATTTTTGATGCTATCACTATATGAAATATTTTAATACGTTTTCTTCTATTCTTTTCTTATCCGCCAGTCAACAAGTGTTGGAACTATATTTCGGAAAGTCACTCATAGAATTGCCATGGTTTAATGCCATGATATGGGAGGAATGTAGACCTGGTTAATAACTAAGGAAGTAGAACCACTTCTAACTTCTAGACTTTGAAATTATCATCTTTCAATCGCTTAATTTGTCTGATCCACGTAATCCGAGGCCCGAAAAGTTGTACAGAGTTCAAGTTAATGTGTATTTTTAGTAAGTAACTACCTCTGTTAAACCGTTAACACATAAAGAAAGAACAGAGTCCTCGTATAAGCTGAACTACATTTGGTTTGAGTCTTGGGGCAAAATATTTTACAAAATGACAGAAAATAACTTATTTTGGTTCTTGACTTTGCTAAACGGAAATTGTTAACGTGATAGTTTATTGGTTGTTTGCTAGAAAAGAAACCGATTCTTGTAAAAATAGTGGTTTTTGACATTTGCGTGTAAATATTATAATGAGATTTGTAATGAAATGCCTACTTCGTATTGTGGTTATCATCATAATGCTACCAGAATGGCCACCAGGAATTTTTAAATCTAAATAATGGATCGGATGATGATGCTGAACAGTGACAGTGATGGGCGATTGTGACAGTGAAGATGATGTTGAGGGTGATTGTGATGGTGACTGTGATGATGGTGGTCATCTTCTAGGTGAAGCTCATTGTTATGTTGATGGTGATGTTAATTGTGAGATGGTGAAGGTGATGGTGATGGTGATAGTGATAGTAAAGGTGATTTTAGTGAGGGAAGGAAAATAACAAACTATTATAATTTACTTTTAAATGAAAATTGCAATAGTTATAAATTAAACGAGTGCCATCAATATCAGTGATCCACAATCCGCACCACAATCAACGCTACCTTTACAATTATACCCGCTAGTAAATGCTGAAAATCACCATCACCTTTACCATCAACATCATCATCACAACATCACCATTATCATTACAATCACCTTCATCACAATAAACATCACAAAAAACGTAACGATCACCTTCACTGTCATCCAAGTTTCAACCTATTTGGCCATATTCAAAATCTTCATCTAATAATTATTTAAGAATCGCACTTCCATCACATCTGTCTTATTTCATCATACTCGGTTAAGCACCAATAGCCAATGTTATATACACGCTTATTGCCCATATTCCAGCAACTTATCCAAAAATCATTGTAGGTTATGGGGTACTCAGTCAAACAAAACCTCAGTGTATGTTCTGTGTATATATAAAAGGATTGGTGAATGTGAGCGCGGTTGCTTGGGAGGATATTGGTATGATTCATAAATGCAAACCTGTTATTTATTGTAGTGGGGTGACTGTTTTCTTTGTAAAGGGTAGGTATATCCTGGATTTAGAAGTTGGACAGTGCGTACATACATTTTCGTAAAATTCATAAGTGGCAGAAATGGAGAATTCGAAAGTGCGTTATACACATATTATGTTGTGGGAGTTTAAGCTTGGAAACAATGCCAGTGCAACAGCTGAAAAAATATGCAGTGTTTATGGTAGTGCAGTAATAAGTAAAAGAACAGTGACAAATTGGTTTACTAAATTCCATTTTGGAGATAAAACGCTTCAGGATAAACCAAGGCCGGTCGACTGATGTGGATGACGAACGATTGAAAATGTTGCTCTCACGACAAAGAAATAAGCCTTCCTGGCCAATATTGTTACTGGGAATGAAAAGTGAATAACATATATGAAAATATTGTCAGGAAAAGACAGTGGCTGGACAAGCATACACCTCCGCATGATTCATTTTAAACTGATAAATCGTAATGAAACAGTTAAAGCAGAAGTGTATGTTCAACAGCTGCAACAAATGAGAAATCTTATTGAGAAGCGTCCAGCGTTGAATAATCGAAGAAAAGAACTGTTGCTTCATGACAATGCTAGGATCAATGAAGAAAAAATATTGGAGTTAGATTGGTCCACTTTACCTCACCCGCCAAATTCACCAGACATTGGTCGAAGCGGTTACCATCTTCAAAATTCCCTTAATGCGGAAAAACGTTTACATATAGGACGAGCAAATATTTCAGCACGTCCAATCCTTTTCCTATAAAGTGGGAGACTGAAGAAGAAGTTGAATTTGTCACGAAATACCTGTGGAATCTGACTCAACTTTCCAGATTCTTCAAGCATCCAAAGGATTTGTAGTTTAGAAATTGACAGATAATTGTCAACAAATTATAGAAGATTTTGGTTTAATTTGTTTTCTCTCAGAGCTCTTTCAGTTCCGCCAACTGTTGGCAATATGTTTAATAAATCCAACGATTATGTTGTCGAAATCTGAAAGCTTTTATTTATTGAAAATTGTGTAGAATTTTTCAATGAAAGGCTGCTACCGAGACAAATAAATCAGCCGTTAACAGTTCAAAAGTTGCAAAATGCTCTAATCCTGATCTAACAAAGAATCAGATTACTCGAAGTCATTCTCGATACTGGTGACTCGAAATCAAACGAATTAAAAAGTTTTTATTCCCTATGCTGAATTTGTTGAATTATTTTACTTTTATAGGTTGTCCGTGTATTTTACTTTTATAGATAAATCTGTTAAAATAAATAAATAAACCAAATAAAAAAAACAAATTTCGATACTTGTTGTGGGATTCTTTCTTTCGATATAACTTAAAAAAATTTTAATTAAATTTAAAATTCATTGATCATATTGTTTCATGTTCAAAGGTGATAATGTCCAATGTGAACACAGAAGTTTAAGTGCTTCAGGCTATTAAAAGCGAAAATCTACACTGTTACAAGTGTTATTCTTATTGTAATAATCAAAAAATTCAAATGGAGAAACTCGTATCATATCTCTATCGAAACAATTTATTTAATTAACCAATAAACCGAATGGTAATATATTAATTGTATTAAAGTGTTAACAGTTAAATTCCTAAACGTGTATAATTATTAATTAGTGTATACAAATCAACCAATTCACCCGAATTCTCATCCCAACTAAGGCATATACAATACATAACCGTAATTTGTGCGCCACATTTACTATACTGTTTGATGCCAAGCACATAAAAACTAATTTATTTGGATTATAAAAATAATGATCGAACTACTTTCCATTGTTTTATTATTATATAGTTATTGTAAAAATTAAAATTAAAAATTATAATTACAAATTATAATGCGCAAATAAACGAGTAAAACAACGCCATATACATTACAAGTTGTCCATGTACATAAGTACGAATATTGTGGTAAGTTAAAGGCCGAGGTCGTGACGATTTATCGAAATTTCACTTTTTCCTAACAAGTATTTAGAATTTGTTTGTTTTTTTAAATTAGAAAATCTTGTAAATACGTTTATATATGGATGGATAAGCATTAGAATGTAATTAGAAAATATTACGTTCTGTGGTTTAGGGCTTAAGACCTAATTTCCGGTTTAATTAAATTTATTTTTGCATGATATATGCGAATATTTTTAACACTTTTAGGTTAATAAAATGACCTCGTCATGATATCAACTAAGACGATAGGGTTTCACAGCATTAAATTATAATCCATAAAGCTCTATGAGCATATACATATACACTAACTAATTATTGTCGGCGTTCGGTAGAACGTTATAATTAAAATATAGAAATTTTATTTATTATGCATAAAAGATTAATCGCGAATAAGATTCTATTTTCAAATTAAATAATAACAAATAGAAATTTATTTCAATTAATCAGGTAACATTAATCTCTCTGAATATTAAAAGCGTTAAAGTGTTCGCTTTTTTCTTACAATACTTATAATCAGGTAACACGTCTCCGCCGTTTACAATGAATAATCTTTTAACGTCTGACTCATACCTCATAACTTTAAAGGTTTTATTTTCTAATCTGAATTGGATTTATTTATTTTTTTTATTTGGTTGGTGGAAACTAAAATGGAGAAAAGAAGAAAACAAACTTTCTCTCAAAATATTAAGAATTCCTAAAGTATATGTACTGTAATATAGGGCAATACAGGTAATTAAATTTGTTTTAGTTTATGTATACGAATGTATTTAATAATATATGTAAGGTAGAAAAGTAAATGGGGCCACAATTGATTTACCGGCTGTTGTTGAACTTAGAGCTCTTAAGCACTATAGAGGGATATTCATAAAAATTATATATAATTGATTAAGCGGAACGGTTGTACTTATATCGCGAGTGAATAACTCCAAAAGCGATAATAATAGTAACACGCTGAAGTCATTTAATATCTGGAAAAGCCAGTATGAGTCCCTCCACGCTCTAATAAGACAAGTTTTGCAGCAAGAACTGCCTTGCTCGCGAGCGCCTTAATCGAAGTCGAAGCATTGCCTTTATTAAAGCCCTCGATTTGTGATTAAACCGGTTGCTCAATTTATATTGTCACGTTTTCGCGGCACCATTGATCTGTATCCTAAAGCACGTCTCAAGCAACGTTTTCTTTCCGGGCAACCTGACCATCCGACATTTTAAATCTACATTTTTAATTTTTCACAAAATTATCGTTTGGTACAATGACGAAATTATTATGTTCAAATTTATGAAAGGCATGTTAATATTAAAAAAAATTGTTAAAATTCCAAAATGTTCATTAGAGGAAATGCGTTTTTATCTTTTATCGGTCGACATGTTGATGGAGATCGGTCTAAAAAACCTAATAGGAAAAAAATATTGGAACGTCAAGTATTCGTATGGCTATATTATTGAAAACATCAAGTCGGTTTGTGGTATAACTTGCCGCAGTGAACCTGTTCGAACCGGTTATAAGTTCCGATTAGTACTCGAAAGTCTGCCTGTAACCAACATGTTCGGTGAAGAAGAATGACCAATTTATGCTGTTTACCGTTTTTCGGTCGCACTAACCTGCGGTACTTTTTCCGATATCACCTTCGATCGCTATTGATCAACCTCGTATTCCTTACATTTCGACATTATTGATTCTGCTGAAACTTGTTTCTGTCCAGCAGGTCCCACAACCCTTTTCGAATAATAGAACGTTTATGCAATGCTAAATTATTCTATCTCGTAATTCATACTTTTGTAAAAGGTTTATCGTCTGCACATCGACATCGGTCTATGGGGATGTCAGATTCTCGCTGTACATATACCTCGACGGTGATGACGATTCGATGTGCCGTACGGTTGATTTTGTTTACATAATCGACAGAGTACATATATGTAAGCATTTATCTGTAATATTTATCTGTAAATTGTAAAAATGTAAAGGGCTGAAATGTCACGGGGTGATGAGTCATGAACTCAATCTAACCTCCAAATCAACTCTTAAACCAACAAAAACTCCTAACTTCAACATTCCACTTCAATTCAAAGCAATCCCCAATGCAATCACCAAATCAATCCCCAGATCGACCTCTAATTCAACCACCAATTCATCCCCAAATCAAATTTCGACTCAACCTACAATTGTATCCTTAATTTAAACCTCAACCTAATCCTCTACTTAACATTAATTCTAATCCTAATGGGATTAATAGTTTGAAACATAAAAATCTGTTAATAAATTAAAATACTCGGATAATTTGTTTTCCGTAAAAATATGAAAATCGACGAGGAGATCATACAGCGAAATTTTTAATTAAAAAAAAATAAAAATAAACTAAATCCCAACTGAATGCCAACTCTATTTTAAAACTGAATTTCACTCCCTGCTATAGTACCCTTTTAGCTCAAGTAAAATTTGTTGCATTATGTTGCAATAAATCTTTGAACAATTTGCCGCATTGTGCAACAAATTATTTTAATGCACCAATGAAAAACTGTGTGATCTAGGTATTCCACTCTTTGTTGACGTAACTTGCCCATTAATTGTTGTATTGTATAATTTTGCTGTTTTTATTGATAGTTTGAATCAAATACGAACACAACTACAGTTGACAATAATCTTGTGTTATCGGTGAAATAATTTGGTTTCCTGATAAAGCATTATACGTAATATTTGGAATCTCCTGGTATGTTGTATTGTAGCTTTGTTTTCCTTTTTCCTTTTTTTGTTTATTTGTTTAATTTATTAGATCACATATTGAGAGATTCTGTGATATTATTATTATTATTATTATTATTGTTGAAGGGCCAAGTGGACGTTTGGCAACCTTACGCTGCGATTTAAAAGATCGTTTGTGCTTGGACCCTGCTTAATTATCCGTCCAGTCAATATTCAGGCTCTTAATACTAGCTGGGCTCATTTCTCTCCCTCCTAGATGTTTACTATAGCAAGTACTTTAACTAGAAAGACGGAACATTGGTTTTCAAGGACTTCGAGAGGGCAGTCCCACTCCCGTATATTCCTACCCCTACCCTTACACAATTGTACTCATCACGCAGCTGCCTAATACATGACCAAAACAGCTCAAGTGATGCGCAGTTTGTGAATTTGGACATACCTTTAGGCTTTGCTTGTGGAAAGATGTCAAGCATTTGACTGTTTCATGAATTGTTTTAGCTCTTCAGTGGCTTTAATGTGCCTGATTGTATCAATGAAATCACGATGTATGTAATTCTGGTGGTTCTTTTGTTAATGCTTGATGTTTAATAACGCCATCACATCTTCTGTGATGATCATACTGTGATTTTCGTATCTTTCAGTGTAACATCAAATGCCATTAGTATGTAAGTAGCTAGTAGTAAATGCAAAAAATTGGAAAATTTAATTTTGAAAAAGTCACACTCGAATTGGTGAAAGGGAAAATGTTTCTAGTTTTTTTGTTGAATGTGTCAGAAATTATTGGAAAATATAAATTTCATGCTTCCTAAATTGTTTAACTGGCCTAAAATGATCATTACTAAAGCTTCGGTTTTAGGTCTTCCGCATACCATTGATGGCAGTGATTTTGTTTTACACCGTGGAAAACATATACTATCCCAATCATGAAGATTATGGCTACAAAAAATCAAAACTGATAAAAAGATGATTTCAACGCCACAAGTCAAAAGTAAGCCTTTAAAGGGCAAAAGATTCCTACATTTAAATTAAAGGTAATGCTTACAGATGATAAGTAACTGCCCTCGACCAACGGCAAAATTTCGTGTCAATTTTCTGAACATGCGGCATAAGAAATTGTCTCATCAAAAGTTCTTGCAGCATTGTAAGGCCTTAATGATCCAAATTTTATTAAGCCATGTCATCATCCAACTCGCAACTAATCGTAACGGAAAAATAACTGGATTCGATATTGATAATGAAGCATTTTTAATTAACAACAAAAGGGGTAGACATGCAGAGTCGTCCACCCTAAAACCGAAACGCAAACAACTTTAGATGAGTGAATATTTTTTCCGAAAAACCCAAAGAATTATTCCAATCCAAACGTGCTAAGCACAAACAGGGTTATCAATAATTACAACTATAGCATTGTTTAAAGTTAAAAGATAGCGAGCCTTACCCAATAAAGTCCTAAAGCTAAAGTCCTGGTGGAGTGAAATACTGAATTAAATTCAGTCCAACTAAAAATGGAAACCTGTACGAGATGGTTTTACGAAACCAGTATTCATCAATTAGTATACTAATTATTTGAAAAGAAAGTAAATTGGATTGGGAACTGGCAGATAGAGTTACATTCGATAACTAGATTAATGAATTCGTTTAGATCGAAAAGCCGAACGGAAAGCGTTTAATAGTGTGATTCACTGAAATTGAAGGTACAGACGTAAAGTGTATGCTTTGTAATGGTAGACATCCATCCAACCAAATATTCTACAGTGTCCACAAAAAAGTTGAAACAATCAAATTTTCTCGAGAAGTATGTAGGTAGTAATCCAAAATATTCTACATTATGTTTCACCCAGTAAACCTACCTGTTTTTCTAGCTTCATGGATTTTTAAAAATTTGTTACATAATAAATTAAATAATTAGTAGTTCTCGTAATTTCAAGAACAGGCACTCCACCCATTCAAGAGCCCATTAATTAGTTCTGGCGATTTATTTTCTAAAACAAGTGAATTACTCCTCTTCCTCTTGCCAAAGTGAAATCTTTATACATAAATAAATTAGTTTCGTCCATCAAAAGCAATAAGTTATGCGTTACGCCTATTATAAGATTTATTTCACTTTTGTTTAAACAAAAACAAAACAAAAAAAAAATCATTGAAATTATGTAAATAGCGAAAAAAAAATTTAATTAAATCAATTATAATAATATTCCATGCTACTTTTGATGAAACTGCCACTGAACTTTTAATGATTCATCACGAAATTTCTTTTCGCGCATACAGCATAAAAATTGGAAAGCAACAAAATACCAACCAATTTGGGATTTTTTTTTTGTGATAAATCATATTTCTATTAAATAAGATAATAAATGAAAATACAAATTTGTTTATTATGAATTATGAATTTAATTTATTTTGAAGTACTGTAAAGTAATTTTAATTACGTTCTTTTTTTTCTCGCGATCAGGTAAAAGTGAAATTTTCTTGTGTTATGATCATTTTCGTTTGAGGAAGAATTTTTATAAACATATTTTCAATGATAACGCTTAAATTATTCATGATTGAATATTTAAAATTATCTCATCGTTTTTAATAACGCGTTTATTACTCACGTAACATGAATCACAACATGAATTATTTGTATTTTCACACGGTGATATCCTTAAGGTAAGAAGATTAACTTTCGTTTGATTTCTAAATTCTAAGAAAAAAAAACTTTCTGGAACGCGCGCCTCCACATACACATAAGCTAAAATGTAATTAAATTCACAAACAAATTTATCACAACATCAAATCAGCAAGTAACAGTTAGCTAGCGCAAGTGAAATTAACAATTTATAACAATTACTCGTACTGTTTGTAACAAAAAAAAAAATAATAAAATTTGTGTTAATTTATAGTGACTTCAATTCGATTTTAGTTCATATTATTATTTGAAGTAAGTTACGACGATAAAATATTTCGCTCTCGTCCGTCGTCTTAAAGAATTTTTGTACATGTATAAATTATTCTGTGTTAATTTATTTAATTTATTTATTTGTTTGTGCCAAATACCTTTCGTCTTTTTTAGTATTTATTGTCAAAATATTTGTCATACAATTAAATGTTGTTTTGATTAATTACAAACAATTTTTGTTTGACAATATTTATGAAAGCATCGTTAATAAATTATTTTGTCGTTTATATAAATAGCGGTTGAGTACTGCAATAATTATGATGTGCCGATTGAAGGTGCGTACTTTTTACAAATAGGTCGTTGAAGGCGGTGGTGCTTTCTCGCAATGAATGGGCAACTAAATATGTGTACTATTTAAACGGAGAATTGACTAATACAAATATGTAATTTAATTTTGCAAATATGTGAAACTAAAAGTCGTTTTATTATATAATATAACAAAAGGGTGAAAATCAGTTTACGTAAGATTTACTTTGTATGCTAAACGTAATGTAACTGAGTATGCATTTTGGGATTAAATTTGCCGTAGTGGCTCCATGAAGTTGATAAAACTCCAAATAATGTTGGAAGGAAATCTAAAAATTTGGAATATTATTTATGGGTCTATGCAAGAGCTGTAAAGGGAGTGAAGGCGTCAGATGAAGAAACGCGGAGGGTTGACTCCACCCCTCCACCCTCTAAGATATAAAATGAATTAAAATAACCTTAACCAATTTTATATGTGAACCTAATATACTCTGGACACACTGCGATTTAATAAACCAAATTTGGTGAATTTTTTGAGTTCGGTCCTAGTATGAAAATTATGGGCCTTGAAATTTTTAGAGATTTATCTGTTTTGAGGTCCCCTGAGTCCAAAAATGTGGGTTTCGAAATTGTGTTAGTCTGTCTGTTAGTCTGTCAATCTGCCTGTCTGTGTCCTCTCTACAGCCCAGATGGTTTAACCAATCAACTGCAACTTCATGCATGTTTTAACGTTTTTTAATAAATTTTTAGGTCCCACAATTTATTTTGCAATTATTTCAAAAATATACAAGTTACAAAAAACATGAAAAAAATCAAAAAAAAATCTTTAGTTTACAAGCAATTTGCATAATATGTTTCTCAAAATTTGCTGTTCGTAAAAGAAAGCCGTGTGTTGGTCACACCTCAATTTGTTTGTAGCTAATCGTTTTGGTTCGATTGGTTAAACCATCTGGGCTTTCGAGGGCACACAGACTGACAGATAGACACCACTCCGAAACCAAATTTTTTAGATAAAGGAGACCATAAAACAAATAAATCTCTATTTTACTAACGTAAAAGGATGTATTAAAATTATAGTTTCTCTCGTACGAGTTCAACAAAGCTGTCTTTCGATTATTTCTACCACCCAATACGATCGGAAATCTCTGAGATTTCCACAATTTCGGAAAACTCTTTGAGTGATAGTTTCGAAATATTGTAGTTTAGTTCGTACGGGCGCATCGACACAGCTGAAGCAGCTTTAAATAAGTATTTAGCTTATAAGAACCACCCAACAAATGTTCAGTTCACGATTCGAAATCTCTTAGATTTCTACAATTTTTGAAACTTCTTTTACTGATAGTTTAGCTCATACGGGTCGCATTTACATAGTCGAAGCGATTTGGAATACGTATTTAGATGAGAAAATCTCCCCTCTTATGCACGCGATCAGAAATCTCTGAGATTTCCACAATTACGAAAAATTCTTTGAGGTATAGTAGAAACGGTCCAAGTTTTGAAATATTGCAGTTTCACTAAATCTATTTTCAGAAACTGTGGAAATATCAAAGAATTCCGCTTTATGTACAGTAGTGGGGGTTTTTATAATCTAAACAGGTATTCAAAACCGCTTCGACCGTGCCGACCCGACCCGTATACAAGCCAAACCACAATATTTAAAAATTTTCCAAAATTCTGGAAATCTCAGAGATTTCCAATCGCATGTGCGGTGACAATTCTAATTTAAACGCATATTCAAAACCACTTTGACAGTGTCAATGTATGTACGAATCAAACTACAATATTTCGTAACTTCGACCGTTTTTATTATCACTCAGATATTTTTCCGAAATTGTAGAAATCTCAGAGATTTTTGGTCCTGTGCATTAGTGGAGTGGTTTTTCTAATCTAACTCAAATTTTTTACCAAATAATTTTCTATTTTCTTTTTCTTTTATTTCCGGGCCTCATTTTCAAATCATAAAACAAATAAAATTCATGTCTCCTATTTCCTAGTAAAATAAGGAAATTCCACCACTGATTTTTGCCTCGGCGGCTGCTGCTAATAACTGGGGCAACTATTTAGACTGGTCTCTAGAAAATTAGTTGATCCCGGGTCTTGGGACTTGTACCTCGATTAATAAAATTATTCTTTTAATTTTTAACGCATTTGGTCAAATGAAGAGATGAGTTCATTACTCATTCATTATCATTTACAAGTCTTGTATTTAGATGAGCGCTCACTTACAATGTAACTTCGCGAGAAAACTTTTCGTTAACCGTCTGGCGGTGAATAGAGTAATATAGTCTTGAAATGAAAAGGTGGACATAGCATAAGTTCCCTTGAATTTTTCACTGTTTTCACAACTTGAAAGAAGTAGCTAAACAGAAGAGATCACCTGTGTATTTGAAAAACCTCCATGTGTTGCATCCATATAACGGGTACTAAATAGGGTTTCCCGATTAGTACGATAAAAATGGGACTCTAAAATGACATTTGGAAAAATGCTGGAATTTGGCTAATTAGGAAGAAACTCGGTTATTCCTAGATCGATTGTGATGAAACTTGTTAAATAAGACTTGAAATCGATAAAGAAACAACCGAGTTCATTCCTAATTGGCCTTTTTCCAAAACTTCATGAAAAAATCATTTTAGAACCCCATTTCCGTCATGCATGCAGAATTTCATCATAATCGGTAAAGAAATCACGAAGTTCCTTCCTACTTAGCCGTTTCCAGAACTTCATGTAATAATCAGTTTAGGATTCTATTAGCATCGCGCAAATCGAGTTTCATCATAATCGGTTAATAAATAACCAAGTTCATTCCTAATCGGCCTGAATTTGACTTTAAAATGCTATTAATGCATAAACTTCTATACGAGATATTCAAATTTTTTTACATTCGGATCTATCGACAATAAGAGACAGGTCAAGAACCAATTAGGCTCTTAAACCGAGATTTTACTGTAAAATAATATTCCTATGCCGTTATAAAGTTAAAAGAGAATATAAAAAAAATTAAAACCGGGGAATTCCGAGCTTTCCCGGTCACACTTTTGAGAAACCCTATTTCTCATCCAATTGCACCTGATAAAAAGTTTCTTTCAGGTTTAGCATACTAAACACGTTTTCCGTTCAATTGCACACGCAAATCCGATAAACTAGAAACTACTCATTGCTTGGGACCGAAAGACAATGATGGGCGATCCACTTTCAGTGCCCCGTTTAAAGGTTTAGAATTAAAGTTAAGAAGCTTTACGGTGTTATTTTCAGCAATCGGATTATGTACAATTGGGTGGAGAAATGAACTAAGTAGCCTATCTATTTAGATAATCTTCACGAAACCCTAATAGGTCTACATAACTTGGTTGACTGCGTTACGAACCTACAGAGTGCTGATAAAAACCTTTATCCTAATTTGATTGTGCATAGCTTTAATTTATTTTTAGGTGGCTCTATCTTGGCTGAAATTATCTATGTTTTTTACAACAAAATTATGTTGTATACCTCGTTAGTTCACACGCTATTATGAATGTGTTTCTACACTCAAAATACCGTGTTTATGATGGAGCGATTATGACTTGTGAATTTCCAAATTCAACTTACTTAATAAATAGATAAAATATAAAATAAATAAACTTTAGTGCTTTGGTTTGAGTCCCTTGAAGGCTGTATATCTCTGGGAGAAAGTACACAATGGTTTCTGCTATAATTGAAAACCGAGTTAGAATTCCCTGGATTTTTTTCCTTAGCATTCTTCGGAGGACCTCCTCCATAGGCGCGTTAATGGGTAATATCAAGGTATTGGTAATTGAGACTTTGGTTCGTGCTCCACAACTATCCTACACTTTCTTACCTCAATTTTTCTCCTTCTGTACCGTCAGGTAGCTTCGTAGATGGAGCACTTGATACTTTAATAATTGATAGATTAATTGCTAATCTGATAGCTTTCGGGATATCACTGCTATATCTCCAGCCCTGCGCGTGCAATCTTTTTCAATTTTTTGCCGGGTTATTACTAGGAGTGGAGTCATTTAATCGGTTCTGCTTAATCGCACGCTCTTTATTTCCTGCAGTTCAAGATCTAAGTCTGTAAGGTGGGCCCTGATATTGTAGTTTTTGAATCATTGGTATTCAAAAATTAGGAAAAGAAGATACTTCTCAGAAAATGCCTTTTTTGATTGCAAGGACACTTATCCATTATGTCTTGCTAGACAGGATCACCCGGAGAAGATTGCCGCGTTTTACCAGGCACAAATAATCTAGAAACGAGAGGGTCTGTTTATTACGCATCAACGTCTCATGATTCTAAAAAATCCTGATAGTGCAAATTCGGTGATAATATTGATTTCTGAGGAGTGTTATCTGAAATCTATCAAATTTCATTTTACGTATTTCTATCTAACGAACATTTAATAGAAGAACCATGAAACAATTGACACCCATTTGCCTTTGGATAATTAAGATTACAAAATTTTGATTACGCCTTCCTTCCATAACTTATTGCTTGGCATTATTGTAAATGTAATACTGCATGAAAACGAATTAAAAATATACAAAGTTAGGTCTACTCTTGGAAGGGACAATGACGGATCATCGATATTAAACCAAATAATTGTAATTCAGTTTTGGTTACTTTCTGTTATATTTAGGTCGACGCTATTTAACTTACTGAATTAACTTCAGTTCAAAAGGACCAAAGTTATTAAAGTTATGTCAAAAATGGCAAACAATTTTGTTGGTCCAAAACCACTTTTTTCGACGTTTTACAAATCCCCAAGTTCGTAAAATGAAAAAAATGTCCGTCTGGCTGTCTAAAGGTCTGCCGATAACCATGGTATCTTAAAACGGCTTGCCCAATTTAGCATTTTTTCACCAATCTGTTTCTATGGTCAAGGTGAATAATTGAAAAGCTTTTGAAAGCTGTACGTCAAGGTTCAAGAGGATCGGGTATCTGCCATACAAATTTACTCAAAACCAAGTGGTAATATTGCAACTTTGATTAATTTTTTATGTTCGTATTGTGTTGTGGGTTGAATTGGATTCATTTTGCGGGTTGAGTTGGGGTTTAATTGCGGTTGAGATGGAGTTGAATTTGGCTTCGGTTAGGGTTTAATGATCATTTAAGCTTCGGATTTATTTGTTTGTTGAATTGACGGTTGAGTTAGTATTAGAGGAGTCATCGGTTAAGTTGGGAATTTATTTGAAGTTATGTTGAGCGGGTTGATTTGGAAGTTAGCTTCGGTTATTTCAGATGTACATTAAGTTTAGAGTTAAGTTAAGGCTTAATTTGGGGGTCTAATTAGAGGTTGAGTTAGAATTGAGTTGAGTTCATAGAAGGCACTCATCTTTCAGAAAGTGTTCTCTTAGGGATTGATTTAGGGGTTGAGCTGAGGCTTGAGCTGGCGGTTGAGTTGGGGTCCATTCAGGGATTCAGTTTTGGATTTATTTAGGGGTTGAGTAGCATGGTTTGAGTTCATGTGCGCATGTAATTTTTCAGAACGTGTTGATTTGAGAATGGTGTTGGGCTTTTAGTTGAGGATTGAGTTGTTTTCGAGTAGGCTGCTGGGATGGAGTTGAGCGAAGGGGTTCGGTTGGGGGTTTATTTGTAGATTGAGTCGAGGGTAGAGTGTTGATATAGGGTTTGAGTTGAATGTTGAGCTTGGGATTGAGTTGAGAGTTCAGTCGGATGATGAGTTGAAGGTTGAGTCGGCGTTGAGTTATGATTGATTTTAGGGTTGAGTTGAAGTCGAATTTGTTTTGAGTAGGGTTTGAGTTGAAGTTGAGTTCGATTTGGAGAATGGGAGATTCATTTGGGGTCGAGTTGAGGGTTTAGTAGGGGGTTAGATTTCTTTTTTCGAACCGAGTTGAGTTCGGTATTAATTTGGCCGTTAAATGGAGTATTAAGTAGAAGGTTGAGATTAGGTTCGAAATAAGTTGAGTTGGGGTTTTATTTAGGGGTTGATTCATGGATTGAGTTAGGCATTGAATTTAGGGTTAGGTTATAAAGGTTAATTTGAATGTTGATTTTATGTTGAATTAGTGACTGAGTTAAGAATTGGGTTGATCATTGATTTGTGTGGTTGAATTGTAAATTGAGTTGGAGGTTAAGCTGAAGATTGAGATAAGTAATTTAGTTAGAGATTGATTGGGAATATGAGTTAATTTTCTGGCACGGAATTCTGACTACGGCGTGAGATTTCAGCCTCTTATATTTTCTCATTTATATGAAAAAAAAAAAAAGAAACTATACCTTTATCCGTTAAAACTACCTTTAGTGAGTCAACAAACTCTAATTCTGTGTAATAAAACAGTCGGACTTCGATGTAAAACCTCAAAAATATGTTCAATGACAGATTATAATTTGGACAAAAGACTTTTTTGTATATACCTGTCAAAAATATTGTTTTCTTAAAGAACCCTTTCTCGTGTTAAAACAGGTGGTATTAAACACACACACGCACAAACTAAACACAAATCATAAAAATAAAACTGACCATTAAAATTACATCAACCATGCACAACAGACTATCAAAAATTTCAATAAACTCTATATATGTAGAGAGTTTCGATCCACTACAACAATTTCTCGAATAATAAAAAAATACATTCCCAAAACTACTCTACAAGAAAATCGAAACGAAACTTTAACAAAACTAAGTAGTGTTAAGTTTATTATTATACTATTAAAGAAATGGTAGAAAGAAAGAAAGTAGGGGATTACACTTTACTGGAGAATCATAAAACAAAACTATAAGAAAACTAAAAAAAAATAAAAACAACGGTCGGTCGAAAGAAATAATTTTCAGTTGTTTAGTTATTCAGTTAAATTCATATCGATAAGACGTTACTTACTACTTTGTACATATGGTGGTGTTTTTATAGTTTTTTTTGTTTTGTTTTTTTAATTCAAGACATAACACACATACCACATATAAAATTACGGTTGTAAAGTTGGTTTCTTAGTTTTCTTATACTATATCGTAACTTCTTGATTGAGTTTGTCCTACTTTATTTTATTTTTATATAAAAAAATCATAAAATAAAATAAAAAACAAAAATAATAATAATTTATTGTCTTGGAAAGAAATTGTGTGCTGGTGATTCGAGAGAGTTTCTTTTTTTAATTTTTACAATATGTCTTGTAATTACAACAAGTGTTTAATAAACAAAAATGTGTAAATTATATAGGTAGCCTATTTTAAGACGGTGAAACATTAGTTTACCCATCTATCCGGTACAAACAGGATTTTATAATAACACAAACAAACAAAAAACAAGTGCGTGCGACTCTATATACAACAAATCAAGGTTCTAGTGAATTTTAAGTGTTTAGTGTACAAAAAAGAAAAAAAATTCATAAATTTTATGAAGTAATTATGTTTCACCAAAGCAGTACAAAATTTTTGTGGAATTCAATTCTTATTGGGATTACATTACTAATTAGTGATTCAAATGGTAAGCTAATTAAATTTTTATTACTAATTTAAATTTTTATGTATTAGCAAGACTAAATACCGCTATATAGATACAAGATTGTGTTAACTGTTATTTATTTATTTATTTAATACAACTTTACTCTATAGTTTTGATTTTCTTTTGATTATTCTTACAAAATATAGTTTGGTTTTATGATAAAAATTGATACGTGACGATATACATACATTAGAGACCTGATACCTGTTATGATTATGTAGTTTTAATATTTTTTATAAACCTAACTAACTGTTGTCAATCATTCTGTCCAGTTTGAAAATGTATATGATTGAACATATTTTTACCTTCGAGGGCTTTAAAAAGAAGTTCGTCTTTTGTTGTAATCAACCGGTTATAAATAATGGTTTGTGATAGTAGGTATATTAGAAGTAGAAATATTTAAATTATTAGGAAGTGAAATATAAGAAAATATTGTAATTTTAAAGTGTCAAAATTTCGTGACTTATATTTATTTACAAGCACGTTATTCCAAGTACAATCATGTAGGTCTGCTGACCTCAGACGTATTTTACTTGGAGATAGATGCTTAAAACCACAAGCAAATCGCTTGATTGCTTATACCTTTTACAATAAACAATGGAATTACTAGATGTTTGTCCTATTTCCGTAAGTTGACAATTTCAATAAAAATTGTATTGCTTTCTGACCAAAACAAGTATACGGCTAGAAAATCAAAATATAAGTTTGTGGTGAACGTTTTTTGGTTAATTAACTAGTTTGGTTTGTTAATAATGAAAGTAAGAAATAAAGGAACAATTAATTATCTTGTGCAGAAAGTAGACGAAGATAGCAATGTGTACACCCTCCATACCTAGAGATATCCGTTAAGGGTTGCTTTTATATTGGTTTAGCTACATTCTATCTTTAGTCTCATAGGCCGGTTAGACTGCTCTCACTGCTTTTTTAATACGACTTGATCAATGCATTCATTCGTGACCTTGAGTTTGGAATGGTATCTTGAGCCTTTGAAAAATCTGTAAACTTATAGAATTTAATTAGTTTAATGAGAAATGATTTTGTGTTAAGCTTCCCTCGAAAATCAAGTTGAATTCGATTAATCTTAAATTGTTTTCTATTTTCTTGAAGTATTCCAAGCATCGATTCCAATATCATCTTGTAAATGGAGGTAATTTGTGAAAACAAACTAAGACCATTAAGGAGAATAATTTGCAGATTAAAATTCTTTAACAGTTTGAAAGCAAAAAGCTGTTTGAAGACAACTAGTTAAATCGGCAAAAATTACTTGAATAATTTAATCTGTGTTGAAGATTTGATTTAATTTTTTTGGAGTTGAAATATTAAGAAAATTTGGTTTGTTTTTGGAATGCTTTAACATTTAGGCAGTTGTATTGATTTGTTTTTTTTTTTTATAGGACAAACGATCAATTAAATTAAAATCACGCTCAACTAATATCAAATTTTAATTTAAATTAACAGCCAATAAAGTTTCACTTCATATACAAGCTTTTATGTAGATTAAAATAAATTCCAAAATAATCTAAAATTTTCTTCAAAAGAAAATTAAGCAAACTGAAGAGAATTTTATTGGATAACATTATTTATTTATGTAAATTGAAAATATTTCATTCGGGCTTGAATTTTAGGGGAAGTAAAATTTAGTAAAAGCAAAATTTACATTAGGACAAGCAAGTGAAATTCAAAATTTTGGATTTATGTAGACTTCCTCTTAATTTAATGAGAATAGACGTGTTTCTTTCAGTCAAATATACAAAAATTCTTTAAATTGAATGTTTGAATAATTAAATGTGGAACAAACGAATGAATTAAATTTTCGATCAGTTTTAAAAATTCTTTTCACTTTGATTTCAATCAAAATTTTAATGTAAATTTGACGTATCGTATCTTACTCATACATAAAATGATACTTCAATATACTTCATTCAATTATTTGAGTAAGGTACGACGGGTGAAATTTACACTATAATTTTGACGGAATAAAAATTGAATTGGGGGAATTTTTAAATTAAAAATTTGTCAGAATAAGATATGTGTGGGGTTTTAAATTAAGTTTCGATTTTTTTAATACTGAGAATCTACGGCAACATTACTTGAGCGGATATTTTATAATGATTCATCCCCACTTGGATTTTCATTTACATGTTCGAAGGAAAATATCGAGCGGCAAATTAGACGGAAAGAATAATTTAATAAAATTTTCAATACGAGATATATTTATTGAGTCAAATTTCGTATTTATTTTAGACATAGTCTAATCTAATTTGAAAGTTTCCCAAACATTTTTTCAAAACAATGTTTGGGGCAAAATTAATCAATTAAATCGAAATCTCCCTCTATATTAGTGTATTTCGTATAGTTGATATTCTCCAACGAGACTTGTACATATGTAAAAAATAAATAAAAATTTCCCGAGAAATTTGGTTTGATAATTAAGTGGTTTTCACCCTTTACTTTAAAATTTCATTTGGAGGATAAAATTATTTGAGTGAAATTTGAAAATGTTACTTTTGGGTTTGGATTCTGCGATTATCATGTATAGTTTTATGAAAACAAAAACATATGGTAATTAAAGTAAAAATGTGAGTGAAATTTTGAGTGAAATTCTGATCCTACTTTCCAGTCTTATTTTTCAGAATTTTAATTTAATTTGAACTGTCCAGTGGAATATTCACCAATACGTAAAATTTTCAAATTTTGAGTGAGATTTGTTGACATAGTTTTATGTAATAAAATTTTAAAAACTGAATGAATTGGATATGTTTTTCGATAATTGGTGAAACATGTTCTCGGAGAAGAATTTTCAGTATGAAGGTATTCAACTAAAATGTTTAGTGAAGTTTCGATTATTTGTGTAAACTAAAACTGCTTCACAAACAACTTGTAAGTTTGTGAAGCAGTTTTAGTTTAACTCAATTATACGCTACCATTCAGAATTTAAAACTTTTGGGTTCTATCAAATCTAACCAGATATATTCGAGATCAATAATGTCCCAGCACTCGTTCCGATTTTGTTAATTAAATTGTGCTTTCCACAGGTCTAAACTACCACATTTTCTAACTGACGATTAGCACTTAAAATAGTCAGAGACATTCTTTTAGTGAAAATTTTAATTGATTATCTAAATCTAAGGCATAATTTTTCCCCAATTTTGAAATAAATATATTACATTCCATTATTTGAGTAAGGTACCACGCGATGGGTGAAATTTACACTATAATTTTGACGGAATTAAACGTGAATTGTGAGGAATTTTTAAATTAAAAATGTGTGGGGTTTTAAATTAAATTTCGAACAACATGAGATTTTTAAATGAGATTTGTATACTGGGAATATACGGCAACATTTCTTGAGCGGATATTTTGTGGAATTTGAAAATGTTTCTTCTTGGTTTGGATTCTGCGATTCTCGTGTATAATTTTATGAAAACATATGGTATTTAAAGTAAAAAATCTGAGTGAAATTTCGAGTGACATGTTGAGTGAAATGCTGTTTCGACTTTCCAGTCTTATTTTTCAGAATTTTAATTTAATTTGAACTGTCCAGTGGAATATCCATATCAATACGTAAAATTTTCAAATTTTGAGTGAGATTTGTTGACATAGTTTTATGTAATAAAATTTTAAAAACTAAATGAATCGGATAGGTTTTTCGATAATTGGTGAAACATGTTCTCAGAGAAGAATTTCCAGTATAAAGGTATTCAATTAAAATATTTAGTGAAGTTTTGATTATTCATGTATAAGCCTTCAAGTTGCTTACATTATGTTTGTGAAGCAGTTTTAGTATAACTCAATTATACGTTATCATTCAGAATTTGAAACTTTTGGGTTCTATAAATTTTGATTAATAGAAGAAAAATTAGAATTTTTTTATTTATTTATTTTATTACGACTGAGACTGCGCTCATCTAGCAATTTTTCTTTCCAATACAAATTTTTAAATTTTTAGTAAAATTCTCTGTTGTTGGGGAGTAACCCATTGGTTAGTCCCATAATTAATTAAACCTATTTACTAATTTTAGTTTGGTAAGTTCACTAGGTCAAGTGGCCTCGTTCTTTGGAGTCTTCTTTCAACGACAGGGATATCTATCATACGGCGAATATAGGGGTTTCCATGTTTCTGAAGCCTTATTTCGTGTTTTTCGGCATGCATTTTGATTTTATCTTTGATGTATTCCATCCGTAGGTCCCTGTGAAGGTCTTTATTTCTTCTGTACCACGGAGCATTAACGATGCTACGAAGAACCTTGTTTTGAAACATCTGTATCATTTCAAGGTCTACTTTACAGACTCATATTAGAAATGATTAATCAATACTAGTAAAATCAAGCCAGAAAATAATAAAGTAACTGAAAAGTTCAATAAAAATTAGAATTAATAATAATTATTGCCCCAGCACTTGTTTCGAATTTGTTAATTAAATTGTGCTTTCCGCACAGGTCTAAACTACCACATTTTCTAATTGATGATTGTCATTTAAAATTTCTAATTTTAAACCGTCAAATTTAAAGAAATTGCGAGGACAAATAACTAATAGTCAGAGACATTCTTTAAGTGAAAATTTTAATTGATTTTCTCCATAAAATAAATTATCTAAATCTAAAGCATAATTTTACTCAATTTCTACCACCTACGACATATGCCATACATATAAAAAAATTAAAATATAAATTTCACAACCAAATTTAGAATTGAATAGAGAGATTTGGTTTCAATCCGCCTGCATTCATAATTCTCATTTTCTCAAGTCGAATGCTGTATGCAACATTTGTATAAAATATTTACACATAGTTTACTGAATAAACCTTTAAAACTAATCGTCGCTATAATCGACAATAAATACATTTATGACATCAATGAACTTTTGTTGTTGTTGTCACATTTTTTGTATAGTTATAATAAGCTTAAGAAAGTTGACCAATAAATCTAATCGCCACACGCATAATAAACGAGTGGATTATTTATTTTATGTAGATGACTTTTGTATAAAATTGACATCTGCAAAATATGTACTTAATGTTCACGGTATTATGTAAATAGTAATTTAGGTAAGACATTATATAAGCTGTGGAATATAATGGAGATAATATCTAACACATTAGACACAATTACAATTTTTTTTTGTTCGACTTGACATGAATTTTAATTTAATTTTATTTTAGTGTAACGTAATTACCGCAGAAATTATTTGGTAACATTTCACAGATATGCGATGGGAATAAAAATTATTGTGTTATTGATAGTTATTTGGTTCGATTATTATCGATTAGATATTTGTATAAAAAGCAAGACACATGGCCAAATATGTGAAATTAATTATGTACAGTACTTGCACAACATTAGAACGTTTTTAATATAAAATCTTGTCTTAGAACAAAAACCATTAATTCATCAATTCATTTATATAACAGTATGAATTTCAATCATTTTCATCATATATCTACAAAACTTGTAAGAACAAACGTGGAATCGAAAAGAAATCAACAGAAATACAAAATAAAAACAACAACACACCACTTAAAACACGTTAGATTCTAACTGTTACAAATTTTATATAATAGAACGAAATCTTAAACTAAAAATAAAAAAAAAATTAAATTATTGAAGTTTTTGCTTTCTTAATAATATAATAATAAATAAATTCTGCTTTTATTATTATTTTATCTATTTTTGGTTTCTCATTAAAATTTTTTAACCCATTCAGTTCATACAATATTCAAGTACAAAACGAATGTAATCACCTATGGGTTAACAACAATATTTATATCTTCTCATCGCATCTAGCGAAAAACCAAAAAAAAAAAAAAATTCCGTATTTTGTATGTTAAGTTGTTAGCTGTAGTCAATCAATATTATGTGAACTGCCTACGAAAAAATTATCGAAGCGGCGGACTGATTAAAAGCACACAGTTCAAAAACCCGTTTATAGGTAATTACCGCACATTCATTGATTGTGTATATAAATAATTATTAAAATTAAAATAGAATTTATGAGAGATGCAGTCCGCACACCATCTTAATTTTAATTCAAATAAAATAATTTGATGCTTATATTATTTCAACCGTAACATCAAGAAACCTGTAACCAAACTCGTTACGAATTTTTTACCTCTTCCTGTATTGTGGTTGCATTTTCAAAAACATCATAAAAATAAAAAAAATTGAAAAATTACCTAACCCCCAATCAACCTGTATATATAAGTTAAATTACTTCCTTTATATACAACAAGTAGAAAAAAGTAGGGATACAAGCAATATAAATTACACAATTTGTCCAACTAAACAATTTAAAATCATACTATGTACTTTCTCTTAATGCATAAATTACAAAAAAAAAAAAAAAATTAAATTAAACGAAAGACTTCAATTCAAAATTGCATGCGGACAAACGCAAATGCAAAACTAAGCGACGAACCTGAATTTAAATATTTCTGTTAATTTCACCTACATAATTCTTTTTATGCATACACACATTTTATTTTTAATGTGTTTTTTATGTATATACATTACGTTTTATGTACATACATAAAAAAAAATATGTCATTTCAATTCCACTTCACGGTTGGATGATTCGTAAAAAAGTAAACAATTTTATTTTTATTTTTTTCTATAAATCAACTCATGAAATGCATGTTAAATTGGCATAGCGTAAGAATAAGATTTCTAAAATTATTAAGGGTGGAAAATTTAACATAAATTCGTATAAAAAAAATGTTATTTAGGAAATGGATTATAAATTGTACCGGTGGATATAAAGGGTGAGAGAATTAATTTTTGTTAGCGTGTTGCAATGTTATGATAACGCGGTTAAGCAAATTTGTTGGATACAATATTGACTTTAATGTGTTAAATGAAAGTAAAGTAACGTGAGAATTTTAGTTTTTTTTTTGTTTTGTTAGATATAGTTTTTGGTTAATAATTATTTAAATAGTTCTGCTTTGAAAATTGAATTTCTTTACGGTGTGTTGTATGCATGTAGTTTATATAGTAGGAAGAACAACTTTTGTGTTGTTTTTTGTCTTGTTTTTGTGTGTCGGTGGAAACCATAAAACTATTGTATTTGGTATTAAATTTTAATCGTGCCATAGTATAGCGAATTTAGTTTGTTATATGGTCAATGGAGAATATATTTTTGGTATGGTTTTTGGTTTGTGTGACATACTTGCCCCTATTGAATGGTATTTATGGGAATTTAGTTTTTGGTGAGAATTTCTGTTGGCTAAATTAATTTTCATAATGAAATTTTTACGGAAAGTCGATCACATAAAAGTGATTATAGATTCTCTATTCACTGAAACAAGAAGATACGTTACTAACAAAATATTTCCTAACCTGTTTCTTCTATAATGTTGTACACTGAGGAATCATCAGGTGTTAAACAAAGCAGAGATACCTCTTATATTATAGAATATTCGTGTCACATGCATTAAACTATGGAGCTACAAAATGAGTACCACTTCCGGTATGGTAACAGTAATTCAATACCACAATAGCAGCTTGTAAAAATTGCTTTTCCGCCGAAGGAGTGACCAAAACGATCTGACTTAAAAAACGCTCCAAATATTTGAATTATTGTACAGAGGCTGTATAACTAATTCGAAATTGGGGTTAGCTTGCTTCAACTAATTAATATCGCATTTGAAATTAAGATGGGAATGCGAACGAAAAATTTGGTATAAGCTCAGCTGGTAGAAGTGCACTTAATTTACTATTTTAATTTGGTAAGATTCTTTATTTTTTACCTACTGATCCGCTCATCAATTTCTTAGATTTTTTATGCGATGAATAATCTCTTTTGATTTTCATTTCTTAAGGCTAGCTAGCACCTAGCCATTTTCTTGTTTCACTTCGGCTTAAATTCAGTTTTTTAATCCGTGTTACACTTCTTGATCTGGGCAGCTCATATTTTAAAACTGCTGTGAAGTCCGTACATTTTTTCAATTTGGTCGAACGGTTGGTATGATTTGGTAGAATTTAATGTAAAATTGATACGTCTTTACTTACGATGAAGAAACCAAATTAGATCGTGCCTACTATTTTATAGTCGGAAGAATTCAATGAGTCTTTCACAAATTAAAACCAATTTGTTTATTGGAATTTTTATTCAATTTGCTTGTTAAAAACTGTCAATGTTGCACCTACAATTGGAGCAGGAGGTTTTATAGATAATTTTTTTCGCAGATCTTTGTTATTTTCCAATTTTTTTGCGTAATTGAATATTTCGTAATATAAATGCAACTATATATACGTATCAAGTTAGATCAGAGCAAAAAATCTGATTGATAAGTAGCGATCGGGCTAAACATTTTTGTGGTTCAATAACGGGTGATGAATCCATGAATTTGGGCAGCCCGGTACCTACATTAGAACAAATACGATTTTAGACCGGCACATATACAGTATATCAATAATTTTAACATAGCTCTAGCCGTGCTATGCTTGACACGGAATTCCGATTGTAATGTGAAAAACATATTTTGTCTATTCAGGCAATCAGTAATTTGATTTTTCATTATAATTTTAATCTCTTTACAAATTAGAGTCAGAACACTAATAGGTCTCATCACTTTAGCGTTAGACGTTTTACGTGTACGAATCAGATTTGAAATATTCCAATGAGAATGAAATACCGAATCAGCAACACACGTGTTAATGATGTGGCAAATGGAGGAGTTAGGCTTTATCAGTTTGATGTATCTTAGAGGAATGACGCCACTCATTATTGAATACTTGAATTAAACCAAATCGGAGTTGTCCACCTAGTTTTAACATCCGATATAGTTCAAAAAATCAGTCAGAACCGCTATTTTTTCGTTAACCAGGTGATCCAACGTCCTCGTAAAAGTGTTAACAAAATGAAGAATGAAAGACTGCAGAACTTAGTAGACCATAAGACAAAGAAATGAAATCATTGAATAATTTTTTATTTTTTTTATTTTTTTAATAGAAAATTAAATTGGAAGGATAAGTTCCAGTACAATTTTTAATTTTACATTTCACAATCAAAAAGTTATCATTTATTAAAATAATCAAATTTCAATGATCTCACATTTGCTCATATTGAAATCACAAAGCTTGCGCTCAAATCATTATATGACTTAGATATTAGATAATACTAATTAGATTCAAAAGCCCGTTGACTCCATAATTAATCCTATATGAAATTCAGTTTTCAAAAGGGATCGAGTTCTTAAACTACTTTCCGGAGCATATAATCGAAGATTCATTAACAAGAATGAGCTCTGGATATTGCCATTTAGAAGATAGGAAATGAAAATTGCTTTAAAGTTTTGCATCTATCGACATAAGGAGGCAGATCCCTAACATTCTCCCACCGTGCCTTACGATAATCAAATTTTTGTGTTTTCCACGCATAAAAAATTAGAATTTTTTTTTGTACCGTTTCGATTCTACTAATATGACTAGCATAGTGAGGAGACCATATACATGACGCATATTCAAGTTGCGAACGGACAAGAGACTGATATAGCATAATAAAAAAACTTTGGGTTATTGAACTCTTTCAATGGTTCTTTTAAGAAATCCCAACATAGAACATGCTTTTACTATTATCAAATCAATATGCCGATTCAATGAAAAAGTTTGCGTACACATGACTCCAACATCTCGTACTTCAATTTTTCGTGACAAGATAACATTATTAATGCTATAGTAATTTATTACATACGGCAATGAGCGGGTAAATGATATAACTTTATATTTATTGATATTCAAAAATAACCGATTATTTTCACACCAATGGCTAATTGCATCAATGTCCTTAAGTCGATTAATTGCATCCTGCGCATTATTTATAGGGGAACATATTTTTAGGTTATCAGCATAAATTAGACAAAGAACAGATTTGATATGTTATCCAAGATGAGGTCCAAGATGGGAGCCCTGTGAAACACCCAAATGCACCTTAACCGGATTAGAAAAACTGTCATTAATTTTTACAAACTGCACGCATTCAGTAAGGTACGAATCAATCCATTTTATCAAATTATGAGCAATGGCAAAAGATTTTAATTTTTCCAATGCAATAACATTGTTGATCGAGACAAATGCTTTGCTAAAGTCAGTATAAATGACGTAGAAGTTCGTAACAGTAGATCTACCAAGGACAAATCCATGTTGTTCGCCAATTATAAATGACTTCAGTCCGAAATACAGACAATTGATTCGAATAATTTATGGATAGCTGACAGTATAGAAATGCCCCTATAATTAGAGACATCGTTCCTATCGTTCCTACAGCAAGAGTTTCAGTTAGTTCAAATTGATCTCCATCGATTTATGGTTAATTATCGTATATAAATTGATCGAATTTGTAAAAAATAGATCCAAAATTTACCAATGTAGTTAGGGACATCATTAATCTGAACAAGTTCATAAGATGCGGGAGAGTACATGAGGTTTCGACAGTTGATGTAACGTTGCATGGTATGGCATAGTTTACCTCCACATCATATACCCATTTGACCTTAGATAAATTGAAGTCCCCCAAAATCAGCACGTTGTCGTGATCCATGTTGGTTGAGGATGAAATATTAAATAAACACTGTATGTAACTAGTATACACCTCGAGTCCCAAATTCGGTGGAATATAATACACCAATGATATATTAATTTCTTACATATGTTCAGCTTCACACATAATAGTTATATAGTTGAATATATACCAATAGAAGGGTGGACAGCAATGGGTATCCCACCACCCTTAGATTTAAAACTATTCAAATCCGAGCGATCCCGCGTCTGTAGACAAAGTAGTCTGCAGGAAAGTACTCCGCACTGTAAATATCCGCATTCTAATTAGTTTCAACCACCGTATAAACCGGATACATACACTCTACGAATTAATTCACCGTACGATCTAAAAAATTGGATTTTCGAATTGGCTTTTCAAGCAAATAAATCCTGCTTACTGTAAATTTAAAAGGACCAAAAATACAGACAAAACTAATATAAATTTAGTTTATTAATCTACTTTTCAAGGCCGAAAATAAAAAAACTTTACATTTGTATTCCTTTTTTTTGCGAACAAATTCATCGTACGGTTGTTGTTTTTATCTAACAACACCGTGTATCTTTTGTTTTTTTCAATATTTTTGTGATAGAATATTTCAGTATATTGTAAGACATTAAAGCTACCGGTACATAAAACACCTTTTATCATTTTGAAGGCCACGCGAACAGAAACCAGTATTGACTTCCAAGAAGTCGTTATCAATAAGCATTTGGAAGGAAAACCGTTATCTTCCAAGTCCAAAGTTAACAAAAAAATCAAAATCGTCATGCACATTGTAGAAACATATAAAAAGACGGGTAGTGTTGAATAATTAAAAAGAACTGGTCGTCCGCGTACTCTTACCGAGAAGGAATAAAGGGTAGTAAGGCGTTGTGTACGCAAAGAACAGCAAATATTTAGTTCAATATTGCTAACAATGCTACACCAGAACTATGGAGCAGATGTATGTTAACGTACAAACCAGAAAACATTAAACTGGTACGGGTAATTTTCCAGAATGGTCAGAAAAAAACACTTATTAGTGAGGTAATTAAAAAGAAACGCATTGAGTTCGCTAAATCACACCTAGATGCTGAATTTTCATTCTGGAAAGAAGTGATATTTGCCGACGAAATTAAGTATAATATATTTGGATATGATGGACCATCATAAGTATGGCGCAAGAAGGGAACAGCAATGGAAACAGCAAATCTTCGTGGTACGTTTAAAAACGCTGGAGGAAATGTACTCAGTTTGGGGGTGTATGGCGGGTTCGGAAGTCAGAAATTTGATAGATATTGAAGGAAATATGGATAAAAGGATGTATTTGAATATTTTGAAAGCCAATTTGCACGAATTGGTAGACAAATTAGAACTGCCACAAAATTGGGTCTTCTAGCAAGATGACAACTCGAAGCACATAGCGGCAATTGTTCGAGACTGGTAGCTGTAAAACACCCCTAAGCAGCTACATTCTCCTCCACAAAATCCGGACCTTAATCCCATAGAGCATCTGGGGGATTAAGTAGAAAGGCAACTAAAAATACACACAATTACATCTAAGGCCACACTGAAAGAGGCAATAAGATATGATTGAGATCGGGTGCCGCCAGAATTCACCAAAAATTGGTTTCGTCCATGAATAACAGACTAAAAGCCATTCTAGATGTCGAAGGAGGCCTACCCGTTATTAATAAAATTTCTTTTTTTGTGTTGAATAATGATTAAACTAATCGTACGATGAATTTGTTCGCAAAAAAAGGAATACAAATGTAAAGTTTTTTTATTTTCGGCCTTGAAAAGTAGATTAATAAACTAAATTTATATTAGTTTTGTCTGTATTTTTGGTCCTTTTAAATTTACAGTAAGCAGGATTTATTTGCTTCAGAAGCCAATTCGAAAATTCAATTTTTTAGATCGTACGGTGAATTAATTCGTAGAGTGTAGATGCACACACAAAACAATAAACTTCAGTAGATTTTGAAACAATGCCATGAACGTTTTGAAAATAGATGAAATTAGAATTAATATCAACATCGGCATTATTAGAAGACAAGTTTAATGAGCTCGAGACTGCTGGCGAACTCCGCGAAAATTTGCCTTCTGGTTGAAATTATATTGCTTAATAAGAAGATGCCCAGGCCAAAATATTGAAATACCCAAGAACCAGCACAGCAACCGATAAAATTTGTTGCCTTCATTGACGTTCTTTTCACCATGTACAGTTGTGCAGACCAGTTTTGCCCATATTCATGACCATAAATCAACCCAGAAAGTTTTAGAATTTCAGTCGAGTACATTTTTCATCGATGCAGTTAACAATTAATCGTATCGGTTGGGTGTACGAGCATCTTTCAGAATTGAACAACCTCCTTTCATTCAGAATTGAACAACCTCCACGCTGGTCAAAGTACCTAAATAAGGACAAAAGACATTTTAAGTAAGACTGCCGTGTTATTGGACTATGCGAAAATCACTACTTGAGACTAGTTGCTACAAAAACAGTCAATCATTTTGTAACGTTTATTTCATGCATACATATGTAAGTAAGCCAATTTATTTACAAATTCTAATACCGAATCCCCGACTTGAAATAAATCGGAAGCCATACCTTTCATCAATAAGTAGAAAAATTATAAAATCTTCCTGTGCCATTGTAACGCTGGCTTTTCAAGACTGCTAATCTCTTCCTAAATCGAAGGATATTGAAACTATTTGATCTTGGTTTTGACTCTGTATTTCTTCTTGCTTTTATATTTTTTGATTTTACTAAAGTTTCCCTTAAACTGATTAACAGTCCCCACTCGATTTGTACCCGCCCGTGTTCGTGATGTTGTATGAAATCAATGTACCATAGATTACTGATCAATACTGAGGAAGGGGCAGGCAAGCGAAAAAAAGGACAAAGAAGAAAATAAATGTCACTATAAAAAAATGTTCAACCTGTTTCGGTTTTCCCGCAGATAAACTGCAAACTTCCGAGAAGTTTGGAACCTGAAAAGTCCGTTGGTGGACCTGACTATGCTCAGTCAAACAATCCACTCTTAATGGCCGTAGGTGAATGGGAAGACCGAGACGGTAGGAAATTCACGCCGACAAGTGTTCTGAAAGGATTTGTATCTCGCTCTGCTTTGTTCCTGGATGAATCCGCCTGTTCTGCTGCGTTTTTTAAACCAATAAAGCCAGAGCAACTGGCCACTAATATTGAATAAATTCCACAAACATAAAGCTCTGGATCGAGCAAGCGCACAAACAGTAATTCAGCTCTTTAGTAGCGACTTTTGATAGCGTAGAGGATTACCGGTTTCAAGGCGTCCCTTCGCATTATGGCGTCCCATAGACTATTGTCATGGGGCTAAAAAATCTCACAAGAATCTGAACACTTTCTCAAATGTGTAGTTATATGAGTTCAGATGTTGTTTTCTGGACTCATTTTCAGTTCCACAAACCTTCACCAAAAGTCTGAAGAAAAAAAGTTATTTTGATGAGAATTGCAACAACATCAAGGATACGTATATTGATTCGTTAAGTATACAAAGAAATCCTAATTGAAAATTGTTTAGTCAAAATCTCAAAAACTACAATTTAAATCATCTTGAATTCTTGCACGTAAATTAATGCTATCGAGAATAGTAAACACATTTGTCACTGTAAGCTTACAGAGTATAATTTTCGTTTATAGAGTATAGTTACATTTCATGAATACCATTTTAGTACTAATCGGAAATTTTACGGTTATATAGCCAAATTACATTTTGTGAATTGCGGCCTAACTCCTTCCCCGAGTGTGGCAATTTTGGCAAGATAACAATTTTCTGGTTCCTACCTGGAATGGTGCCGGGTTTGAATCCCGACGGAGGATTTTTAACACATCTATCTCTCTGCGTTGAATTGCAGAAGTACCTTTCATGTCAGTAGCGAGTTCAAAACGCTGGATTGTGTGTTAGAGTATAAATGATTCTTATTGAATTGTAATCGCCACAACTCCAAAGACGTTTTAATTCCAGATTTTTTTTACATTGATTCAAACTGATTCTATAAAAACATGTAAATACCTTGGTGGGGTTAGATTTCATATATACTTTTAACGAAACACATTTTTCCAAGAAAATATAATTTTTTATTAATGTCCAACTAAAATTAAATTAAATCATTCAATAAAATGTACAACAAAGTTATCGTCACTATACGTAATACTTAAAAACTTAATGCCTTTGAAAATATTTCGAAAATCACACCGACACTTAAATTAAACAATTGAATTCAAATACATCGTTAACCACTCAATTACATAATATTAACCAAATAACAATACATTCCTAGATCAAATATTTCTCAACCTGCATACTAAATACCAAACAATGTCAGATTAATGCCTAATAAATTTTATTAGAATAATTACAGCGATTTATATCTGTATGTATAATCGTCTTGAAGACAAACAAAAAATGCTACATATTTTATACAATTCAACAAACCTACCATAAATAAGAAATTAACAAACCAAACTTGGTAACTTATGATTCTTGTATTTCTTAATACTATTTACCATAGAATAGAAGAACTATGTAATACGGATAATTTAACGGAATGATGTATACAGTGTACACTCTCATAGCTTAATACAAACAATTTTAATAAATGAAAATGAAAATTTAATTTGTTTAAATCTACTTGAATACATATGTACAATACAAGATATTAGGTGTTTCTATTAATATTCAAAGAAAACAAACCAATCAATCAAATCTGCGATAGGTAAACCGCGCGCCGTACACCATCTTAATATAATTATTGAAACAGTTTTCTCTAACTAATTTTGTTTTGTAAATTACTCGGTTTTTTAAAATAAAAATAACGATAATTACCTAATGAACGGCCATTCATCAAATTATCAATAAACCCAACTAAACTTCGCGGTAAACTGTAAACTGTATTATAATTAAAAGAATTTTACCGCGCACCGTTCGCCTTAAATATATGTGCGGTTTACTGTAATATATTTGTGTATTGTAATTTTATTCTGTTATACACAGTAATTGACGCAAACTGTCATTATTTTGTTGATGTTTATTAGAAATACATAAAAGATTAATCATAACTATTTAATTAGATAACAAAATAAAAAATGTATAAATCATCATCATAAACCGTTTCTTCTCTACTTATGTACACACGGTTATTAAGTAAACCTCGTAAAATTTCCTATCATAACTGTTTCATTTTACGTACAAATATAATTAATTAAAATTCATAAATTTTTCTTATGTATATACCTTTTGTACCGGATATCGTGAAGCAACCAACATTTTCACTTTTCATGAAGTACTATAACTACTTTCTCTAAAGGACGATCAAAATGGGTGATTATTGTGTCGCCCAAGTACATACATACATAACTTGTATTACAAAATAATTGTTATGGTTTAGATTAAATTAAATCGTAATTTGCACTCGGATGACATGACAAGATGTCATTTTTTCTAGTAGACAGGAAAATTATTATCTAATTATATGTATTACTATGATATATCTATATCTAAGTGCGGACTTTCTAAAAAATAAATGTCTACGCGATTAGATGCACAATTTAATAATTGGTTGTGAACACAACCTAAAGTCGACCATGTGAACATGGCTAATTTGACGCTAAATTATAATCGTTGTATAGTTATTTCGGATATTTTTGTTGTTTCATTTCACTTATGTAACATTCCATACAGAACACTTTCTTGAAAATAATAATTACTCAATTTAGTAACAAACGCTTTGGATAGTAAAATTCATTCAAATAGAGTTCTGAGTCAAACAAAGTAAATTTCTAAATGACGTCAATGTGTCTGTCTGTCATTTAAATTGTCTACAAAAATTGGGAGAGAAATATTTCCAACGAAAGTACGAGTATGTTAAATATGCAACATTTACGACATTATCCCAAAGCCATTTTTTCAGAATTGAAAGATATTTGGAGGAAACTTAAGAAAATGTCAGAATAATTTAAGACAATTCCTGCAATAATTTAACCTTGCCAGACAAAAAATATGTATGGATGTCTGATTTTTAAGCAGTGTGGCTAAGACTTCTTGAACCTCAAAATAAAAATACAAGATAATTTCTGCAGTTTAAATGATTTCAAGACGTATGGCACGAATAAAAGTAGCGTAGGCTGAATAACCTCAGGAATTGTGTATTTGGCTCCCCTAACTACCACGAAATTATATTATCCTAATATTTGTATAGGTTTTATTGAGAATGAATAGACTAAATCAAAAATTAGCTTTGAGTAACTGTTTTATGAAAAAGCCAGCTGTCTACCAAACTCTAAAGGATTTATGATATTTTTCTTTATAAAAAATGTTCAAAATCGGAATTATGCTGTAACATTTTCAAAATTTCAACTAGAAATGAAAGAGTAGCATATACTTAGAGGCGATTGAAGCCAATAAAATCCATTTAGGCATGATGAACAACCGGAAGTGGTATACTTGCTCTATGTTTTCAGTGATTTTAACAGTAAGACAGTAAACATGTTTTGTTGGATCATTAACCTGTTTATTTTTGTTGTGAAAACATATTTAGAGGGTGTAAGTAAAAAACTCATAGAAATGGAACAGAAATACAACAACGAAGATTTCATACAATATGGGGAATATTGGATAAGCAAAATACGAAATTATACGATTATGAAAAATTCCAGTAAGAATGAAAAGGGAAATCACTCATGAGCAAAACCAACATAAAGTATGCTCGTGAAAATGGAAATATTTTGTACTAATACTGCATATAACAAACCAATACAAACAAATGTACGTACAAGTAGAACCTTTACTTTCAATACAGATACCAACAAATATTAGTTCCACTGTTCGTGTTGGTGTTAGTGACAAATATGAAATAAAATTCTAGATTTTTCGTTTTTTATTAATTAATATTTAAAGTACAATAGTATTGGTATATTTTATTCATGTTTCAAGAATTTATGTTAATGTCTGCTAGATATTTACACAGTATCAAATTTGAAATAATTGCATTATGTATAATTGGTTCAAATAATTATTTTGGAATTACATTTGTAGCGGGTCAGTCATCATTAGTTTTACCGCCACAATATATCAACCACACATTGACTGCAACGTATTCAAACACAATCTGTTTCTTTGCACCGCACTTTCCATCAAGAATGCGCATTAGGTTTCTCACGTTCACCGACCACACTCCACGCAAAACATTTCTCTTCCATAGAAATACAACGCGTCTCTTCCATACGAAGTGACACAAAATAAATTAAAATTATTTCTCAATCTCGTCTCTGGAATAATAATATCGGGAAATCTCAGGAATTTTATATTTTTTAAATTACTAAAATTTTATTAAAAAAATGCTTTTATTGCATTGATTTATTTCAAGTTTACTGACGAAGAAACATTTATTTAATTTTAAGTTGAAGAATAGGCCGAATAGTAAAAAATCATGACACTTACATTTCGAAATACACAAAAGTTACAAAATTATGATCCAAAGCCTTTTCTATACTCTCTCCGGGCCAGCCACAAGGAGGTTCGGCAGGTGTGAGAAACACATGCTCAATTGATGGGGCCTCGAGTGCCAAGAAAAACCGTGGTTTGCCCAAGGATTTACAGGTGTAAATATTTAAAAAATTATACATAAAAAAATCGACATTAGGATCTATTCTATTTAGCAACAAAAAAAAATATAAAATTTGCATCCGGGCTTCTTGATGGAGAAAGCCGGTTCTATACTCTCTAAAGGGTTAGTGAAAAAATCAGGACTTTGTTTACGAGATAAATAATACGATAACGAGAATAAGAACATCATTTTTTCATTAATTAAAAGAAAAATTATTTCTTAATTCAATGATGTCAGATTATGGTTCTCTATTCTATCGAATTTTTATTTTTTAGATGTTGGTAAAAAATAAAACGAGATTAATAGAGGTTTGTATAATTATTTTCTTGTTTTGATGTTTAAATTGTTCTGAACGGCGATAAATATTTAGGATCTACTAAAGTGCTACAAAGCAACCACCACATTCTCTGAAAGAAATCCAGTACAAATATGTAGTTGCGTTTGAATTTCGAATGGAATCCGGATGGCTGTGATAGGCCTGCTGATTGACAGACATTTTTCGAGACGATCGATTCTGAGAAATTTGGGACAAATTATTAGTTAAAATCCGATTTCAATTTTATCGTTTTGTATATTGTTTGCATTCGGATTCCCCACGTAACATCAATAAGCAAAATTTAGTTGATTATTTAAATGGATTTAAATTTAAACGGGTATTCGAATCCTTGATTATGTTGGTCGAATTTGTTTAAATTTTAAAACTAAAACCAATACTTAAAGCGATTGATCGGTTCAGTGCTTCTCAAACTGTAGGCGGCGGCCCCCTAGGGAGCCGTGGAGCTTGCCAAAGAGCCTTAAAACCTCAACTGAATATCTCTAATAAACCGCACAATTTCCTCGCACACAAATTTCTGAATCTGCCTAATCAATGACCGCTATGGTTTTCTGTGGTAATGGTTTTTATAAGATATCTGATTTGTATATGAATTCCACAATCATGAGGATTGTAGAAGGCAAGTTTTTATTCTAAAATGAACATGAACAGGAATTTCAGATCGCAAACCTTGATTTGCAGGACCAATAAAAATCATGGTTAAAATTGAGGCCTTTTATGAAGTAACAACATTTTTAAATCAGAGGTCGATATCCGAAATAATTTTTCGGCAATTTAGGAGCTAAATTTAAAGTAAAAACTATAGGAGCTTAGGTCTATGAAAATTTGCGAAATTGGATATTGAAAATGTACGTATTTAGTATGTAAATTAACAAATTACTCGTATTTTAATTTAATTTGAAATTTCAAATGGCAGCTTGTCAAATTTGGCTTCAAAAATTTTAATTAGTTAGTCATTTAGTTGTCTGTTCTGTTCCATTCGAAGCTTTTACAGAAGAATCCAATTTTTAATAGTTCCTTACGTCGAATCTTTACAAATTTTTCAAAATGTTTAATAGTTTTTTTGAATTCTACAAATTGGGTAAAATAGTTTTCTAATACTACAAATCGGATGAAGCTGAAGAAATATTTTGGGTTGGTAGAACATTATTTTTATATTGTGGATGGATTGCAATTGATAAGCTGCGCGGGGCATCTGAGATCCTTGAACAAGAATGCCCAAAATGATTAGCAGTAATTTATTATTATTGAATAAAATTTTTGGGTGCTCTGGATTTTATTTTTCAGATTTCAGGGGCTGCAGCGTGAAAGAGTTTGAGAAGCACTGAGTTAAACGATAATCTATTAAACTCAAACAAGATTAATAAAATTAACTAATTATCCTCTAGTTAGGGGCAACGAAATAAGGTATAAGAATAAGAAAAGTTGAAATTAAACTCGAATATATTTGCTAGTTTCATTCCAAAAATCGTGGAATTAAACAAGCGAGAATTCCGCGGTTTATTCCGTGATCGTACTTTGAGTTTATTAGTCAAAAAATGGAACTAAATTGGCAAAAAGGAAACTAACGGAACTAATTTCAGAAACTAACTTTTTTTACGAGTTTAATTACATTTTCTTATGAAAAGTTTCCTACTTTAATTCAACTTTTTCTACCAATCCAACTCCATACAAAATTTTGCGATTTTAATTCCAATTTATTTACGAGATTAATTCCCGCGACTTTTTCGGGGATCCTCTAGTTATACGTATAACTATAACGAATTAAAACAATCACATTGCCCTCTATCTCCCCTTCTTCAATAAAATACCATGATGGACATCAAACACTGTATAAATCTTGTTTTACAATTTTTTTTTCATAGGAAATGTTTAGAATTTCCAAAAGTATTTAATTACAAATTCTCGAGAGAGGAATTTCCGATCGCCATCTCATTCACAAGTATCATACTTTAACGAAAACAACAAATGTTTGACGTTTCACAAAAAACGCACACTAGCGAGTGGCATATACTTCAGTGTTAATGATAATTTTGAAATTATTTGACCAAACTTAGAATTGCTTCTGGTGTTGCTGGGTTTAGTATTACGGAGCATGTAGAATATAAAAGCTATGTCAGTGTTAAGCAAAATGGATAACATTTTTGAATGATGCATGCGTGGAACAAATTATAAGAAAATGCGCCACATTCTTTGCAGTGGGTAACATCTATTTCATTTAATTCAAAAAGGTGACTGGCCCAAGCCAGCTTCCTTTGATTCCCGCTTTTGCCGTAACCATACAGAATGTGGAGACAGGGTATTTAAAGTGCAAAGAGAAGGTTTAGGTGATTAAGTTAACGAAAATGTACAATATTTTTCTCTGACTCATCGACACCAGTACCCGATTTCTATTCAATGACAAATGATAATAAACGATTTGATTTTTTATTTCATCTGCTCGATGACATTTTTATTTAGAGTAGGTGAAATAACAAATCAAGTTATTTATCATTCTCATTTGTCTTAGAACCGGAATTCGGGTATTGGTTCAATAATGAAGAAAAGTCATTTATATGGCTTGATGCCAACAAATTATCGAAGTTATAAAATATAGAAATCTCGTTTTGCTTCCATAAGCAGATTCAATTCAATAACAATGGTTCATTCCTCAAACCCAAAATATGTAGAATAACTTATTGTGAGCGAACAACAGCCACCGATGCTTATCTATATGTTTTCATCTCAATATTTTCCGAGTTGAGCGTGAACTCGCTCGTTGATTTTTGTTTATAATCTCAGTCTTGGGCTGAAATACCAGGGTTTACTAATAAATAGTACCTGTTTAAAGGTATTTTTAAAAACTATTCAAATTAAGAAATACAAAAAATGCTTCAAGAGCTTAAAGTGATACTAATGCTAGATTTCTTTTGACTCTTTAGAGCCTAATATTCTTCCTCGGTTCATTAAAATATTGGGTGAGGAAGATTAAATAATTTTACCAGTTCAGATTTACAATATTTTAGATAAATTTTGCCTCTAAATTTACTTTCTGCATACTATTTTCACACAAGTACGTCTGTCATTGTCGACGCCTGTTTCATTTTCTCGAAATTCAGATCAGGGCCAAATAAACATCAGAACGTTTGCATTCGAGAACTGTTGAATTTCACGAGCTTTTTGGGACGGGGCTGGAAGAACCTGGCTAAATTACTCGAAATTTTCGAAATTTACAATTTCTTCAATATTTTTCAGGTTATTCGAAATTATTAGAGAGAACCTAAGAAAGAGTTTTTGATAGTTTCTTAAGATTTTTGGAAAATTGAATTTGAGTATATATTTGGAATCTTTTCATATTAACCTAACGAGGTACATCGGACCCTATATAAAATATTGTCTACTCTCAGTTAAACTTCTAAAATGTTTTCATTATTATCTGATCGACTCTTTCTTTGAATGTGAACATTACCTGTGAAGATTTGCCTGCTCCATTAGCGAATTTCAAACAAATTGAAAATACTGGGAGGGCTAATGTTGTCTAGACGGGAACATTAACTTTTCGTTCAATAAAAAATCCTATAGGTTATGGGTAGAGAAGCGATATTCATGTACAAACGTTTTATAGTACCTGAGTGCTCCAGCCGCACTATTATATTGTTGTTCCGATTAACGGAAATATCTTTTAAAGTTTTCAACTTATGTAGAACGAAGTTCTTCCGATGATTTGTGAACCGCACAATTAACTGGCCCAAATTTTATAAAATGAGGAAATAAACTGATCAAAGTTTGCACTTTTCTGACCCGTTTGATTACACTTGTGTTTCACACCTCATTTTGCTAAGATAATCTGAAAATTGTTGGAACCAAAATGCCGCATGGAAATTTAGAAAAAGATATTTACAATCAGAACGAATTTCCCCATTTTGACATTGGGTAAAAAAATTCACATAAAGTCGTTGCATGACGTTCTCCTTGAATTTGTCGTTTCACTGCGGTAATATTTACGATATTTATTGGTTTTGTTTGCTTACAATACTGATCCAAATCTGGTAAATAATAAGCCGAGGTGTAAGCTCGATGAGAGATTTCATTTAGTTTGAGCGCCATCTAATTTATTTGATTTTTAACTCTTGCTGATTTATTCATTTTAGACTGCCATTCTCTTAGCTCCCAACGACTTGCACCCTATATTGGATAAAGAACTGCTTGCCAAAATTAGGATAGACGATAAGTGCTCCTTGCTTGTAATTTATTGTAATTTACATGCGCTCGGACGCTATAACTACACTTCTCTAGTTCAAACCATTTTGTGTATTTTTTAAAAAAATTCGTTACTACAAATTAATTGATATCTTTGACTTTGAATACGAATTCATTCGGAAGCTAACAATCTCTTTCAATAAAATTAAGAAACTTATTTTCTCCACGTTAAACCCGTGACGTTTAAATATCAGGCAGTACTAATATTTAATTTTGCATGCAAGATCACCCTAAAAGGTCTCTTTAGGGATAGGGAAATTTGTAAATAAATGAAAACTCCGAAAAAGATTTGAACATACGAAAATATGATAGTTGAAGTTATTGGCTGTTTTAATTAGAGATGAATAAGAGGCTCCAGAAGTGGCATGACATGATATAATTTTGGCATCATTTTTGAAATTTGATTGCACAAATAAATGTCATGTACGCGCAGAAATATTAACTTCCCGCTTAAAAAAATAGAAAACAGTTTTGGATCATGAAATTTGTAGGAAATTTTAGAGAAATCATTTCATAAAAGTAATTCCTAATCTTTTTGGTCTTACAATCAATCTTCAATCAGTTTAACTAGATGTCAATAAATTCTGTTTCTGTACTTTGCTTAATGTTAACTGTTTCTTTATTTTCCGTGACCGCCTCTTTAAATACATAATACCCTTTAGCAAAAATTGAAATTGATAAATTATAAAAGCCGATATGTGTAATCCAGTTTATACTTTAAAATACATAATGATAATGATATTTTCGAACCTTTTTTCTTATTTACCTCACTCAACCATATACAAGACTTATTTTTTCCAATCATACGACTCTAAAAGTGCTAACAGTAAAACATATACACACACTTCATCTCAATTACATCATTTTTACCTTGTTTCTCAAAATAGTAATCATAAAAATAAAAATTGATTTCAATTTAAAAACTAATAAAAACTTAATTAATTTTTATTTTTACAATTTCTTTTCATTTCCAAGTTCATTGTTCGTTTAATATTTTACAAAAGCAACGAAAAATGTTAAACATTAAGAAAAGCGCGCGATCTTAGATAATATTTCATATATAATCCATCCATCACAAACAGATCAAAAAATGTGTGTGTAACATATATACTTGTAAGAAACACTTGATTGAAAAAGGTAAACAAAACTTTTTTTTTTGTTACTTGAATAAAACGCGTGCTTGTCTTATTTTAAAACGTTACATTTAGGTCATTTACATAAGAGTTTAACAGACATGCTAATTAAATCTAATTTGTAATCAAAATAAATATTATCAATCTGTTATACCTAAGTATGTATGTATATATTGTATATTTGGGAGTGTGTCAATCACAAAAATCTTTTACTACTTCAGATAAAAATCTTCCAATTTTTTTTTAATGAAATACGCATACTACAAATGCGACCTTCCGTTATAATTTCTATTTAAATATATCGAAACTATATACAACTTCTATTCTAATCTAATATACATGGTAATCCCATCGAAGACGAATAAGAAGACAACACTACAAAACTAACAAATTAACACAAATATGACAAAGTTAACCAGTTAGAATATTTTTTTTTTAACGTAAACGAGTAATTTACGAGAAACACTCAATTCAAGTTCTTGTTGGTTCATATAAAGAGCAGAATACCGAATACGGTTCATTTCTTAAAAATATTCTTCATTTCACAAACAAAAAAAATCAAAAAAAAAACTTGGAATAATTTAAACAGTTAAATGGACAATTGATGATTAATTTACATAAATTTTTTTTGGTGTTTTTCTAGGTCAATCGTGTAGTTTTCCTGGATCGCCGGCACACAGTACGGTAATATTTTCAGATGAAAATTTAGAAAATGGTGCTGTAGCATCATATTCGTGTGAACGAGGTTTTGAATTATTGGGACCATCGAGGAGGGTGTGCGATAATGGAATGTGGACACCTGATGGAATACCTTTTTGTGGTGAGTACTGTTTTTATTTTATTTTTTATATTTTACATTATACATAGTAGATATTTTGAAATAAGAGTTGTTTGTACGATCACGTGTAGACCGTACAAATTTTTGGGTCGTAAATGGTAAACCATATTATACCCAATCATCGTAATTTTTAAAATTATGCACATAAAATAGGTATACTCAATAATCAAAAAATGCATTAATCAGTTAGGCTTGCTTGGATATTCTGTTCTGCATAAGCAACAAATAACCGCATGAATGCCCAAATTATTTATATTTTGATTAAAAAATTCATTATGAATATATGCCTTTATGGCGTTTATGATTGTTGTACAATACTACAAGCTACCTTAACAGTAACTTATAACTACCATGAGAGTCCAAAACCAACTACGAATCACGAATTTATCGTCGTCTCACCATGCACGGCTACCTGATATTATATATCCATGCTCTGACATAATTGTTGGTGATACTCGAAATGAACTCTTATAAGAATTGAAGTCCCGCTCGCGGCCAGCAGTTGAGTTTATGATGTAGCGCCTGTAGCGATTTATTTGTAAATCAAATTTTTCAGTTTTAATTGTTGTCTCAAACCACACTTGGTAAGCATATGTAATGAGGGAACTAATATAAAAAGTGTATAGCTGTTTCTATTTAGGAATGAGTACAATTCTCGAATAACGCCAAACGCCTTTGATCGGATATTTTTAATATGCTCATTAAAGCTAAGATTTTGGGCCAAAGTTACCCCCAGATAGATTTACTCCGTGGCCAATCTAATAGTTTCTGAGAGTATCAAAACACTTTCATCTATCTCTACACTAGACTCAATAGGAATTTCAATCCTATTTTTAATTTTATTTTGTACAACATGCCTGTACATCAGCCAGTCAGCATTTCTGTAGTCCAGCAATTGCTTTGGGTTAACCTGCACATTGAAATTATACCCGCCACAGATATTAAATACCATTGGGCGATGGTCGGAGCAGATATTACCCAGCACCTCAACATTATCAACTATACTGATATTCCTCGCCTAGGTCAATACTGGTGACCAGGGCCAATCAGAGGGTGGGCCAGCCGGGCCATACGGCACGGGCCCCCGATTTTTAGGGGCCCCCGAATTTTTTGTTACTGTACATTTCTCATTTGCGCTTGATCTTCGATAGTATTTTGTCTTTATAACAAGAACAAGATGTGTGACAATTTAAAATTTGACATTGAAGAACGTTTTATTTGCTTCGATTCATTCTCTGGAAAAACCGGAGAAGAAATTGCTGCCAGAATTCTTGAAATTTTGTCGGATATGGAATTAAATTATAATTTATGCTCGAGCATATGATAATGGTGCAAATTTGGCTGGCAAGCTAAACGGTGTGCAAGCCATTCTTACGAAGCTTAATCCTAATTGTATTTTTTCCAGCTGTGGGAACCACACATTAAATCTTGTTGGAGTTGATTAAGCTGAATCGTGTAAAGAAGCTGTACAATTTTTTGGAGTTATACAACAAATATATAATTTTTTAGCAGTAGTCCGCGGAGATGGGAGGTTTTAAAGAAATATATCCGTATGTCTCTTCATTCGATTCCCAATAGTAGATGGTTTGCTAGAATAGATGCAGTAAAACCAATAGCCAAAAATCTATTATCTATTCGAGATGTTTTACATGAAATGCATTCCTTTAATTTACCACCACACGCAATCGTTGAATTACACTCAATTGAGAAATATTTAAATAAATTTGAATGTGGTTTGCTTTCTATCATATGGCTCGAAATTTTGACAGATTTGCATCAGAAAAATTTGGTAATTGAAGCTCAAAATGCTACACTTGATATTGAGCAAAATAATATTGAAAGTCTAGTAATGAGATTTCGCAATTTAAGCGGAATGTGGAATGAAATATTTGCGAAAGCAAAAGCTAAAGCACGTGAATATGGAGTTACATGTAATTTTGCCATTAATAGAACGATACGGACACAGTCGGATGCTGAAAAATACTACAGGATAAATGTGTTTAACGTAATAGTTAATTCCGTAATAGCTGGCTTACAAAGACAATTTCAATCTTTACAAAATATCTGCAATCTTTTCGGTTTTCTTTGGTCATTTCCAAATTTGACTGATGAAAAAATTGAAGCTGCAGTAAACCGTTTGCATTCAAAATACACGAGTGAGTTATCAAACGAGATACTAGATGAGGTAAAATTCCTTAAAAAAATGTATGCAGCTAATTTCAATGCAGATCCGACACCAACAAATTTATTAGAAAATATTCTCAGTAAAACTTAGCTGGTTTATTTCCGAATCTTATCATTGTCTTAAGAATATTTTTAAGTATTCCTGCATCTGTGTCTTCAGCCGAGAGGAGTTTCAGTGTTCTTAAAAGAATAAAAAATGTTCATCGCTCAACAATGGCAGAACAACGGTTAAATGGATTGGCAATGTTAAACATTAACCACGACATGGCAAGAAAAATTAATTTTGAGCAAATCATTAGAGAATTTTCTAATAATAAAGCGAGAAAAGCTCAAATCTAATAATTTCTAATAAATTCTAATAAATACTAAAATGAATTCATGTGATATAAACTTAAGATTGTTTTATTTTATTTTTATGGGGTCCCATTTTAATAATTTGGCCCAGGCCCCCTGCTAGCTCTGAAAGGCCCTGCTGGTGACCACTAGGTCAATCTGATTTGCGTCGTCACAGTTTCGCACAGTGTGCATAGAAATCATCACCTAGGAGTACCAGATTTGTATGTCTGACTTTGATATAAAATCTAAGTCTGTTTTCGTTATGTAAGAGAAATATAAGGAATAATCGTAAAGGTTTGATTATCAGTTCCAATTACTAAAGAAGTACCAATAAAATTTTCTAATACTCCTATGTTGTTTGATGCAACTGTTGAAATTCGCAGTGTGCTCTCCTCCACAATTCAAACATTTGAGGGGTACGCTTTTATCCAGATTTCTGGGGCATTCACCTAGGTTGTGTTTTCCTGCGCATTTAACGCAGTTTAATTCGGGGTAGTAGTTCGATGTGGCATGAACAATGCCCTACCAAGTTCTGCATTGGAAACCATTTAGCTTCTTCTTCGGCTCCCATAAAATTAATTAATAGCAGCAACCCCTAATTGCCAGAACATACTATATTTTGACTTCAGGAGAAAAACTTATAGTGAAACATGATTTGGTATTAATTTCCGAATTTGTTTTATACATGGGATGGTGACTCCGTTTTTCTCCAAGTCTAACTTGATGTCTTCAATTAGCGTTTCGTATTTAACACTTTTTATAATTAGCGTTCTTCCTTTCACGAATTTTGGTGTGTATGTGAAAAACTTGCATCTCCTTTATTTTTTAAAATTCAGCTTACTTGCTAACGGTGATAGAAACATTTTTTGAGGTGACGTTTAGCATAGCCTCGGAATAATTTTACCTTTTCCTTTGGTAACTCTTTTATTTTTAAATCATAGGCGGTGGCTTAATTGTTTTTCGTAAACCGAACAATAGTAGCATTATTATGCTTCAGGATTTATACGTCAGGCTTTGAGGTCTCGTTGCATGACGCATCAGCTGTTAGTGGAGTAAACCTCCCGCAAAGAACAGTCATTATTTTCCTGATCCATCTTTTTTATTTTACATTGAATATCAGGCTCGGTACTCTCTTCCACCTGTCTAGCCCATTTAGCAGAATTGTTATTTGATATTGTCTGAATTAGCCTAAATAGCAGGTTTAATAACAACCTCAAATGATTATTATAACAACCGAAAAGTTGTTGATAAGTCGAGAGCATAAAAGAGAATGAATGAATACCAAGAGGGAATTATATAACTCAAAATTGGGGACGCCGCTTTAAATGTACGTCACTAAGTAGAGGAAATTAATGTACAGTAAAGAAATTAATTATAAGGACACCAGATAAATCTGTTATAATATAACATTTCCCATCTCCATTTTGATTAATGGCTTGACAATTCACGCGCTGAACGTCATTGGTTGGAAACGTGTGCGGTTAGATTGCCTTTTGTCTGGAGGAGTTTCTCCTAAAATTTCATTGCCTGAAATAACACTGAGTTTCCGGCATTGTGACTCCAAGTCCGTTAATGGCCTAGGCTGGATTTCAGGTACCTCTACGAGTATTCGAGGCCTAAATTAGGATAGATTAAGATAAATTAGGAAGACAAACGAACTAAGTAAACATCCGTTTTTGACCGAAAATAACCGAATTTTCATAATAATACGTAACCTGTTTTAATGTCTTCCCAAAGTCTCAACCCGTATAACTATCAAATACTGTTTTTTCAGGTATTGCCCGACTTCAAACGTTCTCTATATTCCCTCAATGTCGTTGTTTTTGTCGCTCGATTGCATGGCTGAGAGTAGCGTTTTATGTGGCCTACCATGAAAATATTCAGCGAGCAACTTCACTGAACCATCTGGAGTTAGTCGATTTAAAAACAAAAAAGTAAAACGGTATTCAGATTTAGTGATTAAAAAGGAATTCCAGGCAAAATTTTTGTAAACAGTGAAATTAATATTCTGTTTTTCCCAGATTGTGCGTACGCCTGAAACGGTTTTAAAATATTCTGCAAAATAAAGATTTCCAGTTTAATATTAAAATTACATCTTCCTTTTCCAGAATTTCTGGAAATGGAAGCAAATCTATCAAAAGGTATTCAAGTCCAAAAATTTGTCACTGAAGTTCGTTTCAAGTTGTTCAGTCCAAATAAAGGTAAGGCATTTCAGTTAAACTGTTTTCTAGCTGAAACTCCTTTTTTTTTACTGAACTGCCTTTTTAAAAGGAAATTTGTATGGCAAATTTTATGACTGAAATGTTTTTGATTGGAATTCCCGGAGCCTAGAAAAATTTTTAATTCAACCGTTTTTTTAAATAAAACGTTAATTTAACATAAAAAGGAAATGACTGTTAACGGCCTCACGAATAACGGTGTATTAGTTCTAAATAGTTTTAGATGGTTATATGTTTATCAAAGGAATACAGGTATTTTATTAATGGTTAGAACATATCAGCACTGGTTTAATATTTAGTAACCATAACTGGCTGCTAACTACTGGCTGGGCTGTCAAAAGAATATCAGACTAGAATCCCAAAGAAGGCAGTTAGAGATAGTCTAAAAAAGAGCCCATTTATTACAGCACTCTCTACATATGCGCTCAGTTTTCTCATAGAGCATTTTTAGAACGCTTTACGCTACTAATGATTACCTCAATGTTTTGGTTGCAGCGATGGTTGCATTTACCTTTGAACATTGCTGAGCGCCTCTTTCCATTCATTACATTTCAATTAGACTCCACATTTCTTCTATCCCTCCATATATGAAGAATTTCCTGCGGTCTCCAGCTGATTTTAAAAAAACGTTTCTGGCCTTTGACAAAAAATTTATCGAATGATAAGAGGTTTTCTTTGACGGCTCTGCTTACAAGTACATGTTTCAATTAACAAAACGAGCTATCAAAGATATTATCTATACTCTAGAAATCATTTATTATGTGACTCTCGACTTTTCGGAAATGCATATAGCTACTTCAGTGAATTAAAGATGGACGTGCCTTCAAATTAAACTTTAAAGTAAAAAAACCTTCTCCCTCTCTCGTACAGTGTTACGTAATATGTGAACAGCCCCTAACTGCTTAAAAATTCAAACGGGAATACTCGACTGTGCATGTTCACTGCATCCGGAAAAGGCACCCACAGACTATTGTATCGTATGCTTACTTGTGTACTATTGAATATGTGAAATCCTGAAATTATGGAAACGCCCATGTTACCATTTTGCAGTGACAATTAAAATTTTGCACGATGTAGAAGAGGAGATAACTGAAGGTGTATGATATGTCCCTGTATTGATCGTTTAATTAATGTCGATTCCATGTGTATGAAAAATGGTTGACAAACAATTGTTTTTCACAAAATAAGCTGTGCAGCCAAGGAACGAACTATTTGCTGCTAATCGTATTCAACATAACAGTGAACCAGCCGTAGATCGGGACTCAACTTTGACCTTGGCTAAAACGATAGCTTCAATTACACTCTTCATATGTTACATCTGAACGTTCACAGTTCTGTAAATGGCAGATAAAACTTAACAAAGGTAAATCACTAATCGCCCGAATGAGTAATGGGGCTTGTAGCAAAGTCCATTGTGGAAAGTATGTTCTTGGCTTCAGGGTGAATGCACTATATGCTTTAGTGTCCAAACACAAACACAGTTTAAAAATTGGAACAATTGCCACTTAGCTTGGGTTGAATAATGATATACCATATTAATTCTAAAGATTTGATAATAGCGAAAGTTCCGACGGTTTCCTCAGAAGCAAATTTTCTTTCATTATAAGAAATGACTTGACCTTACGTTACGCTTTCAGTCTTTCACATATATTCGTAAAGTATGTGACGTAATTATCAAAGTGATGGGGCTTCCATACAAGGTAAATTAACACTGATCTAGTCCTAAAAATCAAAAAAACGACAAATTTCTAAAACAAAATAATTGTTTAATTGTTAATAATTTTTTATCTTACTATGTTATGAGAATAAAGAGCGTGACTTGAATTTTTTCAACCTGTTGCTCAGCAGCCAAAAATTCTTTTGGTATTTAGCAATGTGACCCATTACAATAGATTTAAATATAAACTGCACAATAAAAGGCGACCCGAAAAAACCAATTAATTTAATCTTCACCCAACTGTAAACCCTCATCTCTTGAGTTTTGAATAAGAAATACTTAATCAACAATTTTCTTAGGCTGAGTATCCGGCTTTTTAAATGACCGTTAATTACACAAGATCTTTTTTTTTTTAATATTGACTTCTGCAAATATCATCTCAATTAATTAGTTCTTTATGTTCATTGGCATAAGCGTATTGAATATATGTTTGCCAAAATTAGAAGTGCACTCTCCTAAAATCGTGCAACTTTATTATCTTAATAACAGAACATAAAACTGCAAATTTTTATTCAATTTAATTGTATCTACATCTTAAGTGTATCACCATGACAAAAAGTATCAGCGCCAATTGCATTTTTATACAACAACAACAAAAAAAAATGTAAATTCCGTTATTTCTATACATATCTTAACTCTTTATATATGCTTTGTATATTGTGTGCAGGTTGCATTTCTTATACAATAACACCGCTTAGCACAAAAACGAATTGAAATTGAATACAATTTTTCCTGTTTAGAAAGTTTAGAATAGATTGTTTAACGTTGAATAGATCAAAATCCCGTTCATTATAATATTTTGGTTCCAAATTTCACGGATTTTTGACCAAAAGATTTTACAACCAAAACAAATCGTGATATAGTGTGCTAGTAAGTTGAGACATCATAAATCAATCAACAGATAGTTAAATAGTTATGCTTTTGCTTTATCCACACAATCACATCTCTATTGTTTTCAATAGGCGTGAAGATAGCGATCATAATTTGCGCAAGCAACATAAATTACCATATATTAAAAAAAACTAACATTTATCATAAATGTAAAAAAATTGGATTGAATAAAGATTTGTGCTTAGCCATTAACTCTATTGTTTTATATCGTGGTTAACGCTCTAGTGCGCCCAGGTAAATATATGTTTTCATATCAACTAATTGAATATAAAAAATTAAAAAAAAGTAAATCTTTATGACTCTTCAAGAATACATTAAAACTATATACCTTAGTGATTAAGATTAATGATTTAAAGTAGTTTACTGGAATGCTTTATGCTTCAACGCAATTCAACTTTTGTTAAATGCATTTAACACTGGTTCTAATCCCTTTCACCTTATGTATAGAAATACTGCTGCCCAAGAATATTAAGAAACTAACGAAAAGATACGATACAATTGTAACATAATAACAAAAAGAATGTTAACCAAATAATCAACCTTGACCCCTTTATTTATTATTCTTACGTTTGTAAATATCTTCGTCTTACGTCGTTTCTTGTATTATATATTTTGAAGTTTTCTTCTTCCGTCATATACTATATTCATTGAAAATGTGTGCAACGAATAAAATAAATAAGAATAAGAAATGTATATAAAAAAATTCCAAAAGAACCTGTAATACGCGTTAAAAAGACGTGTGCCCATTTATAGTTTATTGTGTGCGTTTTTTTTTATTTTATACATATTTACAGTAGTGATCAAGTATTGGAATTTATTAAAATGAATGCGGGCGCTCATTCTTGTAACAGTGATCTTGCATCTTGACTGGTGCGATATAATTATACAGGATGAGTATAGTATTATCGTCTATATAATTCGATTACAGTAATCGATGGAAGACATCTGTTTCTTCAATAATTAAAATTAATCACAATAAATCAATCAAACAAATCACAAATCATTTCTTTAGAAAAATGAAAAACAATAAAATAGAATGCATCATCGGCAGCAAATTATATACAGTTAAAATTAGCATCCATAGATGTCATCGCAAATTTCAGTGCATATGTACCTGAAACTAAGGTTAAAAGTTTCTTTACACGTCAGGTGTTTCCAAAAAAATCGCAGCCACCAAAAACAGGAATATTATTCTCCATATCTTGAGTTAGTATCATTTGTGGCCAAGCATAAGCGAGAACGTGTGTGGTTTAAGTTATTATTCAAAGTTGCAGTGAATAGTGCTTATTAAATGTCTAAAGTTCAGAAGCATTTATTACTTCACTGCAAAAAAAATTCTAAAATTGTCTTCGTCTTATGATTAACTGATGCCACTTGTTAAGTTTCTTCATTTTTGTGTATTACGATACTTCATTTTGAATAATGTTGCAAATGTTTTGGGCCAGGTTACAAATTGGTGCTAATAAATTCGCTTAGCTTATAAATATTAGTTATTTACAGATCCTACTCCGACTATTGTTTTTTGTTATTTTTGAAAAACAGCAACAAGCGTATACGTTTCTAATCAATTCATCGGTTAAATGAGACATAATATTTCAAGTAGGTATGCAGTGGTACTTTTTTATTGAGCTTAGATGAATTTGATTGACTAGCAACTCTTCCAATTTTTTTTTTTTTGAAAGGTTTCCCTTTGCAGTAGCCATGATTTTGCTGCTGTTTACTGTTTATTCAGTATATAAGCAGAACAAGAGCAACAACTACAAGGCGCTTTAGTAAACCGAACAACAGCTCTAGCGACTGACGCCAAAATTAAATAACATGACAAACAACATCAACTCAATTATTTTTTTGTTTTTCAAATGATAAATAATATGACACACATACATGATAAAATTGGCAGCCAATAGTTTGCCACTACCAACATACCGACTCAAAAATCAGTTGGTCTCATTGAAGCGCTGGTGAACAAAATTAGAAAGATATCCTAAAAATTTCGGCGATAAGGTTGTGAGCAGCTTATTATTTTTGTGTATTATAATTTAACAGACGATATCGTTGGTCGTTATTGCTCTTTTTCTGTTCATACCTTTAGTGCAGTGGCGTAGCGTGAAATTTTAGCTCAGTCATGCAATATGAACTTTAGTTTCCGATTAAAATGGAAAAGACTGATAAACTGATAAACTTGATGAGCAAATTGTTTTAAAGGTAAAATAGTAAATCGGTAGATCTCCTCAGATAAAAATTCAACGTTTTATATTACAGTTCCCAACATTTTATTTTCTATAATGAACATATATAATATATTGCTAATTAAACAAAAATTTAATTAAATTGCACAAATTTTAATTCACAATGTTCAATATATAAAATTTTATAAAATTTATCCAATTATTTAAAAATTAATTCAATTCTTCGTTTTTTCTCGCCAAAATATTTCTGCTAATGAATCTTAGAATTTATCTTGATTTATTTGCAGACTATTTAATAATTCCTTCTCGATTGAGATAAGGCTTAAATTATTTAGTCTTTCTTGGCCCATAGAACTGCGCTTAAAATCTTTAATTCATTTTAAAGCGGGAAACGATCGTTCAACAGAAACATTTGTTGATGAAATGGTGAGTAGCAAATTATTTAAGTAATTACAGCCTCCAGTTAAGAAATTATTCGAAATTGATTTTTCCTTGGAAAACAAAAGACATGGCCAACAATAAAATTTATTTTGTTTAGAAAAACCACAAAGCTATGGAGTCGTTGAATATAAATTTGGTTGAAAGGTTGTTTTAAATTTTTTCACATTTTCCTGCACTAAATTTAGTGATAGTCGATCTCAATAAAAAATGGTTGCGATATTTAACTTTGCCTAAAACCAAAAATAGTGCAAATTTCAAATGGACATTTATTTACCCAGGACGAAGGATTTGAGTAAAAAAATGCCAATTGTGAAATGCTGAAACAAAGTTAGTTGCTAAAAAATATGAGATAAATTGGAAAAACCAGAGGAAACAAGCTTTGACAAAAGAAGTTTTTGAATCTTAGAATAAAATAAAAACAACCAGTTAAAATAGAAGAACTACCATCCAAAAGAAAAATGAGAAAGTATTTCTCACCCAAACAAGTTCAATATTTGAAATGGTTTGCGCTGTCTAGCGCAGTGCTTCTCAAATGCGGCCCCCGAAATCAGAGAAATGAAATCCAGGGCCGCCAAAAATTTTATTCAATAATAATGAATTTACAGCTAAGTATTTTGGGCATTCTTGTTCAAGGATCTCAGATGTCGCGCGCAGCTGGGACACTATCAATCGACCAACCCAAAATATTCTTTGAGCTTCATCTCCATCCGATTTGTAGGATTAAAAAAATTCTTTTATGCAAAAATTGTAGAATTCCAAAAAATTATTAAATATTTTGAAAAACTTGGAAAGATTCGGCATAAGGAACTATTAAAAATTGGATGGTTCTGTAAAAACTCCGGTACTAAATATTTTAACTAGACATAAGTGTTATGTTAAAGCTTAACATTTTTGAGCTGACTATTCTGGATATCCCGACTCAAATTTGCTTCGTTTTTAGTTTTAGCGTGAAATGGTTTTTACTTAGGTATTTAAGACCAAATTTTGATTTAATTCTTCTGAATTAACGAAATATGAATTCTGCAAATACTTGAAACATTAAAAAAAATTAAGTTATCTGTACAAAATTCAGAGTTAGCAATTTTATATCCAAAATTTAAATTATTTATGACGAGTTAGATGAGTATGACTCAGTAGATGATAGTAGTTCAGTTTTTTTTAGTCCCAGGCATTCGAAAATTGCCGAACTTTGAATTACCGGTTTTCGGTAATTTTTTAATTTAAATATCCGTATTTTACCAAAAAATTGTTAGAATTTTGCCATTATTAATCTACCGACCCCTTTTTATTAATATCTTCATACGCCAGAATTAGTTTTATTCCTCAAACCTAGTGCCTCCTTTGGTAGGTTTGGGTAGATTTACAAATCAATCAAAAGATTTTTAGTCTAAAAATTAGAATGATACCAATGACGAATATGACATTTTTATGTGTAAAACCAAGGTAAAGGTTTCGTCAAATTTATAAAACTTGTTAATAATTTGTGTTGTATTGGCATTTAGTCTAAAGATGGTTACATAAATGTTCGGTAAGTATTCGAAAAATTTAGCAACATTTCTACAATGAACCGTTTTACCGCAAATTGGTATTGGATTCCCTACAAAAACCTCGGCATTATAATCCTGGAATTTTCGATTTGGAGTTGTCAATACTAACCTGATATATTGTACAATTTAACCAAATTGAAATTTTTGAAGCCAAATTTGACAAGCTGCCATTTGAAATTTCAAATGGAATTAAAGTACGAGAAATTTTTTAATATTACATACCAAATACATACATTTTCAATATCCAATTTCCCAAATTTTCATAGACCCAAGTTTCAATAGTTTTTACTTTAAATTTAGTTCCTATAATTCCGAGAAATTACTTCGGATATCGACCTCTGATTTAAAAATGTTGTTACTTCATAAAAGACCTCAATTTTCACCATGATGTTTTTGTCCCGCAGATCAAGGGTTGCGATCTGAAATTCCTGTTCATGTTCATTGTAGAAAAATAACTTACCTAACAAAATCCTCGTGATTGTGGAATTCATATACACATCAGATATCTTACAAAATCCATTAACCCAGCAAACCGTAGCGGACCACAGCAACTCCACAGCTCCTTAGGGGGCCGCAGCTTTCAGTTTGAGAAGCACCGGTCTAGCGGAACCAAAATGGTTACAAAGAATTCACATGATAAATGATATTGCAGAAGGTCTAACAGTTAGTACATCAGAAAATATTATACGATAGATAAATAAACCTGCAGGTTTAGATCAATAGAGAATATTGTGTGGAAAAAACATCTTTTGGCTATTTACTTAATTTTTAATTTGATGTAATATTTTGTGACTAAATTTAAATAGACTTTAATTTTAGGTTTCAAGGACTCACTTGCTAGAGACTAACAAACAGGGAACTAATAGTTTTAATAATCGATTTTCTTGTTGGTGTCAACTAGCTTTTCATTTACGGGACCAATACGTCGAGCAAGGTGGATGTCTAAAGCCATTTATGCGATCAAAATTTACCTGTTTAAAGACGAATATTTAATTGAACCGCAGGAAATGTATTTAATGGAACTTATTTGTTTTTTTGTAACAATTATTGGTTCTTTGGTTTATTTAAAATATTGGTAGATTTGCACTAAAAATAATTATTTAGAATTTTTTAACTAACCGGTAAAACTTAACTTACTGCACCTTTCTAATTTCCTAAAATTTTGGAACCCCTAAAAATCATTAAAAAAAATTTCATAACAATTTTTTGTTTGAATGGACTTCAAAAGATTTTTATAACTCTATTTCAAGGCATTTTTGAAATATATGGCGCAATCATCTAATTTTGTAGAACGCTATAGAACGAAATAACTGCTCCGCCTGAAGGTTATTTAAGGGTTGACTTATGCTGTTGCTGAACATTTTTAAAGTGTAGCCGAACAAAACTATTATGTGTTAGCTGAATTCAAAATATAAAATTTTGCTTTGTACTAAATAAGTTTTGTACTAAAAGTAGAATTATATTTTTTATCTAAATTAGACATATTTTCAAAAAAAATATTTCTAGCAGAGCTCAAAATAGTCAGTAGATGTATTTATGTTCAGTATTATTCTACATCTTTCAATTGGCATTTAGTGCTAACTGGGCTAGAAATAGCTCTCAGGGCATTATACATATAGATTCATTTATTAGTACATATTGGTATATCTACTTTTTAAGTAGACGAACAAAAGTTATTTTTTAAGTGCCAAATTCATTAATTGTACTTAAAATGTATTTTTTATTTGTGTACTAAAAATTATAAGTGATAAAATTAATTGTTTTAATATGTACTAATTTTATTCATATTAATCTAAATTTCTAAAAAATAACTGAGGGTTAATAAATTTAGATTCTGAAAACTAATCAAAACTACACAATCTTTGCGTCTCGATACAAATTATGGTGAACATAAATGCAACAAGGCCAATCTGGCAAATGCCCAAACAAAATATTTTAAGTCGCGCCCCGTACCTTCCTCGCGAATATTCATGGTTAGTTATATTTACAGCTGCACTAATCGCCTTAGTTTAGAACTAAAATGGAGCACTTAGGATTTGTGGTGATCTTAAGGCCTCAATTAATCTGAGAGCTTTTTGCTAATACAAGCAAATTTGCATACATTGAATGATGAAGCCAAGAAAGTCGCCTTGATTAATACTCCTTCTGACGTATTCTATAATGAGCGACTAGCGTTCGATAACGCCAGTGCATCTGGCATTTCCCGAAGTAGTTAGTTGACTGATTTGTTCACGGGACGTTATCCAACATCGGCACATAAATGACCTTGGGGTAGTCTGTAAGAGACTGGATGAATAAGGATGACTCTACCAAATGGACAAACGCCAGTATACTGTCGCTGAAACCGTACATCCAGGATATATTATCCAGAAAATTTTAAAGTTGGCAGCTTTTATAGGGAAACTATCTTCTGAAAAGGCATTTTAGACTGAAAAATATTTTGACTGAGTTATACCTTCTAATAATTGCCTGAAACTTCTTTGTTTTTTAACGGAGACCCGGAAGGCATTTCAGTCAAAAACACACCAACAAGAAGGTATTCCAGTTCAAAAATGTCTGAATAAAATGCTTTCAAAAAGGTGGTTCAGTCCAAATATACAAAGGGTATTTCAGTCAAACTGTTGTCTGACCGAAATACCTTTTTTATGAAATATAATGACTGAAACGCCTTTCGGTTTTTGATTAAAATGTTTTTGCCTGTATATTGTCGGAGAACAATTTTGCCAGGAATTCCTTTTTGGTTGTTTGATTGCATCTTCTTTTCAAGTCACAAATTAAAAAAATGTCAGTCAAAAAAGTTTTTAAATATTTTTGACTGGAATTCCCGGAGCCATTTTTCTAGGCCAGAGATGAGTTGATTAAGAACGAAGAATACGTAGAGTATTTTGAAGAATTAGTAGAAACTGAGTCCCAAAAATTGTTGATTTTCCGTCAAAAACATTCTTTGCGAGTACCTAAAGAAAAAACTTACCGTTTAATTAATTGACCTCAACCGCTGACGAAAATTTCAGTAGGTAAGTGCTATATTTTGTCGGTTTATTATAAAAATCTATCGGACATATGCAACAAAAAATCAGATTTCCACGAAATGTTAAAATTTACTCTATTACAATATATGAATTCACTAACTTTAAAGCAATCGTAAGAAACGTACTTGGTCAATCATTAGTGAGGTTAGGGAATTAGTCAGAAAGAACAGATGTGTTTCGTGGTATGTAAGTGCTAAATTGTGAACAATTTAACAATTTTGGTTTGATTTTTCATAGAACACGTCATTGGAACTCGAGAGATACGATCAATTAATATTGCATACTCTTCCGCCAAATTGCTATTTTGCTTCAAACTCTCTCATAATCAAACAGAAGAGATACAATGTTATATGAAAATGAATTTCAAAAAATGGCTCCACATCTTAGATATACAGACAAAAGCCAATAAAAGCATACGAGCTAAGAAACCAAATTGATGTAGTAATCCAAATAATTAACAGTGATCTGTACAGTAAGCTTTTATAGAGATAGATTTTTATTCGTCCGTGCTCTAACAGAACCTCTTGTCCCCTATTGTTCGTAATTCCTAAAAATCTGTAGAATATTTCCGGAATTTTATCAAAACTATTTAAATTTAGTTTCCACATTTCTAATTCTAGCTAAGTATATTTCCAAGACAATATCGCGACCTAAATTAATCTAATTTATAAGGTGTCGCTCGCTTTTCTGTTAAATTATTGTTTATTTGGACAAATTTGTAAAGCAATTATTTAGTTAAATTGTTTCCAGCAATTACTTCATCTTTATTTGTCATCTAATTTAAATAAGACATTAACACGTATTCCATAAAATTAATTTCCCATGCTTAAAAATGTTACAACGATGTATATACAAGATAGAAGTACAGGAATTTTTATTTTATGGTTATTTATAACCTTTTGAAAGAGAAAATTTCACTGTAAATAATTTTTTTTTTTAATAAAATCGTTTTCATTTTCTTTTCTCTTGAACAGACAAACACACACCACACATAAATTTTTCTTCAATTAACTTAAAAGTTAAAAGTCGCAATACAAAATTATCTTGAGTGTTGCGCGACCACGAAATATGTATTATAAAGGTATAAATAAACGAATAACAATGAATCACGTATCTAGACTTTTATTTTCATTTTCCCTCTTCAAATCGATCTTTCATATATCGCGTAATTCAAGCAAGAAATCATTTCTGGATTGTTATACCCGCGGGAGATTTAAATGTTGAACAATATGCGAGTTAGTTACATTTTACATTTTTCCCTACATATATGTACACAAATAACAAGATACGAATTAACCTGCTTACATACTATACTACCATCTAGATAATATTCAAACTTCATTATATGTAACTTATAATTATAAATATAAGAAGAACAAGACGAACTAGAATATTAAAAATTATGTTTTCTAATTCTTATCTTGATCTTGAAAAAAAAAATAAAAATTGTAGATGCATATACATAGAGAGTACTCAAGCTATAAATAATTGTGTATGAACAAATCATATAAGACATTAATCTTATTCTTAATACGATAGTTTACTTATATACATATACATTTGTGTACGGCATAATAGGTTTAACTTAGTTTTGAGTGAGGATGGAAATTATAAAAATAAATTTTCGAAGTAAATAGAGCGCAGAATATAAAGAATTAGGTTGAAAAGTAGTAAATTATTAAGTGGCAGTTCAGTTTATCATCAGATTTTAATGTTATTCTTATCTATATTATGGTTTATTCCCAATTTATTCAATTACTTAATCCACAAATTTTTCCAATTCATCATAAAAATTTACATCAAGAGATAATCGTTGATAGCAATGTTGAATTCAGTGTACAACTACAATTATTACTCCAATGCCTACATACAAATGCGGCGAAAGAGGAACTAAAGCGTCTTTTCTCTGATGGCAGGGCACACCAATCTCGGTGATATACTGTTTTTGGTCTTTTTTCATGTATACAAACGGTATCCATTATTACATACTATACAATTTGCTTCATCTTCGGTCATATTTACAGTTTTTACACAGATAAGTATAGACAGATGTGGATCTTGTATGGGCTATATTTACATTCCAAAATTTCAATACCAAATTACAATCTAATCCTTTTAGAGCAGGACGTACATTTCTGTCTCTTTTTGTCTTTTTTTACGTATGGCTATTTTGATTATATCAAAGCAAACATAAACCAACTTCAAACAAAATTTTATTTTGTAATATATACGTCCTGCTCTAAAAGGATTAGATTGGAATTTGGTATTGAAATTTAGAATGTAAATATGGCCCATACAAGATCGCCATCTGTCTATTCTTATCTGTGGTTTTTATCTAGAAAATAATTTAGTGCTAGAGCAGAGTCAATTTCAATCAAATTGGTTTTGACTTGATTTAATATGGATTTTGGTCATGATTTTAGTCATGATTGAAAAAATCTTAACAGGAATTTGCTTTAAAATGTCTTCCTTTTCAGAATTTGAACGAAAATTCACAAAAAAAAAAAAATTTAATGGTCGAGTTATTTCAAGAAATGGTCATGTAACTTGTCAATTGGCCACCAATATCATGTAATTTGACACCATTGGACTATTTTTTTTTGGGGTTACGTGAAAAGTGAATTCTATAAAAACAATCCACAATCAATTCCTGAACTAAAGGATGAAATTATTCGTGTCATTGGTGAGATAGAACCACAATTATGCCAACATGTCATTGAAATCAAAATTTCTGTGGAAGTGTAAGAGGTCATATGGCAGATGATGTTTTTCGTATACCTAGGCCTACAAATAAATGGCAGAACTATACTTTAATTATCAATAACAAGTTTTTTAAAAACAAAGCAAATTGTGTATTATTAAAGATTTAAAAGCCGCGCAATTTGAAAGACCCTAATAAATATTAATTTTTCTCTTACTTAAAGTAACCGGTTTTTAAACAATTCTCTAGACAAGTTAAAATCAAATTCACTAAAACACGTGTTTAAAGCTACTACGGCATTGGAACAGTGCTTCGACGTGCAATTACAATTACGCCACAAAATGGAACATATAAAATCCTGAGCGCGATCTCAAACCTATGTAAGGAATGTGAAAGCCAAACCTCTCGCGTAACTCAGGTTAGTCAATCGTCGAGCAAAGAATATCCCAGGTAAATGCAGAACAGGATACTTCCGCCTTTGTGCCAAACTCTGCAAAATAAGTAGTATAAAAGCGCATAAATCATAAACTAGCATCATGAAATAGGCTTTGTTAATTATACAATCAATATTGACATTCAAATTACTCGTGAACACAACTCAAAAATAACGGAAAACAAAACTCTACTCAATTGTTCACCCGGCAAAACGTAAGGAGCCTCAAAACAAGATAATCTTGTCCTACAGAATGACATTAATTTTACACTTATTAGAATTCAAAGTCAATTTATTCGTCATAGACCAATCACAAAATATGTCAAGTTCGTTCTGCATATACGTTCAGTATTAATAAACGTGTTAATATTTGCACACATTTTAAGGTCATCGGCTTATAAAAGACACTTACAAAAATGAAAACAACTTACGACATCATTAATAAAAATTATAATATGTAACGGGCTTACATATTATACGGGCGAATAAATTCGGAACCGAAATCAAACAGTTCCATCTGACCACGTTTCTCCACAATGTCAAATATGTGACTAGTTAAAACTATTAAGTTGGTAATCGTTGGTAATCTATCTTTTAAAAAGTAAAATTGGGAAATACTAGTTTTATTTTGTAGATGAAATTCTAATCCCGATTTAATGAGATTCAAATAGCTTAGGAATCGCAGATATAATTTAAATTCCTGTGTAGAATCTATAATGGTTCAATCAGGGCATCTGCGGATTTCCTCAAAATCAATATGGTGAAACACCATCAGAGCCAGATCCAGTTTTAGTAATAAAACTATCTAAACCTTTCAGTACTTGACGGGCTGTAAACTGAATCATAACACTCACCTGGGGACTTAGAGTTGCGCATTAGCAAAGGCATAATTTCTGAGAGCTAGAAACCGAAGCACTTTTAAAGGTCATAATACGCGGATATCCTTGTAAATTTTTCTTGGAATCGGGGGTTGAAAAAAATCTAAAACGTACAAAATTGTTTAAAAACACAATCGCGATGAACAAGAATTTTTTTGAACCAACACCATGTTCGGATATACGAAATGTCGGTCAAACTGAAATTCGAAGCAACAACATAGAATCAAAAGCAACATTTAAATTAAAAGTCAATGTCAAAGTTCTTAGAAAAAGCTAAAATTGAAATCGAAATTATCAGTCAGGACACCAATAAAACCAGTAAAGCAAATTGATTTTGACAAAGTAAAATTCTGTGACACTTGTCTCTATGTCAGAAATTAAAATCCTGCAAATAAAAATTGAGCATTGTTTGATAATCTGCATATTTGGAATTACAATTTAACCATGATCATCAATATAACAATCTTGCTTATAAAATTTATTAAAGCTCAAGTTACAAAACACGTTGTAATTATTAATCGCCATTATAATATATGGACATACATTTGTTGGTTGCATGTTAAATTCTATTCAATTAAACCAAAACATACAAAAAAGTATTAATAATTAACCTTGAATTGAGAGAAAAGACATTCAAAGATCACAACACCAGAGACAAAACGAAAGTTTTCTTTATACATAAATATAATCTAATAATGATCTTCGTCGAAAAAAACAAAACCGGCATGCATGAGATTGTTAAATGAAAATCAAAAGCTTTTTGACAATTGTTCACAAGTAACTAAAAACAAAAACAAAACCTACGCCACCACATGTACGAGTACTCTTTATATATTTTCTTTAACATTTCATCATTAAAAATACTTTCACAATTTTTTTTTTTTTTTTAATGATTATTCTTGTGTATACGTCTGACATAGTGAGCTACTTTTAATTTGTTCGTTGATCTCTTGTGTTGTTGTCGTTTCTTTCGTTTCCTCATAACTTCTCAATACATTTATAAGAAAATACAAAATTTTTTGTATTTTACTCGTCGTATTCTAAGCGCTTAAGTTATAAGTGAAATTGTTGAATTCTAAAATTTTTGTCTTCCCAAGATTTTTTGTTAAAAAGAAAAATTGAAAGTTTCCAGTTTTATTTTTTTTTTGTAATTTAAAATTAAATTGTTTAAGATTACTGATTACATCTTGATTTATGAGAAAAAACATTTTATGACTCATATATTGTTCAAACTCTAATTAGAAGTGAATCCAACTGATTTAATCCATTTCAATGATTCATGTACCTTGGTAAATGTTTATTAGGTGTGAAAGTAATTTTTTTTATTTAAGGAATGATTTGCTTAGTATGTTTTAACACAAAATAACACAAGAACAGGTCGTATATGAGTATGGACAAAAAAACTGTGATTTTGTATTACAAACTACTGATGTTTTATATTTTTATTATTATTTTGAACTTAAGTTTATTCAAATTCGAGTTTAAGTTGCAATTCTAGAAAGTTTAACTGTTATTTTTTTATGATATGTTTTTATAGGCCGATGTGTAGATTAATTGTGACACTGTTAGTAAATAAATGAAATATGTTATCCCAAAAATGTTCACTAATTAACAAAACAAAAAATTCAAAATTAAAATTCATCTCTTTGCAACATTTACAAGGGTCTAACTTGTAGATATTGGAAGAGAGTTATTAAGAGATAGATTTAATCCGCTTTTAAACAATGAAGACAATGAACAAACAACAGAGACATGATTAAATTTCCATAAATCAAATACTTTTAAGATTCATCATTGATTGAATAAAACTCAAATTTTAGGACATCAGGTGCTTTTAGATTATCTACAAAATCTATAAAGAAAGTAGAATAATTTTTCTTTTGTGACTCGCACAACCTCAAAAAACTCGATACAAGTCTACATAATGTCGTTTAATATGTATGGTGCTACACAAAGAAATTCAATGTCATGCAAACCTTGAATATTTTCAAATACATAATACTGAAAATCGCTATAATAATTGTAAATAATCTCAAGCAGAAGCATCCTCCTATAAAATCTCCTATAAAAGAAAGTTCCTATAAAATCTCGAATAATATCGAAATTCTTCAATAATCTCTAATATCGAATAATCTGTAAGTAGTCGTGCAGGGACAACTTTATCAAAATCGACGCTCTTCCAAACTTCGAATGAATTACAAAATGTAGCAATTCCATCTCAAAAATCTGGAATAATTTCGAATTACTCAAGAAAATTTTGAATAATCTCAAATAATAATTTCTGTATAATATCGAACAGTCTTCAGTAATTTCGAAATATGTACTCGAAAACCTTGAATAATCTCATCCATTTTCTAGTAGTCTCTGAACAATTTCGATGGCAAACAAATCAACGGCAAACAAAACTCGATCAAATTCAAATTATCTCGAAAATCTTGATTAGATTTTGGTAGTTAAGATAGTTCTGAAATACTCTCGAAAATCTATAGAACGAAATAATTTTGAACAATCCAAAATAATGCCGAATAATCTTTAATATTCTGAAGAATTTCAAAAGCTAGAATAATTTCGAATTCAAATATTCCCGAAAAATCCCAATAATTTCGAAAATCTCAAATACCTCCAATCGTTTCAAGAATATTTGAGGTACTCTACGCAAAACTCGATTTATCTCGAAAACCTTGATTAGATTTTAGTATTTAAGATAATCAGGAAATACTTTCGAAAATTTCTAATATTCCGGAATAATTTCGAACATAGCAAAATAATCTGGAATAATCTTTAATATTCAATCTCAAAAACCTCAAATAGCTCGAATGATCGATAAACCAACGTTTGGAGTACCCTAAAATAATTGCCACGATAAATAAAGCAATGCCACAACTCAACGCCAAGCAAAACTTGATAAATCTCAAATTATTGCGAAAACCACGATTAATGATTATTCAATTGTAGAAAAATCTCGAAAACCTTTAAAACCTTTTACTTTTGTACTTAATATTCTGGAGTAATCTCAAAAGTCGCGAAATATCTCTAAACATAAAATCAGCCAAGAAACGGGGGGCTCAAAACGAAATAATCTCGAAAAACTTAAATAACGTTACGAACAGAAAAATTAATGCTTTGAAACTCAACGCCAAGCAAAATTCGTTAAATTTCAAATTATCACGAAAACCTTGCTTAGTGGGTATTCTAATTTGGGAAAAATTCGAAATATTCCCGAAAATCCCTAAAGTTCTAGAATAATTTTGAACAATCCAAAATACTCTCGCTCGAATAATCTTTAATATTCGCCAAAAGACTTGGAATCTTGCATAATATTCTCGAGTAATCTCAAACTCGAAACTACATTAAAAATCGAATCAATCAAGAAAGCTAATGGCATGTACAAAACCGAATAATCCTAAAAGACTCAAATAATTTGAAAACCTTGAATAATCTCAAGAACATTTTAAGTCCCCTCTAATAATTTCTATACGACAAACAAACCAATGCTTTGCAACATGATTGCTTAGTGATTGTTCTAACTTAAGCGATTTACCCACAGAAAAACGAAAAGTAAAATCGGATTTAGTTTTTTCGATATAATTCCAAAATTATTGTTATGTTTTCATTAAAATCTTCTGATTCTTGGCTGAGTTAGGTTAAGATGGCGGTCCATAGTCATACCAGTATAACACAATTTATTATTTATCTACACATTAAAACCATTTTGAACTGTTTGTTAACAAACACACTAACACTAGATATTAATGATGTCCATCCTACTGAGGTCTATCAGGTCATTTAGAAGGGATGCCCCTACAAACTTTAGTCTGTTTCGAGCCAGATGACAACAATTGCAAAGAAGTTGGAGTACTAGCTTTTCCTTCTCTTCGCCTTCATAACTGTGACAGTAGTTATGTGAGAAGAGGCAAAGTCTACTTGGATGTCTGCCAGAGAGACAGTGCCCTGTATTCACTCTAACAACAATACTGAGTTGACACCGCTGAAGTGAGATGAGCAGTTTGGATCTCATCAAATCTAACTTTGGCCAGATATGCCGAGTTATTACACAAAAAGTACTATTTGACCATCTGTCAATTTAATTTTAATTTTCTCAACCAATTAAACATTTTTTTTAAATTTTTTAATTTGAAAATATTATTGTGCAAAGAACTAGAAGATTTTTAACTAAACAAAGCAATAATTTTGGAATTATATCGACAAATCTAAATCCAATTTTTCTTTACATTTTTCAGTGAGTAAAGCTTTAGGAAAGTTTCGAGAAACAATCGAAAATTTCAAATGATTTGGAATACTTTTGAACAATCCAAAATAATCTGGTATAATATTCTCGAGTAGTGTCAAAAGTATCAAAATAACTGAAAAAATAAAATCCATCAAAAATTAAACGGCATATAAAAGCCGAATAATCTTAATAACTCCCGAAAATTCTGAATAATCTCGAAAAATTTTGAAATAATATCGAAAATCTCAAACTACCTCCGTAAATTAAGTATAATCTCTAATAATCTGTAATAACAAGAAGTTCAACCTAATGCAATGCAAATAACGGGTTATATCGAAAACTAAACTTTATTGAATTCGGGACAAACTATCGGCAACATATTTAGTAAATTGTATGGGTGGCCGTCTTTCAAATGAATATTTGAAGATAACTTAAATTCGTGGAAAAATTCATTGTTTAGAGGGGACTAAAAATTCGTTGTTTAGAGCTGTCTTTTGTGTTCTTACAATTACTAGAGTGAAATCTTAAAAAACAGAACTAAACGAGCTTGATGATTATAGATTTTCAAACACCTTTTGAGCCAAGCTTAATTTTGAGCCAAGCTATGCATTAAAAAATGAGATAAAATTGATATTGTTGGTTTTCAAGAAATTCATATCATGTTTTTTTGAAAGCCGGGTTGAGTCTTGGTGCAAAATCCAATCGCTCTTTGAATACAGACGATTCGCATCTTTTACATATAACCGGCTTGTAACAAATATACCATAACTTACATTGAATGGGATATCTTATCCTTTCCTAGCTCATGAATTCCATATTTCACCTAAATATAGCTATTAGCTTTCGAAACACAAAAACGTTGTACACTTTTTTTAATAACTAAACACGTCATACTCACTCATAACACTTTAAACTTAGTTTTGTAGTAAAAATTTTAAAATCATGATTTGTTCTTTCTTAGTCAGCATCATGTTTGCAACTGACTAAAACAAAAGACTAAAACATAACAAGGCAAATTTAAATTGAGTACTAAACAAAAACATTTGAATTTCGTTTAAAAAGCAACGGGTTTTCAGATATTTGAATTTAAAATCGTTCGTTTTTTACTGGAACAAACTGTAAATTATAAAATGTTTATAGAGAGCTAGCTTAACTTGACTTTTGCCATGAGCCATCATCGCCTATTGACGATCCGAAGGAAAAACCGAGATCCAATTGTGCTATGCGTGGTGGCGCATACTCGAAAACTAATTTCAGTAACTTTTATGGTAATTTCGTAACATAATGTGTATTATGAGTAAATCGCTGCACCATTGCGGTTACCTTGTGAAGTCAATTTTCTGAAAAAATAAAGTTTATTAATTAAGCCTTACTGTATTTTGTGCGTCTTTCTTCATTACTAGCGTAATTTCCATCTAGGTGCGCTCCACCATAAATCATTGTCTAACATCTCAGACGGGCGGTTGGCGGTATTTTCATCATCATCTATGTAACCAATCTAACACTATAGTATATATGTAGAAGAATCGGTCCAGCAAGTTATATTGGAATGTGATATACATATTTAATATTTCTTGCTAATCTATAGAGATCTTCTTTACTGGAGCCACTTTAATTTTGCAGCTATTATTAGCTCAATATTATTGCTTGATGGGTGCAGCCATCTCGGTATTGATACTTTTTCCAGTCGATGCAACTGTTCTCTAATATTTACGCATTTCTTTCTAATTGCGAGCGGTAATTCATAATCCCAATTTAAAGGTATCAATCATAATGTCTTGAATACGATTTTTATTTTTATAAATCTGGAGATAGCCAACCTAACGGATAAAAAATCTGGCTGCATTCCGAGAGCAATTTTCTTTTAGTAAATAGTACGCCACTAATATTTACACGATACGAAAACACGCCTAATTTGGAATCCCAACGCAGTTTCAAAATCTTTACCGTAGGGCCTTTAGTTACCAGATACGGAGTAGTTGCTGTTCCATAAGTTAAAGTCTTCCACTTAACATATTGTTGTGGTTGTTTAGTCCAAATGTACAAAAGGCATGTCAGTCAAACAGTTTTTGTGATCGGAAAACCTTTTTTTGGGCTGAAGTTCAATTGATGATATGATTTTAGCCAAAAAATGTATAAGGGAAATTGTATGTGCATTTTTTGGCTCAAATATTGTTCACAGGTATTTCCAGAGCCAAAATTTTCAATAAAATTCAAAGTTAATTGCGTAATAATCAATATACATTTGTGAAAAATGTCTTCTTTAACAAATGCTAGTGAAGTTCGTCAGCCGAAAGAACTCATTACGCTCATTTTGACAAAATCCATATTACCAAAATTTCTTTTTGACATATAATCCACCTTAGACTGTTTTTTGAGGACCTATCAGAATAAGGTGTGATATAAATTATGGAAAAGGCAAAACCCGACCAAAACGCGTTCTAAGCGCCAAAAGTTTTCAACCCAATGCTGTACATCACACATTCTAAAGGCTCGAAGGAATTCATTAAATCATCAACCCTTTATAAAGATTACACGTTGTTTCTGTTCGAAATAAAAAAAATCGAAATGTATTCTTAAACCTATGCATTTTTCGTCTAGAAAGCGAACCCAATCGTTGCATGGTTTTATTGTGTTCATGTTTCGTTCAATTTGCATATCATAGATATCAAATACTTTGCTAGAAATCGTTCTACGTACAAGGGAAAGGTCAAAACTTAATAAATTGGCTCTTGTTTGACCCCTTTTAATAGAAGTTTGAACCGTTAAAATCGGTATATGGATCTCACATAGTTAGTAACTCTGTTGTTGCAAGTATGTCTGCATTGTGTTTTAATAGTAAACGGAGCTGGCTCTTCCTGTTCCAATTTTTCTTCAGCATTCGTTCCGAAAATTTGCAACATCATAAATTAAAACTAGTTTTAGATTGATCAAATATTCTATTGCTTTTCTAATTCAAATTGTACTAACTTTTTTTTTTTTGTTTATTTTCAGGTGAGTTTAACATTTATTTGAAGTTATTGATGTATAAGTAGTTGGGGTCAATGAAGCATGAAGGTAAAGAATAAAACTTCAGTGGATATATCCACTGTAACTTATGTCCATAAGTCTTAAATTAACAACAGTTGTTTTTCTTCTGTTATTTCAAATTAGAATTGTAATAAAAATTCTCTTGGACAGACACCATAAAATTAGATTGAGAAATTGAAACAATACATGTGTTCGTATAAACAACTATTCTGCATTTCTCGTGCAATATCATCTTTTCATCATAAGCATTAAATATTTTATAGTTTTTATACGACTGACTATATACATACTGTAAACAAGTATTCGACGTACTTCTATAAAAAATCATATTTTTTATATTTTATCTTTTATGTGTTTTTAATAAAAATAAAAATATTACTATTTAGACCATAAATACAGTTAAAGTTAATGTTTATAAAAGAAATAAATAAATAATGTTTGCTTTATGCAATTTTCTATAAACGTAAGCATTAGATGTAAATTGTTTTTGTAAAGTGATTTTACAGCAGATTATTACGCGATGCGAGGATAGTTCTTGATGATTTGTTATGGGAAAAAATTGAGCCAATTGTAGAGAAAGTCATCCAATTTTTATTTTACCAAACATAACACGCCCGATTGCGATTTGATCAGGGTTTGATTATTCGAAAAAAATAACGTTTTTGAAATACGTTGAAAACGTTTTTAAATTAGATACACCCGAGTAACACTTTTTAGTTGCAAAGTAGCTTACAAAACCGTTAAGCGTATTTTCCCCGTATTTACTACCGATCTACAAATTACTGAAAATTAGCTCTAATTCTTAACTAAATTTAAAGGAACAGATTTAAACTAATTTTATGGTTTTTAAAAAAACTGATAGGGAATCCTTTTTTAACGAGTTGGTTAAATTTAGAACTCCACTTTATTCAACATAAAATCTACATTTTTTGTTTCAAAATACACCAAAAATATGTACAATAATTAGTTGTTACCGTAAATTAACGTTTTGCTTAATTTTTAAAGAAATATTTAGTAATTTAAATACTAAATTAATGAAAACACAAAAATTTGTAATTTAGCAAATGTTTTAATTACACAAAAATAAAGATTTAGTAACAAGGCACAATTGAATTCAGTAAGTTTTCAGAACCTTATTTAATTTAGCTGGCTACTCCTCTTATTGGTATACTGAAATATTTTGATAGATTTTCAATTCATTCCAACCTGGTGTTAGCGTTTAGTTCTGCTTTATATTGTTTGGCCTCATTTTTTTTTACCAATAACATCCAAAGTAACAAAATATGTATCGTTATAATTTTTATTCTTTGTTTAAACCCTTTAAATTTTAAATTTAATAGTTAGCAAATGGTTTGGACTTGATCTAAAATCAAATCATAATTTTAAAGTATAATAGAAGGTTAGGAATAATTAACCTTTGTTACTGAAGTTACTAAAAATAAACCGTGGTTTTATAAAAGTTTATAATTGGTCACACTTTAACTAAAAAGTTAGAAATGGTTCACCATATAATGGTTACATTTTAAATGTTAGTGAAAAATTATTTTAATTATTTGGTTTAAAGATTCTTAATACAGCTAGGTTATTTCTAAACAAGTTTTCATCAAGTAAAATAAAAACCGTTGAATTTGTGTTAAAAAGTTGTTATATGATCACGATTCAGGAGAATTTAAGAGAGGGAGTGTTTCAGCAGACCCCTCTCAGAATATTCTATTTATATTTTCGATAAAATTTCTGAAAACTGCCGATAATATCAACACAGAGTCGTGCGGAGCGCAGAATTTTTAAGAGCGCTGAATTTTGTGTGCAATAATTGTTATATTGTACGCTCCCAATTTATCTCCTTGATGAATAAAATAATAGGTTATTCAAATATATGTAAGCGCCCAGCATATTGAGCCCAGTTTTTGGGCATATCCATAAATATTGAGCAATTTTCTTTAAAGTTTCAAACAGAATGCATCCTTTCTTCCTCTGTATGTTTTTTATTCGCTTCACACTTCGTTTCCGTAAATCCTTTGATTACGGATACATATCAAATGATTAGTGTTCACTGATGACCTGATCATATAAAAATATTCAAATTTATTTGAGCTACAAAACGAGCGCATCCAAAAAGATTTTTTTGGATTTTCGGAATTTTTTGACAAATGCTTGCGGTTTGCAAATTATTTTTTTGAATTGAAAAATATACATTAAAATAATAATAAATAAAAGCTAAATTTTTAACATAATAGATAATAGCCAAAATTATAAGTCAAATGAAAAAAACGCTTCACTTGTGTCATCAAAAATTCGAGATATTTTTTTAAAATGAAGTTAGCCGGAGTAAAATATATCAAAAAGCCATCAGTGAACATTCTGGATATTAAAATTAACTGAACGTTAAATCGTTGGAGACCAAAAGACAGCAACACATGTTGGGAGGTAAACATTTCTAATATCTTGTCAGTTCCATGTCAAAATAAAGTCTCTTGTTATTAATAGGAAGTATACTATGATTCGGAAGCAGCACAAAAATTTTTCTGAAATTATGAAGTTCAATGAAAGCAACAAATTAAAGCCGTGGTGTTCATTAACGAATTGTTCCAGTTTGCTTTCCTTTCTTCTATATCTCCAGCTGCTGTTTAACAGTAGTTTCTTAAATGTGTATGGCATAAATTCGGGTTTGCAATTCCATGTACGTCCTCGCTTGAAATAAACGACAATCTCATAGAATTAAATTTGTGGGCTCTACAACATCTGTATAACAATATCGTATAAGAATGAAAACCAAGTTACTCGGGTGATCTAATTTGTCCTTATTTTATTTGGCACCGTGTAATAAAATCAACGGAAATTTCAAAATAAAGTCATTGACTTTACTTCCATTTTTAAATAGGTGCCGCTAAATAAATAATTTGAAGTACCTAAGGTATAGCTTCCAATTTAAAATTAATTGTCCAGTATCTAAGTTTTAAATTAATTGCTGCCATTGACTGCGATCTGCATTTTGAAAGGAGAGAAAAAATTCTGGAAAAGGAAGTGCTAAAATTAATTTAGCGATTTTTCTTCATTTTGGCTGTTCAATCGAGTTTGACGTACATTATAGAATTGTTGATATAAGATTTTTTTATCATTTTTGCCCAATTGGACCCGTTCGATTCCACATCAGCCTTCAGTGTCATTGAAGTGCAACATATATGATAGTTTCTCGGATACATTGATTTTTAGCTAAATAATTCCAAGTGCGGCGACAGTCAGGTATTTGAATGTCGATTTATTAATAATTTTTGTAATATTTACGTACGAATTGGATTCGTTAACAACTAGATTTAAAAAATGGAAACGTTTCCCTTGTGTGAGGTAATAGTTTGTACTGGTCCGAATCAATAAGCATAAGCCTGTCAAGGTCTACTGGTACTGCATCGTCGGTATGGTTCTGTCGAGTGAACTTCAGATGCAGTATCATCATTGCCGTTACGGTCTAGCACCCCAACTATCAATAATTTTTAAAATTTCCTCTTCGCTAAGGGGTTTCTCCTACCCATCCTAGAATCGAACATATTGTCCGAATTCAATATTTTATCATAAAATAAATACATTACCTATACGCAATATTACGTGAAAACAACCTTTCAAACATTCATCTAATCAAATACCCTCTCTTTATCCAGGAAACCAAAAGTTATTCCATTCGCAATTTAAACAAAAGCATTCAACTTACATATTCCCTTAAAGTTTGTTGTTAGTTGGTCTAGCTTGATCTCTTCTTGGGGTTTGAAACCATCCAATTCTATTTACACTATCTAAACATGCTTCAATCTAGACATCACAATCTGGAAACAGATCAGTGAACTAATTAGACATTGACCGATAATGAGCCACTAAAAATTCAGATAAATTGTGAGAAAATTGAACGTTTCGTACCTGGGAAATAATTCATACCTATCTAGTTCTGCTTGTAACTGGGCAGCATCGGTTTAAATTTATAATGCCTATTTGATCCTTAAAATTGTTTTCACAAATATCGTTTCGCCGAATGTCACTTGCGTTAAAATGGTTCCTCAGTAATGTTTTGCATAAAGAACATCCAAAAATACTTCACCCGCGAGCAGCACATTTTGAACTTTATTTTATTGGTTTTTGAAAAACATACGTTTAGGTTTTCCGTTCCGGAACTTCATTAAAAATTATTTGAGAATCCAAGTTAATTGGCTTATTCCAGAACTTGATCAAAAAATCTGTTTAGAGCCCAACTTTTATCGTACATATCGAGTTTCATCATAACCGATTAAGAAATAATCAAGTTCCATCCTAATTGACATTAAAGACTGAAAGTTATTTCAGAAAACAATTTCCATCGCACATATTGAATTTCACTCAAATCAGTTAAGAAATAGCCAAATTCTATCGCAATCGAATATATTCCATAAAATCATTTTGGAATCTCACTTCCTTGTACTTGTTGAATTTCATCAAAATCGATTAAGAAATTACCAAGTTCCGTCATAATTTGCCATATACCTGAAGCTCATAAAAATTATATTAAAATCCCATTTCTACCGCTCGATGTTGAATTTTATCATAATCGGATAAGAAATGGATAAGTTCCATTCTAATTCACCATCTTACAGAATTTAATTTAAAAATCATTTTAGAATCTCACATCCTAGAAGTTCAAAAACGGTTAAGAATAGCCAGGCTGTGGAACTTCATCTAAACTTCAATTCAAAATTCCAGTTCTATCGTACATGTTGAATTTAACCAAAATTGACTAAAAAATAACCAAGTAATTGGCCATATTCTAGAACTTTACCCCATATCGAATTTTATTTTTAAATCGACCAAAAAGGGCTCTACAAAGAAGGATTTACATGTAACGTAAGCCAAATAGCTTTAGGACATGCTGGATAGTTTTAGGTCATGTTAATATCAAAAAATCAAAAATGTATACGTTGACATTATCAGCAAAAATATTATTTTTACAGTGATAAATTTACTTTTCACGTCCCTTGCTTAACTCCGACCCCATTCCGTCGAGATTGTCACCATCTGTAAGGTCTAACCAGCGAATTTATAAGAAACCTTACAGAATTTGCCAAAAATTCGTAAAAACATTTGGCATACCCAATAGTGACATTGCATTGTGGTTTAAATAAAGAGTTCTGTTAGATTCGCTAGTCAGTAACATGAACATTTCTGTATATGGCTCTTTATTAAAATTGTTAGTGACTCGCTGCGCCGTGCATTTTATTTTCCAAATCAGAATTTCTGAGAGAGTTTCAGAGAATGCAACCCAATACCCAAGTTACAATTGAGGCAAGGACAAGGTATTCACATATAAGAAAATGGGGTCGCTGGTATAGAACAAGTAAACTCTGAACATCAAGGTGTTTGACAACTGATTTTATCATCTCCACTAATTCTGATCCACCAGCCGTATACGGTGCAAAGGAGCCCAGAGACGTCATTCGAGGTTACGAATAGAAAAGTTAGTATACTCGGAGGTAAAACGATCAGATTTAATAACAAATTAATAAAGTTGCGCACCCGGGAAACTGAACAGAAAGAAACAACTCACCAATTTCCTTTTTGGAACAGGTTAACCTATTACGTTAACAAGCATAGTTTTTAGCCAAATTTCTATTAAGTCTTGCGACTTTCATTATAGGCTCAATCAGTTTTGTGACCAAATCTAAGATTCTTTTTATCTTATTCTTTAGCCACCTTACAATCTTCCTTAATTTTGCATTACTTACTTCCAGTTGCAAGAAGAAAGTGGTCAACCTTGTACACAATTAATAGGCGATTAGTTCCTCGGTTGTAACGGACAACTTTCATTTAAAGATTGTCAGACGGCTTTGGAACCAGATTGAGTAATAAGAGGGGTTTCGGAGGGTATTCAACAAAAAGTTGATAACCACTGGTACAATAATTGAGCTGCAGTTTCTCATCATCAAACGATAATTCAGGCTAAGTACCCTGCTTGAGTTTCTACTGGGCCATTGAGCCAATTGTCCTGCGAAAATCTATAGTCAAATTGTCTTTGTTCCATTTAAACGAACTTTGGCATTATAATACGTAAGAAGTCTTTCATAACAAATACCTCGCTTCGCTTGTTAAAAAATCATGATACGGTTTAACCCCCCTAACACGATGCATAATGGTAATCACATTAGTCTAATCTAAGCTTAAAAACAAAACACAACATACAATTACATTTTTCAATATACTATTTATACTACATAATTATGCAACATCATAAGCATAATTATAATTTTGTCCAATGCTTTAATTCAACTAAACCACGTCGTCGAACAAAATCCTATTAAGAATAAAATGTTATATAACCATTTGGTATGAAGGCAAAATGTCTTTTATAATACGTGAAGATTAAAATTATTTACAAATCATAAATAATACATAATACATAATTATAATTGAAATTACGTTTTTACTTGGCGGGACGCATAATAGAGCAGCATCGTTTAAATAGATATTTTGTTGATTAGATTATTATACGGAAACCACTGTGCATTGTACTACTCTATATACATTCATCTCGCTATATAGTTACGAATAGAGAAAGTGGAATTTTTATAAAAGCTCGATGCTTTTATATAACGTTTGGGACATTTCCTTCAATTAAATTTTATTCATTAGGCGTTGTCCAATCAAGAATCAATTAATTTATGTTTTTGTAAAAAAAAAAATTTAAAGCCGATTATAATGTAATATAATCGACAATTATTTGAGTTTGATTGCCATTAAATTACGACTACTTGCATTAAGTTATTTAATCGTTTTTAAATAGTTCTTGGAGTATAACGAGAACGACAACAGTTCTATTTTTAATTATATGTATTACATATAACATACATTGCAATTAAATCGTTTTTTAATTAAAGTATTGTATTTTTGTAAAATAGAATTAAAGAAATTCGGTAAAATTACTACTTAACTTTCCCGGAAAATGTTTTTAATAACAAGATGTCTAATTATAATTGTGTACATACATATATTGCGTGATTCCTAAATAGGTATGTGAGTTTCTAGTTTTTCACAAACACAGGCACAATTTATGAATACATTTAATGCAAAACAATGAATTTTTAAAAATCTCCAGTATAATAACCGAAGAGGAAGTGAGTATCGGAAGTAATGAATTGTTTATTTCCAAGCTAATTTCTTAACAATTATTAAGATATTTTTGTTATTGGGTAATTTTATTGTTTGCGTTTATTCAGCACGTGATGAAATACGTTACGATGATTATGATTTGGGCTATTGTACGTTTTGTATATCCACGAATATTAGGATTTCCATGGCTGAACGACATTTACGTGATAAAAAAGTAAATGCCAGTTCTCGTACACCAAAATACACTATTACTCGTCAACATGTAATTCTTGAACGAAAATCCTGTGAATTTAATCTCGTAGGCGAATCAACTATTTTTCAATTTTTTTTTTAGTCGCCCCTGATGAAGCAATTCCTTACGATTGTTTAATTGGACGCTGTTTTATTAATATTCCGAGTATACGATTCTCGATTGACAGCGGACGCGTAGGGAGTTTAGTTAAATGCGAACGATCATAATCCGAAATGGTCCTCGGAACGAAGGTAATAACTTGTGATTAACATTTGCTATCGTTACTATATTTTTAATGGAAACATTGTCACCAATACGATAACGATGAGCCGAAATATGCTTGCGATCGAAATATTCCCTGTTCTTTAAAGACAACGAACGATTCTGTTCAACAATAGTACTTCTCAATTGCGTCACATCTTAATACTTGAAACCAACGGAAAATGTCAACAACCTCGAAGCGGAAACATGAGGACTATTCGTCTGCGGAGTTAATGATTCGATGGTTGAATAGAAAAGTAAAAAACAATCTAGGTACAAAAAAAAAATTAATCATCAACAAAAATCTTTAAACATTTGTTCTAAATTACAAATGCATGTGAGAAACTGAACGTCCAGTCCAATATATTATCCGCGGAAAGGCGGTTACATTTTGGTATCCATCCATAATAAATTCATCTCAACTATATTGCTGGACACTGTTGAATCCTCCGGCTTGTATAATTTCGAAAAGAGAGCAGAATAAAATAGGAAGGCAAATATTTACAATCTTCCAGAGAGAATGAGAATTTACTCTTCCGGAAGCAAGGCAATTTCATCAGACTTAATAAAAAAACTGGATAATTTATCACCTAATTCACATTCCGATGAAAAATATGACCGCATTCTAAAGAAAATCAAACAAATTGCGCTTGATTGGTAGCTAGATAAGTACTACCATATTAACTCGCGTATTTTCGAACAAACAGTGAGATATTAAATCAACTATTGCCATATTTGTAATCATTAGCCTTGTTAGTAAAAAGTGTGGCTAAACTACAATATAGGAGGGTCCGCAACACATTACTGTTACCTATCTGTTTGTGTTCATAATATTTAAACATTATCTGCAAAAAACCCAGAATACTGTAATATGATCATATTACAGATCCTAACAACAATTTTTAATAATATCAAAAAAAATTCTCGTATCTACAAAATTACAAAAAAAATTCAAAGAATTACCCAACATCATCAAAAGTTTTGAATTAACGGTAATATTATGCGAGAAACATCAACTAGCAGGTAATCTCGAAAATATCGAATAATCTCGATATACCAAAAAGCAACCCAATTTACCCGTTCAAATTCACAATAGCCGGAATAATCCAAAATTATTTCAAGGAACTCGGATAGTCTGAAATATTTTCAAAAAATGTCACCTATATGTATGTAAACAAATATCCTCCAAACTTAAAACTTTAAATAACTCGATGCTAAGCAGATCATTAATTCTATAACAAGATAATTTCATCGCTTGCAAGTTTCGAGGAATATCGGAAAAATAAATAACCTCGAAAAATTCGAATAATGTGAGAATTCTACAAAAATTTCGATATTCACAGAAACTTTGGAATTTCCGGAAAAACTCGAATAAGCCTGGATCGTGGGATAATCTTAAAAAATCAAAAGATCACTAAGAATCTCGCATATGTAGATTTTCGAATAACTTCGGTGCCAAGCAAATTCACGCTATTTAAATCGGGAAATCTGGAGAATTCCAAGTATCTCGAGCAAAATGAAAAAAAGTCGAAAAATATATCAAATCCTTAATAATATCTGTTACATAAAACTCAATGAGAGAAACTCGATTAGACTCGAATAATCTCGAAAAGCTCGTTAATCTCGATTTTCTCGAGAAATTCCAAATTTTTACGAAAATCTGGAATAAAATTAGAATTGTATAATAATCTTAAAAAATCAATAAATCACTAACAATCTGTAATAAAAAGATGTCTCAGTGCTAAGCATTTCAAAACACATCTTTCTCGGAAAATATCTGGAAGACATCGCATAATCTCGAAAATATCGAATAACTTCAATGCCAAAGCGCTTAATGCTAGTCAAATTAAAATCTCGGATTTTAAGAGTCTCACCTAACTCAATGCTATACGCTTCTAAATTGAATCGAATAATCTATGTAAGTAACACAAACTCGAATCGTTATGATTATTATTTGTCATTAATAGGGACAATCAACCTTTTCATTAACATATTTCGAACAAATCTTAGAATCGGTTAAAAAATGTGTACCAATGGTCAATACCAATAACTAAGGTACACCAATAATAAAGCAGAGAATGGAGATGATGCTAATGATGAAGATTTAATTAGGTGCAGCAATCAAATTGATGACTCCTCCAGAAAATTAATTTCGCAACGACGCGTCACATCGGGAAGCATGCCAAAAAAAGATTTTTATTTTCATTCGAAAAATAGTCGAGTATCGATCTCGAAAATCACTTACAATTTCTAAAATCCTGATGTACCTGTATGTCGGTTACGCAGTCCATTTTTACAAATTTGTTGCTTCAAAAAATTTTGGAAAACAATTTGTTTATCATCATACGTTTTAGAAAATTGAGCATGATAACTTCACATTAAAATTCGAACATACTTCCAATCGATTTCCGAACCAGTTTGGTAACCTCACAGCGCTGAAAATGAAATGTATTAAATATAGAATAATACCTGTCCTAAAGGTAAGTTATAAATAATTCGATTTATTAACTACCAAAATGCATCTTAAATTTCTTTTTTCAGGGTAGTAAATTTCGCAGCAGAATTAATGGTTCTTCTTATCGTATTCGTATTAATGTTCCTTTTTACGTTCTTATAAATTAGTTGCTCAAAATTCCCCGTTCGTAAAAAAAAAACTCGATGTGTTGGTCGACACCTCAATTTTTTACTCTATTTTACCTTAATAACTTTTAATTTTGTCTGTTGGTCTATTTGTCTATCTGGGTCTGTGTTCTCTCTGTAGCACAGATGGTCTAACCTTTAACCAATCGAACTGAGACTTCATATTTAGCCTTTTTCTTAATTTTAGATGTCCTAGTGAATTTTAATGAAAATCGTCCAACCGGAAGTGGCGGCTTCTACGGGTGACAGAATTTACAGAAAAACTATAAGAACAAAATGTTAAAAATTTTACAAAATTTGCTTAATATAAGCTTCTCAAAATAAAGTTTGGTGTTGGCTCACCTCAATTGTTTTATCGGAAGTTTATTTCTTTTATCTCTGGTCCATTTTACCATTTTATAATGTTGGTAACCCTAGCTGCCGTATTTATTTGTTCGACACAAGAGATCTCATTATTTATCATTAAACTAAGCATATCAATAGATTTAAACGTATGAGCAACACAGGAGCCATCAATTTTACATATTTGTCGTTTCTGTCGGTGAAAATACACAACGGAAATTTGTTTGAGTTCAATTGAACCTGTTTGCCTTACCCCATTTAAGAATCGTAATATGATCACAGTCGCGCCCAAGTCGAGCTAGCATGTCGAGTATAGAGATTTGAGAATATTATTATTATTACGTACTGCACGTGAAAGAGTTTCCTACCTAAAGTTTTTGGTTGTTAAATTTTTGTAATCTGATGATTGATAGAGAGTGTTTTCGAAAATATTTTCTTTTATCAACAAGTGTTTAATTTGTTTTTTAAAATTGTCATTAAAATCAAATTAAACTTCTATTTGAACCCAGATTTCTGTTTTTCATTTTAAATTAACATACAAAGTTAAAAGTTACACCTTGTCAAATTTAGAGTTAAACAAGTTTAGAAAATTTAAAAGTCATTTAGAATGTGAAAGTAAATCGTTGTAGTTATTTCAAAAATGCTGTATGAAACTTAAATCTTTTATGATTTTGCGGTATATGTAGGCAATACGGATTCTTTAAATCTCTATTCAAATGATCTGCCTGTTTGTCCACTATATAAATATAATTTGTACATCTTTCTATTTTGGGCAATCGGACAGATCAATAATTTTCCAGAACATTTTTCAAAAAACAGTTTTACTGAATCAGTTCAATTGAACTAGAAATATTTAGTTTGTGTTTCCTTTACATAATTCTTTTGTAACGGTACCAAATCTATAATTATCGAACAAGTTAAGTCACAATTTTTAACCAGATTGCAATAAAATTAATGATGCATTTGATTATAAAACTATAAATAGAGATCATCAAATTAATCGATATACAACCCTTTGAACAATGTAATAATAGTAAAACCTAAAAACCGTGATTTCTATAATTAGAAAATTTCCAATTTGTCATCATTAAAACTTAACATATATTTAGTGCTAAACAATTTAAAAATTCGCACTCGAGGCCATAAAGTACTTATAAATCCATCTATATACAATTCACGGTTAATGTCTTCGTTCTAATTACATTTGATTGATTTTTTTTTTTTGTAATTTATTATGGATATGTATACTAACAAATTACTTTTTTTTTGTCTTTTTGTTGAATTCCACAGTATTAAATGTAGCCGCAGGCAAAGCACCAATGCAAATTTCAACCGATGGTTCGGGCATACCACAAAAAGCAATTGATGGTTCAACATCCGCATTTTATACATCAGACACGTGTTCACTAACAAAACCGGAACGAATACCGTGGTGGTATGTTAATCTTCTAGAACCGTATATGGTACAGTTAGTACGTTTGGATTTCGGAAAAGCATGTTGTGGTAAGTAGGAAGTTTAATACTTATACCATGTTTCGATTCGTTTATTGCAAATATTTAACGGAAGCATATAACTTTCACCATCGTGTGGTGTGAAATGTTTAATTATTAATTATTATTGTAATGCATAGTTTCACATAAAATACTTAAAGGTTATAATAAAATGTCTAATTATATTTTAATTGTCATTTCTATTATTGACATAGTCACAAAATTATAAAGAAAGCGCAGTACGACCTAAAAACTTTGCCAGTGTACGTGACTTTATCGGATTTCCGTTATGTACACGCACCTAGGCGTGACCAACACTTTCTTTTAGGTGTAACCCAACTAAGTACTTTAATATTTGTTGTAATGCTTTATTTGAAGGGCAATAACAACATCGCGCGCGCTAGAGAAATCATAAAAAAATATTTGCAATAAAGTCGCGGTGTAACATTTTTTTTTTTTTGAAAGTTTTTTACTTAACTTAATCCACATGAAATATTTATTTTGTTTATAAAAATATAGGAAACAAAAAACCAGCAACTATAGTTGTACGCGTTGGTAACAATCGTCCAGATTTAGGAACAAATCCAATTTGCAATCGATTCACAGGGCTACTGGAAGAAGGACAACCGCTATTTTTACCATGTAATCCACCAATGCCTGGTGCATTCGTATCCGTTCATCTAGAAGTTAATTCACCGAGCCCACTATCAATTTGTGAAGCATTCGTGTACACTGATCAAGCTCTACCGATTGAACGTTGTCCAATATTCCGTGACCAGCCACCAGGCGCATCCGCCTCATACAATGGTAAATGCTACATTTTCTATAATCGACAACCGTTACCATTCCGCGAGGCATTATCATTTTGCCGATCACGTGGCGGTTCTCTAATCAACGAAAGTAATCCGGCTCTACAAGGTTTTATCAGTTGGGAATTATGGCGACGTCATCGTAGCGATACATCATCACAATACTGGATGGGTGCGGTACGTGATGATAAAGACCGTAATACATGGAAATGGATTGGAGGTGATGATGTTACCGTATCGTTTTGGAATTTACCAGGTGGTAATGAAGATTGTGCTCGTTACGATGGATCTAAAGGATGGTTGTGGAGTGACACGAATTGTAATACCCCATTGAATTTTATTTGTCAACACCAGCCTAAAGCGTGTGGCCGACCAGAACAACCACCAAATTCGACGATGGTCGCCCTAAAAGGTTATGATGTTGGTGCCAGTGTCGATTACAATTGTGATGAAGGACATTTGCTAGTGGGGCCAACAAGCCGAACATGTTTAGACACCGGATTTTATAATGAATTTCCGCCAGTTTGTAAATATATTGAATGCGGTCTACCTGCATCGATTCCACAAGGTAGCTATGATCTAATAAATGGATCGGTTGGATATTTAAGCAACGTAATTTATAAATGTAATGATGGATTCGAAATGGTTGGACGGGCGTCGCTTACCTGCGATATTGACGAGCGATGGAATGGACCACCGCCAAAATGTGACAGTAAGTCTAAACATTTTTATTAATAATATTGGTTAACTAATTTTATAAATGTTATTCTGTAGTTGTGGAATGTGAACCGCTTCCATCGAGTTATCAATTGGCCAAGATTATCAGTAATGGAACACTTTTCGGAGCAAAGGCTGAAATTATTTGTCCAACTGGATACGAACTGGATGGACCAACCACCATCACATGTTTGAAAAATGGACAATGGAGTAGTAAAATATCAGGATGTATTAAAAAGGAGGCTACATATTCCACCACAGTGTTACCTATTACACCAAGATCAAAATCGACTAGAACACCAACCACTCGACTTACGACTAAAACTGCACCAGTTCGTACGACGACATCAAGACAAACGACAACTAGGGCCGCGACAATTAGTACAACAAGTGACCGACCATTAAGTGTGATTCCACTTATTGAAATTAATCCCGCCAAGGAGCTCGAAACGGAGGGAACGGAAAATGATGTTGTTTTGCCTGGAACGGTGCGCGAAGAAATTCCACCAAAACGGACAATTCGACCAACAATTATAGTACAAAAGAATCCACATAGTGCACCACCAACAAAAGTTCGGCCAATAGAACCATCCACATCAACCACGTATCAATCAACATCGACTAGTAAAAACCCGTTGAATGTAATAGCAGCTGCTCATCCGCAAGATAATGAAATCGCTGGAAATGTAAATATTCAAGCTGATCGTGTTCCCGGCGTTAATATACCTTTGTCGGTGGATAACGAAGATGGCATTGGCGGCCAAGGGGCTCGATTAAATTTAGGTGCAATTGTAGCGCTAGGGGCTTTCGGCGGATTTGTATTTTTGGCAGCTGTCATCACAACAATTGTAATATTGGTTCGAAGGTATGTATACGGGATTCTCCTTATTATCTATACTTGTGTGTATCTCTATTTCATCATTGTATATCGTTCTCACTCATTCATAATAACTCATATTTAGTGTTAAGATTTAAAAATAACCTCACAAAATACCTAATATTTTATTTTGGCACACTGCACTATAAATTAAATAAAATTTGATCTGAACGCGTCCGATACCAAAAAATAGTAAACTGCGAGGGCACCCGACAAAATGGCGTTTCCAACCGTCCTTTCTTCCATTGCACTTTGTGTATAAATGCAACAAATCTTTATCTTTATATCTGTCTCTTTCTGTTTTTTTTATGTAAAAAACAACTAACTTAATCCTAATATCCATCTCTCTATATATTTTCCATATTCAGTTCCAAGCCAAGACATCGTAACCATCATTTACAAACAGCAACAAAATCATTACCATTGCAACCACCACCACCACCACCACCACCTATGACAATGCATAATCATCATCCAATGCCCTCGCGGTGGTATACAGTATTAGCGTTACCATTTCCAGATCAAAGATTAGGACGACGTGATATAAATACATTTGGCCGAGGTATTTATACATCGCGTGCCGGATACTTTAGTACCACCACAAATCCATTATGAAACGAGATGAATGTATATAGCACGTGCCATAGTAGCCATTACAGTAATCATATTAGTCATTCGAATAGTTTACCTTTATATCAGTCAATGTAAGATTTTACCGGTGTGTACACCATCATGTATAATTTTATATAGATTTTAAAATATTTCTTATTGTTGTAAAAAAAAAACGTAACGTATTTTGTGTCCTGTTATATTATTATATGTGCAGAAATCGTACAACACAACACTATAGACATCGTGCATCACCCGATTGCAATACGGTAGCATCATTTGATAGTTCCAGTTCTGAATCGAGGAATGGATTAAACAGGTAATTTTTGTATACAAAACCCGAGCATTATTAAAATCATTTTTTTTTCTGTATAATTAAATTATAATTAAAACCAAATATGTTAATTAATTATACTAATTAATTGTTATTTATTTTACAATTATAGATATTATCGTCAGGCATGGGAAAATCTACATGAATCAGCATCAAAAAGTAGTGGTACACATAATCCATTACGTAGAAAAGAAACAATGGATCAGCCATCGATAAATCGATCGCGCGATAATTTATCGCGATCGAGAGAAAATTTAGAAAGGTAATAAAATAAAATAAATATTAATACATTTTCATATTTGATCACGACACCGTTCAATTTAACCATTACAAATATCAAGTACAATGTGTTGTCACTTTCTATATCATTTAGGTATTAACTTTCTTTTATTTTTAGATCACGGGAAAATTTAAGCCGTAACCGAGATCGAGATTTTAGCCGGGACAGTCTTGGGCTACGAGATGGATCTGAAATGGTTGTATCAGATGTGTGCGTTAAAGGTATATAAGACTAATTTTAAAATATTATGTTAAATTTTGATTGGTGACCCCAAGCCACGTATTTTACAAATTTTACAAATATTCAAATTAAATGGTTTGTATTTACAATTCCAGGTGAAAAAAAACGCCATCATCATCATCATCACAAAAATAGTCATCGTGGTGAATTCAGGGAGCCTCATATTGTAGGTAATACTAGACGTGAAAATCGCAATAGCAATGGACACTATTGACACACCATGGTTATCACTATCAATTTAGAAGAATAATTAATAAATTAATTAAAATATTAAATAATTTTTTTATTAATTAATTAAACATTATAAACTTTTTTTTTAATTTTAATTTAAAGTAAATTTAAATTTCAAAATTAACGAAATGCATTTCACCCAAAAAAAAATAAACTGCACACATACACAAATATTCACTGACGGCACACATAAATTATTCTTCTTCTATATACCTACATACATAGTTACACAAATTAATAATTAATTATTTCTTCTTCTTATTTATTTTAATATTAATTAAATTTATAAATAAAAATTGAAAACTGGAAGGGAAATGATAAAACATATGTAATTTGGTGTTGATAGTGATAATCATTGTACCGGATAAAAGAATCCACAATTAATTTAGCTGGTCTGTTGTGGTGCTATCAAAGTTGGAAAACTATTTTAATTTCCCTTCTTAATTAACAAGCAATAAAGTTATTTTTATTTAATTTACTCCTTGAAAATTATTTAAAAATTTGACCGAAACCTGAACAAAGCGTGACGACTCGACCTAGCATACGTACATAAATAAATTAACATACATAATTAAAATTTTCGATTACTAAACAAAATCTCTTTAATTTTAAGAATCGGTTACAAATTAATGTTCAAAACCTTTCGTCTATAAGTGTCTCTCTCTATATATATATATATTATATACCTAACAACTTTATGCATTTCAGTCAAAAATTAACGTAAAAATTAATAAATTTTTTGAAAATCTTGATCTCATCTAAATTATAGTCGATCAAAAAAAAAATTACAATATAACCTAAAAAAAACTTTAACAAAAAAATATCGCTATAATTTAGATTTGGTTGACAGATTCATAAAATTTACTAATGTCAAAAATTACCTTGATAATTAAATCCAAATATATTATATTTCTGTGGCAATAAATTTGTATTAATTTTTAGAGTACGTGCCATTCAAACGGCAAAATTTAATTAAATACGTTAAAATTCTATTATAATTATTATTATTTTAGTAAAATATAAAAATGTTAAAATTAGTAATTTTTACTTACAAATTACTTAAATATTTTAGAATTAATATTTATTAATGTATAGAACAAAAAAAAATTGTAAAACAAAAACGAACTGTTGCAGAAGGCGATTTTATATATTTTATACTGTGTTTATTGTAAATAAAATAAAATAAATTTTTATTAGAAAATTTAAATAAATAGTTAAATAGTTTTATTTTATTTAAATACTAGCTGAAGCCGGCATTGCTCGATTGGAAAACATCATTTTTGTTAGATCACAAAATTAAGCCAAAGAGTTGTATTTATATATCTGGAAGGCGCCCTCATATTATGAGTATTATCATTATACGTGACAAAACAAAATCTATCCATTAATTAAGTCTCCGTTGACGACAGTTATTGATATTTAGACGACGACCGGCAGACTCTACACTATTTCTAAAATCAAAACCAGAGTTTACCCAAAGACGTTCATAGTGTTGATATACATTCCGAAGATGGTCTATCGAGTGGAAATCTTTTTGGAGCGTCATCGTCTGTAAGGCTGGATGCATATTTTCTCTTAAGATCTCTAATAATTCGGACTCAGAAAAATTATTGGACAACCTCTCATTCAGCGTTTGGCAACAAAAAAAATAAATTATACAGCGAAAAACATCCCATAATGTAATATGTTTCACGTATCTTATTATCAGTTCATAAAAAAATTTGATAAACAAATAAAATTTAATGGAAAATAAACTCACCCATTTCCACGTATCACTAGAGCTCCGGTGGTGCCGTTTTGGACTAAAAAAAAAATGTTTTTCTTTTTATTTTATGAGGCCATTTTACCTCCACTAAATTGCAAAAAAAAATTAGTAGTTTTGCACACCGACCGAATTCTCGATCAACTGTTTTGTTAACTACACAAACTTTGTGAAACTATATTTAAGGATTTGGATCACTAAAACTAAAACTACTTTACTTATTTAATAATAATAATTTCACTTAGAACCAAAAATAGCAATTTAAAAGGAAATAGCTATATTAATTTAAACAACGATTTACGTTGTAATACTTTTTTTTTGTTGCTAAATACATTTTAGCAGAACCATAAGATGATAATATCCGGTACTCTTATATTGTTAACCGCTATTTTTCTTTGTACGACCTCTAATCGTCACGGATCACAAACAATTTTGAATTTGACAAGCAGATCTAGTATAACCGCTAATCTAAGTTGACAGCCGTTAAGTCTACTTTGTATGGTCTCTAATCAGCTAAAGATAAACCTCGAGATGTCGATGTCTAATAAAAATGCTCAGCCGGGCCGTCAAATAAATGTCACCAAACGCCCTTTTAGTGCCTGTCTATACGGCTGCAGAAATAAAACCGTTCAGAACCAATTCACAATACATATACTCGGCAATCACCTTAGGGAGAAAATCAAGGAAATTTGTATCCCAAAAATAATGAGTTACTTTTGCACCAACTCACGTTTTGCACAATTAATTTTAATTATAATAAAATTGTTTTTTTTTTTTGTATCGAAACAATGAACTATTTTCGTTGATGGTATGTTCCGAAATAAATAATTTTTCGCTCAAAACCTAACAGACAAAAAAAAACAAAAACAAGAATATTGGCAAATAAATCATAAAGGGCACAATTAATTCTTTTCGGTCAAAATACTCGCCGTACACAAAATTTCCCTCTTCTACAAGTTGTAGCATTATATTAAACTACATTCAGGCGCTCGTACTTAAATTGGTTTTTCTTTTTATTCATGTTGAAAATATTCATCCGTGTAACAACATTCGGGCGTTTATACGAAAATATTTTTTTGTTTGTCCTACTTAATTGGAACATTGGGTGAAGCATAGCAACTATAAATATGAATTCCTTGGACTTGGTGAAATCAGCTTCGATACCTGACGCCGATTCTTGAAGTAGAAAACGACCGCAAGACCAAACAGCCACTCTATTAGTAGCATCGGTCGCCCATTTAACACTATTGTTATCCCACTTCCCGTTCCACTTCATTCCCTTCGTTGTCGACGTTGATTTCACCAATAAGCTGATTCTGGTTTAACTTTATTCCTCAGTTTCTGAATAGTTCTCGTCTTGCGATGTTCGACATTATTGATGGCGTACTGTGTACTGTACTTCCACTAGTTCTCGGCCCCACTCCTGAATTTCTTCCTGGGATAATATGGCCAAATTCGTTGTGATGCTTTGGTTCACTTTTTCGCATGATGTCATGAATCTCACAAACGACAGAACTTCTTAAACCTTCCGTTCATAAATGCAGCACCCCTTTCGGTTATGATCATTACGGGCTTCCCGTAATGTAATATAAAGTTGTAAACTATAGTTCTTGTCGGCATTAAGAACTATATATATGTACATACTTGCTGAACGCATCGATTACTGCTGCGACGTTTTTGTTTCCTCTGTCTACCTTGTAAAATGGATGCAAAAATCCGGGTTTTCTTCCGGTCTATATTTTTTGAAGTACAAAAAATATGGAAGTAAACATGTTCGGGAAGTAAAAATGTTTCTTTAATTTAGCCAACACTTTGTCAATTCCCAATTTATTTTCGTTCAACTTCGAATCACCGTTAGATAAATTCAGGTTTGGTAACATCGCATCGGCCTTTTCGTTGGTTCGCACTAAATAGCGAGGAATCTTCGCCGTTCTTACTGATGCTGCCTTCGATGCACACATCTTCGTTCTTTAGGTGTCAGTTGAGTTGATTGCTGTAAGAGCAACAAAGAACAACAATTCTCGGAATCACTGTGGCATTCTTTGCCCACATCCCACGTGGTACTCTTTACCCTTGAGCATCAAACAGATAAGCGGCGCTAACAGCGGAGCTAATTTAGAATACACGGATTTCCATAAGAGCGAACAGATAGAGCGGCGCTAAACTCGCAGTTTCTATTTATTGAGGTGTTCAATGACATTTGGATTTGTTGTTGTTGCTTTTATAGTAAATACATATTTGGAAACACGTACTTTTAGCTAAAACTAAAATGTATATCCAAATTGGGCATAAGAGAAAGACAATTGTAAAACAAATCTTTTGAACATAAATTTGGTCATAATAAATCATTAAACAAATACTTTTTTTATGAAAATATTTTGTTTACAAAACCCAAAGAACATTATTTTAATATAAGTAAATGTCAGATTAGCGGCGTCTATGTGGTTGCAAAAAATCATAAAGACGAATAGAAGCGAAGAGAAGCGTAGAGCGCCGCTTATCTGTTTGATGCTGGTGTCACATCCTCGTTATCAGCGATATAAATACATGGATAGGGGATTGATCAAAAATCACATTGATTTACGTCACTAAAAATGGAGCAAATTTTATTGTATAGTCTTACTACTCTTTTATATACTCCTCTTTATCAAAAAAAGTATTTCCGAATAAGTGCCGTACTTGAATAAATTTCATTTCGAAATTTTTTGAAACAGATTTTTGTTTTAAATTGAATGAGATAACTGTTGGATAATGTTTAATTATATTGAAAATAATTAATTAATTATATCAAATTTGAATAGTTAAACATTACGCTACCAGTTTTCGTACACTAATTAAAGAATTAATAACCATTTATTCCGTTAAATTTCAAATACATCCCTGAAAATAAACAACAACAACAAAAAATTCGAATAAAACGTCAAAAATCTAGCATAAACAAACAAATATGTTACCATGGCTACTACTACTTTTATATTATTGTATCTGGCATGTTTTGAATTTGCAACGCTTATTTTTTCCGTCTCTAGGCGACAGCTACTTTGCTTTACCGCCTCCTACACATAAATTTGAATTTGGTATTCGAAAATTCGAATTTAAAGACAAGGACGAAGGTTTTTTCTTTCTCTATCACACACTTAATACTTTTTCAGTTGCTCCATAAAATTTGTTCTATCCCCTATCCATGTATTTATATCGCTGCTCGTTATCGACTTTGAAAATCGTCAGCCCTCTGCTGTCACTAATTATGCGAATGTTCTCTTGGTAATTTGATAACTGCAGATCAATTGTTTGCACTCTATCTGGTACTATATAGATATCCACAGTTTCTGTTCCGGCCCCGAGTATTTCTAATGAGCACTTGGCATATCTCCCCCACGATTTCGATTTATTGTAATTCGGTTTTCGATAAAAACAAATTTTCGATAAAATGTATTTCGATAAATCGCGGTCGGTCACAATTTGAAAATAGATCGGACTCATTTCAGCATAATTCACAATGGCCGTTGATATAAATCTGTCAAATTCATAGCATTTTGTTTCGTTCGCACTCGATGTTCTGTCAAATTATTAAAGGTTTTTTGTACTGTAATTTTAGATTTTAGCGTAAATTTAATTAAAATAAATAAATAATAAATGTAAAATTAACAATGTACAATAAAAAGTGTCTAATTATAACCGTACTGTGTACTTTGCTAGTATTAGGTAAGTTAAATTTAATTTTGTATTAGTTTTGTAACAATGGAATCACTCCCACATTTCTCTAATCGCCTCCGTTTTAAAAATTTCCTCCGCCAAACAGTGCAATGCCAAAGAACTCGAGATAAAATGTACGATACGATTGAGGGTGCGAGCTGTTTTCGACGATTGAATGGCACACATCAGACTGGGTGTAGTTGTGAGTATCAAGTTTGTTTTTCTGCGAATACAATATTATGAAAGATGACTCATATTTCTGTTTCCAGCTACATTTCGAGGTTCCGTGGGTGTTCTGCATCTGGTAAAAACTTCAGCCGATTTTGACTTTATACTAAATAATCCACCGGCACCACCTTATGCACCGATAGTGTATCCACATTTATTCACCAGAGACAAAATCATTCAAATTAAGGATTCGCCGTACGTCTCTGCCATGGTGCTCATAAATAATACCACAATGGTGGCAAATATGGTATTTAGTCAAGAGCTTCGATGTCCAAACCAATACGGTGGGCTTGAATCACAACAAACGTGTGAAGCATCACCAGAAACAACATGGAATCCATTTGGAACGGGATTGCTACACGAGGATTTTCCTTTCCCGATTTATTATATTCACGATCCGGCAGAAATCGATAAGCTCGTGAATTGTTTCGAAAAATTCAATAATTATGATCTAGCGAACCAAGATCAACGCTCGCTGTGCAGTATCCAAATCAAAACGCATATGTCGGCGGCCAGAAATTCTGAAGTTTGTATGCGTCGCAGTCAGGCTGAAATGCGTTATTGTGATCCGCTTCAAGGTAAAAATGTTTATGCCACGGCATATCCACGCGATATTATTAATCCTGAGGAACGAAAGTTGGACTACTCGGAGAAATTTATACTTGTTTCGACAAGGTTGGATACGACTTCGATGTTTGATGGAATTGGACCAGGCGCGATGGACTCTTTGGTTCCTTTAACCGTATTATTTTCAGTGGGGCACGTCCTAGCCACGTTACTAACCGAGAAGTCCAATGATATCAATCGAAATATCCTTTACGTTTTCTTTAACGGTGAAAGTTATGATTATATCGGATCGCAGCGATTTGTTTACGACCTGCATCAAGGTGCGTTCCCAGTCAAAAATTCTTGGACAAATCCGATTAATCTGACCAATATAGAGATGATGATCGATATTGGAACGCTAGATGATATGCAATCACTCCGAGTATATCATGCAACCGAGTTTGAGGCTGTGAATAAAATCGTTTCTTTGCTCAATAAATACAACCAACAATTAGGATTCAATACGATAACGAAATCCATAAAATCGGAGACGTTACCACCAACATCCGCCCAGTCAATTTTACGCGATAATATCACATTCCCCGCAATGATCCTCACATCTAAACCGGAAAATCGATTCTACCATTCATTGTACGATGACTACGAGAACATCAACTACACCTACAAGAATACAACGTTGAATTTCGAAAATCTCGAAAATCTGGAATTGACCAATAATCTATTCGATCCGAATTCGATTCAAATCAAAATTCGGAATGTTTCAACGATTTTGGCATATTCACTGTACGAATTAGTGACTGGTACTCCATACAATAGTCTTAAGTTGGGGGCCAGCTCAATACTAGTCGATGAGATTTTGTATTGTTTCCTCCTATCAACGGATTGTCCACTACTAAGAGCCTCCTCTCAACCCGATGCACCCTTCATTGGATTCGCAAGACCTCTACAACGGTATGTCAGTGTAAAAACGACGTTTACCGAGTCGACCGTCGACACAATCAAAATAACCGCTTTCCTTTTTGGACGCCCTCAACTGGATTTGCCAAAAGGGAATTGTACTCGTCTTCCATTATACTGGTTTAGTGGAATCAATGGATCCGGCCAATGTTACTTAACCACACAAAATTATACACAAGCTTTAAGTCCAGCCTTTGTAGATCCCAATTACAATTGGACTTCGGGAAGATATTCGACCTGGACCGAATCGACATGGTTGGAATTATCATCAATGATTTTCTTGCGACCATCTAGTTCACACGAAGCTTTAACCCTTTCGATCGGTTTAATCGTTTTGATCATTTCATTTGTGATAGTCTATTTAATTAACAGCAGAAGTGATATCCTGTTCGGAATTAATCCAGAAACCGCAACGACGTAAGTATTTGAAATTGTCGATCTTGACCAATCCAGCCAGTAAATTAATAAAAAAAAAATTTTTTTTGTTTCATTTCAGTGCAACCATTCCACCTGCACATTGTTAATTAATTATTATTTAATTTATTAATATTTTATTTAACAATTTTTAATTCTAATTTCAAATTAAAAAGCGCGCCCGCCTCATTTGAGGAAGACAAAAATGGTTTTTTTTTAGTTTTATTTAAAAAAAAATATTGGCATTAAGTTAACAATTTTATAATATTAAAGACATTAATTATTAATTTATACAGTTTTTTGTTTTTGTTTTAATTAAAATAAAAAATTATTTTGTAATATATATTTAAATTAAAATAAAAAGACAAACGAACAAAAGGGTGTTGGTACTTTGGTAGTATTATTATTGTGCTCCACTGTTATAGTATATTCAGTATAATAGTTTCCAATATGTTGGAGTGAGACAACATGCTGACAGTACACACGATAAACTAATAAAAGTGGTATTCTCGGTTTAATTACCACGCGTTACGTCACGCGTAGACCTCGGCTATCACTAGGATTGCCGTTTATACAGATCCGCCGACTTAGACATCAGATTGGGAGGAAGCTATGGACGAGTAAAACGAGTTGGTAAATCGAGAAAGGAATCCGGGAAGATAAAGCGAATTGAGAAAAATGTATCCTTCTTGGAAGTCTGTACCCAACTTTGTTTTACTAAAAAAATTAAAAGCGAGATTTATCCATAATAATTCGGCAATTTCAAGACATTCTGTATGCCAGCTTGAGAATGAACAACTTGTAACGTTTATTTCAAATTCAAATATAATAATTTCTATCTTCATTCTTGATTTGTGCTTCCACCACCTTGTCGGTGGTTGGTATTGGAATAATAAAGTATGCAGAGAGTTAAAGGAGAATGTGTGAAGAACCAAGAGAAGGAGAACATGACAAAAATTAACGGAATTTTATCATTAGCTTTCGTAAAATAAAGAAACACGTAATGCTCTCAGAAGTCGACCTGTCGCTATTATGCGATCTTCCCTTGTGGTGCGGAGGAACATTTCCTGACTTCGAGAAACACCCGATAAATTGCCACGCCAGGAAACAAAAATTACATCCCCAGCCTCAAATAACGCAACATATCACCAACTGTGTAAACGTTTAATTCAAAACAAAAGGCTTCGTGAGCCACAACGACACATCAGCTTTGTAACAGTGCCAGAACTGGATTTGGTCGTTCGGATTTTCGTTCAGAATGAAACCCCCAAGGGGTTCACTTTGCCGTGAAATTTCAGTCTGGAGAAAACCTGCTGAATGACCAATTCTTTGAACCAAGTTTTATATTTTTAAATACCTACTGATACTTTGTGCCATACTGCCATTTCTCTTGAGAATAATTTATCGAAAGAATTAAATTAAAATGAATAAGAAAATCATGAAATTCCATACTGCCCATAAATTCGTTACATACCGAGTTAAGTGACGTCAAATTGCGAGAGTGAGATATCAACATATGCATAGTAAATTTTACTGTTCTTATTTTACCTTGATTCACAAACACATGCAAAGTCTGTTTAAATTAATTACAACATATATGGCGATCGTAGTGTTGTTACCAAAGTGATGAATTAACAAATTTTTTTGTTTTTGTTTAGTTAATTAAAGTTAATTAAATTATACAAAATAAGAATTAAAGTTGATTAAATGTTTTAATAAAGTTTAAGTAAATATATAAAATAAAATACAAGACTGAAAAGTAAATCTAAAATAGTAACGTAAGTAATAAAGAAAGGGTTCATCAACCAGTTTTGTCTTCTACTCATCACCAAAAATATTGATGTCTTTTGAATTTGTTTTGTTAAGAAACAGAAATTGAATATTAATCTTTTGATTACTTAAATACCAAGCATTATTGAGTCACAGTAGTTTAGCAACATTTTTTTTATATTTCATCCGTGATCTTACCGTGTTTGTGCGTGTTGAAAAATTGTATAATTATGATGAACTCTGACATAGATTTAGTGACGATCGTGGTCTATTTTTCATGTTTAGTCGGTCAAATGGGTGTATAAAATAAAATGTGCGTGAGTTGCTCCATCCAAAGTCTTTAAATTTGGTTATTGATAAGCTTCGCTTGCGGCAGGTGCGCATTGCTATGATTTTGCACACAAAGGATGTTTGTCATGTGAGAGTGTGTGTATGTGTTCATGTCTGTGTAATTGTAACTACGGTATTATATAGCCATTCGATCTTTTAAAGGTGATATTCTAAACGCAATCCTGTACGATCAGCACAATTATAGTGCCATAGTCGACTTAAGTCTATTTTTTTTTTTTTTTTTCAGTCAAACCGAAATCTTATTAATTTACAATGAGCCTCAAAGCGCGTGCATTGATTTTTGCCACATTTTTCGGCAACTGTCTCATCTTCGGCTTACTAGTGGCGAGTCTTACAACCGAGCATTGGATAAAGGCCGAAGGTAGACGGCACAATTCAACATCATCACACGCTAAAATCCATTTTGGCCTGCTATCGGGGCAAAAACATTTAAATCCGGGAGTCGGATGGCGAAACGAAACAATAGATGGTAAGTTGAAACCGTATACATATTAAGTCACAATATGCATTATCATTTTTGTTTTTCGCAGTAATTACATTGGTTCGTAGCGAACATAACTGGATGAATTTTATGTTGTGGTTGGGTGCGGCCCTGGGTACCGGAATCGGAATTTTCAGTAGTGCATTAGGTGCAATCGCTTCTGTACTAAAATCAGCGTCGGCCGAGAAAAAACGAGGCACCATTATAATCTTGATAGTAAGCAATGTGTGTGCAGCCGTTTCACAATTTTTGGCTTTCATTTGTTGGATGGTACAATTTTATCAGCACCTAACTCACAACGTGTTTACAGCTGAGGATGAAAAGCATTGGTCGAGCAAGGATACAGCTTGGCTGGGACATAGCTTCTATTTCGTAGTGTTTGGCAGTATATTTGCATGCATCAACGTGATCCTCATTATTGTGGCGATTAGTGTTGAGGGGCGGTCACGAAAAGTGGAGACGCCGTACGATGACAAAATGCAAGGCGCAATTATGCTGTACTAGAGAGCATAACCAGCGACAAAATGTGTATAGTTTACTCAGACAAACCTGCCAAATAGAAATCACATGAACTCATTTTTTTATTTAATAATTAATTTAATTGTAAGCCATAAAAAACGTGAGACACCCAGCACTTTACGAAAAAGTGGAAGGACTCTCGAAAATTTATTTAAATTAAAATGGAAAATTTTATACAAAATATGTGCGGATTGTTAGTATATTAGTACATTGGAAAATTGGCATCGATTTGTCGTGTCCAGGCATGCAGCCCTCCGATAATGTCCTTGGCCTCGAAATTTGGTAGATTTTCATTTAAAAACTTAACAATAATTTGGGAATCATTCCCCCGACGACACACTACATATGTTGGAATCTGTTTCACTTCGATACTCTGCAAAATCTCATCTTTCCGCCGCTCATCTAAAATGTCTTTGATTGGGATATTTGTTGATGAGTCCAGATGACATATTTCAAATTCCATTGGACTTCGGACATCTATCAGGAGATGATTCTGATTTTGTTCTATTATATGTTTGTATTGTTCAACGGATATTCGTTCCGCTGGTTCCAGAATGCTAAGATGATTGTGCTTATCGTTGGCTCGACTGCCACAGAATTGTTCATAATCAATTAGTTTGGTAATGGTGGGAGCCTCAGAGCACGCATCACAATTATTGCGACGATTTCGTAATTTTATATTGCGAAACGTGGATTTCTCGCCATCGAATAGCAACAGTCGACTGGTAAGGACACCTTCATGCCCTAATATTATTTTAATAGCTTCTAGGGCTTGGAGTGCGCCAATCACTCCCGTAACGGCTCCTATTACGCCACTATCGCCACAATTACTAACGGCCTCGGGTGGTGGTGGTTTTGGGAATAGGCAGCGATAGCATGGACCCTCCATATAGTTGTACACGGTTAATTGACCTTCTAGTTGTAGCGCACTCCCGGAGACGAGTGGCTTTTTAAGCATAACACAAGCATCGTTCAATAGATACCGAGTAGCTACATTATCAGTCGCATCAATCACAACATCATAATCCTTTATGACATCTAAAGCATTTTCACTGTTTAGCTGTAATCGATATGGTATTAGCTTGGTCGAAGAACTTAATCGTCCTAGCGCATCGGTAGCTGCCTCCGCCTTTCCAACACCCAGATCCCCTTCGGTGAAAAGCAATTGACGATGAAGATTATTTATTTCCACCTCATCATAGTCGACCACTCCGATTTTACCAATTCCGGCCCCAGTTAAATATAATCCGGACGGACATCCTAAACCACCAGCACCAACTATCAAAATTGAACTATTTTTCAATTTCAATTGCCCTTGAACCCCGACCTCAGGCAATATAATTTGTCGACTATAACGGGCGATCTCATGATTGGTCAACTTATGCGGCGACTCCTAGAATTACACAAAAAAAAAACCCCTTGTGGCCTTGAAAATTGCAAAACCAACTTTTGCTGTTTCGAAATTGAATTCCTCTCCTCGCAGAGCTTAACCCAAATATTTTTTTTTGCGAGAGAGTGAGCGACGAAACTCAACTGATTTTGATCATAACCTTGGATATTATTACAAAATAGTTTTTTTACACGTACTTACCGTAATTTTTTTAAGCTTTCGCAATTGATGCTCTTTCTCACGCAGCAGATTTCGCAAACTATGAATTTCATCTTCTAAGTCGGATACTTCCATTATCGGGGGTTTTATTTGTGCGGATTTTAACGATAAACTTGTTGAGGCCAAATTTCACACAATTTTTTTATTTTTTGTTTATTTATGTCATTTCACATGTCACAACTACACAAGAATAAAATACTAATGAAGTTAGCTCCAATTATTGGAATTGTTGTGTGTACTAGATTTGGTGTGTTATAGATAAAACTCACTCATTATAATTTGACGTTTCAAAATGTCAGATACGATAAAAACGTCGCATTCGCAATTTCGCATCCATTCTGATTGTGACTTTTGAGTCGAAAAGGTGTTTTCTAGATAAAATTAGTGAAAAGTGTAGCCATCTTTTTTTTTTCAGAATTATAAAGTAAAGTTATAAATTTAATAATATAAAACTAAGTAAAGTACATTACACATCAAATTAAATCAGGTGAGTCCAAATTAGATTGTATTTTAGATAAGAAAAACACTATTTCAGGCGTTAATACGCCTATTTCTAAGGCAGACGGGTTTTCCCGCGTGCCTAATTTTTTGCCATGTGTTCCGAAAAGTAGAACGCTAGATGATTTATTATCTTTCTCTGACTCCTCACTAGAGGATAAGGGTGATAAAAGACAAAGAATGTCTAAAAATTCAAGAAAAAGGAAAACGCAAAATAAAAATTACGAAGCAAAAAATAAAGATAGGTTAAGTTCAAAAATAGTTTCTAACCCCAAATTAGTGAAAGTGTCGGAGAATATTCCAGAAATGAGCAGTTCTGACGAGTGTTTGTCAAGTAATGAAGAAATATCGGTAAATGCTAAACATACAAGTGCCTCGACTTCACATTTGAGTAATCAAATGCCAAAAAGTGAAAAAAACGTGTCATCCAGTACAAACAGAGGAGGAAATATGGAGAAGAATGTCCCAAAAAACTATAAAAATACAAACAATTTAAGGACAGATATTTACAATATTTCATCAATGGACAACAACACAAATTTGAGCAGTAATAATATGGAAAAGGGGACCACTATGGGTGGATTAGACAAAAGTATAAAGAACATGTATAGTATTCAGGATAAAGGCCCTTTTAAGGTGATTGTTATCAAAGATAAAATAAATTTATTACATTTAGGGAAATCAATTAAAGCTAATGGGTTTAAAAATATTCTAACGGTGGAGCAACAAAGCAAGGATATGGCCAGAATTATCTTCAGGAACTACAAAGATGCTAACGAATGCATTAAATCGGACCAATTCAGGAATTTCGATTTGTACAACGCTTTTATACCGGATGCATTTATAAAAACAGTTGGAGTAATCAGAGATATACCTTTAGATCTATCAATAGAGGAAATTACAAACAATATTAAGTCGAACCTAGATATCATCAAAATTGAGAGGATGACAAGTTGGGACCAAGCAACACAAGAAAAAAGAGATATGGAGCTGGTTAAAATCACATTCTTAGCTGACATAATTCCAAACAATGTGACGATGTACGACAATATATTGATAAGGGTAAATCATTTTATTCCGAGCCCAATGTATTGCAAAAATTGCCAAAATTACGGTCATACAATAAGCAGATGTAAATCGAAGGAAATGAAACCATGTGAATTATGCGCGAAGAGAGAAGAACAACATCTATGCGATAATAGAGAGAGATGCAAATTTTGCGGATTAGGTCATAGAACGAACAACAAAATCTGTGCAGAAAAAAGAAGACAAAGGAATATCACAGAATGTATGACTATAAGCAAAATTTCATTTAGAGAAGCCAAGGAGAAACTGTTTGGGCCGCCACAGAAAAAATTCCAATTTTCAGATTTCAATTCATCATTGGATGAAAATGGAATAGAAGAAAGGAAAAAGCTAAGTAAAAATTTGATGCTCACGGAATCGAAACTGAATGATTTATCTAAAATGGTTGAGGAACTAAGGAAAGAGATCAAGAAGAAGGATGGATTAATATCAAAAATAATTGGAAAAGTTAATCACGCAATGGTCAACAAAGATAATCCAGCATTTCTTGATCTGATACTCATGGATCTAGAACAAGCCAAAATGGAATCTAAACAATAGATAACAACTTGTAATATATTATATTAATTTAAAATAATGATATTTGAATTTCATATATTAAATGGTAATGGGTAGAATAAAAATTATGTATATAAATATTAGGAGCCTTAAAAGCAATAAAGACATTTTAGAGCAATATATTACAAATAATAATATAAATATTATTATTTTGACAGAAACGTGGACGAAAAATAATGAAGTTATTTCTTTCAAAAATTACAATCTAATTACAAAAAACAGATCAGATGGTTACGGGGGTATTGGATTCCTAGTGGATAAAAAATATTCCTTTAAAATTGTAAATTTGAATTATTTATATAATAAAATCGAAGTGCTAAAAATTAATATAAAACACAAAAATTTAGATTTCAACTGTATAGCTTTCTACAACAATAATAACAACGAAAAGGAAATCATAGTGACGGAATTTAGTAATATAATAAAAGAAATCATAAATGGAAAAGTGATAATAGCAGGAGATATAAATGCACACAACGTATTATGGGACAGCAATAGTAGGACGGAAAGATTAGGAGCAAAAATAGCAGAAGTAATAACAGAGAGTCAATGGACTATATTAAACAACGGCAATCCCACAAGACAGGATACTTTCAGGCATAGAACATCTGCCCCTGATATAATGTTGTGCAATAATAATATCAGAAACCATTTAAACTGGATAGCAACTATGGATAATATAGGAAGTGATCATTTTCCGTCTCTTATATATTATAACACCAATACAATAGTATACAAACAAGTAACAAATTGGAATAAAATCATAAGTGAATATAATAGCGCTAAAAACCATGAAAATTACAACATTGAAACCATGCTAGAAAAAATTATCGACCAAAACACATCCATTATTAGGTGTAACAACAAATTTAAACCAAATCCATGGTGGAATGAAAAGCTTCAGATGTTTTGGAATATAAAGAAAGCAAAACAAACAATATATAACCAAAATAGAACACTTTATACGGCAATGGAGCTGAGGAAAGCTATACAGAAATTGAAGCAACAGGTAAAAAAAGAGAAAAAAAAGAGTTGGATAATATTTTTAGAAGGCATTAACAATAAAACAACTAATAAAGACATCTGGGATGAAATAAATAAAATAAAGAATAAAAAACATAATAAATTCAACATAATGGACGATAATAATAACGCTAATAAATTTCTCAAAGACAATTTTCCACAAATAGTAGAAATCGAATCTCCTCCTTTTGTAGTGGGAAAACAAACAAGAAACGAGACGGAATTTAAGATAAAAGAGCTAGAGGAAATTATAAATAAAGCGAAAAATTCAGCCCCAGGAAGTAATAAAATTAGCTATAGACTAATTAAAGAAATAATGAAGCAAAACAGTTCTTTCATAACATCATTACTAGATTACTTCAACGGAATATGGAATTCAAATAACTATCCAAAAAATTGGAAAATAACGAAAGTAGTTGCTATTTTAAAACATAATAAAAATGAAAGAGAAATTAGTAATTACAGACCGATATGTCTTCTGCCGGTTTTTTCTAAAATCTTTAATAAATTGATATTAATAAGAATTAACAAACATCTAGAAGATAATAATATATTGAATAAAAATAACTTCGGTTTTAGGAAGAATACCAGTATAATGGATTACATGACAGAACTTATGAGGCATATTCAAGTAGAAAAATCAAAAAATAAAAAATTAATATTATTGAATTCAGACATAAAGAAGGCGTTTGATAACGTTGATAAACGTATTCTAATCAATATAATGGAGGAAATGAAGTTCGACAACAATGTTATAAACTGGATATATTTTTTCCTGACCAATAGAGAAGTTACCATTAGCACAGCTGGACAAGAAATCACTAATACAACAAACTCGGGTATCCCACAAGGCAGTTGCTTAAGTCCGACATTATTTAATATTTATACTAATTGTATACACGAACTTAACAACGAAATGGTAATTGTGCAGCAGTTTGCTGATGACATTTGCATGGTTATAAGCGGAGAGGACGAGGGAAAATTAGAAGATAATATGAAATCAGCATTATTAAATCTGAAAGGTAAACTTGCAAATCTAAAATTAAATATCAACACAGAGAAAACTCACTATCTAAGACTGTTTAAAAATAAAAACAATAAAAAGAAAATGGAATTCAAAATCAACAACAATATAATTAAAGAGGAAATGGAAACGAAAATTTTAGGTATCACTTTTTCAAACAGGCTATCTCTAGTGAAACATTTTAAGAACATGAAGGAGAACATACAAAAAACAATTAACATATTGAAAATATTTACTCATAAGGAAGGAGGAACACATCCAGAACTATTGTTGAACATTCACAAATCAATAATAAAAGCAAAAATGGAATACGCCTATATTATCACAGAAGAGGATAATAAAACAATAAATAAAATTTGCCAAAACACTAAAAACATATGTTTAAGAATTTGCTTAGGTCTTTTGAAATCCACCCCAATCCCAGCTTTATTAGCGGAGGCAATCGAAATTCCAGTTGAGTTGGAAAACAAAATAATTACATTAAACTATATAGCAAAAAACTTATTCAATGGGACAAAAATTGGGAATGACATATTAACATTAAACTCATTATACAAATTCAATAAACTATATGTCAAATATCCAATATTGGAGAAAATAAAAATAATACATAAGAAAACCACATCACCTAATAATCTTAGAGTAATTCCTGAATTTAATACCCAATTCAAAAAAGACGACCACAACATAGATACAATTAAAATCATGATCCAAAGGGAATTGGAGGAATTTGAGGAATATTCGAGAGTTTTTACTGACGGAACATTGAAAGAAGGTACAGGAGGCATAGGTATATATGTAGAGGATAAGGATATAAAAATCTCCATTAAGTTAATAAATAGTACTGACATTAAAACAATAGAAACCATTGCAATAAAAATAGCAATCACTGTATCCTTAACTAATAAAAATAACAACATAATTATATTATCGGACTCACAAAGCGCCTGCAAATCCATTAGAACGTCAATTATACGAGACACTAAAAATCATTTTGAAAATCAAATAATTGACACAGTAGGATTTAATAAGAACAAAAACATAATAATTAAGTGGATCCCGGGTCATGTGGGAAATGTAGGTAATACGATAGCAGATAATTTAGCGAAAATTGCCCTGATAAATCCTACCCATACTTTAGACAATGAATTTACGCTGAAAGATATAAAGAAAAATATCAAAAAGAAAATGAATAAAGAATGGAAGATTATTTATAACAAAATGACAGAAACCAGAGGCAACTTCTATAAGCAGTATAATATGGAACCACCAGAAAAATTATGGTTTAAAAACATGAACTTTAAATATAAAGATATCAGAACTATAAATAGATTGAGAGTAAACCATGCTCACAACAAAAAATTTAAAAATATGATTGGGATTGAAAACAATCCAAATTGTGATCAATGTGGGGAAATAGAAGATAACGCACACATAATAAATGCCTGTAGTAAATATAATAATAGTAGGATAAATTATCCAACGCTTATTAACAAACCACTGCAGTTAATAATAAAAGAGCAGAATACAGTAGAATATAAAGAGATTATCAATTTTTTGAAGGATATTAACTATAAGCTATAAAAATAAGATAAGAAAGAAATAGTGTTTTTCGAATCTGACTACATTTTTATTGGGACTCCTAATAATGTATAGTATGATAGAGAAAACATCTTTTCAGAAGAATTTATTCTGCAATCAGATGATTACTAATCATACTAAAAATACTAATTTTATCATTATACGTTACTAACAAGGGGGTTTAATACACTAACTTAGAATAAGGTGAAGGGTACTATAAGATTAAAAAAAAAAAAAAAAAAAAAAAAATGTGAATTGTCAATTATAAGAAAATAATACATATCCTCGGTGGTGGGGGGTAATTTTAAAATCAATTAAAAATTATTTTGGGAAAAGATAGATTAATGAAACAAACATTTCTCACTATAGAAGTAGAATCTTTCTATCTGTCATTTTGACAGTTAAAGCTTTAGTATTGTTAAAGAAAATTTTTATAAAACTGTATTAACAAGTAAATTTAAAAAAAAAAAAAAATTGTTTTTGGTTATACATGAAATTGTAAAAAGGAATGTAAATAATAATTTAAGTTTAAAAGTATAAAACATTGAAGTAAAGAAATCATAAGAATCAAAATAGTACAAGTAAAATTAACAAACATAACTTTGCTTTCTTTAGAGATAAAGAAAGACAAAGCACATACTCACATTTCCACTGCTACAGCCCTTCGGAGAAGAAGGTTCTGGAAGCTAATAGTGGAACAGGACAAGCAGGTCATTTGGCTGACATCACAGCTGACCACAACAAATCGAAAAACAAACAAACAAACAAACAAACAATTTCGCATCACAAAACGACATGGGAATTTTGCAAGTTTTATTTTTAAAGTATATTACATGAAATAATTAAACATAAAATGTGTATTTGTTCTAATGACACGGACGACGAAATAAATGACCAACTCGATTTAACGGTACCAAAAATACCCATCGTTTACTCCAGTAAATACAATGTGAAATTTTGTGGCCTCCAAAAATTGCATCCTTTTGATGCGGCCAAAGGTCAACACATCCTAGAATATTTAATTAAGTCAAAACTATTGAATCGACAGAACTATATAAAACCTGCAGAAATCAGTGCCAAAGAATTAGATACAGTACATACCGTAAGATATATTAAAAGTTTGAAGGTAAGTTAATATTTTAGTAGTCATTTGGGGCCGCATCTAATCTACGTACTCGTTTTTTATAGTGGAGCTTAAATGTAGCAAAAATCGCTGAAATTCCACCACTCATATTCGTGCCTAACTATTTTGTGCAACGAGGTTATTTAAAACCGATGCGTTTCCAGACTGGAGGATCTGTAAGGGCGGGTCAATTGGCGCTTGATTATGGATGGTCGATTAATTTAGGCGGTGGTTTTCATCACTGTAGCGGAGATAAAGGTGGTGGATTTTGTCCATACGCTGATATAACACTACTTATAAAGACGGTACTCAATTCAGATTTTGGGATTAAGAACGTTATGATCATTGATTTGGATGCACACCAAGGTAATGGACATGAACGTGATTTCATTGACACCCATAATATATTCATATTCGATATGTACAATTATCGAATATATCCGCGTGATAATCGGGCGAAATTAGCGATTAGCTGTGCTGTCGAACTGCGACCGTTCACTAAAGATAAAGAGTATATAGATAAATTGAAGACGAATTTAAAAAGTTCATTTTCAAAATTTCGTCCCGATTTTATCGTTTTTAATGCTGGGACCGACATATTGGCGGGTGATCCGCTTGGCTTGTTGTCGATATCGTCGGAAGGTGTTATCGAACGGGATGAAATTGTATTCCAGATAGCAATCGAGAATAACATTCCAATTGTAATGTTGTTGAGTGGAGGGTATTTAAGGTCTTCGGCGCGCGTTATTGCCGATTCAATTATAAATTTGAAGAATAAAGGGCTGTTACCTAGACGTTTCTAAATTGTCATAGGGACGCATTTAGTATAATATGGTGCTTACACATAATTTAAACGGTTTTTACAGTTTGACTGCTAAAGAATCGTGTTTTGTAATTGTGATATCGTTTTTTTTTGCCACACAGAATTTAACCCTGGGCGAGGGTGTTTCTATTTATTGAGCCTAACAACCAGAAAATATTTTATTTAGGCGACCATGTTACACAATTTATAACTTATTAGCTTTAATGGGAAAATTCTATTTACCCCTTGGAAAATTTATTGATAAAACTTATATATTTGTATATTGTATCATAGAAATGAAAATAAATAAATCGAAGCACACGATTAGTGTTAAACAAGTCCAGAAATTTGTTTTGCATTTTAATTTTTGATTTTGTGTCGATACGTCGTGTTTCCGTGTCTCCGTGAAAACGCCTGGAAAATGCTCACACTAAAACTTAAAACTCCACAAGATTTAAAAGAGGCGGCCGCTATTGAGCATCGACGCCAGTGGGAGAATGAGCGAAAAGGACGTATTTTTAATGCACGGGAGCGAATTTATGGAGTAAGCTTATGATTTAATCCGGTGTACTTGCATATTTTCATTTGACTTTTGGTCTCTACAGGTAGATTTTGCCGCACTCGACGATCAAATCAAAGAAAAGAAGAAATTGCAGGAGATTGAAAATGAGCGCGAAAAAAAATTGATAAATGAGACGATACGGCGCAACGAAATTATCCAGAATAAGGAGAGAGAACTGAATGCAGAGCGCATTCGTATTCACAAGGAAATGAATGAATATCGGGCGACATTTCAAAGGCCTGAAGATGCCCGTGAATATGATTTGAATGATCCGAATTACGTTCAAAATTGTACACCGTCTCGTGTTAATGATGACGACAGTCGTTTGGGCATTTCATCGGCTCAAGTATTTTTGGGTGAAGATTTGATGGGGAAGGAGCGACGGAAAGCCCAAAATGAGCAGCAACGTTTATGGCTGGAACAGCAAATTAGGGAGCGTCAGAATGCAGAGTCGGCAAGAAAACAAGCAGATAATTTACTAATGGAAGCGCTTAAATCGCGTGATCGACGAGCTCTCGAACTGGATGCACAGGAACGTAATACGCGCCGAAAAATAGACCAGGAAACGGCTGAATTTAATTTTCGGCTAGCTGCTGAACAGGAGTCGAAACGGCTTGAATTGGAGCGTGAAGATGAAGAAGACCGTTTAGCCGTTCTGTACAACAATTTAACCAGTGATATGTTGACCGAAAATAAAGAGTGCACCAGTAATTTTGGGCCACATCGTAAAATTACGACCGACTATCGTGGCCTTTCTGACAAAGAGTTGAAACATTTGCGCGAAGAACAATATAGCCAGGCACAAGAAAATAAGAAACGAAAGACCGCACAAGAAATGGAAGATGCCCAATGGGAGCAACACTCTAGAAATGTAGGCCGAACTGTGCTTCTAAAGATGAACAAAGAAAAACGAGAACTTCATGATCAGTTAAAGGCGATAAATGAAGAAAATCGACGTATGGCCGAAGAGCAGCGTTCGCAAAAATTATATTTCGACAAAGTGGTATACACGAATCGCCCAACTCCGGAGTATTTCGCTCAATTCAACACGACGAGTCGATAATGTTTTTTAAATAAAAGATGTTAAATTAATTTTTGTATTAAATATTTCTTTTAAATAAATAAAATTTTTCTGTTTTATAATTAAATTCGATTTTTCTCATTTTTTAAATGCATATTATTTTAATGAGTTAAGATTAGTTTTTTGCGCATGCGTAAGTAATGTAAAATAATTTCACGTTCACGTGTTTTCTAAATAATCATGACGTGAGCTTGTGTAGAGAATGACATCCTACCTTTGGTGTAAAAATGTCGGATTAATTAATAGCTAGATAATTTAAAAATTTTCATTTTTATGCTACTAAATTTTAGTCAAAATACAATGTAATATTTGTTATATTATGCCTGCCTATTGAAATGATAGGTGCGTGACCAATAGGCAATATATTGTGTCTAGTATATACAAAAGTGAAAATAAAAATAATTTAAATAATTTGTTTCTTTTTTAATTAATTGTGAAATGATAATTATAGTAAGTGGTGAAAGAAAAGAAAAACGGTATAAAATAATTTGGATGTGGGGGCAAAACCACATGGGAAATAAAAATAAAAAGTGAGGTTAAGTAATAACACAGCTGGATGTTACTACGGGTAAACCCCCGCAATAAATGCTTACTATCCCAAGATACAGCTTACATAATTTAATAATTTATTACCGCTTATTCGCTGCAAAATAAAATAACCAGTATGGAAGGACTAAAACCATCGAAATGTTTAAACACTTACGCATCCAGATATATCTACGGAATGGAAAAAAAACAGTAAAAAATCGTAACAGTGGTCATAAATTCGTGTGTTGATTCCATTATTGATTTTGTTGTATCGCTTGGGATACAACTTGAAGATACCGGTTACCGCTTGGCGAATTACGGTACAACATTGGAATTTTGTGGCAGCAACCCAGCCAATCAAGCAGGGTGGGGTTCGTGTGAGAGGGATGCTACATCTGGATCCTGCGACGAGTGGCGGTAACGGAAAGATCGAACCGATCTAAAAAGGTACTGTTTTTTTATGAACCACAAGAAAAAAAATCAAAAGCTGTATTTTAGTTCTTATTTGCTTAAAACTTACTTTAAATTTTTCTTCCTTTTAATTCTTATGGTATCTCACTGTGAGATCTCAATTTTTTTTATTTTCTTCCTTATACAATATTTAAATTTTGGATGTAAGCTTACCTTGACTGGCGCGTGTTTTTTTTTGTTTAGTTTTGATCACTATATTTTTTTATTATTATACTGGCAGAACCCGGCCCGCGTTGCTGGCCCTATCATATTACGTATTTATTTTGAGATCTTTGTTTCTTTTTGGTATCCGTGCACAATTAAATAATGAATACATTTGTTTTTATGTTTACTTGATTATGTATTGTAATGCTTTCTAATAAATAATATTTTTTGTTTTGCCGTCTTCTGCATTTAAACCAGGGCTGTGGAGTTCGAGAAAAAATGTTCGACTCCGGCTCCGACTCCGGAAATGTATAGATTTATTAACGACTCCGGCTCCAGCTCCGACTTCGGCTCCGGCTCCAACTCCGACTCCGACTCCGACTCCAGCTCCTACTCCGACACAAAATACATATATGTACATATATCTTGCTATGCTTAAAGCAAATAAGCGTTTCATTTACGTAAAACGTAAAAACATGCTATTTATGTGCTCAAAAACTATTGCTGTTTAGCAAGCAGGCAGTAACTGGACGATAGCGTGTCGACGTCAATTTGCAAAGGCCGTCGTTTCGATCGCAGGATGTTGTATTTTTTTATGGTGTTTATTCTTTTTTTTATTGGTAAATACTTATATTGATAATTTTCTCTTGTAATACCTCCTACAACTTCTACAATTTGTTTTCCATGTAATTTGTAGAATTGCTTGCTTACATTTTGGCGCAACAAATACCTAAATAAATGCTAGGTGAGCGCAGTCTATGATAAGATAACTTAGGTAAGACTGCAGAGTTGGAGCTGGGATGACCCAGGTGCACAATTGATAATTTACATTTAGTTTGAACGCAAGAATGACGCCTAACTTCGGCTAATCCAATTCGGAATTCCAACATGAACTGCGCTAATGCATATAGAAGTATAAATAATTGTGCTACGTAGGAGAAAAGGAATATTAATAAAAACAAACAAAAATCCGGACCGACTCCGGGGTCAATTCCACAAAGCTCCGGCTCCTTTAAAAATACGAAAATAAACATAAACTCCTCGGCTCCGACTCCACAGCCCTGATTTAAACTCAAATGGCATATCTGATGGTATAATTGGTATACGTGGAATTAATATATTTTCACGTTTGTATTTGCCAATTAATAAGGTGGCCTCAATGATATTGTTGAGTAATTTTTTTACAATCAATCTTGTTCCATTACAAAGGCGTGGTTGGGTTAAACTGCGTAATAGAATTATTGGCGCACCAATTTTTAATTGTAAAATGTGATGTGGAGTTCCAGGCAAGTCTAATGAATTCAAAAATTCAATTGGATAATTAACAACTTCTTCTGGATCCATAACGCTATCAATCGATTTGTATGTTTTTATTTGGCCTGTAATTGTTTTTTGAATGTCAATGTTAATTTCAGTGACATTTTTGTTTTTGGCTTATAATAGCACGCGCATGTTTTCTGAAATTACTTGTACTGTCGAAAATTGTTGAGATACAATCCTAATATCAAAATGTTTATAAAAATTGCACATTTTGACGTCTTTTGATGTCCTGAAATAATTCGGGTGAATTAAATTCAAGTACCAACATTTCTTGCAGCTTTCGCGTGGTGTATCACCAAATCAATTTTTCCTGGTAAGTGATTTTTCAGATTTAACATCATCTTTCTTAGTAATTATTTCGATTCATTAAATTTTACATTTTCGTTAAATTTTCCACTTGTATTTTTTTGGCATTTTTAGATTCCATTAAAATTTCAATTCAATAGTTACGGTTTTAATTTCTTGATTTTTTTTTATATTATCTGATTAGTGATTACGTATTTATTGATTTACTCTTTATTTTGGTGTGTTGGAACATACCTTGGTGACCTTCATACAGTCTACGGTATTTTCAGCCTTTGTTTCTTTGCTTTGTCTGCTCACAATGTGTGAGTAATTACTTCCGTTTGATCGAATGATTGTGGGAACAGAGTCTACGGAGGGTCGGTTTCACCGTTTCGTTCTCTCGCAACAGGCTGTTGCAGGAGGCGGCACGCCACATGTGATATTCGTCTTGTGATGACGATTTCCGCTCCGGAGGGTCTTCACTGGATCTGTCGCTTAGATGCCCTTCCATCTTATTTCGGCATCGGTGACAATTGTGACCGGAAAGGCAATTACGGTAGACTGGCCTATGATAAGGGGTCTTTGCGGCAGACACGGCGGGGCTCGCTGGGGCTTCGAAGTGTCCTCACAGACGAATTCACCCTGCTTATTATTTGCTTTAGCTATTGAGGACGTGGCAAACACTGTTAATTATTCCTTTTTCTTTATTTAATTCTTTACTTCATGCGGTTATTCAAGCATGAGATTATGTCTGGAAAACCCTACGCCGCACCGTGAGTTCTAGCCAGCTATACAGACCGCACGAAACCTCTAATCTTATGATTCTGCTAACGAAATCTTAGGATTTCATTACAACAACAATGACAAGAAGATTTGTATATCGCTGTCGTTCTCCAATTTACTAGTCGACCGAGGAAATAGCTCAGCTTTGCCTGCGTTAGTGTTCGACGAAAATTCAAGCGGACTTCTAGTTCCGTAGGCCTCCAAAATTAATTTCGTGAAGCTCACAGGAGGCTTAAAGAGGCCATTCGTGAAAGCAAGCGGCATTGTTTGGGGGAACTGTGCAAATAGTTTGATGAGGACCCCTGGGGCATCCCTAAAAGTTGATAATGGGCAAGCTTAGGCGTTTACAGAATGCAGTGGAAACTAAAAAAACCTCTGGTTCTGATTCCTAAACCAGGTAAGTCATTCGATCAGCCATTATCTTGCCTTCGATACTATGTGGAAGGTGTTTGAACATGTTATATGCAATAGGCTTGATTAAGCTGTAGGAGAAGTTGGTGGTCTTTCGGAAAATCAGCTTGGCTTTAGGAAGGACCGTTCTACCATTGATGCGGTGTGCCTTGTCAAAAATATTGCTCAAAATGCAATCGAGCGAAAGACTTGGCAAGGTGGCAAGAAAAACTATTGTGCTGTGGTTACACTCGACGTTAAAAACGCATTCAATACTGCTAATATGAAAGAAATCCTTTTACCCTTGAAAAGGGTGAACGTCCCGCTCTACATACAGAGAATTGTTAGGGATTTACCAGGTTTAAAAATGAAAACAACCAGGAATGGCCAAATTGTGTTGGGTTGGCTGAAGTCGTTGAGCACGTATTTTTCCATTGTCTCAGATTCGACGATCCGAGGAAACAAATATTTAAAAAGTTGCGAGTGTACGTAAGCCCGGACAATTGTGTTAAGCTCATACTGGAGCCGGAAAGTAATTGGAGCGCGGTAAAACAAAAAAATCAGCGCTTTCCGTCATACTTGCCCGAAACCATACTACATAAATTGCCCTTCTTCGATGCTCCGGTGTACGTATTTTTCGATCGTGTTACCGATATATATTTTTGAGTTTTAGCGAGCCCAAGATGTTAGAATAGATTTGCGAGGGAGTTGCTGAGACAGGGTTGAGATCCCGATGCCTGATTGGAGTTAATGTTTTGCACTTGCCGTTTTGTGTCTTGTGTGTTATTTCTATCTGTTATCCCTCCATTGGGGCTTACGTACTAGGTCGGTGCTTTAAATGACTGGAAGAGATGATTCTGCTCCCGCTCGCGTTACCCAGACCAGATGGCGTTGTTTGCTGAGTGTAGTAATAGGTACCACGCTTGAGGGATTGGTTTTTCTCGGGGGAGTGCGCGATACTACCTTCCATTTGGCATCGGAATGAGGGTTGAAGGTCTCGATTTACCGGGGGCGATTTACCGAGGGCTCAACCGAGTAAGAGCCTGATCTCGAAGAGAGTGCGTCCTCTGAGTGATGGCGAACGTATTCACGGAGTCTTGTTCATTTTTCAGTATCCTGGATGGGATTCGGTGCGTGTATGTGCCGTTTTCCAAGGCGGCTGACCCGCTTGTAGGTCTCCCTCGACCCAAAGTTTAGCGGCTTTCTAATATTTACTTCATGCTGTCTAATATTGCCTCCCCAGATAAATTTTCTGCCCAGTAGTTATATATGTATGTTCCCAATTTTGAATTTTTGCAGTTTACTTAAGCATTAGCCATGTTTGGGTTCATTCACTCAAGTCCTTCCCTGAAGCCTAGCCGACTATAGTAACAGCGTCAGACTTCTGGCTGATGAGTGGTACGGTCAAAACTTTGGTCTTGGCGGTGGCCCGCAATCTTTATAAAGTGTTTCGTGGAATTTTATTGTGAATGAGTAGTATAATTATATTTAGCGCAATAATTGAAGTACATAATAAATCTTTTATGAAAATATTATGAAGCCCATAGAACAAGTTTCCTGTTTCAAAACTTTTTTTAGATTGTTCTTCTGCACAATACATATCTTGAAAAAAAAATCGATTAATCGTGTTGTAAGTGGTAAATCTGGTAAATCTTGTTGGCGAAATTTATTATAATCGAAATTTATTATAATATTTACACAGACACTATTGGAAATACAGGATATTCCATTAGGTGTCACAACTTTAACATTGAATAAAACAAAAATTAGTTAAGGTACGAGTATGTGTATTAGAGCCCTGCGCGGATACATTTTTTCGTATCTGCATCCGCTGAAAAAAACAAAAATTTATCCGCATCCGCACTCGCTAAAAATTCTCATACCCGCATCCGCCCTCATCCGCATCCGCAAAATGAAAATAAGTGTGGGAACTTTCAAAATGTACCTTTAAATTTTTCACTTATGCGTGTATATGTGTGTTGTGTAGAAGGAAAGGATTTGTGTTTTGCAACCGGCGTAATTCTACACACACATATACCTATATACATAAGAACTATTAGAATAACTTTTATTTTTTATTACACCCATCGGTTTTAAATGGATTTCCTAATGTCGAGTTTTCAGACTAAAAAACTGATTTCGAGCAAGAAAAAACTGAACGAAATCATGTTCTACTATAGCGAGTTCCGTTTTTTTTTTGTTCAAGATCAGTTTTTTTTAGCCTGAAATAATTTGACATTAGATTGACAGTGGATATGCGGATAAAATTAAATATCCGCATAATGCGGATAAAGATTGCTGATCTGCATCCGCACAATTTTATCCGCGGATAGCGATTCGATGCAGAGCTCTAATGTATATACAATTTTTTATATTTGATTTTGAATGGATGCTTGATCCAACAGAGATTTAATTAGTTGATAGGTTTTGTTTTGTCATGTGTAATAATAATAAGCATAATATACTAAAACTCAAGCATTATAGTATTTTATTCCCAAGATAAATTATTTCAACTTTATATTCCCCATTTTACAAAAGTGCATTCTGTCAATACGCTTTATGGCGATAAGCAAAAGTAGATGTCACTACCGCTGTGAATGTGGATTAAGCTTTCAAATTATTAAAAATCATTCGCCGAAAAAGCTTGTGAATTAAACTTTTGATAAATAAAATTATAAGAAAACCATTAATTAATTTGGCCATAAAATGTTACACGCTTATTTCTTAGAAAAAAGTTTTGTTTTGACATTTAATCCACATTCACATTACTAGTGTCACCATTTTAGTTACATAAATTAATAAAGCGTATTGGGAAATAAATAAACAGGGGAAATAAATTTAGTTATACGTTTTCGTCATGGAGTTACATTAAAATAAGTAAAGATCCGTGAAGAATCCTTCAATCTTTATTATGTTTATAATGATAATGAAGGCCGAAGATTTAATAATCATTATACATACTATCTTTAAAATTATTAGGTATTTTAACCCCCCTTACAATCAATATTAATTTATTAATTATTAGTATCAACTATAGATAGCCAAACATTTTCGTTAAAATATCTATTCCCCATCAATTCTTTCATAAAATAGGTACGGAAGAATATACGAGTAACAAAAGTGCTGTAATTGGGAATAATTTGTTCCCAATAATTTTTTTTCCCAAGCCCAGAATGCGCTTTGGGGAAAAGGCAATAAAACTGCTTCAAAATTTAAAATTTCAATTCGCCGGGAATTACCAAAATAGGGCCACAGATATATATAGACAACTCTTTGGCTTAATTTTGTGATCTAAAAAATTATGTTCTCCAATCGACGAATGCCGGGTATTTCAGCTAGTATTTAAATAAAACAAAATTAATTAACTATTTATTTAAATTTTATAATAATTTTTTTTTTTATTTTATGTATAAAAGTATGAAATATATGTCTTCTGTAACAGTTCAATTTTGATTGATTCAACAATATTTAAGCAATTTTTAAATAAAAATTACTAATTTTAACATTTTTATATTTTACTAAAATATATTAATAATTATAATAATAGAATTTTAACGTATTTAATTAAATGTTGCCATTGAATGGCTCGTACTCTAAAAATTAATACAAATTTATTGCCACAAAAATATAATATACATACATATTTGGATTTAACCCTCTAATGCATAACTCCGCCTAAAGGCGGACTTTACGTTATCTTGAATTGTCTAACTTTACGTTATCATGAATATTTTTTTCTTTGGTTTTTACATGAGTTATTCTCTTTTAAAGCACTCTCGTCATAACGGTTTGGTTTTTGTTGTTGTAATATGCACATTTGTTCAATAACTGCGAGATGAAGTCAACATTTTGATAGAAAATGATTAAAAATTCATGTATTAGAGGGTTAATTATCCAGGTATTACTTGACATTAGTCAATTTTATCAATCAAATCTAATTATAGCGATCCATTTTTGTTTTTTTGTTTTGATCGACTGTAATTTAGATGAGATCAAGCTTTTCAAAAAATTTATTAATTTTTACGTTATATTTTGAAAGTTCTTATATCATATAGACATGTTGTTTGAGCATTAATTTGTAACCGATTCTTAAAATTAAAGAGATTTTGTTTATTAATCGAAAATTTTAATAATGTTAGTTTATTTATGTATGTATGTATGTTAGGTCGAGTCGTCTCGCTTTGTTCAGTAGTATTCCGTAGAATTTTTAAATAATTTTCGAGTAAATTAAATTAAACAAAACTTCCGTTCGGTTCATCCGTGTACAAATTCGGTTTAACGATGATCATTTTTTTCGTCGCCATATTGACATTTTCCAGATTTAACTTTTTATTTTGCTTCTTAATTTGTAACTTTTTGAATATTACACACGCAACACCAACGGCGATTATAAATGAAGAAGCCAGAATAACGATTAAAATTAGGAGCCATATTGGTAGTCCTGGCTTTGGTAATTTAACTCCATCGACTGGTAATTCAGAGATGACCGTGAGATATGCACTTGCTGCAGATGTCCCAATACTGTTAGCCGCATAACATGTATACCAACCTTCGTCCTCGAATGTGACATTATCGAGACGCAAAATTTCTGGATTCTCAGAGTCCGTCTAAAAAAAATGTAAACGTTGTTAACATGTGGTCATATGTGTGGTCAAATTTGCTAAACCACCATCCAAAATCGTTACCTGAAATTTTTGCACATTAACTGGTACACTGGTGTCATTATCATTTAGTGCATGAAATTTAGCCCATTCAATATGTGTCCTCAGATCGGAAACGGTCGGACAATCAAATTCTGCCGTATCATTCAACGAGACTGTTAAATTTTTTGGAAATCCTTCTTTTATATATGGCCGCGGCGGAAAACGTTCTTTACACACACACATATACATACAATTTGGGTTTTTATTTTATTAAAAAGAAAAAATTGTAAATTATATAAAAACTTACCATTTACATAAAGTCGAATGCTATGCTCTATACATCCATATTCATTGCACACCATACATTTATAGGATCCAGAATCACTTGGCACCAAATCTTCGAGAATTAAAGCAAATTTACGATATTTGGCAGCGCCCATTTGTCGATTAATCGTTTTATTATCTTTAGTCCATTTTATTGTTGGTTCTGGATTCCCTTTTGCATTACACACCAGTCGAACCATGTTGCCCGATGGCTTAGCCACTAGTTTGTCCATTGAATCAGATTTCGAAAAATATGGTAAAATTCCTCTCGTCTCATCATCTTCATCATATGATTTATTATTTGAATCAATTTGAATAGGTATATAAAAAAAAAGTTTATAAACAAATCTGTTCTATACTCTAAATTTAGTTAAGTTTTATTTTACAATATAAACAAATTATATGTGTTATAATAAATCGGTTCAAATTTATTGGAAAATTTAGTTTTCCAAGGAAATTAGTACGGATTTGCACAACTTCCTTTCGAGGGATATCCGGAAATGCCTGTGTAGGTGTTTAGTAAAGAATACAGCTTGTATATTTATACGTCTTAACCCTTTAATGCATAATGTAGCATATCTGCATCATGTTATTCTAATTTGAACTGCATCTACATTTGAGCATAATTTTTCTGTTTTGTTTCGTATATCTGTTGTTCATTTGTTTTTCTATCTCGTTTCACACATTTTTTTGTTTTTTTCTGCGTTTTGAAAATAAAATCGCCATTTAGAATTAGTTAGTCGATGTTTTGCATACAGTTAGTAGTAAACATACATTTACATACATATGTAATTTTTTATAAATAAGAATATTGTTTTTGAATATTTAGTTTAATTTTGAACGAATTGCCTTTTTATTAAGAAGCGTTATAAATGGAAAAATATTTAAATTTTATACCACAACTGCATAATGATGCAAATAGGCATAATATCATAAAATCAATTTTCCCGGAAAAGTAGCTGCTTCCAATCATTTTTACTTTGAAATTCGTTTCAACCAAATACATCTTTATAAGAAAAAAAATATTTCAATTAAAAAGAAAAAATCATGCATTAAAGGGTTAAGATGTTCCGTGAAAATATTTTGTTTGTTATACCGTAAAATGGGGTGAATAGAAACACTTTTCAAGTTTACAAGCACGAACTGCTAAGAGGATATTTGTTTTTAATGTATGAAATATCTTAAAATATGGGTCTTGGTGTACTCTTTCCTTTTCAAACTACTTTGAGCTATTAGAAATGAATATGGCGGATTTTTTTTTAAAAACCTCACTGTTTCTATTCACCTGCTATTGGGGTATAAGTCTTAACTGGTTAAATTAGAGCAGGAATAAACTTCTTAGATTGAATATTATAATGTAAATACTTAACATGGAACTTCCATATCTGTTTATTCTTTTCTGTGACTAAACTAACACAAAATGGTAAAATTTAGGAAAAACGGTAAAAGTTAATTACAATTTTAACTACAAAAGTAAAAAAGAAGACATAATTGAACAACTTACATGAATTTTCTCTGATATTACTGCAAATATAACTCGCAAAACTTGCAAAATTTAAAATAAATAGGTAATGAGTTTACCAAATTACCGAATTTTGAATCATTTGTCGAAATTGTTGAAATTTTAGGTATTGCAAACTTTTTGAAAAAATAGTTTCTAATAACGATACATTAACACCTAACGATCCGGCCGTGCATTAATGCATGGTTGTATTGCTGTCGTTAAACCGTCGGCCATGCATTTTTGCATTCTGTCATAATACCCTTGTTATGCCTATATCTTTACTGAAAGAATGCGTCATACATTTTTTTTAATTGCTTTTGTAAATAAACATTTAAATAAATAAACATTGTGTTTGTTTTGGCAAAAATGTACACTGTTTTTTCTTTAACAAATATTCGAAAAATACCTATTGCCGGATGTTTACGCGCGGTGGCAAAATAAATATGCGGACGTTAAAGTGTTAAACTAATTATAAATGCATCTGATTGGCAAAACAAAAGTACGTCGCCGGAAATTCAATTCTTTTACAAACAATATAGCATTATTTATTTTAAGTATTCCTGCTTCATCGTCATTTATAGAATGGATGTTTTCCATAATGAATAACAAATGGACAAATGACAGAAATAGATGTTCTGTTGAGTTCATAAAAGCAGAACTTATGATTACAATTATGAATTAACAGCAATCAAAGTTGCTTAAACTTTTATGAAAGTGTTAAAATGAATTAGAGGTTATTAAAATGTGTAAAATCTGACACAAATTAATTTAAAACGCAAAATGCAAATTTAATATAAGATATAACCGCACTTGGGTTGCGGGTGAATGAAAATTAATATGGACCGATTTTTCTATTTCGGCATAGGTACGTGCGTGGGTTTTGTTTAGGCGCTCTTTGTTTTGGCACTCAATTTTTTTTTTTCACATAATGCGCTTCGATTTTTGCATCGATCAATTTTTGGTAAATCGTCTTGATGCTAAAATATTTATCTAAATTCTAAGCCAGTAAGTTTTTACTTGACGTATGACTTAAATAGTATGTATAGTTTTGTGTTTTTAGAGAAATTTCAATTTTCGACTTATCATCTAATTACGTCATGTACAAAAAATTTACTTACCCAAACTTGTACTACTGCTACCACGACTACCACTACTAGTATCACGTTTTAATAAAGGTAATTTTACTGCACTTCCCAAATTCACAAAAATTAATAAACAAATCAATGCAATTGCATTAACGTTTTTAAATAGAGGCCCAAGGGCCGACACAACTTTGCGCTTCAAATACATGATTTAAGTAATTAAAAATAATTATCTGTATTTATGTTAAATCTGAAACGAGACAAAAAAAAAAAAAAAAATTATTATTTGAGATAATCGTAGGTTTTCCATACTGTTAGTTAACACCTCACTACTCTGTGAAGACTTGTTGTAGGATGGACAATTTTTTTAGTTTTACTATTATTTGTATCGAATCCGTTCAACATGGCATATTTCAAACCGGCATATGATACACTATGGCATATTTTAAAACGGCATATGGTACACGACGGCATATTTCCATATGGCAAACTTGGCTATTTCTTAGCCGAGTATGATGAAATTTGGCAAGTGCAATGAAAATGGAATACTAAACCGGATTTTAGACAAAGTTCTGTAATATGGCCAATTAGGGTGGAACTTACCTATTAATTAACCGAATATGATGAAATTCAACTTATACGTTAGAAATGGTCTTCTAAAAAGAATTTTAGATGAATTTCTAGAACATGGCCAATCATGATGAAACTTGGGTATTTCTTAAACGATTATGATGAAATTCGACAAGTGTGATGGAAATGGGACCCTAAAATGAGTTTAAGTAGAAGTTCTGGAATATGATTAATTTTGATAGGATTTGTCTATTTATTGACCGATTATGATGAAATTCGGAAGGAGTGATGGAAATGGGATTTTTAAATGGTTTCTAGATAAAATTCTGAGATATGGCAATTTTTATGCAACTTGGCTATTTCATATCTGATTATGTTGAAATTGGACAAATATGATGGAAATAGGATTCTAAAATGAGTTTTAGATAAAGTTCTGGAAAATTAGCAATTCGAATAAAAATCGGCTATTTCTTAACCAATTATGATGAAATTCAACAGTGCGATGGAAATGGGATTCTAAAATGGTTTTAATCATCAACTTATAAAGTTACCCTATACCTACTAAAATTGAACTTTACCTATTGGAATTTAATTTCGCTTAATATAATTTTCCTTCACTTAATGCAATTAAATTTATTCTCCCAACGGAAATAAAAATATTGGTAATAAAGATATAATCGGGAAGTGCTTATTAATATCTATAATTTTTCATTTTTATTTAAATCTAATTTTAAAAGTAAAAATATGTATATTGACCCTTCCGGTTTATTCTTTTGAAATAATTTTATACCAACATCAAAATTTAGCAACGTTATTCAAGGATTTTTTATTATTTTAGTAATGACTTTTCCGAATCACTAGTATGAACTCGTTTATAAGACGAAAATAGGGTTCAAATATGGTTTTTAGAGAAAACCACAGAGAATTTTCTTCTTAATTCTCTGCGATAAAACTCTAGAATGTTGTCAATTAGGATGAAACTTGCTATTTTTTAACTGAATATTATGAAATTCGACAAATGACCGGACAACTGAATATTATAAAATTCGACAAATGACCCGACAATTATCCGGAAATGGGATCTTAAAATAATTTGTAATAGATGAAGTTGTGGAATAAGATATATTAATCTGGAACTTGGCGATTTTTTAACCGATTATGCTGAAATCCATTCTCTTAATAGAATTTTCCTTTACTTAACGGATCTTCCTTTAAACCTTTACCTACCAGAGTTATCCTTCAATTAGTCGAATTATCCTTTATTTATTAAATTTTCCTTCACCTATTAAAATTTTTCTTCAATTTATTTTCCTCAGAATAGAGAAAAAAATGTACGGAAAATTGTTATGCAAGATTTTGTATTGCAATATTTTATAATTGCAACATTTTGTAATTGCAATAGTTATGCAAAATTTTGTATGCGAAATTTTGTAATGCAATATTTTTAATGCAAGATTACATACCCAACCCAGTTTATCTTATGCCCCTTATTTTAAGTTAATTTTTCACATGAGCGGCATTTAATTTGCATACACACATTTTATTTAAAATTATAATTTCAAAAGTTAGTTTCTCTTCTTGAGATATGTTTGAAAAAATATAATAAAAGTTAAACTAAATTTAATCATACAAATCAATAAAGAGCTACATATATTATTTGCGGTGCCTTTAAGGGAAGACGTTTCCTCTTTAGGCCGTCGATTTATCATGATATATTTGTGCTTTTTTTCGTTTTCTAGATATTTTATTTGAAAATAATTGTTCACCATATCTCATTTTGGCGATTCGGTTTTTAAAAATATTTCTTCTTTGCCTAATTCATCTATTAGCTTACAAAGTCCAACATGCAATTTTCCAGCAATAACTTGCAGCCAGCCTCCTATGCCAAGCCTCTAAATTGTTTTGAGTTCGTGGAAAGTTATTCTCAAAAGAGTCTGCAATAGACCAAAAATTGGGATTATATCGTGGCAGTTTATTGTTTTTACCAGCACGACCCGAAATATAATTTGTATTTATCCATGATGCAATAATTCTTCCATCTTCATCCAAAACATCCTCTAATTTAGATAAACAATAACAAATTTTATTAGGTGGAACGAAGGCTAAGAACAAAATGGGATATTATCCTTGTGAATAATATCCCATTTTGCTCACTAGTACCATAAATAACTATTATCCATATATAAAAGTAAACATTAAAGTAAACAAGTTTTTGGTGACAATATTTTGTAAAACAAGATTTTGAAGAAACGATTTTAGAAACAGTCTTTTGAAAAAAAAAACCATATGCCGTAGTGTACCATATGCCGTTTTGACATATGCAATTTTGAAATATGCCATAGTGTACCTTATGCCGTAGTGTCCCATATGTCGATTTGAAATATGCTGTAGTGTATCATATGCCGTAGTGTACCATATGCCGTTTTGAAATATGCCGTTTTTTCATATTCCGTAATGAAATATGCCGTATCGACCGGGACCCTATTTGTATATATGATGACATTGGACTTGAAAATAAAGTTTTATTTTAACCCTTTGAAGGGATTCAACATTATCTCAGTGAACTCACAGCGACCGAAGCAACAGATTATTCTCTGTGGAAAGCCACACGTAAGCTGAAACGACCAACACGTTCATGTCCTCCGATTCGTCTCCCAGACGGCAACTGGGCAAGAAGTGATGCAGATAAAGCAAACATATTTGCTCAACATCTTAGTATGGTATTTATACCCAACGAACAGATTGGAAATCCTGAATTTATACCTGATGATGCAGAAGCTGAGGAAATCCAGAAAATTAAATACAAGTGCCAAGTACAAAAGAAAATCAAGGAAAACATTGATCCAAGAAAAGCACCAGGGCATTATCTGATAAGTGGCAAAATACTAAAAAATCTTCCGGAAAAATGTATCAAATTAATAACATACATTTTCAACGCTATAATGAGAATAGGCTACGTTCCTGAAACCTGGAAAATCTCGCAAATCATAATGATTTCAAAACATGGTAAAGCTGAAACAAAAATAAACTCATACCGTCCAATCAGTTTACTACCGACTTTCTCTAAGCTATTCGAAAAAATGCTACTGCAAAAAACTTAAACCAATTCTGCACGAGAAAAAAATTATTCCTGATCATCAATTCGGATTTAGAGAACACGGAACCGTAGAACAAGTTCATAGAGTCGTCTCTGAAATCAGGAACGCCCTAGAACAAAAAAAGTACTGCTCTGCAGCGTTTTTAGACATTGCCCAAGCTTTCGATAAAGTGTGGCATAAAGGACTTATACACATAGTTAGAAGACCGTTACCAAAAAGTTTTTCTAACATCATTAAAAATTATCTGCTTGATCGAAAGTTTTTCGTGAAATATAACAGCGCATCCCCATCCACCAATTTATATGAAATCCTCGCTGGAGTTCCACAAGGCAGTGTGCTAGGGCCACTATTATATATTTATACAGCAGATCTACCAACATCAAAATACGTAAAAGTTTCAACTTTTGCAGATGACACAGCAATCATGTCTATGCATCAAAATCCCAAGATAGCATCAAGAAATCTGCAAGATCATTTAGACGAAATACAAAAATGGTTAACTAAATGGAGAATTAAGGTCAACGAGCGTAAATCGGCGCACATTACATGCACACTCAGCAAGCTTACCTGTCCGCCTGTGAGACTAAACAATATCATTCTACCACAACACCAAAACGTTAAATATCTCGGTCTACATTTAGATGGAAGGCTTACATGGAAAAAGCATATCGAAGCTAAACGCCAACAAATCAAGTTAAGGTACACCATAAACAGTGTCGTTTAATCTAAGTAGAAATTTTGGAAATTTTGCCTTAAACTGTAATTTGTCTTTATAATTATGTAGTAAATCGTTAGGAGTATATTCACTATATTCACATCACTAAATCACAATGAAATTATATTATTCGTCTAAATAGAATTTTCCTTCACTCTAACGAATAAAAATGGTTTGATTTTTATGACATTTTCTGACGCAAATTTTATAAATTCTCTCAAATCATTTAAAAATAAATTATCTTCAAGACTCGGACACGCATATTATGTATCTTAATTCTGTATAATTTTGATGACAAATTTTTTTGTTTTGTTTTTTAGATTCTCACATTGTGCACATATTCATGTTGATAAACTTTGTTATATTGCATATTACAAATCGCAAACCGCAAAGATATGGATTATTTATTTATATAGCATAAAAAGAGATGAATTCCGATTAACTATATGTTCATATCAAATATGTGGGTTTAATAGAGATATGTATATCTGTTCTGTTGTACTAACAACGTGCTCCGGCACCAAAGAGCCAATAATTCAATGAATAATTTAAAAATAAAAATAAATAATTCTCGTGCTTTTCATGTCAAAAATAAATAATTTTCTACTCGCGATCATCTTCATAATTATACACCACGATGAAAATGAATGACACTTTGACCCATAAAAAAATCAAAAGAAAATCTCATAAAAAGGGAAGGGGGGGGGGGTTGTAATGTTATAAATAACGGATACAAAAATTATTTGGTTAGAAACCCAAACCCGTAACAGTAACGAAATTTTATTGTATGAGTGTAACTGATACCATAAGGATTGAGAATTTTTTCGTTATGCCAACACTGTTTTTTTGATGTGATAACGTCTTTCACCGCATGTTCAGAAAATTGCCACGATATTTAATCATGGGCAATTACGCATCAACTGTAAGCACTACCTTTAATTTAAATGCATGATTTCTTAGGTTGGTCCTTAGGCTTCTTCCTCACGCATAATATTATCGCAAAGGCGTCATCAGGCGGCGAGGCAAGCAGCACCGCGAACCTCTGGTTTCCTGGAATTTAAATGCTTGCACAACAGAAACGAGAGGATAGCTCGGTCGGAGCAATTCTGGTGTCAGTTGTTGCGTAAAAAAACAGTGTTGGTTAATAGCGATTTATAATGACTGAGAGCACTGTAACGAGAGAACGCGTCAGCTGATCGGAGCAATTCTAATCTCAATTTGTGAGTAAAGAAACTGTGACATGTAATTTATATTAAATTAAAATAATTAATCTCAACATCTTATAAACGTTATCACGCAAAACACCTACGGCCGGGTAGGCGACACAGCCCACCCCGAATTATTTTCTTTTATATATAGAAAAAAAATTATAAATTGTGAAAGAGGGAAAACAGTACACATATTTTGTTCTTGCTGTCCTTCCTATCTACGCTTGCATTTCATTATATTAGATATACAATTTAAAAAAAAATGTTTATATGCTCGCGGTTTTGTTGATATAATAAAATTGAAGATCATTAAAGACCACCCATTTTAATTTTTTGAGAAAATAATTTTTCCATAATTTTCATTTATGTTTATTATGCCGAGAGATTTTAATGATCACCGTAGCTTAATTGAATATAACAAAAAGCTATACATAATATAAATATTATAACTCGATCTTGACATTGATCGCACATTTGTTTTTTCTAACGACGCACAGAAAAATTTAAAAGATTTCTCAAGTGGATCGCGATATTTGTTAATAACTTTTATTGATCGTATATAATTGATGAGAATTTTCATAAAAAAGAAAAAAATATTTTCTCGATCTTCAGAATAGAGTGTGAATATCGCTTCGAATATATAAAATACAGTTTTAGTACGTTTTGCACTTAAAAATTCCCAAGCATTTTAAAAGCACATAAAAAGCAAACGTATTTGCAAAAATATATTTTTAAAATAATAAAAAGTGCAATAATAAAAAGTTGAATGATTTCCAGATAAAATAAATTAAAATTTTTTCTTTTGTCTTGTGTATTACATATACATACAAATACTTGTTTTTATTGTTTCCGCTTATTTTCGTTTTATTTGAACTTTGACTTTCATGTCAGATAGTCGAAATTATTTTTTATTTTTTCTTGAAATATTTATTTATCATTTTTATTTTTTATTATTATGTTAATTTGATAATTTAAGTTCACTTATAATTATTTAAATGGCTAAAATGGCCCAACTACACCCATAATTCCATCGGTTATCCAAGATTTCCATCCAAGCCGAATAATCGGGCGATTCATTTACATACAGTGTATGTTGAAGGAAAAATTGCGTTGTATCAAGGTTTTTGCTCAAAATGTGAACATACACGAACTGTGGGTCCCTGTCGTACCGTTTGAAGTGATTTAAATGTCGTGAAACGAAGCGTTGTAGTGTGTAAATAATGCCATACAACGATACAACCATCTATTAGATGAAACATCTAATGTTCCAAGCGGTAAATGTACCAGTTTACCAGACGAATTATATGAGTTGAGCAGTTACTATTACAACTACGACTTCAAAGATTTGATTTTTACAATATGTTAATTATCACCTCGTCTTGCAGAATCTGCTACGAATGAGCTTTAGCTCAAAGTGGATTGTGTAAGTGAGATTAATTTACTATTATACAATTTTTGTAAAGAAGTGAATAAAGTGAATATTTGGAAAAATTTTTGGTTGTTCGGTGAAGGATTAAACACAAAAAAAAAACACATATGTTCAAAACATATCAACGACACACACAAAATATCCTTTTTCTGGTGAAAGATATAAAAATTTACGAAATCTTAACACTTAAAATAATATTGTGCACTTCACTTAATAATTTTTTATTTTCTCAAATAAATCACGTTAATTTGAAGTAATCGAATCACTTTAGTGTTTTGTTTTGTAAAAACAAAAAAAAATCACTTCCGGGAAATATATTTTTTACTTAATTCACAAAAAGAAAATCAGAAAAGGAAAAAACTATAAAATTTTCATGGACTTGAGTTTTTTTTTTTTTTTTTGAAATATATGCGATTCTATTCGAAGATGGTAGACTACTAATAAAAAATATTTGTTTATCGATCGTAGTTTCGTTTTTATTTAGTTTTGTTTTGTTTTTGTTTTTGTTTTTTTTTTCTTCAAGATCGAGTAAAAAGAAAAATGAAGAAAACAATTTAAAAAATTTTTGTTTGGATTTTTTGTGTATACGAAACGATCGTATTCGATTATGAATGACGCGACCACTGATCTATACTACATGGATAGAACATGTTCAAAATTTTATGGTACAAAAAAGTAATGTCTCTTTTGTAAGACAGAGATATTAATATTTTATTTCTCTTTCTTTCAAAATCGAATTTTCGAAAATCAATTTTAAATAAAATACCACTGATCTAAGGACAGTTAAAAATATGATTGGTTTTTAATTTTTTTATGATGTAGGTGGGAGCAATATTTTGAGATGAAGTAAGGGTGTATTAGTTTATTATTGTTTAAGGATAAATAAAATTTCTGTAGATTTAAGGGGAGGGCGGATACATTTAAAATTTAAAGGCTAAAAAATCTCCAGGTAGAATTAAAATGAAATGTTTCTTTTTTAAACTTTGTGATAATTAGTTTTTTGTCTATTACCTTGTGAACACCTGAGTTTAATAAATAAAAATAATTTTGTGATTTGTTAGTTACTATTTTGTTTAGATAATTAATCATATTAACGTAGTTATATTAATCATATTGTCATATTACTCATTGAATATTTGATTAAAAGTAGTTGTTATTCATTGCAAACATGGATATGTGGCAAACTGTGAAAAATACTTTCAAACGAAAATGTATTTCTAAGTGTGCAGTGGCAGGTTGTGAGACGAAGCGGAAGAATCAAGATCCCAATGTGACTTTATTCACGTAAGCTTTAAATAATCAGTAACAAAAACGTTAAAATTAAAACGAAGTAATTATATTTTATAGATTTCCAAAAGATGATGAATTAAAAAAAATATGGTGTCAAAATTTAGGAATCAGTGATTATTTACAAGAACAATACCAACAGTTACGTGTTTGTTCGTTACATTTTTTACCACACTTTTTGACATTAAAGGGAAATAGATTTATTTTAGCTTCCAAAAATGCGGTTCCTATCAAAATAATGGAAGATGTAAGTAAAAGTGGTTGTAAAATCTGTTTCAATTACAACAAGCTAATGAGAAAATATACTTGTTTAGATAAATCAGGAGACATCTAATTTAGAAACTACCACCGAAATACTACCTTCCACATCAGCTCAGGCAAATAAGGCACGTCAAATTTCATTATTGTTATAAAATTTAATAATAATGCAGAAATAATGTGAATTTTATAAATATTTTAGGAAGATTGCTTTGAATTAGAAGATTCAATATCTTCGATTGGTGAATTATCAATTGGTTTTGATGAAGCCCGACCAAGTACTTCACATGGCTTTCATTATAATAAGTCGGTAACTGAAGAGTATCAAAGACCATCAACAGCAACAGGATTATACGCAGCTTCTTCGTCCGAAGTTGTTCCTGCTGATAAATATTTTAAATTAGAAGGCCGTTTGCTCCAAAAAAATAAACAGATTCATAATTTAAAGAGGCAATTAAAAAGAAGTTTAGAAAAAGTTACATCAATTAGTGACATATTGGTGAAATTAAGGAGTGAACAGCTAATAGATGATGAAGTTGCAACTATAATTAAATGTTCAGCAAAGGAGGTTCCTACCGAACTCTTTAAGCGGTATGCGTCAAATGAGTCTTTGGACAAAATTACCAAAACTAAATATTCTAACGAGATAAAGACATTTGCGCATACTCTGCATTTTTACTCACCGAAAGCATATAATTATGTGCGAGATATTTTTAAATGTGCCTTACCTCACCCAAATACAGTCCGTCGTTGGTATTCCAAGGTTGATGGCACACCTGGATTTACAGAACAAGCTATTAGTGCAATTAGGAGCAAGGCGAATTCATATAAAAATGAAGGACATGATTTATGTATAACCTTGATGATGGATGAAATGTCCATCATGCGGAAAACAGAGTTGGTTGGTGGTCGTTTGATAGGACAAAGCGACTTAGGAATTGATTATCCAACAGACTGTGAGAAGGAAGCAGTTGAAGCTTTGGTGATAATGGCAGTTGGAATGAAAGAACATTGGAAAATTCCAGTAGCTTATTTTCTTATCAACGGTATTTCCGCTTCAATGAAAGCTGAAATTGTTTCAATTGCTATTGAAAAATTATTAGAAGCAGGTGCTAAAGTTGTTTCACTAACGTGCGATGGATTAATATCAAATCAAAACATGCTGGAAAAACTAGGAGCAGTACTAAGAGTGAATGAACCTAAACCATGGTTTTATTTCAAAGGTAATTTAAATTAAAATCTTATTTATCTTAAATTTTAAATATTCTAATTAATTTTTTCAGAAAATCCTTTGCATAAAATATATGTTCTTCTTGATCCATGCCATATGCTGAAACTAATAAGAAACCGGTTGTGCGCTGAGAATACACTTCATACAGCAGAAGGCATAGTAAGATGGAAGTATATCGATGATTTATACAACCTTCAAACAAAGGAAGAATTTAAGCTAGGAAATAAACTTTCTAAGTCGCATATAGAGTTCCAAAAGAAAAAAATGAAAGTTTCCCTAGCAGCTCAAACAATGAGTGAATCAGTGGCCACTGCGATTGAGTTTTGTAATCTTAATTTAAAATTACCAGACTTTAAAGGTAGTGAACCTACAGTCAAATTTATAAGACACATAAACATTGCATTTGATATATTAAATTCTCGCAATCCTTTCGGCCAAGGTTTTAAAGCACCTCTTCGCAAAAGTAATAAGGACCGCTGGTTACCAGAAATAAGTGTAATTACGGAATATTTATCTGGTATCAAATTGAATTCTGGTATTTCCATTTTCAATACAAACAAAGCTACTGGGTTTCTGGGTCTCTATCTAGGCCTCAACATGCTTGAAAGTTTGTATGCAGATCTAATTGAAAGAAATTATTTGAATTACATATTAACCTATAAGCTGAGCCAAGACCACCTAGAACTATTTTTTTGTGCAATACGCGCCAGAAGTGGGACAAACAACAATCCCACTCCACGACAGTTTATTGCTGCTTATAAGCAACTGCTGATTCACAGTCAAATCAGAAGCTTTAGCGGTAATGTGGGTGAAGGTGACAATACAGAAGTATTAAATGTCGTATCTAATCTTTCGCTTTCTAGAAATGACGGTATGTAGTTAAAATTAGATATAAAAATATGTTGTACCTACTAAATAATAATATGTATTTATTCAAACAGGTGATGTAGAATATCCAATAGATTTGTTTGATATTGAAGAAGATTCGTACCACAGCGGAGAAAACAGTATTCGTGTATCAGAATTCCTCCAGGAAAACATAGTCTCAGCCTTCCAGGAAAATGTAATTGGCTATATAAGTGGCTATGTAGTAAAAATGGCTAGAAAAATAGTTAAATGCACTGAATGCGTAAATGCATTGTACTCTGAATATGGTGGAGCCCACACCACGGCACTAAAATTATTATTTTTAAAAACTAGAGGTGGTTTAATAATTCCGGCTAAAGATGTTACTGATCTGTGCATCATTACAAATTTATACTTTAAAAGTGCCGATATAAATTTGAAGAATAAACATCAAGATGAGAGGCTGGCGTTACGAATATTACAGGATCTGAATATTACAGAAATGTTTCCCTCATTACATAATCATCAATTTGATACAGAAATAGATAACAATCATATATATAAGCTAGCTAAAGTAATAATAAAATGTTTTATAAAGATTAAATTTTCACAAATTTCACGGCAAATTAACGAGCAAAATACGACACACATTCGGCATCAATTAAGTAGATTAATTATATTTCACCATGAATAGTTTTGTTTTCATTTATATGAATAGATTTATTTAATTATATTTCACCATGGTATAGTATAGATTTATATATTACATATATTAAATCATTAATAACTTAAATAAACATTTTTAAAAATCGCTGTATGTATTTCATTCCACATATTTTTTTGTGTTTGTTTTGGTTCATAACTTGACATTTAATTCCGAAAATTACGTGTGTATTCCAGGTGTGCATTTTAAATTTTAAGGGTTAAGTAGTAAGAAATAATGTAAATAGTTTCTGAAAAACGTAATTATTTTGATATAACTTAAAGTGAAATAAATATTGTATTAATTATTTTTAATAAATTCATAACATTTTATTAGATTTTATGTAAAAAATAAATCATTTCGAATATTTTCGACATTAAATTTATTTAAGTGCGGCCCTATACAACTTGTGTCTCTTTAGAAGCAACAACTATATAAAAACAAGCGAAATAGTCATATTAAAAAGTTCTACCATCAAATTGTTGGTATTTGCGTAGAAATTTTGAAGATGTTTTATCCATGTATTACAGATCAGTGGACGCGACCGATCGAAAAGAAAATTTTTGTGTAGTACATAGTAGAGGAAATAAGAAAATTTGTAGGAAAAAATGGATTACGATATTTGATCGTGTTTATTTTATTTTTTAAATTTATTTTATTTTTACAGGTAACACAAAAACTTTTGACAGTTAGTTTTTGTCTTATGTGCGTCCGCGTTTTAACCCAAAATATATATACTATATATATATATATATATATCGACGAACAAAAAAAGTGAATTAAATTAAAAAACGAGTATTGAATTACGAGTCTCGCATCATTGTCGACGACGATCATCATAGCTAAATTATTCCAAATAAATCATTAAACTGTGAATAATTGCGTTTTTAATTATTAGTGAAATATAACTGCACGTACCTACACACTACCGCACGATTATCGCCTTTTTTATCAACTGCGCCATAGTTTATCAAGCTAAACTTAGCGCACACCATAACTCATAATTGGTGAATCATGCATAACTGCACGATAATAGGTATAATTAATAATTAATTGATAAAACTTCAAATAAATAAAATCATTTATTTGCTAAAAATAAAACAAAATACGTTATTTTTATTAATAATTTATTCAAAATTAATTGCGGAGTAATACCTAAATCGTACGTAATGTTCATTCTGGAAGGCTCATTAATGATACGCTCTTGTGAGTTCAAAATGTTACGTAAAAGGTGTACACATTATGAATATTTTTTTATATACCAATACTTACATAAGTCTTCGCACATTTGTTTCCCTTCTCATATGACAAGAGTATCATTTATGTAACATTTCTGTTTACATATTTTTGGCGTAATATTTACGAACACTTTAGTAGAAGAGACCCTTCGTAAAATGAACGTTTGCGTGACGCGTGGACGGCAAGGTTGTGACCTTTTTCCTTACGACGCGACGGCAGAATAGTGATAAACTAAATTAAATTTTTTCATATTTTTTATTTTTTGTGAAGAGTATGAAAATAAAAAGAAATTGAAAAATAATTTCTGCGCATGCGCGATTGCTTGCATTAAGTTTTTATGATAAAAAATAAAAATAACCGAATTTTACGTCTTATAAAAATATGGTCGTGTATCGAAGCGTCGTATACCGAGCAAAATTTCCTCAGCCAAAAAAGGTCGTATAATGAGTTTGTCGTGTACCGGGGTGGTCGGTCGCATACCGGGGTTCAACTTTATATTTTGACATTTGCGAGGAAATATTGATTTATAAGCAAATGCCTCTACTTTATGAGGCAAACGAATTGAATACTTCGTTTAATACGGCCGCCATCAAAATGTTTATGTTTATCATAAAGGTAACGATTATCATTAAAAATTAATATCAAACACATATACATACTTATAATCATAAAACAATGCGAAATTATGGCCGAGACGCCGAGAGGAATTATGGGAAATGGATGATGGATATTTGTGATGAAATATTTTGGAAAATAGGGACTGACTTTACGTTGAGTCAATTTGATACACGCGGTTTTTCTGTTCATGAATGGACGTGTCTTAATTTTTATTTTTTTCCTACACACATTTTTTAAAACATTTTGCTGATTTTATTTTTTTGTTTTTTACTCATACACATACTCAAAAATATTTTTGTATTTTATTTTGTGTATAATGCCTCAATTCCATTGTGAAAAATTGACTCAGCTGACTTGAAGTTGGAAAAAGACAACAAAAAATAATCCATCAGAGTGACAAAGACAAAGTATTTTGTTATTGTTTTTTTTATATCAAAATTTGATGGACAGTTTTTGACAGCAAAGGAAAACATAACCAAAAATTTTTAAACAAAATTAGGTATTAGTGTTAATTCGATTATTTTCACGTTTCAAAATTATCTAAAAAATTAATTATTATTGTTACTCATATCAGAAATATTTTTGTCGAATATTTTCTGTCTTAAAATACAAAATTAAAAAAATCTTTCCCATAAAAGTGCCATACTATTAAAATTAATAATGTGTGCGAGAAATATTTTTCATCGGTACACAATATTTATGTGCTCGTATTAGTTGGACTGCCATAAAATGTTCTCGATTTGAACTTTTCTTAAATTTTGATATCAGCCACTAACACAGACACACCTTTTTTGTAAGTAAAATTTTGACTGACTCCGTTCGGCATCTCGTTCACGCAACCACCGATTTTATATTTATATCTCAAGTTATTTTGACTGATAAACTTTGTTTCACAATGGAATTGAGGCTTAATGCCTCAATTCCATTGTGAAAAATTGACTGAGCTGACTTGAAGTTGGAAAAAGACAACAAAAAATAATCCATCAGAGTGACAAAGACAAAGTATTTTGTTATTGTTTTTTGTATAGCAAAATTTGATGGACATATTTTGACAGCAAACACAAACATAACCAAAAATTATTATACAAAATTAGGTATTAGTGTTAATTCAATTATTTAAAATCTCAAAATTATCTAAAAAATTAATTAGTATTATTACTCATATCAGCATTATTTTTTTCCGAATATTTTCTGTCTTATAATACAAAATTAAAATTATCTTTCCCATAAAAGTGCCATACCTACTATTAAAATTAATAATGTGTGCGAGAAATTTTTTCATCGGTACACAGCATGATTCAATAAATTACCCAGGTTGGCTCGATTTTTCAAATCACGTGTTCGTGACGTCATGCAATTCCGATAAATACGGAAGTTATTCTTCTTTTACTTTTCGTTTTTTTATTTGTTGTTGTAATTTATACGTAAAAGAATTGGGTGACGTTGTATTAGTTTTGTATTGATTTATATTATTATTAATAATTCTTGAATAATAAAACACTTATTAAATTAGTTATAATTCATTTATTATTACTCCATACAGTATTGTTGTGTTATTATTTAATCTTACAGACGTCAAAAAAAAAGATGGCCATTTGTTTACATATTTCGGGCTAACCTGGGTTTTTATTGAATCATGGGTACACAGTATTTATGTGCTTAATTATATATTTAAACATCTTGCGATGTAAAACGAAACTTTTTCACACAATTTAAAAATAAATTTCAATTATTAAAAAACTAAGTTTTAAATTTATACTTTCTTAAAATGTGAAATATTTTTTATTAATTATAAAAATTACAAATAACGACTAGTTTCGAGCGTCTATGCTCATCATCAGGTTATTTAAAACTAAAAATTAAAATCAAAATTTTACAAATCAGCCAGATATTTTTCTTCTGTGCTACAATTTACAAATACAACAATGGTTGAGATTTCAGAATACATAAATTTGTTAAATAAATCGATAAGCTGTATGTACTACAATACAATTAAAAAATTATTAAAATCTCGTCGTTGAGAGCGTGGCGAGATGTACGTACATATATTTTATATATTAATTATATATTCGTATATGCAATTTCTCCTTATCCGATCATTCAATATGTTTGTGCTTAATTAGTTGGACTGCCATAAAATGTTCTCGACTTGAACTTTCTTTAAATTTTGATATCAGTCCATTAACACAGACACACTTTTTGGTAAGTAAAATTTTGACTGACTCCGTTGGGCATCTCGTTCACACAACCACCAATTTTATATTTTTATCTCAAGTTAATTTGACTGACAAACTTTATTTCACAATGGAATTGAGGCTTAAAATTGACACAAATACAGTCGCGAGCAAAACATTTGCAACTGTTGGTTTTGTTCGCAACTCTATATTCCTGATGAGTGGTACGGTGTACGAAGATTAAAAATTGTTAGTTTTTCGGTTTTCTTGTCTTTCCAATTGGACTTGGTGTTTCAGTAATGGTGTTGTAGGGATTCTCTTGAAAATTTTGTATTTAGCATTGAATATGAAACTTTACTTTAGAAATTTTTGCAACGAAAGTGTCGTGTATTTTTTTCCGTTCTGTTTGGAATGGTTTCAACCAAGCTTTGTTGGTGTGGACAATTTTGGAAATTTTTTGAAGATATTTTTTTTTTCACAGGTTTGATTAACTTTTGTTTGGGAATTGTTCTCAGTTTTGATTTCGAGCAGGATTTGCATTTGTTTTTGTAGAAGTTGCTTTTTTGATTGCCAAGGCGAAACGATCTATATATTTTTTTTGTTTGTTGAAAAATTGAGTTCAACTTGTTTCTGTTTTTTTGATTTTTGCTTTTATATTTTCTCAGCATCAGTTGAACGAAACATTGAAAAAAACCGGATATTTATCTGGTGATTTCTTTTTCTGAGTAATATAGGCGGCTTGTTCTTGGGGTGGTGTAGGTCCATATCTTGATGAAACGAGGAAATGCAGGAATTGAGAATCAATAAACGAGATATATGGGACTTTGAATTTTCTTGTTATTGCATAAATTAAAATTAGAATTAGGGATAAATTCTGTGGTAATAACCCAAAACGACATAACTCGAGTTATGTATTTTTTCAAATTTATGATAACTGCATCAAAAGGAACAGTTTGATATAGGCGAAACAAGTTTAACGATAACTAACAGTCTCGTTAAGATTGTTTTCCCTATATCACACTGTTCCTTTTGATGCAGTTATTATAAATTTGAAAAAATACATAACTCGAGTTAAGTCGTTTTGGGTTATTGCCACAGAATTGTTTGCCGGTATATCTCTATTGATATCATTGTCAAAGATTTTTCTTTTTTTGGATGGTTGACTTAATGATAAGGATAACTATATATGACTCTACTGTAAACTCTAACTTAACTGACTTAAACAACCATTAGGTCATCAATATGTGCAAACTATTATGCTGTCGAGTCTTAACGGACAAATACATCCAATCCGCCGCGGAAGTTGGTGATGGTGGGAGATAGGGACACATCTTTATATACAGCACGAGAAGAGAAGACCCCTGGATATTAAGAATTGAGTACACATATTGAATACCTTGCAACACTTCACTACTAACATATACAAATAATTAACAAAATGCAAAACTATAGTGTGAGAATAGTTTTATTTAACAAATTAATATTAATTTAATAAACTAACTATTTAGTTAGAAATAACTTTGCTGCGATTACTTCTCTAGTTATATATGTATGTGACTAACATCCCAAATCCTTACAAACCTTTTGTGTTGAGGGTGCAGGCAGGGTCTGGGCCCGCATAATTCTGGAATATGGTGCTTCCAGGTATCTTCTTGATAATGGGTTGGGTACCATTATGGTTGGCCTGTAGATCTTTGTATCAAAAAAAAAAAATTCTATCCCTCGATTGAAATTAAAAAAAAAAAACCGACACACGTACATCTCAAACATTAATTTCTATCACAGCTCTTCCGCTGTTGCAATCACGCACCTCCGCCCACCAATACATCATTAGAATCAGTGAAGAAAAATACTAATTACTCTCAGAAATCTCGATAGAATATTCTGGAAAAACGTATCATTACTTTGTCCAATCAACATGCACCGCATGATCAACACACCCAATATCATAAATACAGACGCAGCATCTTATTTTCATTGCCGACAAACAAAACCCCCTTACAATGTATCATGATAGTATCACATATTATACATATAACTTGCATTGACTGTCAACAGTAGTCATTAAGGAGTAAGTAAAATGAACTGGGCTGGGCAAACTCGCTCACCCGCACCAGACCAAACATACCAACACTGCATGTTACGCAGACGAGGGTGGCGTAACACACAATATAATTTAAATATTAAATTATTGTGCGTGTCTAAGACAGCTTTTAAAAACTATTAATTTGTTAAGAGGTCTCTACAGTTACTACGTACTTACTCGTTTTTTATAGTGGAGCTTAAATGTAGCAAAAATCGCTGAAATTCCACCACTCATATTCGTGCCTAACTATTTTGTGCAACGAGGTTATTTAAAACCGATGCGTTTCCAGACTGGAGGATCTATAAGTTTCTGTAATCTGTTTTATCGTTTTTAATGGTCGGACCGACATACTGGAGGGTGATCCGCTTGGCTTGTTGTCGATATCGTCGGAAGGTGTTATAGAACAGGATGAAATTGTATTCAGATAGCAATCGAGAATGACATTCCAATTGGAATGTTGTTGAGTGGAGGGTATGTATTTGAGATTTTAGGCACACATTATTGCCGATTCAATTATAAATTTGAAGAATAAAGGGATGTTACCTGGATGTTTCTAAATCGTTATAGGAACGCATTTAATATACGGTGTTTACACATAATTTAAACGGTTTTTACAGTCTGACTGCTAAGAATCGTATTTTAAATTGTGATATCGTTTTTTTTACTCAGAATTCGACCCTGGACGAGGGTGTTTCTATTTATTGAGCCTAACAACCAGAAAATATTTTATTTCGGCGATCATTTTAGACAATTTTTAACTTATTAGCTTTAGTGGGAAAATTCTATTTATCCCTTGGGAAATCCATTGATAAAACTTATATATTTGAATGATCTGAATTACGTTCAAAATTGTACACCATCTCGTGTTAATGATAACGACAGTCGTTTGGCATTTCATCGGCTCAAGTATATTTGGGTGAAGATTTGATGGGGAAGGAGCGACGGAAAGCCCAAAATGAGCAACAACGTTTATGGCTGGAATCGGTAAGAAAACAAGCGGATAATTTACTAATTAAAGCGCTTAAATCGCGTGATCGACGATCCCTCGAATTGGATGCACAGGAACGTAATACGCGTCAAAAAATAGACCAGGAAACGGCTGAATTTAATTTTCGGCTAGCTGCTGGACAAGAATCGAAACGGCATGAATTGGAGCGTAAAAATGAAGAAAACCGTTTATCCGTTCTGTACAGCAATTTGACCGGTGACATGTTGACCGAAAATAAAGAGTGCTCCAGTAATTTTGGGCCACATCGTAAAATTACGACCAACTATCGTGGCTTTTCTGACAAAGATTGACGCATAGCCGAAGAGCAGCATTTGCAAAAATTATATTTCGACAAAGTGGTATACAGTTATACACAAATCGCCCAACTTTGGAGTACCGATAATTTTTTTTAAATAAAAGATGTTAAATTAATTTTTGTATTTTAATATTTCTCTTAAATTAATAATTTTTTTTTGTTTTATAATTAAATTCGATTTTTTTCTCATTTTTTAAATGCACAATTTTTTGTTTTTATTAATTTTAAATCACTTAGACACTACAAATTTACAAATACAAACAAAATAAATAATTACAAAATAGTGTTTTGTGGATTATAATTAATTAGACAATACATTAATTATTAATATTAATTATTATTTGGTAGATAACATTATTTTAATGAGTTAAGATTAGTTTGCGCGTGCGTTTTTTTTTGTACTCAAGTAATGTAAAATAATCTCACGTTCACGCGTTTTCTAAATAATGATGTGTGCTTGTTTGTGTAGAGATCCTACCTTTGGTGTAAAAATGTTGTCGGATTAATTAATCGATAATTTAAAAATAACTATTTACAAATTTTTATTTTTATGCAACTAAATTTTAGTCAAAATACAATGTAATATTTGTTATATTATGCCTATATAAAATTATAGGTGCGTAACCAATATATTGTTACAGTTGACTAGTTACACACGATACAAATATATAGTTTTTTGAATGGCACATGGGGTGCGTTACAAATTTTTTTTTTTTCGTTTTTTACAACAAACAGTCTTATATTTATAAATTACATACAATTTATACTTCTTCTGTATCAGTATCTGATTCATTTTCACTTGATGGCGGAGTTTCTAGTTCCGGGAGACCTAAATCTAAATATTCTTTATCACTCGTTCGACTCAATATTTGATCTAGATCTTTAACAATTTCGGAAAAATCTGGTCGCTGATCGGGTCGGAAATTCCAACATTCGCGCATTAATGTGTATCTAGCAAAAAAAAAAAAATTTGTTAACATTTTTCTAGCGAATTTTATTTATATGACAACTAAAATATACGTACATGTCCATTGAACAATATTCTGGTTTCTCCATTCTGTAACCACTTTGAAGGGTTGTTATCATTTTTGTATATTTTGCCATATACGGATAAGGCGTGGCACCTAGAGACATAATTTCCCAGAGCAAAATTCCATAAGACCAACTGTAATAAAATATTTAAAAAAAAATCCAATTGGAAAATTATACCACTTTTTTAAAATATTAGAATCTGTCTCCTCTTTATTCGAATTGACAGTATGACAGTTAAATATTTTGTTAAGGTTTACATAAAGTGATGGATTTCATAGTGGCGACCAGAATTTAGAGGTTAAGAAAAATCTCGAATTGGGAGATAAAGAAACTGAATCTGGAAAAAATCTTCTTACAAGATGATTACAAAAGATGAATGCCTTAATTGGAGCACATACACAAAATTTGTAATTCAAAACTTATGATGAAAATAGAAAAAAAATTTCCAAGCTACATGGGAAGGTTGGTAAATTATTTGGCTGGGAGAAACAGGTACTATTAAGGCGACTTTTGAGTTGCGTTCGTTCTTTCGTTCTGAATTTTTTTTAATCAATCGTATTCCTTAAAAATGTCGTTATATTTTGTCCGTGTTTTTTTGATTGGATAAAAAAAATTATCGGTACGAACGAACGAACGCAACTGAAAATCCGCTTTTACTGGTTGTAGAAGTATTAATAAATTCCATTGGTCCTAAATATTATCAATTACTTTCGAGCTTAACCGCAGGCATCAGATGCTCCGCGAATACAAAATATGTATATGAATTCCATATGAATTACGAAACAACATAACCTATTGGTTAGTCCCATTGTTAGTGCATCTATCAGCATAACATATGAATTACACAATAATTTACGCAAGGTTATACAGTTGTGTCATTATAATTAAGCCACCCTTTTGCTTCATGACTATACTTTATCTCCTGCAAATATTATTTGTCAGAGAGAGATTTTGTGCTGGTGTTATATTCTTTAAAATTTCCTGAATTTGGGCCCATAAATATTCTCTGTTTGTCGGTTTCCTTAGTGGGCCTTTTCATTTAACATTTCCCCAAATAAATTCTCGGTTGTATTCGATGAGTCAGTAAAACTTCCTCTGGCATACTATATCATTGAACGATATTATATTGAATGACCCAATATTACAACAGCATCTAATATTCATCATAATACGCTGGAGGAAACATGAATTTGTATTCAAGGCCGACATTGAAAAAATATGTCGCCAGATTCTAGTTAATGAAAATGATCAAACTTATCAATGCTTATACTGTGGAGAGAATCACCGAAAACACCGAAACTGAAAACAGAAACAGTGACATATGGGACTACAGCTGCAACATCCACAAAGGTTTTATGTCAACTAGCACAAGACGACAAAGACATCCAGTTGCGTCAATAAATGCTCTAAGTGATTTTTATGTAGACGATCTTTTGTCAGGAGTAGACACAATAGTTGAAGTAGTAGAAGCTCAATTCCAGCTTAGGATTTAATCTAAGACAGTTGTCCAGTAACAACTAATAACACATTTATCGCAGAAGAAACTCGCAAAGAGGGATCATGTTAAAGTTACACTAGCCGTCTATTTAGTGGGTGCAAAAACTAAGGTCGCTCATATACGCGGGGCCCTACTACTGGCAAAACTAATAGAAACAGTCCGAGATGCCATTAAACCTAGAACTAGTAGCCGTTTATGTATGGACTGATTCTATGATCACGCTGGCGTGGATACAGGATAATCCCAATAGATTGAAACCATTTGTAGCGAACAGGATGGCACTACGTAAAATTGCAACTGTAACCCAGCAGACATACCTTCCCGTAAAGATACAAATTATCCGCTTATACCTGAACTGGCGCAAGAAGCAAAGGACGAAGAATTGAAAACAATTTGCTTAATCACCAACACGAAACTTGTTCCAGAATTAGTAGACTTCGAAAGACTTTCGTCAGCTCTTAGGATCAAAAAGGATCTTAAAAGCGAGTACATAACTCCCTGCAAAATTTTCGTTTCATACGAGTAACCACTACATGGATTCAAGCAACACTGGCATAACTAAGAACTAAATATTGGATCCTGAAGGCAAAGAGCCTAGTATGCACAAGCATCAACAGCTCGATATCAAAAGGTAGAGGTACTAAATCATATAAAGGATACGATGGCTTATGTGTTAGTATTGCAACACAGGCAGTTCATCTGGAACTAGTGAGTAATCTAACAACAGCAGCATTTAAACGTTTCACGGCAAGAAGAGGAACCCCTTTGCATATTTACGGTTACAATGGTACCAAATTTGTTGGAGCCCGGAATAAATTAAACAAGGAATTACAACTAGTTAAAAAGCAAGCCAATTACAGTGTAGCTGAACAAACAGCCAATAATAGAGTGAAATGGAAACAAAGCACGACCTAAAAAAGATTATCGGAACAACTATAGTCACCTTTGTGGAATTTGGCACAGTACTAGCACAAGTGGAAGCATATGCTTAAACTCTAGACATTTTCTTCCAATGTTAAACGATTTGGATGATTATGAATCTTTGACATTAGGTCATTTCTTCGGATTTATTCAACATTAATGTAACACAAAGATGGGCTTTGATCTCAAAAATTACTCAAAGTACAAGATAATCACGGTTCTATATTTTCAAGACTGGCTGTTACGTTTTATTTTTCATTGATTTAAACTAAACGGGGATTTCGCGGGTTTGATTTAAATATAAATTTTAATACTTACACATCACTCTTTGAGTCATATTTTTTGTACATCAATGATTCTGGTGCCATCCATTTGATCGGCAATCGACCGTCTGAATTTTTTCTATAATAGTCTTGAGCATGTATATCGCGTGCCAAACCAAAATCTGCTATTTTGATGATAGAATCCTCGCCGACGAGTACATTACGTGCGGCTAAATCTCGATGCACACACTTTGGTTAATGACGTAAACAAAAAGACACAATTAAAACTTTATCCAATTTCATGTAATATATAAGTAAGAGATTGAGAATTTACCCTTCGTGATGCCAAATATTCCATCCCGCGAGCTGCTTGATACGCATACGATACCAACTCTTTTTCGGTAAAACATTTTTTCTGAATCGATGGATCTGAATTGTCATGACTCAAGCGATTCGATTTTAGAAAATCTCTTAAATTACCATGGGGCGCATACTCAACGATCACATGTAGTGGCCCATCTTGTGTGCAACATCCTAATAAATTTATAATATTTATATGTTTACCGATCATTTTCATCAGTTCCATTTCAGAGACTAGATCCGAAACATCCTGATCGGTGTGACCATCTTTCAGCATTTTAACAGCAACAATTGTTTTACTGCCCGGCTTAAATAAATCACGTGCTTCAGCCATCATAACCCGGCCGAATTCACCCTCACCTAACGGCCGTCCCGTAGTCAATTTACTTCGTGGTATTTCCCAATCCTCATCAATCGGGAATTCATACTCTGATTCAAACGATTGCTCACAATTACTGTTCTGCAGCATTACCGAACGATGTTTCTCGATTTTAACAATCGGAAATGACTAGAAATGAATTTGTATATAAAATTATGTAGAAATTTTTTTTTTAATTTGTTCGTGCGTGCGCTTATATTTACAATCGATTCAGTCGTTCCGCCTCCATTCGTATTGTACGAATTCGGTTTAACGATGATAATTTTTTTCGTCACCATATTGACTTTTTCCAGATTTAACTTTTTATTTTGCTTCTCAATTTGTAACTTTTTGAATATTACACACATAACACCAACGGCGATTATAAATGAAGAAGCCAGAATAATGATTAAAATTAGAAGCCATATTGGTAGTCCTCGCATTGGTAATTTAACTCTATCGACTGGTAATTCAGAGATGACCGTGAGATATGCACTTGCTGCAGATGTTCCAAGACTGTTAGCCGCGTAACATGTATACCAACCTTCGTCCTCGAATGTGACATTATCGAGACGCAAAATTTCTGGATTCTCAGAGTCCGTCTAAAAAAATTTAAACGTTATCATAAGAGGTTACGATGCGGTCACTGCGGGTTAATTTTCGATTATTATCACTATTATGAACTACAATCACACTAAATTAGAACAAAACAAATTATTAAATAGGTAGGTATATAGAACATTCTTTCTACAACTAAAACATGCTCTTGATTAGTGTAAATCGAAAACTACTAAACCGGATTAGTAACAAGACAAAAAGTTGATTAGAATTTTTTCAGCTTGGGAGCGAAGGCAATTAACCGTCACCTGTAAGATTTTTTTCCCAGTACAATTATCACATTTTCCCTTAATCCACTGCGAGATGGAATGACTATCGGAAAAGTAAGTACATTTCATTTCACCCGAACCCCCAACCACCAATGTTAAATTGTCAGGAAGTGGCGTCATAATTGGTGGGTGATTTACTCGTGCTGAAATAATTATTAAAATTAAAATTATTTAAAACAAAATAAAAGGAAGTTTACACCAGCTGTAAAGTAACAAAATCATTTAGCTTAATAGTTTCCCTAAATCCCAACCACCACGATATATATTACGGCTAAACACATATGTATATACATATACCGGAAAAAAGTAAAGAAATTTGCTAAACCACCATCCAAAATCGTTACCTGAAATTTTTGCACATTAACTGGTACATTGGTGTCATTATCATTTAGTGCACGAAATTTAGCCCATTCAATATGTGGCCCCAGATCGGAAACGGTCGGACAATCAAATTCTGCTGTTTCATTCAACAAGACTGTTAAATTTTTTGGAAAACCTTCTTTTATATATGGCCGCGCCGGAAAACGTTCTTTACACACATACATACAATTTGGGTTTTTATTTTATTAAAAAGAAAAAATTGTAAATTATATAAAAACTTACCATTTACATAAAGTCGAATGCTATGCTCTATACATCCATATTCATTGCACACCATACATTTATACGATCCAGAATCACTTGGCACCAAATCTTCGAGGATTAAAGCAAATTTACGATATTTGGCAGCGCCCATTTGTCGATTTATCGTTTCATTATCTTTAGTCCATGTTATTGTTGGTACTGGATTCCCTTTTGCATTACATGCCAGTCGAACCATGTTGCCCGATGGCTTAGCCACTAGTCTGTCCATTGAATCAGGCTTCGTAAAATACGGTAATATTACTCTCGTCTCATCATCTTCATCATATGATTTATTATTTGAATCAATTTGAATATCCTCATCTTCTTCTTGCCCATTCCCATTCTCTAAACTGCTTGTATTGTTTTGGTGAATCGCCATGATATTCGCCTGTTGTTTCTGTTCACTCAAATAATTATTTGGTTCCGTTAAATTCGTCCTATTTTTGGGCTCACGAAATTCCGGTTCCAAATATAAATCTTCATCATCATCATCATTGGTAATGCCGTAATTATCATTTTTGTCGTTATTCAAAATATCTGGGTCGGCAACCAAATTATCAATAAAACGATCCAACTTTGAGCCATGCATTGGTAATTGGATTGGATCGACTGGTAATTCAGTGACGACAGCGAGATAAGCTCTTGCAGATGTTGTGCCCATATTATTACCCTGAAGACACGTGTACCAACCTTCGTCATTCAATGTGACATTTTCTAGACGTAAAATATTGGGATTTTCAAAATCGGTCTGATAAAAATAAATTTTAGATTAATATTTTTGCTATTGACATTTGTTTATTGCAGAGAATTATTTACCTGTAAGATTTTTTGCTCCATACAATTAGTACAGGTTCCTTGAAACCATTTAAAGTCGGAATGCAGATCGGAATCGCACGTGCATTTCATTTCACCCGAACCTCCGACCAACAGAGTTAAATTTTCAGGTGAATGCATTAAATGTTGACAGGGGGCTAATTGTGCTGAAAAAAAAAATGCAATGCCATCAGATAAATAATAATGGAGGCCAACACCAGCTGCAAAATAATTTCACAAAATCCAAGAAAAGCACCTACCCAAGTGGATAGTCAAGATAGAAAAAACTGCTTAACCTCTATTTGAAATATTTAACTGGGCTAGTAAAATTTAGCCCATAATGTGCCCCGTAAATAGACAGTATAAGAACTCGAAATCAAGCCGCACAAAATCTAAAAAGACTTAAAAACGCTACACAAATTAAAGTACGGTTAAAAAGAACTCGACATTTAAGCGTTTATAGGCTAGTGAGGATGAGAATAATTTCACGGACGACATTAAAGTTTATTCAGTGCAGTATGGAAATTAAGCGTTTCGGTGAATGGTTCACAGCCCGCGAAAAAGTTAAATCGGCGATCGTTATAGACGAAATAGTGGCAGAAATCGAAATGTATGTAATAAACGACGAAATGCCAAATCCAACCAAATATTAAGTTAATCGCGTTGTTAATGGGTTGATGACATTGGAAAGGGTGGTTAACGAGAATAATTATGGATTGTTGGAGTCAATAAAATTGAGGTAGGCGGTCACAGTATAGTGATGAATTATATGATCAGGAAAACATCCATTAGAAAGCTAAATAACAGATGGGGCCAAACTGTCAACTTTATATTAAGCAATTTGGGCACGAAATTTAAAACTGATTGCAGCTCGCATCTTTAAGTATTTAACAAAACCTATTAACTTACCGTTTACATAAAGTCTTGTGCTGTGCTCTATGCAGTCAAATGCATTACACGCCTCGCATTTATAAGTACCGGTGTCGCTCGGTGCCAAATCTTCAAGGATTAAAGCAAATTTACTGTATATTGTGGCGCCAATTTGCCGATTAATACTTTGACCGTCTCTAGTCCAAGTGATCATTGGTTCTGGATTTCCTTTTGCATTACATCGTAACCGAGCCGTAGCACCACTTGGCTTAGCAACTAGAGTATTCATTAAATCAAGTTTGAAAAAATATGGTTTTGTATCCGCTTTATTAGTTATATCATCGTTGGTTTTCAACCTCTCGGAATCCAAATATAAATCTTCATCATCATAATCATCGTCATTGGTAATTCCATTATTATCATTTTTGTCGGTGTTCAAAATATCTGGGTCACCATTTGGGCCGTGCTTTGGTAATTCAGGGACGACGTTGAGATAAGCTCTTCTTGATGCTACGCCCATAGTATTACTCACGGAACATGCATACCAACCTTCGTCGTCGAGTGTTACATTTTTCAGGCGTAGAAATTCGACATTTTCAGGATTCATCTAAATAACAATGAATTTTAATTTTGTTCAAAATACTAAAGAAAATGAAGCAACTATTATACCTGTAAGATTTTTTCCTTCGTACAATTCGCACAGGTTTCTTTAGTCCATTTGACGTAGGAAGGGCTAGTAGAATAGTAATGACATTTCATTTCACCCGAACTCCCAACCGCTAATGTTAAATTTTCGGGCTTATGCGTAAAAAATGGAAGTGAAACCACCCGTGCTGAAAATAAGACAATTCAATTAGTTTTATAATAAAGAAACCTCTCTTTTTTCAAAAGGCCGCAAAAGGCTTTCTTAAAACTTTATATGAACTTACGAACTACATGAAGTTTAGTGCTATGCTCAATACAGCCAATCAAATTGCACGCCATACATTTATAGGAACCGCTGTCCTGTGGCATCAAATCTTCGAGGATTAAAGCAAATTTACGATAATTGGGTTCGCCCATTTCTCGTTTAATCGTTTGATTATCTTTAGTCCATGTTATTAATGGTTCTGGATTCCCTTTTGCATTACATGCCAGTCGAACCATGTTGCCCAATGGTTTTTCTACTATTTCATTCATTGACCCTGGTTTCGAAAAATACGGTTTTGTACCATTCGTTTCATCATTCCTTTCATCTGTTTTATTATTTAGGCCATTTGTGGTGATCTTTAATGTTTCTGAATCGGTGGGGGCCGCCACTAAATTTTCAATGAATCGATCCATCTTTGTGTCATCCGCTGCGACAACATCAAGAGTTGTAGTGAAATTTATACAACTATTAACATTGCAAATGTGGCAGGTATATTGACCCGAATCGTCGATGCGAAGTTCCTCCATTTGGAGAGTGGTCTTTGTGAAGTAAACGGGTCGAACACGATTTAGTGGTTTACCATTTTTGGTCCATGTTAATTTTGAGTTTAATGTTTTGGCTGGATCTTCAACAGCGCAATGGAATTTTACGCTATCTTCAACCGTTTTCTTCATAAGGCTATGCATGCTGGATGTGTTGATAAAACGTAATTTTTTAGAACCACTTGTAGTTTTATTGTGATTTTTCACAAAAGTCACCGTCAGCGTTACATTCAACCATTCATCATTAATAGATTTGCAGCCATACAAACCGGAATCAATTTTCTTAATCGATTTTAGTGTTAGGCTGAAATAAAAAAAAAAAAAAAGAAACAAAAATTAATTTTCCGAATTTAATTATTATGTTAATTGAGTCACGAAAATGTCATCAAAACATTTATCAGGCAATCAAATTATTGTATTTATAATTTGCGTTCCATTTTAAGAAATTAAATTTTTTAATTACCGAGATTCAATGCCACATCGATCGTTGGGTAAATCTTGCGCCATACACAAAAAGGTAAACAATTTTTCCCCGACTATTCGGAGGTAGTTTGATTTATAAATCGAACGAAACATAAAAACCATTCAGACCGTTAAAATCTCTATATTGCGCGCGTGTTTATTTACATTATTATGCGAGAGAGTATCGAGTAATATCAACATCTATATGTACACAATAATAATCCATCTCGAATTATTTTTAGAATCCAAATAATAACGCACCGATTTTTATTTTTTTTATTAACAAAAATAAATACATTGTATTGAAAAGTTAATGTATTAATTTTATATTCGGATAATTTATTATTTTTATGAAGCAGTTTATTAAAGTGCTTTCGATCGATCGATCGATATATGTACATAAATACAATACGATCTTTAATATCCAATTGCTCTGTGTTATTGTTGCATGCGTATATTTGATGCTGTAGGGTTATTTATAGAAATGAAGGAAATAAAACGAAACAAAACATATTTGGCCTAGATTGGAATATGAGTTGTGGAGGCGTAATAAGTTTTCACACATTCGTTTAATTGTTTCATTTGTAATTGAGGATCCAGATGGCGTTTTTATATTCCAAATTCATTATGTTATTGTTAAATAGGGATTCTTTCTAGATTACTGTTGTTCTAATTAGATGTAAAAAAAATCCTCGTAAAATCTGGATTAGTAAATTGTGGATTTGGAAAGTCATGTTTTATGTCTTTTAGGTGGGACGGGTTGATGTCGCATTTATTTGTGAAATTACTGTATTATTCCGATTACTTTGGCTCGATCCACGCGCCGCATAGATGTCATTTTTCTGCATTTCGGCCGACATTTTAGGTTAATAACTTGATGATATTCTAACCGATACGGACGTTTGAGGTATCGATCGATGGTGGAAAAACTAAGTGAACTGAAAATTTGTAATCTTTTCAAAATTCAAAAGTGTTTAGAAAACATAAAAGGGGAACGAACTAACACAAACTTACTAACAGTTTTCGACAGGACAGACAAGTTTTAGAATCGAATCTCTTGGGTCCCGGCGTTACTATGAGCGGGACGCTCTTTCTCATTCTCATTTGGCATAGAACCGGAATTTTGTTAGTAGGTACTACTAACCTTGAATATCTTAATTGTTTATCCAAAAAAATTTGTGTGACAATATCATAATAAACGACGTTATAGCTATTTTCCGTGAAACGTAATTTCGCGCAAGAATCTGAAAGAATTGCATGCTTTACGGATGATGAAAAGCTGCGCGAGAAAATGTGTTAATAGTACAATAAACCAGGGTTTAAAAAGGGATGGCATTTCGCTCTTCGCTCTTGATCTTTTTCAAGAGCGAAAATAAAAAATATTAAAAGGCTCTTCATAAAAAGCGATATTGTAAAACAAAAAATATCGCTCTGAAGAGCAGGAGCATTATTTTTTTTATAAGGCTCTTGCTCTTCCGCTATTGCGTTTGTATATTGTATTACCATATTTTCGCTCTTTGTTATTGAGCTATATTGAAAAAACAAATACGCTCTGCTCTGATGAATAAAATCGTTATTAATATTATTTCGCTCTTGCTCTTGTTGTTACGGCAAACGGTATTCAAAACCTTTTAAAATGCTCTCTTTAAAAAGCCTGATTTGTGAGCGAACTAATACACATTTAAAAATATCTCCTGTTCTGAAATAAGGCCAACTAGGATTTAACTTGGCTATTCCTTAACCGATTATGATGCAATTCGATATGTGCCTAGGAAGTGGGATTCTAAAATCATTTTTGGATAAATCCGGAGTACGGCCAACTAGTATGGAACTTGACTATTTTTTAACCAATTTTAGTGAAATTTGACATGCACGATCGAAATGGGATTCTAAAATGATTTTTGGATGAAGTTCTGGAATATGGCCAGTTAGGAAGGAACTTGGCCATTTCTTATCCAATTTTGATGAAATTCAGCATATTCGATGGAAATGGGATTCTTAACCCTTTTAGTGCTGAGCTAGCTGAGCTAATTTTCACATATGTTAATGTCTTAACCGTTTTAATGCTGAGCTAATTTTTACATATGCGCGCTACGACACGTCCGCACAGATCGATACCTAAAATCAAACTGCGCAATAGTCGAAATTCCAGCGCTCCGCAATTTATACGCATTGATTTTTAGATAAAGTTCTGGAATATAGTGAGTTCCGAATAGTGAAAGAATTATTATTGGGAGCAAGAGCGAAACTTTTTATAAAGAGCGAAAAAAAGAGCGAAACATTTAAACTCTGCAATGAACAGAGGCTGAATATTTAAATTGAAGTAACATTTTGGACTCAAAACTCAACACAGAATTTTTGATAAATTGTTTAATTTACATCTGATTATTGTAGATAGAAAATTTAATGTTATACTCATCCGAAAACGTCCGAATATGGACATTGTAAATCGTAAAGCATGTATATTAGTAAAGTTAAAATTATGTTAAGGTTAAAGTGATAGATATCCATTTGTTGGGGGTGTTTAATCTATTTATTTGTAAATGAATGGTGAAAAATCGCAAGATTTTAAAAAAATTATTATTGGTGTCAGTTGACGGAGACCTGTCAAATCGTGTAATCCTTCGGAATGTTGTATATAATCAAGTTCGGTTTATCCCAGTCAAAATAGTTTCCGATAATGGGCATCATTTGATTGGCTCCAGCAATCAGTTACGCTCGATAAGTTCGAATAAGTCTCTTAAAGTCAGAACCAATTGTTCTTTAAATTTCGAACGGCTTAGGTAATTAATTACATCAGAAACGCCACATTTTGGCGGCTATAATAAATCGAAACAATATTTCGATGGTTTGTACATAAAACGTGAACTTTAAGATTCGGCGTAAATACATATACAAATTCTCGGCACGGATTACATCGAATAATGCAAGTAAGTGCTGAGAGGATATCCATACCTGCTTGTATAATTTATATAAAAGAATTTAAGTATATTGGCGTTGATAGTCGCATCTTTGCCGCAAGTTTCAATTAAGCCGAAAGATTAGGCTGAAGCTGATGTAACTAAATATATTAGTATGTCACCAGCAGATACCATTAATTGTATTTCTATGTCCAGCTCTAATAAGAGTAGACAATTTTTAAATCTTTAGAAACCTTCTACTGTGGTTCTTCTAATCGTTCTTCTCGTACTACTATGGATATAATTTTGTGAACTTGAACATTAGGTATGTATATATACTTTCGGGTCGTTACCAATCGCCTGTCTTATCGTAAAGGTTCTTCTCCGTTTTGGAGAAATTAGACTTCGTCTCTTGAATCAAGCCTTCTTTATAGCGTTGAACTAATTCATAAACAGAATTTTGTTGTTAACGATAAATTTTTAATTTCAGTTTTCTTTATTTCTTACAGGAGGTATGATTCTGAAAATACAGAAAGATGTTTACCGGTGATATTCATTACACATGCGATGTCAAATTTAACCGACATAACGGATGGTATACTGTAATGGGGGTTTGAGAGACAAACTGTTTGTCCCGGGGTAAAGTGACCATTTTGATTTTGAACGACGCTTTTTTTGTTGTTTGTTTCCATATTAACTTTTCAAAAAGCTCAGGCAGGCAGTGCAATCGACGGATTGGGAAAGAAAATTGTCACAAGCTTTTCCAATTATTAAAAACATATTAAAAAAAAGGAATCGAAAGTGATAACTCATAACCAAAAATGGCACGATAATCGTTTAAAATATATCATAAAGAAATGATTTCGTAAAGAGAAAATTACAGGAACTTGCAAAGTGTCCTTGAAAACAAATAGGAAATTAAAGAAAAAATGACTGTTACGACCGGGAATTTGTGTCGATCGGCTATATAATTCTTGGATACAGTGTTTTTTTTGTGTGTGTGTGAAAAATGTGTATACATATTTTGAAGGCATTTAGTGGTAAATTAGAAGAAAGTTTTAAAGAGTTTTGTTATTTATTTAAAAGTGAAAATTGAAGGATAAAAATCCAGATCATAATCATAGTGTGCTTCCGTTGCGTTTGTCCGAATTGGTACGAAATAAAAAAAAAATAATAATTTTTGTGCAAATCATTCGCGTAGTATTAAATTGTGTTAGTGATTAAAGGGGAAAACAATCCCAGTGAAACAAGTTTTTAGTAGTGCTGAATGATAAGTAGGTGGACACGGAGGTGAATAAAGCAGCCGGTAAGTCATTCTTTCTTTTTATTTTTTATTATCTTCAAAATAAACAATTCCGGAGCGACGCCGATTTTCCGTAACAACTCACGCCGAGTGGATTGCTAGACTGAACAAATAGTCGGGCGAACCATAACGTGCGGCAGGTTTCTCCAGCGTGCTGGAGTGGTGCCCAATTTCAAATTTCACTTTTAGATCTGTGGGAAAATCACGTCGCCATTTTGAGCTGATTTTAGTTCAATTGTAGGAGAGCGGATTTTCTTTTATAAAAAAATCGAGAGAAAGTTGTTTTTGCCAAATCACGCAATTTTATTTAAGCGAATAAATAAAAAGTCATTTGTCTGGTTGACGGGTTGATAACCTTAAATTCCAAGTCTAGTTATTTACATTTATTTAACCATTAGAAACTGGTTGCAGTTTTGAGTGCCGCGTGTTACAATAAAAGACATAAAGAACACGAACATCTTAGTATTCAGCAATTCGTCTACCGAACACTTTGACACTCGTCTCATAGCAAAACTGTAAGAAATGAGAAAAATTATGTCATTCTGAAAATTATTTGATTTCAGATTTGATGTGAAACCTTAATTAATTTTAACACATTTTATTGAAATTAATTAATACCATTTATGGGCATCCTTGCAAATATATTTTGGAGCCCCTCACCAAATACGACCAAAATAGATTTTAAAGCCTCGATTTAAAGAAAAATCCATAGATCTAGCCAAGATTTAGTAGGCTCCACGGAATGTGCTTACACGATATAACAATTTGACGAAGATATTCCTCTACGATCGGTGTGGTGGAGATTATTTTAGTAGAGCTCTACTAAAACGTATTTACATGAACTCTGTTTACAAACACAATTTTGATTTATTCAAGACAAGCCTCCAGCAGTTTAAAATGTAACTGTAAAGACAATTTATACATTCATTTAATTTTGCCAGTTAAGAAAAAATTATGGATCTCGACCTTGCAGGTACCTTCTGAATAAAAAAATTTGACTTCAAGATAATTTTTGCAATCATTTCCTTGTCACGGCATAGAATTCAGTACAATTCTAGATATATAAAGGGTTTAATAATGGTACTGCTTAAAATTCAGCCTTCCTTACACGCTGACAGATTTTCTTGTCTTGCAAGGTTAAATGATTGCAGAAAATGTTTTGGGTATGTTTATGTTCAATAAGTCGGAACGTAAAATTACGACAATTGAGACTTAAAATAGTTTGCAAGTATGACAAGTTTGAATTGATTTTTAGCAAATAGCATAATGATTTGGTAAAATATTTTACCATTTAAAATGAGAACAATTATATATTATAATATCCTGAGAAAATTTTGTAAGCAATCAGCATACAAGAAACACAACTTTCAGCACTGAAACACATTAAAAACCCGAATTGCTCTTGTGTAAGTAGCCTTGTAGAGCTCCATCTCCATATTTTAGATTAGTTTGTTTTTGTAAAGTATAAAATTCTTCATCAATTTGCACAGATTTTAGAAAAATCCAAATGGGTTTTAAAATTCTGAATTAAGTAAATTAAAAAATTAATAAAACATCATAAAATATAATTTAGCAGAGCACGGTTTTAATTTACGGATGATCTTTGAGGTTTGAGTACAACCATTATAATTTCCCTAATCGTCACAGTGTGTAGTTCTTCTGGGCTACAAATAAATTTCATTAATCCTTTGTTGTTAGACAAAATCCAAGCTTACAAAATCCAAAAAGGACAAAATTAAAAAAAGTACTCAAAAAAAAAAAAATTTCAAACTCCTTCCCAGTAGAATGAGGGACTGAGGGTTTATAAAGGAAAAAAATTGGTCCAAATGTTTTTTTTACAGTCGATGTATTTTTTCACGTAGATTACGAATCCGATGAGTCCTGAGGTTGGACAACTAGAGAAAGGGTCGAAAAACCGGTTTTACACCCCTTTTAAGGAATCGGGGTTAAGCTTTCGCAAACAACTATTTTGCAATTTATGCTGTGTGCCGCAAGTCGATTTTTTGACTAATTTTTTTACTTTTCATTTCGAGGCTACATTACGCTATTCACCACCAGATGATTGAACGGGATCGGAAGTTCAGTCTTTAAGAATGCTTTTTTATATTGAGTTTGAGTTTTTTTTTCCAGTGGGAAGCCACTTTATCCATACCATTTATCAAACTCGAATTCCGGAGGAAGAAATATATAGGAATTCATTAGATTTTTCTAGGGAGACCAGACGTCCTAGTTTCTTTCGACATATTCTGGTTTTTCAAACTTGGTATCGATCGTTAGTTCGAGTGATGCTCCAAAATATTTCTTGCTGTTGGGCCATGCTTTTTTCAAAATTCTGAACCCAGCCCAAGCTTAGGGCCGAAAAAATCTTTCAGGCCATGAAATAACAGATTTTATAATATCGGCGAGAATATAGTCTGAATTCAGTACATATTTAAAAATACATTTAGTGAATATAATTTTTAATTTAAGATATTTCGATAACCAGCATTCCGTAATACTTCTTGAATTTCAGCCATGATTTAATTTTGAAATTCGCTCCCAGATGATATGGCCGAATGAATTGTTTAGAGTCGGAATTTATTAATTTTGTATATATTTGGAATTACTTAAAGAATCGACTTCACAACTCAATCTTAGATACACAATTTTATTAAAATCCATCCACAACCGAGCTATATAGTTCCATTTTCAGTTGGAGACGTGATAAACGGCTCGGATGGGTTGTTAATGTAAAAAAAATCGATGAATCAATTTTTTCATTAACGGTACCAACCACAATATCGGCTTAATACCTTAGATGTAAAATCTCATTAAAATCCATTGACAAACGTGCGCTTTCCATTTGGTGCTGGAAATAAGCCTGAAATGGTTATGTATTTAAAAAACAAATTTCTCTTTTGTAAATCTAATTTTTTGATTTATGGTTTGTATTTTGTATGAACGGATCATAAGCAGAGCCCCAAGCGAAACTTCTGCGATTATGCCCATTCAAATTTGGTATCTATGTAACTTAACCAAAATATTTGATAATCAATGAATTGGTTGTAGGCCATCCAAATGTTGAATGATGTTGGTTTTCTACTTTGACACTAATCTGTTTTGCCACCAGTGACGATGTGATCACACCGATTTTATGTAGCAATTTTTTTTTTTTTTAATGAAATACAGAACAAATTCCGAGTCTTAAAAACTGCTCTGGTTTTTCTAGATCAAAATGTTTTGATTTTTCAGACTTCGTGGTGGTGGATGGTTTTTAACTTGTGCATCCTAGTCCTTCCAGATTCTAGTTCAATATTATGGATCGTATTGACCTGGATAACAACATAAATTTAAAATGCTAATCCAAAATAATATTTTATCTTAACTGTAGGTTCGTGTTAATTGTAAGGGTACTTAGAAGAAGATTAGAATGAATTTTACTCTCCGGTACAGCACAGGAGAGCGGTTTCCCATAGTATGGTATACTGGCTTGTAAATATCCCTCTTAAACAAGTCGATTACGACACGATGAAGAGCTTCAGAGAATAAAGAGAATTGTATTGATAACCGAGCGACACTAAATAAGTTTGAGATAAAGGATGCCACCACGTTACTATCCATCGCAGAACTTATAACGAGATCACGAACTCCATTTATCAAGGGTATTTTTTCTACCATAAAGAGAGAATGGAAAAAATATTGACAAAACTATCTGAGATATTGGGCACCGCAAAAGATAAAACAAAAAACAATTCCGAGTAAGTGAATTTTTTTGTAAAAAAACAACTTTGCTTTTGGAAATTTTTTCCTTGACCGCAACCCTCTAAAACGGATGAAACCCCATTTTTTTCGCCCCTTGCCCCATAGCGGTGTTACGACGTTAAACGAAAAGCATAACCAGTTCGTTCCAACTCGTTATTCCCTGAGTTTTGAAATTTAGTCAGCACTTAGCTTGTTTTGCACACATTGTGCATTTAATCGGACAAAAATCAACAGAAATTGTTGAGGAACTTAAAGAACTTTTATCAAATGTAAAAGCAATTGTGCGGTTTTTAGTAAACATAGCGTGGCAGCAGCTGATAAAGTCAGAAAAACACAAGGTAAAAATTCCCAAAAATTAATACAAAATATCCATACCCGCTGGAATTCTATCTGTTATATGTCGGAGCAGTTTATTGAATTATATGATCAAATTGGAGCTACAGGTTGGTTGAAAAGTATTGAAAGCGATACCTATTAACCAGTAGAGGAATCAAAATGTATACGCCATTTTACAATAATATTTCATCTTTTATTTGAACACATGAAAATCTTTATTTCGATCTGGCAATTCATTCTTTGTTTACAAGCCATTAGAAGTTAACGTGACTCGTATATTCGTTTACAATGGAAAAAACCGAATATCGTGCAGTGATAAAATTCTTTTTTTTGGAATGTTTATCTGCAACAGAAATTCATACAAAAGTGGTAAAAGTGTTTAAGAAATCTGCTCCTTCATTTCCAACTGTGCATTTTAGAGTTTAAACATGGGTTTTAGTATTCTAATTTCCTTTCGACCGTTAATTGTTTTTTAACCCGTTTATTTTACAATCGGCTTTTCGGTCACAAAACAAATATTTATTATATTATGAAATAAACAACAATGTGATCCATTTTTTGTTGCTTTATTATTTCAGACGCAATATCTTTAGTAAACTCAAAGATCCAATACCGGTTCAGAAAAAGACTGACATCATTTATAGGATTCCTTGTCTGGGCGATGATGTTTCTGGTCCCTGCGACAAGAATTATGTTGGCCAAACAAAACAACATTTTGAGAAAAGATTGCAGAATCATCGACTTGATCTGAGGAGGGTGAATGATCCATCCGCACAAAAAACTGCTTTGATGGATCATTTTCACTCTTTGGGTCATCGTCCAGATTTTAATTCTGCCTCAATTTTAGCCTGCCAACCCAATTACTCAAAGAGATTGACCATCGAGGCTCTCCACATCTATACCGAGAACACATACAACATAAAACGCGATACTGATGGTTTAGCTCCTATATACTGCTCGCTTATAGACGATTTTTGTTCTATGTCGAAAAACATGAAAAGACAACGGACATCAAAACAAACACAAAATTCTGCATATTTTTCAACACACAACACTAACACCCCTACACATAACATAATACACCCACCGAAACGGAGGAGAATCAGTTGATTTTTCATTCGTCATAATATTACTGCTGCTGCTAGAGTGAACTCCATTTTTATTTTTAAATTTAATTTAATTTTTATTTATTTTTGTAAGTTTTCATATATAATTTTTCCATAATTTTTGTAAGTTTTCTTCTATAATTTTAAATAGTTTTTCTTTATAAATATGTTCATTAGTGCCTGTATAACATTTATAACGTTTTTATTTATAATATTTTTTAGATTGTCATTGAAAATTGATACAATATGTATCGAAACGTCTGAAATAATAAAGCAACAATAAATGGATCACATTGTTGTTTATTTCATAATATAATAAATATTTGTTTTGTGACCGAAAAGCCGATTGTAAAATAAATGGGTTTTAGTGTTTAAACGTGATCGTTCAAGCGTTGAAGATGAACCACCTAGTGGACGTCCAGAAAGTGCAACAACACCAGAAATCATTGAGCAAGTGTATAATATTGTTTGTGAAGATCAAAGTTTGACTAAGCGTGAAATTGCTGATACCATAGGCATCTCGGGCGAACGAGTACTCCATATTTTACATGAAGAATTACGTATAAAAAGCTGTTTGGAAAACTGGTGCCGCATTCGATAACAATTCAACAAAAACTGAATCGAAAACAAATTTCTCAGCGTAATTTGGAGCGTTTTAAGCAAAATAAAACCGTTTTTGTGCGTAGATTTATAACTATGGATGAGACTTGGATCTACCACCATGATTCTAAACTGAAACAAGAACGTTTACAGTGGACAGCTCCAAAACAGGTGAAGTCAGAACGGTCGGCAAAATTAATGATAGCATCAGTTTTTTGGGATGCAAAAGGGTGTTTGTTGATTGATAATATTAAAATAGGTAAAACAGTTAATTCTGAATATTATTGCAACCTTTTGGACCAGAAGAAAAAAATAATTTTTCATCAAGACAATGCACGTGTTCACACGAGTCTTTTGACGATGACTAAATTGAAGGAAGTACGAATTATTGAATTAAAATTATTGAAGGATCATTGGAATAAGTGTATTGAAGTTGAGGGGAGATTATATTGAATAAAAAACTAATTTTATTAAAAAATTCACATTCTTTCATTTTTGCTTTTAATACTTTTCAACCAACCTGTATATTAATGCAATGTCAAAAAAACTCCAATATGCTAACTGCTGCAGATTTGGCAAAAGTTAAAGAATTACTGCCTATCAATGACAGCTAAGATTTTCTGTGCTGTTAATGGTTCTTGTAAGATATGTGATGTATATATCAATTCCACAATCACGAGGATTTTGGTAGGCAAGTTCTTATTCAAAAATGAACATGAAGAGGAATTTCAGATCGCAATCTTTTATCTGCTGGACAAAATAATCATGGTTAAAATTGAGTCCTTTTATGAAGTAACAACATTTTTAAATCAGAGGTCGATATCCGAAGTAAATTCTCGGAAATTTAGGAGTTAAATTTAAACTAAAAACTATAAGAACGTTTATGAAAATTTGCGAAATTGTGTATTGGAAATGTACGTATTTAGTATGTAATTTTTAAAAGTTGGCAGCTTGCCAAATTTGGATTCAACAACTTCAATTTGGTTAAATTGTGTATTAGGGCCTAGATTCTGATTAAGTGACATTTTGGAAAAGTCACAAGAAGAAAAATGACACGCACAACTCACAACTATATATTGTCATTTTATTAGCAGTTACAATTGAAAAAGTCACAAACAATTGGCATTTGTGATCAGAATGCCCGTTAGTGTTGAGACCTTCAAATCGAAAATTCTATTATTCTAATGCCGAGTTTTTTTTGTAGGGGATTCTATACCGATTTTCGGTAAAACGGTTGATTATCGAAATGTTGGTAAATTTTTGGAATACTTACAGAAAACTTCTGTATTAAAATGCCTATAAAAAAATGATTTACTCTCATTTTCTGAGCTATCATTTTTTATACTCCACGATCCGTTTTTTTTGAAGAAATCGTCATAAATAAAATTTCAAATTTTGGATATAAAATTGGTAAGACGGACAAAGCTTTCAAACTGGTTGATTACATTGAAAATTGGTAGTTGAAAAAATGTAACAGAACTTTGGATAACTCTGAATTTTGTACAGAAAATTTCAATTTGTTCGATAATTCAGAAGAATATATTAAATTCAAATTTGGTTTTAAATATCTCAAATTAAAGATACGTGCAAAAATTTAATTTTGACAAACTTAGAAGAGTCGTAAGCTCAAACGTGTTTAGCTTTAACTTTAGTTATTTCGATTATGTTCTCCTCCACTCATATGTCCAGCTAATTTATTTAGTTTCGGAGTTTTCACAGATATGCTTATCTAATTTTTAATAGTTTTTTATGTATAATCCTCTCAGTTTTTTAAAACCAAGCTTAACAATTTCTGGAATTCTACCTTTTTTGCGTATATCAATTTTTTTTACCTGTAACTCGGATGAATCTGAAACTATATTTTGGGTTGGTAGAACATTTTTTTAAATGAGCGGGACACGGATATGAGACATCTGGGATCGTCGGACAGGAATGCCAAAAATGCTTAGCTGTAAATTCATTATTTTTTGGGAGCCCTGGATTTTATTTTTTCGATTTCGGGGGCCGCAGTATGAAAAAGTTTGAGAAGCACTGCTTTAGGGGATGGGGCTGCCGCACCAAACACCCGCATTGACGATTTTTTTAAATTCTAACATTCATAGAGACTAAAGCATTTTGAAAAATTTATGTTTTTTAATAATTATTCACGTCAAAAAAATTTAAAAAATATTTACATTTATAAAAATATTTACGTTTGTATTTCACATACTAAAATAAAAGCTCCTCAAATCCGGTTAGCATTGGTCCTTTCCGCGCAAGGATGACATGAAGTTATGTAGATTCGTTTTGTTATTTTATTGTAGTTAACAAAGCGGTCTTCCCTATCGATGGGGCAGTTTACTTTGCGTTTTTTGATAGTTTTTTTTTATGATTTTTTCGTTCAGGAATATGATGGTATCCCGCCAAATTTAATGAGAGGGCTTAAATGTGGGGATACCGTCATATTTCCGCAAGTAAAAATCTCCCAAAAATACAAGATATTGGGCTAGATACTCGATACTCAAGCAAGTATATAAGCAGTCATATTTTGCGAATTTGCTAGAAATGTTATACACGATAATTTAGCTACCCAATTTGTTGTTGAATTTCAAAAAATAGGATACTCGATATTTTTTCTTGGTTAGCTAGCAAGCAGCTTGTAGTTTACTTTGCTAAAATAATCGAGTATATCATATTACGCAAGGAAATTTTCGATTAGGAAATCCGCCATATTTACCGAGCTGCGAATTGCTAGAGTATCGAGGGTCTAGCCCAATATGCCAAATTAAAAGGGAAGGCCACATTAAATTTTTGATAACTATAATATGAAAACAAAAGGAAGCTACCTAATTCCGTGTCAACCTTGCGTAGAACGGACCAATGCTAAGCTGATTTAGGGAGTTCTCTATTTTAGTATGTGAGTAAAAACACAAATTTTTGTAAAATGTTCCAACTTCTATGAATTTCAAAATATCTTTAAAGCGGGGGTTTCGGGTGGAGACATCCATCCTCTAAGGTATAAAACGAATTAAAATAATATTTCACAAATTTGGCTCTGACAAGAAACAATATTTGATGTAAAAAACAATGTTAAGAACAAAAATTAGGCCTCCAGCAAAATGCATTATGGCCTCCCCAAATCAATTCTGTCAACGCATATTAACTAAATAAATATAGCAAAAATTACACAAAAATAATTAATACACTTTTGTATACCTTTTTTGTTCGACATTCAGATTTTCATTATTTTTATACCATCCTTGAAGATGTTCAATATTACAATTTATCACGACATTCGATTGTGCAGGTACTTTTTCAGTTTGATATTTTTTATGGTTTAGCCCTGTAACGATACAAAAAAAAAATGATTAATAAATTAATATTCAATCAACATAATAACTAATTATAAATTTAATGTTATCTATTTCTTATTTAAGACTTAAGTTAAAATCTTTTTATTTACTGAAGTGATGACAAATTTGTCTATTATATCAATCAATAGAAATCGTTTGAAGATGTACGCATTATGTATGTATGTTTGTATGTCTAAAAGTTTTGTATGTAGAAATGCGTGCCAAGGAAAATTCTTTACTTCCATTCGTTCATTAAATTTAAAAGGGTGATGGATGTTCAGTACATAATTACTCTGGTATGTATAAACACAGTATTGGAGTCAGGTATATTATAAACATATTTGAAACGAGACTGGGATTTTTTTTTTGTATTTTCAGCACGATCTACTTCATTTTGATTTTCCACATACGTACATATATAAACAACAAATAATTTTCTTTGTTAAAAAAATATGTTAAAAAGTCAAATCAATCAAAAAAAAAAAAATTTTATTGTATGTAAGCGTGTGTGTGTGTGTGTGTGTTTGTAATGTATAAAAATCCATTAAATTTTTTTATTTTAATTTTCATGAAAATCTGTATATATTACGAGAGTCTCATTGTAATTTTTTTTTATTATTATTTAGTATTTTGATAAACAAAACGAACTCAAAATCCATTTAGTCTCGTTCGTCTGGTTGTCTATCAAATTTGTATTACAAAAATGTATGCAGCAGCATTCTATACATAATAAAATTGGTTCATTATTATGCAGTGCTAGCATAAAAGGTAGATAAGTAAATATGTACTTATAAACAAATAACCTGCAAGGTAAATTCTTGATTAAGATATTTCAAAAATAATTAAATGTAATTGTATACAGCACCATATAGCCGCATCTAATCCAGTTTTAATTTAAAAGAAGTTACTTAAGTTATATATGATGTGAACAAGTCAATTATCAATATATAATTGATAATAAATTAAAATTATCTCTTTCATTCTCCCTGTGTCTATTTCACAGGCATGTCAGACATACATTTTTATGCACATCTCTTGATGATAAACAATTTTGTAAACGCAACCATAAAAAAAAAAAATTTAAAATTATATCCACTGCACGCCCAATCATTATAACATTATATTCCAATCAATTAATTACACATATATAAATGATACATATCCAAGGATGCATTACATACATACTACATTGATTTTATACAATTGTGTATTATATTTATGTTGTAGGTTTATTAAGAAAAAAAAAAAGAAGAAATTATCAAAATTGTAGTTAACCTTAGTTGCTCACTATACAATATACTTTACTATTCGATTATCTTCGCGCATTGCATGCAAAATTGTAATTTGATTTATTCATTTAATATTATGTATATGGGCAGTTTAGCCGGGCACTGTATGTATATACATAAAAGATATAAATTAAGATTAAGAAATTGATATCGACATTAAGTTGAATAACTTTAAGCCTATTGTATTTATGTATATGTTGAATGTTAGGCGTTTTTCTGGCCAATTTGTATCTATAGATATTTTTTAGTCGTTAATAATTTAGTGAAGTTTAACGCTTTCAAGGAGTGCAATGAAATGTTGTAAGAAGCCTAAAATTTCATGGTGAAGAAAACGAATATTAATCACAAAACATGAATAAATGTTAAATAGCAATTCATATTCCAGAATACAATTCGTAATTCTGCTCTTAACTATGTACAACAATCCCAGAATTCAAAAATGACGAGAAACCAACCAACTAGGTATAGTAAAAATCGATTACACCAATACTTCAGTTTGCGTTGGTGTTTCGTTCTGGAAAAATTGCACTCAAAGTGTAACGACGCAAATCGAAACAAATTTGAATTTTCTTATAAATGACGTGAACAATACATTGTTAACTCAAATTTATTTTATTAATTTGTTCAAATTTAGTAGTGGGAGAAACATTTTATTTTAATGTAGTTTGTGACTAGAATTGGCTTATTTTGAAGGTACCTTCCTTCATGTCTTTCATGTCCCAATTATAGAAATTAATAAAATATCTCTGCAAAATTTAGAAAAGTTGGCATGGTTATCATCAACCTAAACGAAAATGTCAATATTCTCTATTGATCGCTCTATTAAACGTCAGTCCTAGTTTTAGAAAAATGAAGAGCAAAATTGATTAAAAAAATTAACAGGGACAGAGTTCGTTTAGCGAAGGCTCAGGCAAATAAAAATTATCAAGTTACATCCGGTAAAAATGTTAAAACCCCCCAGACACATTAAAAGAGAAAAAATCAATGTTCGAGATTATAAGGTGACGCAAGTTCTTTGTACAAGAGTTTTCTTATATAAATTAGAATAATGCAACAAGCAATATATTTTCTATACTTTGGACTATATCCAAAGCGTTCCTAGATATACAAGCCGTCAGGTTAAAATTCGAACTTAATATATAAAATCCCTTTATTTACAAACACATCTTTATGTCATGACGTCATACCATTCGTTTAAGTTTTTTTTTATAATAAGCCATTAGTGCCACCTACTTATAAACTCAACTAATTAAATATATTTAAAAAAAACAAAATGGACGTATAGTTTCCGTGTTTGAAATCAGATGGCGGTAATAAAAAAAAAATTGAAATATTTAAATTGAAATTTCAGCAGAACAATCCAAAATAATGTTTTAGCAAGTTTAACGATCATGCGAATGTATTTCATAAGAAATACGCTAAAAAATATTATAAATATTTAACAAAAATATTGAAATTCGAATTTTCGAGAAAGGAAAAAACCTTGCTAACTTCATATTATCTTACGTCATTGATTTCGTTTTTATAAATTTTATACTGTATTTACATTACTTTTTTACATATATGTACATACAAAAAAAAAGTAAATTTGTACAATTTTATTTTAATTACATATATTAATCAAATTACTAAATTTAAATTATTAGTTTTAAAATATGTTATACTGAAAGGTTTGATTTAAATATAAACCTAAAAATATTTTCTGTTACGAGTATTTTTCATTCATAAAATTTTAATCAAAAATGTTCAATTTTACATGGGTTCTTATGGGAAATCGTAAAATGAATCCCCCTTAAATTAATATTTTTAATTTAAAGGGTCGATGCTGATGGCTTGTAGATCTAGGAGCTTTGCTATATCCGAGCACATCAACAAATTTCTTCATTTGAGTTTTATAAATCGACTTTCTGGTGTCTTAGATGACATTTTAGAAGCTTCCAAAAGCATTTAGGCGATCATTTGTTTCGCTTAAAATTTGTTTCTCAGCGATTCTCAGATTTTGATCTATAAAGTCGAGTTCCAATAAATCTATCAAACGGTCTATAAGAAACTAGTAAAGTTACGACGGCTTAGAAATGTACCTCATTTCTCTTCGGCTTCGCCAGCATATTTAGCAATTAACCTCACTAGATCGATGCCTAATAATAACCATTATTGTGTAACTTTAACTAAACTACTATATCTTAAGATCCAAAAGGTGCAAAGAAAGAAGGCATCGTACAGTAAAAGCTCTGTCATCACAGAGGGAATCAAAATCAATTTATCATTCAATTTTATTAATCGTCATTTCGGTTAATCGATTCGATATTAACCGAGTTTTACCGAGTATAACTTACAAATTATTTCAAATCACACAGAACTTAACCAAATCGAAAAATTAAAAACTTGAATGCGAATGGTTTCACTAGAGCGAAAATACAGCTCACAATAAATTTAGACATTTATTTTGTGAAATAGAGATTGTTGTCTGATTCAAACAACTGCAAAAAAAAAATGTATTTAGAGATTTCTCGAAAAAATCACGTTATTTACATAACATTGATGTGCTTTGCATAAGGGGGCTTACCATTGGTTTTGTATTGCGTATGGCAAGCGAATTTTTTCAGATTATTCGGCTTAACTCCAGATGTTTTGACAGTTTTAGTAATTTCTTGATTTTTTTAAATTCTAGAGTTCTTTCTGGAGATTGGTGTTGAATTACGGACAGGGTTTAAAATACCGAGGGAAGATTCTCAAAATTTAAGATTATTTGAGATTCGAAATTTTTCCAGGTTACAAACAACACTATAAGTTCGAAATTCTCGAAGACAATCGAAATACTTAAGAATATCAAGGTTATTCAAATTTTGCTTGGCATTGAGTCGCATGACATTACAGCCTTATTAGGGGTTTGAGGTTATTCGAATTTTTTTGAAACTTTTACTGATTTCTTCATTTATTGAGATTCTAAAGTCCTTGGATTATTTGAAATTTTCAAGTATATTCCAGATTTTTGGCGACATTTAAGAGTTTTGAGAATATCGGGTTGCATGATGTTTTTTTCATATTTCTGTGACGTTGAGTTTACGTGGCATTGATATTTGGTTATTAATCAAGTTGAATCCATTTACAGTATATAGCCGTTTTAAATAAAAATAAATAAATATGATTGAACCAGGGCCGCAAGGTTTTATGAGTATATTGTAGCCCATAATTTATTGTAATCGGGTCAGAATGCGGTTCGCTGCAATAACTTGATGAAATAGGATGAATGAAATTTTATTATTTCTTAACACGTTCGGGGATTCAATATATAATGCCACTATTTGCGCTACGACTAGGCTCCCAGTGAAACTACTTGACACAAATATGTGTCAGATACTCATAGAAATTCAGCCACGTCACCAATAATCGTAACAAAAATTACTATAAAATTATTCCTGTTTTTCGTATAATTTTGACACTTGGGAAATTAGCATGTGATTTATATATATGATGTTTACCGCGAGAGACGTTTCTCCGCTCATTATTTATGATTATTCACTTATTATGCATTAATCACTAAATAATCTCTCTTTATCACTGATTACTCACTAATTGTTCAGTTATTATTCACTTCATGTTTACTAATTATTCACACATTACTCACACATTTTTCAATCTTACAACTCAGATCCTCATGCTCGGAAAGTGAGCGACAGGGGTTTCAACCTTTGGTGGCAGAACGAAATAAAAAAATAAATTAAATGTTCGATTGCTTATGTCGTTCCTTAGGTTCATCAAGACCTCTAATTTCAATGATTTGCAATGCTTTAGGCCACTGTAGCGAAAGAAGGCTTCTGTAGCGAAAGAAATCTATGATGAATGAATAGGCAAAAATCAAGATCAAACTAGTTAGTTTAATTTTATCATCATTAAATTCAGATGAGGTTGTAATTGTTAATTTACTATATGAAGTAGGTAGGTGATTCCACGAATAATACCGGGAAATATCACACCTTCGCATTTTCGATTAATTACTTTTCTATTTTAATAAAATATTATTTTGAAAACAAAATTTAAAGTTAAAACTCTGCAGAAATTAAGAATTCGTGAAATGTAAAATTTTTGGCAAAACAATTAATTTGATTTGAATGACGGATGGATTTGAATTGAATGTCAAATTTTGTTTAATTTTATCGGCTTTTGTATAATTTACAGAAACAAATGAATAAACGATCTATTTCTAAGAAATTCTAAATAAAATAATTAAAATTTGGTTTTTTGCTAGAAATCAAATTTGACTTAACCTAGCGGAATGTACACGATTGGTCTAAAATATTTACATAAAAATATTAAATTTCGGAAAATACTTTTTTGTTTGGATTAAAATCAGTTTTTTTTTCAAACATATTTTATTGACAGTTCACATTTAGCACTGTGTATATAAACAAAAGAAAATCGACGCCCGTTAATACATATTTCAATGAAAAGTGAACACGAACACGAGAGAGAAAAACACCTTGAAAAAAAAAATTAAAACAGATTTGTGCCAATTTTAATCTCTCTCGTCTCGTTATTAATGTATATACGACTACATACAATAGAGTCAGTCGTCTGCGATCATCATAACGATCTCATAATAACATAAACATGTAAATATGAAATAAAATATTAAAATCAACAAGAACATATTTTTTAGTCTTATAAATTTTCATGGCCAAATTTTGAATAAAAACTAAGAAACATTAACATTGTTGTTCTTGTTTTTATGATATAAACAGAATTAATGTAAAAAAAAACCTTAATATTTATGATCGTACATATTCTATTATGAGTCATTAGTTCAATCTTGTAAAGCTATTTAACATAATTTATACACACAGGGTTTTTGATAGTAGAAATATTATGATACATTTTTAATTATTTATAACACATAAATTCTGAGAATTACATTGTGATGATCATAACTCATATAAACTACTTGTAAATACATATTTTCGGCATGTCGGGTTAAGAACTTGAGATTTTCTGTGAAAATGATTAATATACGCCACTATAGCCATCCAAACACTAGAGTTAGAGTTCAATCATCTTTTCCCTATTTAAAATTCCTTTCTAACAACCAAACGGAAATTTAAATAAAATAGACAACTAAACAATGTTTTTATCGATCGATCACAATTTAATTGATCGCAACGAAAAATGTTTTATATTTCCGGAAACGTACCATGAACATGATCTGCATTGATCATCAGATCATTGATAATCATAAAGTACCTGGGAATTTTTGGCGAGAATATATTTGCAATAACAATAAAATTTCACGATCGCTGTGTATAAATTTATCACCATTAACAGCATAAAATTAAATTAGCAAGCAGAAGAAGATCAAGACACATCGCAGAAGCTCTTTAAATTATATTTTAACGATTGCAAAACAAAAAAAAATTTTATTGTATATTTATATATTTATTTTTATATATAGGAGTAAATGTAATAAATTAGTTAAAAGAAAAACCGATTTTTCATGTCTAGCAAGCTACAATGGATATAAAACTCTATAAATAAATTGACGAATGACATGCTTGTAAATTAAATAGAGATCGCAAAATTTTTGAGCAAAGCAAAAAAAAAAAAAATCGGCGTCTTATCTACGAGTATATATCTGCCTAAACCAAAAAAAAAAAAAAAACTAAAACACTTGGCATACACAACTGACAAATAATTAATTAGCCATTTTTCAAAAATTGTAATGTGTACAAACGTGAATTGTATATGAATTATATTTGAAGAAGTTAATAATAATTTAATAATTGTCAAGCGTAAACAAAAAATATTTATTGTTTTTAGTTGGAGGCAGTTCCATAATTATACATACCTAGGGTATTATGTATATTTTAAATTACCTATTCATAATATTTCTACAAATCAATTAACATTAACCTAATTTTTATGTTGCCAAAAATGAGCGCGCACATACCAAATTTACTAATCACAGCTGGTTTATTGTACGATACCAAAAAAAGTATTGGGCCATATTTGGAACTCTACATTATGACAAAAACAAATTTTTTTTTTTTGTAAACAAATGGTGTACAGGTGGCATTTTTGTTTAGCATGAAATGTTTGCATTTTATCAAACACCAAATGGATAGTCTTACTTCAACATGTATCTGTGAACGAAATTTATTAATATTTATTTCATGCGGGAAGAAAACATTAAAAACTAATTTACTTAACAAAAAATCAGGTTAATTTCATTTTTGTAAATAAATTAAATTATTTATATAGATTTCTAAAAATACATTAATTTTAAATTTCTGCGTTCTCCTCCAATTCGACCAGAATTCGACATCATTTTAAATGTTTAATTCAAAATTACATTCTAAAAATGTTGAAAACCTTAAAATTACTCTAAATGTACTCCTTCTTTTAAAAAGGTCAAAGAAAGCCACTGAATTAGTTTCGGAAGATATTGATGCAACATTAGAGTTTATCAAAATCATATCTATGAAAGAACTGCAACTAATTTTTGGTTCAACACGTTATTGGTTCTTAACGGTACGTAAATTTATTTTATTGAAATGTTTCGGTTTTTGGTTTCTGAATAAGCTGCAGATCTAGAGATTCCAATCTTCGGTTCCGGTCTAATGAATCATAATCATGCATTTATTGAGTTTGATATGTAGATTGTAGGTAAATACAATTCAAAATTGCCTAAAGTAAGTTACAAACTACTTAATCAATGGCGAGAGTTGCAAACCAAAAATCGTTAGTTTAACGAGATTTAATGTCATTGTGCCAATTACTTTATTCAGATATCGAAGACCCTATTAAATAATACTATAAAACAATTGAAGGCCTTTCGTATTTTAACGTAGATAGTATGCTAACTAAATCTGATTCAGTCTCAAATGCAACAGTTCTGTGAAAATGTTTTTGCCAAATTCATTTATATTGCTGAAAGAAATAGAAGATATAATGATGAATCCTCTGATCTAGTGTGTACTACAAAAAAGTGATAGTTTTAGCCAGACTCCTCAAGGCTATATGATTTGCTATCATCTGTCGCAGTCACTATAAAAATCATGTTTCTACAGGTGTGGAAATTGAACTTACGATAATATGATGCACTACAATTTCAATTGGACTACTCAAAAGTAAAACCCGATTAGTTGTCTTAGCGTATTACCAAACTAGTACTAAATATTAATTAGCAATACAAGTCAGGCGGGTTCGAAAATAACCCCGATAATGGTGGAGCGGTTAAAATTGCTGCAGTATAACAAATCTGAGTGGCCAGGAGATATTTCAAAAGAGAGATATTTCAGTCAAAAGGAATCCAAATACGCTAAAGATATTAACAATAAAGTATTAAATTTAACATTGCTGAATCCTGGGTAGAACGCTGGTCTAATTATCATCATTCCAAAAAGAGAAGACATTGGCACTCAAATAAAAAATATCCGCATAATTTATCAGAAATTCGAAAGCAAAATCAGTATTATCAATTTTGACTTATGTAACTATAATTTCAATCAAATGTGTCATACTTAACTAAGTTTCTGCAATTTTTTTCTCTTTTCGTAAAGAGATATTGCCCTAATAATTTTTGAATAATAGACAACCGATTTTTTATTGGATGTGTCCTATTATCATTTCACAAATCATAATTCGTATAATTATGATTTTCTTACAACGATCGTTTACCGCGATTAATAAATTAAATAAGCAACATACAAGGGTTAATGTATTCCTGATTACTCTTGTTTGTTAATGCAAGTATGTAATTGAAATACCAAGCAATTGCATTTATTACAATTTATTACAAAAAGATTTTCATCTCCGACAAATTTCATATTACAGCAAAAAAATTAAAATTTATTGCACATGATTCTACAACTATACAAAACAAAAAACAAGAAATCATAATTTTTTTAATGGATTCGATAACATAAAATGATCGCCATCAGGGTATCAATCATGTACGCAAGAAAATCGGAAAAATGTTTGTTTTCTGTGCGGTTAAAAAAAAAAACAAAATGAATCAAGATTCATACTGTGCTCTTAAATACAATATATCGGTGCATACTTCTTGAGAAGTACACTACAACAACACAGTCAACAGTAACAATATAATATTTAATTATTTCCACCTGGATAATTTCAATCATTTTGTAAATTTATTTTCTTCTTGTGCTCGCGCGTTATTGTAACGTACCGTGGGCGGCGGTACTCTCATGATTCGTTTATTTCCAATTTTTCATTTTTATTTTTGTACTTCACTGTGTGGTATAAACATAACGTATATAAATTAATAATTTTATTAAATGAAAAATTTGTATAATTGCAAATAAAAATTTATTGTTATGATGATGTACACCCTTGGTACTTGTACTCAAAAAATTTAATTTTATAATATATTGGGCACAAATGTTGCAGTTAGTCACCTTTTATGGAATGTTCTGGTGCGTTGTGTTTTGTGTATTTATATTATTTTTTTTTATAAACAAATCATTTGCGTTTTGTTTATACACAAACAATAAGTTTACAGAGAGACGGAGAGTAAAATTTAATTTTTCCATGGAAATTGAAAATGAATCAATCGGTCTATGTATATCTAAATAAATAACAAACAAAATATTTTCACGGAACATCTTAAGACGTATGTATAAATATACAAGCTGTATTCTATATAGTAAACACCTACACAGGCATTTCCGGATATCCCTCGAAAGGAAATTGTGCAAATCTGTACTAATTTCCTTGGAAAACTAAATTTTCCAATAAATTTGAACCGATTTAATCTAACACACATAATTTGTTTATATTGTAAAATAAAACTTAACTAAATTTAGAGTACAGAACAGATTTGTTTATAAACTTTTTTTTTTATATAGATATAAATTCGTTTTCTTTAAGTATAATTTTGAATTAAATAATCAAAAATTTCATAGAATTTTGTTTCGAATTCGTTTTTAAAATTTATCACTTTTTAAGAAAAGAAACGAAAAAATAAAAACGAAAACTGTCTAAATATTATGTGAGACGTTTTGGCAAGCAAGTAGCACATATGCTGGTGAGGTGAATAATTAATCACAAACTCTGTATAAATATGTACATACGTGTATGTTTTGTTTGGTTGGAATAATCTTTAACCCCATGTTATACAAATCGATTTTAATTTGTTTAAACATTGCTGAGCCAATTTCGGATATTTCTAGATTTAATTTTTCTTTTTTTTTTTTGGTATACATCCGTGAAATTGAGTCACACGAAATTAATTTACGAAAGTAGATTTGGAGGCTCAATACATATGAGTTTTTTTTTATTCATTGATGGCCCTCTGGTGCTCGAAATTCGGATTTTTAATACTTTTTTCATTTTAATCTAAACATTTGACATAACTCCTAATTATGTATTAGAAAATTTAAATTTTATAATTTGAAATTTTGAAAATTGGAATTTTAAAGCGGAAAAATTAATAAAAGTTGATCGAATACATTTGATTCAACTTATTTGTGCTGACAATATGCCGCGAAGATTTTTACCAAACGGATAGTTTCAATACGGCGTTACACACGAAAGTGTGTAAGCATCTGTTGTTTTATTTTCAATATATTATTTGCAGTGTGTCTCTCAAACATTGCAAGTTGTGCAGGTTTGATGCGAATACGTAATCTCGGTCCTAGTTTTGTAAATATTTTAAGAAATTCTCTATCAAAAGCTGAATGCTTTGGAGCTGTAGAAGAAAATCTCTTTCAGAAAAATGACTTTGGTTGCTCAGACGGCCCAAATCGAGACAACATTGGTAATAGTAAGTTCTGCATAAGATGTTTAAATTGGATCAAAATCGTGGATGGAGGTAGAGCATGTTTGGTGAGAACTGTTTTGCGATATTTGTAATGAGTCGAAGTTCTTAATCATTCCGATTAATTGTTGTAACTGCGATTCAGAGAGGTCCTCCATATTACAAATTATCTTAATTCGATTAGTAGATTCCAAGACTCGTTGTTATTACGGACACAAAATGTAAATGCATATTTGGAGGCTTTCATCGTAACTCCAAATTCAATCTTCAGTCTGCTGAACAATAATATCAGATGATGTCTCTCCAGATCAATATTTTCATTTGCAACCACACATAGAGAAAGGCAAGACCCTGACCCTTGGTATTCAAAAACCGTTAGAACATTCGACTTGAATTTCTCAGACAAAAGGCATTGCCAACTTAATCGAACCAAAGGCGCATTTTTACATTCTGTCAAAAAAGTACCGGGAATTGTTAATTAAACTGCCTGCGCTGAAGAGATTTACAATTTTTTTTACTAGATTGGTAGGACTGTCTTTCATTATGATGCCAACTTTGAGCGCGATCTGTCAATCAGATTTTGGCGATTATCGAAATTATTGAACAAAGAGTTTGCCTTAAATTTTGTGTTGCAAACGAAATTTCTGGTGCTGACGCGAAAATAGCGACCGGAATTATGGGAAAACAACTCGTGGATTTTACATGACGATGATGCCCCATCACACAGATTTTGGAATTTTCATTGCCTTGTCAGTCTTAGTGACTTCTGCTTTTTATTAGAATTACGATTAACATACCTCTTTTACAGGTCGTTGATTAGATTCCAGTTTTCGGCAACGTCCTTTTCAGGTTTATTTAGGTCAATAATCGCCATACGTTGTTATCACCAACCTGTGACATCTCGACAATAATGTATAAAATTGTTGATGAACTTGCTTCAATCTTACCCCAAACTAGTGATGTGTCTAAATATGAAAAATTCGAGACAGGTTGAGCATGGTTTCAATGGTTCAAAACCTGGGTAAACCTTCTGAACATTTCATTAACAGGGAAATCCGGTAGTGCAGATTTTATTAGTGTCGAGCTCTTTAAAGACGCACTGAAAGATTTAATATCAGACGGTCATATTCAACGTTTTTGAGACTGGTATGTTCTGGAAGCGACTATCAACTACAACTTTTATTTCAAAGGCTGAAAAATCGGCTTGCTAAAGAACAGCTTACTCTACTCATTGGGATAATGCGCATGAGATTTCAAATTCAAGCCTCTGTTAATTTATTTTTCAGAAAATCCGAGCCCGTTGAAAAATATTTCGAAAATCTTCCGGTTTAGTGGTGAGCGATTAAGAAAGCATTGATGTTTGATGACAGAGACTTTATTCGACGATTTGCTAAAAACACAAAAACGCATTCCAGTGATAAAAATATTGTACGAAAAAAAATATAAATTGTAAAGCCTTAGATTTTTACATCAATGAAATAACAGACAAAGTGAAATTCGTACTTATACCACCGAATACAACCTCCTTAATTAATATAACCTATTTAAGGGGAACATTCAAACAACTTCTTCATTTCACCATTCAGTTGACAATATAACAATGAAGGCGTTCTGGAAAAGCTGCAATGTAGTGAACGCTGTCAAAAATACAGCCTCATCATGAATTAAAGCGTCCATGTATGAATAGCGTTTGGAAAACGTTAGGGCCAGAGTCTCGGAACTAAAGTTCTTCAGAAATTAATATTAAAATCGGTGAAAATTACGATGTTTGCAAAGATGGTGCTGAACTGGCTTCTCCTGCAAATTTTGCAAGCACGGAAATTACAGGCACCGAAAAAATGTCTAACGGGGATTTTACTGAACTACCATGAATGGCAATTGGTGTAAATGAAAATGAAGAAAAAAAAAATGTAGAAGTAGCAACAGAGGAACAGTTGTCAATTTAACAAAAAAAAATCGGGCGGTCTGAATAGGACCTTACTCTTATTCGTATAGACTAAATGTTAGCTTTATTTTCGCTAAATCCTATTCTGACATTTTTCAAATACTTGCTGACTAACGTTAGTCGAATTGACTTTATGTGAATTAATAACATGGCTCACTTTATTAAAATTCTTAGAATGGTTATGCTTTGATTTGATGATTCTTAATTTAGACTATTGTTTCTAGGCTAGGCGCTTTGATGAATCCGATATTAATAGCGGGCGGTGAAAAGTTTGGCCTTGGAATTCAAACTGTAAAACAAAACGACTCTTTTGGTGTAAGAGAACATTAAGAAATTCTTCGAGTTTTTCGTCTCTTTATATTTAAGCATAAGACACTGTTATAAGCTTCGAAATCCCTAAACATTTTTTTAAAGCGATGTTGTTATCTAGTTAGTACCAATTTGAACAGCAACGCTAATCATTTAGTACACCTTTGCATTTAGTACACCTTTGTCAAAATTAGTTCGTTTCGATTTTCAGATGTTTCCTTATTTTGAAGCAAAATATTTGTTTGTATGCTTTATTGCTTTACCATAACGCATTTGTTGTTTACGTCGAGTAGTAAACAATCGATTAAAATATTAAAAAAATTGGTTGTAGAAATTTTGACTTGCAAATAATCTCTACAGTTTCCAAAATTCTGCTTTAGTTGTTCAATGAAATTAATTTGGTTTAACTGGTTATTTAATACAAAACGTATAATTAAATATTTTAAACTTTATTATTAAATTGGATGGCGATTCAGGTTGGTGAGGGTACGAAAGTTGGTCAGACCAAATTTTAAGAACGCGAAGACTATTTTTTTTAAGCGGCTTTAGGAAAATTATTTTTATAAATAATGTGGAAAATAACAATTTCTGGATTAGTGTCGCAATATTACTTTGTGACAAGCGACATGTATAATTTGTATTGTTTATCAAAATATTGCCAGTTTTGAGATAGCTTATCAGAGTAAACGCAACGTTGCTTTGCTTAAATGCAATAAATGATGTCAGCCGTTCATAAATCAGCACAAAAATGATTTCCCTGAATTAATATTTTTTCATTCGAATACATTTCAATATTGGGAAGAATTATTCACTTTCTAAATTAACTCTTTTTTTTGTTAAACACAAATAATAAACAAATTCATATTCAAAATAAATACAATTCAAACAATGTTTATTATCAATTGTCAAAAAAACAAAAAACCGCACATCCAGCGTGAAATACAATAACTTTAACTTGGAATTGGATTTCAAATACAAACAACTCAGTAGGAATTCGACGAATTATAATCGTTGTAAATTGTCAAATAAAATACATCTGTTATGAGGATACTTCTTCGAAATAAGCTACCCTTAGGATGAAGAGTGGCTTTAAACGTTGATCTATACTGACAGTATTTTTAGGCGATCTTAGAAATATACCTGATCTACAAAACACCACTTCTTTCTAATTACTTTGTCTTGAAATGAAATTACGTATCGGTATAATTTAGTATATAACATGCGAATTTAAATAATTTGCAGCAACCGATTTTTGGATTCATCTGAATTTCCCACATCAAAATTATAATCATTCTTATCCCCTCTTACTCAAAGATTCTAATTGGTTTCTCGATTCTACATTTATTGAAGTTTTCTGGAAATATTCAACATTTTTTGTGAACATCGAGCTACAGTATTTTATAATTGTTAGATTATTCAACCATTTGATCAACGGTGTGAGCTGCGCCTTATTACAGAATCATTGATTTATCAAGATTTTATTTGTTTTTGAGCTTTTCGAAATTTGCGTAGCATTGAGCTATACACAGATAAATTTAGAGGATGTTGAATTACATAGATGACATTGTTGGAGATTATCCAATATTTTTCAGATTAAATTTTCGGGATTTTTGCAGATATTCCAGATTAATGAAAGATCTCGAAAGAAAGTAATTCAGAAAAGCAAAGTTGTGATTGGAATAAAAACTTTGGAAAAAAATTCTTTTGGCGGTGGTTTAAACCAATAACCTCAAAAAGCTTGTACCTAGATGTGCCCTCAATATTGCAACAAACCTCGGGGCGGAAAACCCTCCTGTCAGACGGAAGTAATCCATAGTTTCGCTGGATGAAGGAATGTGAAGTGACTAGCACTCCTGTGTGTACTTTAGTCTGCTTCTGACTTTCATCGAGAGTAGGTGCATTTCTTGACTCATAGTGATACGGATCAGATCAAAATTTATGTGGAGCAACAACTGTTGTTCAACATTGATTTTGGATCATAAATGGTGACCTAAAAATTGATTCAGCTATTAAAATGTAGGTGACAAATAATTTTGTGTTAAGTGATTGGTAGTAGTAAAATGAACAATAAAAATTAAATACCGAACTCAATTTGCCTATTAACATGAGTAATGTATTCATCATATTCTTTTCTCATTGGTAGAGGAAAGAAGCGGCTAAGAATATGATGAATACAATACGCTTTGAACAGGCAGATTAAAAAAGAAACGAAACATAAAATTGGCGTTTGGTATTTGTTTATTTAACGCATTTTAGTGTCGTTTCATGAGACATGATCTGATCTGGACCCAGATCAAATATAGCTGTTAAAATACTGATGGCTTGAGAAAATCTAGGCATTCGTCTAATATACTAAAAAATATGTTCTGGCTGAAGGGTTAACATTAAAATAAAAAATTCAATTTTGGAAAATTTTTAGACTTTTGTCAAAACATTAAACATTTGTGATAGCTCTATACTAGATTTCCACGATTGCAAAATTGAATTTCTGGATTTTTTCAGGTTTTTTTTTTCTGGTTAAGGTAGCTAACCCCCCTTTTCTACTAGTAATTAAATAAAACAATTTGATTTTTTTTTTAAATCTTCGCCTCGCACAAAATTAATTAAAGAAACTATGTTTTACCCTACTATCACTATTAAATGCAATTTTAAGTTAAGATTAAAACAAAAAAAAAAATTAAAATTCTCAAATTGTAAAATAAAAACGGAGAATCTGGGTAAACCCTAGAGTTGACAACCCTAAATATGTCATAAGCAATCCCAAATTTTTACCAAATTTACCAAAGCGATTCATTTGTGTAACAACACCCAATCACGGTTTGGGTTGCTTTCAGATTTTGTATCTTCGGTCTATAAGGACCACAGTAGTGAAATCCTGTGAAACATAACCAAAGATTTTTTTTTGTCCAAAAAGCTCTCTTGCCGTTTCGTAGGTCCCTGAGTCCAAAAAAGCAACAAAAAAAAAAATGTCCGTCCAACTGAGTCAATGTCTTTACCCTTGGCATCATAAGGACAGCTTGTCGGATTTGGAATTTTTTACGCTAATCAATTTCCATGGTCAAGGTGGAAAATTGGAAAGTTTTTGAAATCTATATGTCAAAAGAAAGAGGTGTCTGCCATACGAATTGATCTAAAACCATTTGGTTATTACGACGTGGTTTTCAACCCATGCTAAATTGCTAACCCGTTTTTTATATATGCTGGGTTGAGAGTTGAGTTGGGTGTTAAGTTTGGGGTTGAGTTTAGGGCTGAGATGGAAGTCGATTTTTGGGTTGAATTGTTTTAAGTTGGAGTTCAGTTGGGCTTAGGCTAGTGTTAAGCTGAGTTTATGACATAGGAACATCGAAAGATAAGAACCTAGGAAGATTGACATGACCAACCAAATTATTTGAAATGTCACAAGCCCCGCCTTTTAGTTCCATGCTCTAGTTGAAAAATTTCTTACTTTTGATCAAAGTAGGCTAGTAGGCGGGGTTGGTGACATTTTAAATAATTTACTGGTCGTGTCTATCTCCCTATCTTCCTATGTCATAAAAACAGCATTAACTGTTATTTATATGGGATTTGAATTGAGCCGTATTGAATTAACGATTGATTTGGGCATTGAGTTTAAGATTATTATGGTTCTCACCTCACAGAAAAACTTCATACAAATCTAGTCACATTTGCATAGTATTTCTCGGTGAGGTGAGAACCATAATAGGGGTATAAGTCGAGGGTTGATTTGGGGGTCGAATTAGAAGTTGCGTTAGTATTGAGATGAGTTCATGTACGGATGCAGTTTTCGGACCTTGCTGATTTAGTTGAGTTTTGAGTTTGGGGTAGAGTTTTTTGGGAGTTGAATTGGGGTTCGGATGAGGTTTAGTTGGGGATCAGTTGGGGTTCATTTAGGGATTTAATTAGAAATGAGTTGATATTTAAATTGAAGGTTAGCTTGACGTGTTCCGAGTTGAGTTCATGTATCCATATAGTTTTTCAGACCATGTTGTATTGAGGGTTAAGTTTTGCGTTGAATTTCGGTGTTTGTTGAGGGTTGAGTTGTTTACGAGTAGAGTGTTGAATTGGGTTTGAGCGAGAGGTTGAGTTCATGTACACCCGCAAGCTGTGTAGATTTAGAGCTTCAGTTGGGCGTTGAGTTTGGGATTGAGTTAAAGGTAGTGTTGGGGGTTGAACTAAAAGTTGACTTGCGGTGAAGTTTCAGCCCCTTATATTTTTATTATGCTTTTATAACTCATCAAACAAGAGAAAGAGTGAGTCAGGTAAACTTTTATTGTTTCCATGTCGTTGAGGAGAAGTGAGGTACATTTTTCTAAACGAACTTCGTTCACTCTGATTATGGACGACTCTTAAACGCAAAATAAATGAAGAGTTTAATGGCAAATATTGATGATTCTATATCAAATTCTGAAACAAACCAATCTATTTTAAGAGTACAAAAAAATTGTAAAACCTTCTAGTTTCAAAGTTTTTGTTAATACCAAATAAAGTTTTTGTATTTCCAAATTTTACATAATTTCCGCTTTTCACTGCGCCTCAGCCCAAAAGTAGAGTATAATAAGCCAAATAATACGTTAATTTTTTACTAGGGATGATCAACAATTTTCAATTAAATCAATCGATTTGTGGAGATTTGAGAAGACGTATCAAAAATCTTGAAATAATTTTGAACTATAAATACTTCAATTAATTTGGGGTCAAATGATGGTCAAATTTGGTAAAATAATAATAGAATTTAGTGACTAGAGATGTCAGATGTTCTGCTTAACTGTGGTTTTAACATTGATTGGTTTAAAAAATTTGAAATTGAAATCAAAATTTTTGAACGTTTTATCAATAAAGTTAAACCAATTTTGAAATTGTTAGCAAATTTTTAAGTTTAACCACAACGCAATCACTCCTAAGTCCCACCGTTTGACATTTAGAAATGTGCTTAAATTATGAAGTAACTAAACTAAATCTGAAACTGGATCAAAATTCTTAAGTGTGTGGCCTCTTCCAAAAAATCGATCGCCAACGTAGATTATTTTGGCAACTGTAAAAACAATTTCTCCTCTTCGTAAAGTAAAAACAGATATCGCGTTTTTTCGCCATCTTTTACAAATTCTCTATATACAACATATCCAGATGGTTATGCTTAAAAAATTTGTATTTTTAAAGGAAAGCGCATTAAAGAAAACAGGAATAACTTTTTTTTTATTTTTTAAAATTTTATGTTTTGCAAAAACATAAAACTAACGAAAAACATATTTTGTTTCCTAAAATGATCAAATTTCTTTGAGATTGACAATTTTTTTTGTTGTTTTATTATTTTTGTGTTTTCTTTATATATATTTACAAGCCAACATCTTTTTTTCATCGCTCTTTAGACATACACACACAAAAATATAAGTTAATGAATGACACTTGCAATATGAAAATCATTAAATAAAAAAGGAAACGATGTCCTTTATATGTCGTGATTAATTAACTTAACAAAAAAATACGTTGAGAAATGCTTAAGATCATTTATCACTTACAAATACACAATACATATATCTAGGTACGTAATACAATAATAGACATTCAATTGATATCATTAATAATACAAGTTGTTTGTTTCGTGTAGATCGTGTGTTGATATATTCGATACTCAGTACATTATAAATGTAATCATTTGTCAAACTACCACCGCAAACACAAAATATCTTCCCAAGAAGATCTTCTCTTTTATGTGTATTCAGCTTTCATCTTATGTTAGTTAACTAAAATTGATTTATAAGAACAATTTATGTTTTCTCTTCTAATGTATGTACGTAACGTATGTATTGTATACTCGTATGTAATATATGTAGAGAAGATTTGAGATGGTTATAATAAATTTTAATAAATTTATCTGTTAAGACAATCAAATCTTTCAAGCTCAGAAGCAAAAAGTAAATTAATGGTAATTTAAATCAAACACAACTCATAAACGAGTACAGTAGTGATCAAATAAATTTAAAATTTGCATCCCTCCAAAAAAAAAACAATAAACATTAATGCGCGATTTTATCAGTTTGTGGAAAATTTATCTATTTTCACAATTTTTTTTTTTTTGTAATATTTTGAAACCACCTACAATATTATTGTGAAGACGATGTTTTAAGAAAAAGTAAATAAATAAATTTTCTTTTTTTTTATAATACGATTTGATTTGGGTCATACATAAAATAAAAATTCCTTGTGTATTATTTATTGTGCATGATAATGTAAGGTGTGGAGTTATAACTAAGAAGTAACAATAGAAATTGATTTATAGTAAATAAAATAATTGTATGCAAAAGATGTTGAATGTGATTTAATTGGTAATTATAGTACACAAATAATTTAAGACAAGCGCATACAACGAGATACGTTGCAAAAAAAACTGAACGATATTAATTCATATGATTTATGGATCCCAATTTAGGATGATAATAATTTTTTTAATATTTTACAAGTCAAGTCAACCAAAATATAATACACATACACACACACACAAGAGATAATTTCTTTGGATTTTTATTTTTGTTTTCGTGTAGGAGCATTTTAAATACACGACTGACTTCATTGCCTCAACAAAAAAAAAAAAACAAACAAAGTTATATCTGGATTTTAATTAGCAGTGCTAAGTTGAATAAATAAACAAACAAATTGGTATAATTGACAAAAAATTGTATATTTCATTGAGTGTAAGACAGTTTACTCGTATACGCAACTCCTACACAAACCATTTCGAATTTTCTTTAATATACTGTTGTAGTTTATTTTTGTCATTTGTACTTCATAATAATGGGCCGATTGCTGAAAGTAACACTTTAGTTGGTATATCTCGCGATTTTCATTTATGATTCTATTAACCCAGATTTAATTTTCCAAGCGGCCTTGCAATTACAATGATCCTTCATATTTTCACATTCTACCTAAGGAATGGTTCATTTTTAGAGAATTTAGAAAAATTCGAAACAGTTTAGATAAGTTGAAAATACTATCTACAATATGTCAATAATCGGCTTAAGATTAAAAAGCTTAAAGAATTTCATTAAAGTAACCCATTTAAGTTTTAAAGCAAAAACCTTTGTTGAGCTTTTGGCAGGCATTTAATTTTTTTGTTTTAAAATTAAATGTCACTAAACAACTTTTGTCATAATACATAGAACTAACAAAAATTGAGCAACAAAATGCTTGAGCTTTTGAGAATTCAGGAAGCTTTTAAGCATCTAATATACATTTCTAATTGAATGCAATGTTTGCTTTAAAAAATCTTTGTCAAGGGCGAGCTTATAAAATGGAAATAAATTGAAAAATGTACTTGCTAGGTAACTTATTTAAGTTTCAGAGCATTTGGGAAAAATGAATAAATTAAAAAGTTGCCAAACACTAAAACTCACAAAAAAAAGTACTTCGGTAATTTTCAGGAACTTTTAAAAATCTTCAATTCTTGATATGCCCTTCTAAGAGTTTTCTCAGGTACCATAATAAGCAAATATAGTGAAATCTCCTTATAACGAATACCGATTTAAGGAAATTAAAATTTCGCAACGAAATTTTTATTCGCCAAAATGTAAATTGTTTTATTAAGAAATGTACTATGATTAATGATGAAATATTTTACAGTAATTTCCACAGGCTAAAGCTCTGCACAACACTCGTGGATATCTAAAGCAATTAAGATTTCTTATGAAATTCGCAAGGGTTAAATTATTGAAAATATTTAATTTTAATTTCTGGGAAAAGAGCTTTATGGTTAATATACTATTTAAAAAACAAATACAATGTTTGGTAAGATTTTAATATGAATTTGTAATATGTTAAAATTCTCAACTTGTTAATTTAAAGTCTAACTTGATACCCCATTTATTCTACATCTTGAAAGTTTCCTACTTAGTCTAACCAAGAATATAAAAAAAACTCAATATAACATTCAATAATTTGTCTTGAGGGTAGAGATGATAAGAATCTATTTAAAACTACCTGATCGTCAATAATGTTCAAATTTGTGGAAAACGGTTTTCAATCATTTAGATTAAATCAATATTGGCACAGATCGTAAAATTTTATAATAAAATGAGGTTCTGAAAATTCCTTGTGAATTTCACAAGAATTCGTATTTTAATAGATTTCGAAAATATTAAAATTTGGAAATGGAAACGATTCAGATTCGAATTTCTTTTTAAATATCAGATACTATTCCAGAACTTTAGAACACAGTTACTCTTTACCGTGAATAATGAACTTTGATGAATTTTGATAAAGGTAACATTGTCTTAGTAAACATAGAATTAGAATTTAAAACTTTTGAAATGTGGAAATTTCTAACATTTAAAGTTGGAATGTTGAACTAAGAGAACTTAGGAATATTTAGTATTGAAATATTGAATTTAAATATGGAGAATTAAGAAATCAGGTTTAACTACAATATGTACATACGTAGCTTTGGAATTGGGGGTTTAATGCAAAACTGTTACGAATTTTGAAAATTTTAAAATTGCTCAATTCATAATTTGGGAATTAAGGAATTTTGATATGAATGCTTTTGTAGATGTAAAAAAAGAGATCCCTTTCAACAAATATTGCTTTGAGGTTACAGTTAATTTAAAATTTTGTCCCAATTTAAAAAAAAAAAAATTATTAAGCTTTTAAAATTTTAAAAATGGTTCAGGATTTAAAAATTTTTAAAAGCTTTATAAATTTTAGCAATTCGTTAATTATTTTTTAAATAACAAATCGTTGCAGTTCAAATCAAGCATTTGAAAATATGAATAGGTATCATTAAGAGTTCCACATTACATAGAATTAAAAATCCGGGAAATTCATTTTGAAATTTAGAATTAGCATTAAGGGATTCAAATTTAAAAGTACTTGGTACAATGGATTTTGAAATTTATGAAACTGGAGTTTTTGAGAATTACATATAAACATTTGGAAATTAAAGAAGTCGTAATTTTAACATAGTAAATATTACCACTCTATGGGATTCTGAGCTGTAAAATTTATGAAATTTATAATTAGGGAAAGCATTTATACTATAGGGTGGACGATTTAAGTGACTAAACTCTCTCTCTCTCTCTCTCTCTACAATATCTCGAAAATAAAGGATTGTAAAAGAATGTTTCAGTATAAAGTTGAATATTTTTGAGGGGAAATATAATTAACTTATTTTAGACGATCTTGAGTTGGCTTATCAAGTTTGATTCTCTTTTTCGCATAAAAACCGCAATCTGGCCAAATCAAGAGTGGGTAAAAAAATATTTGGTGTGATTGGAAGCAGGCCTGCTTTTAAGTTAAAATTTTATGAAATTTCCCCCAAATTATCCACTTCGGCTTACAATTTCTAAAATCACATAGAATCTATATAAAGCTTACATATCTGCTCTCATATTTGAATATTTGTGTCCTTCCAAGGTATGAACGTTAGAACTTGGTCCGTACTTGTGGTCGAGTCGTGAGTCAATCCAAACTGACTAATCTAAAACTGAAAATTCGGTCGAAGTGTCGCACAGATAGGAGCAATTAAGTGGGCAATTATAGCACTAATTCTTATAATTAATAATATTAAAAACTCGAAGCTGAGAAAAAAAACTGGCCAACGAATAGAAAAATGAATAATAATGAACATTTTAATGACAAAGGACATAAAAGAACTCCTGAATTTAATTTGCTAAAAATTGCACTTTTTGGAAATTTTGGGTTGGAATTTACTTTTAACAGTCTTGTAAAATGGAATTTAAAAATATTTTTTAAACGTTTTGGTTAGAAAATTGCTATCTCATCATCGAAATAGGATTGCATAAAGGGAGCTTTTTGTTATTGCCATAGTTTACCGCTTTGTAAATGAATATTTTAAGTAATCTCTTAATTCATAAAATGTTGATTTTTTTTTACAATTTTTTAAATCCTAAAATTATCGAAATTCCTAAACTTTTCAAATTTTTAAAAAATTTCGAACATCGAAAATTCTTAAATTTCTTAAAACAATAATTTTTAAAATTTCGTTAATTCATTAAAATTTTTTAATACCTTTGCTTTGATAGTTGAAATGTTTGTAATTGGGACGTATCCAAAATCTAGAATTAAGAAAATCCCTAAGGTCGTAAAAATACGGTTTTTAAAAATGCCGTATTCTAGAATTCCATATTTCAAAATTCTATATTCTAAAATTCAACAGAATAAATTTTTTACGGAATTACCTAAATTAGAAATTTAATGCTTCGTTTCGTGTAGTTTCTCTCACAAGAGGAGTTTGCTTGTCGCATTTAATTTTTTTTTTTTACAAACTACAATATTTTGTACGGATCACTCACACTATTTTCTCGAAAGAAAACATATCGAATGGAACAAAACCTTGAAAATAAAAATATCGAAAAAGCATTAAGCTTGGTTTAAGGAAGAGTAGTTAGAAACAAGTTTACAAAGGGTGAACACTCGAAACCGGTCTTTGGACAAATTCTCGAAATATAATATCATATTAAATCAAAGAGATTTTAACATTGTTACTATAATATTTGCTGTTAAAGTTCTATTTTATTAATGTGCAATAAATATTTTATATTTTAATTAAATTAAAGCATTACGCTTACCACACTCGTTGAATAATGCAAAATCAATTAAACAAATTAGTTATACTAGCTTGTAGACGGGAGGATGACATTTCCTCGTTCCCATCCGTTAGCTTGACATTCAGTTTAGGTTCTTGCGTTTATTTATTTGAATACTGAAAACACATAAATGTGTGCCGGCCAGTTAGTTTTTAAAATTATCAAAATTTATAAATTTTTCAATTTCTTCTGAATTTTTTGTGTATAATTAGTATTCTTTAAGTTTTTAAATATTTTAAAGTAAATAAAAATTCTCTAAACCATAATTTTGAGAATTTCCTTGACGAAATTATTAAAATACTTTTGTAAATAGAAAAAATTCTAAAAATGTTTTAAAATGGAGATAATTTTGTAACGATTTATGGTTTTTTAACGGGCATTTTGATAAATATTTTAGAATTTAAAATTAGCATAAAATCGTGAAATGTTATCTACTTAAAATTTATTTTAAATAATTTACAAGATTCCTGATTTTAGAGTTTTTTTTTGTTTTGTCCAAATTCTCAAAAATTTTAGGATTATAAAATAAACTAAAATTATGGAAATCTCTACATTGAAAAGGCGATACATTGTTACTGTTGATGGGTCTATCCCATTAGCATAAGCACCGTGCAATAATTCATACTCTATAATTTTAAATAAGGTTTGTTCGCGATTATCATGACGGTATTTCGTCAAATATTGTTTAATAAATCTCGGACTACTAAGTTTAAAATTCCTAAGGCCTTACCCTACGCAATCCTCAAAATTGAAGAAATTTAATGAAGCTTATAAGAACAGTACAAATCATTTACCACTTAAAATTCTATGTGGTCAATTTGTTTCTAGCATTCAAGAAAATCAAAATTTTTTAAATTCCTTTAGATTTGAAGTTTTTTTTTTAACTATGTCAAATTTGCATTTGTAACATTAATTTTTTGAAAATAGCAATACTTAAAGTTGAAACATTTAATTTATACATTTTTGGAGCTTTCTAGTATTACCAAATCGTACCGCTCTAAGTGAGTAATTTAATTGTTCTCATAATTCGCAAATTTTTGTATTTTTTTTTTAATTTAACCTTTTTTTAAATTCTTAAAATTATCGAAATTCTTAAATATTTGATTTTTTTAAATTTTGCGAATTTTCGGAATCTTTAAGTTTAACTGGACACTTCGTTTAAGCTGTAAACTTTAATTATAAAATTCGTATAATATTAGCAAAATTTTTTTGCTAATATTTACAATTTTAAACCTCCAAATTTTGAAATTATTTTACTATGATAATTTTTGTAATCCCAGAAATAATGGATATTCCCAAAATTCTTAGAGTTACAATTCTTAAAGCTTTCCAAATTCTTGAAATCCATTCGTTTATACGTTTCATTAAATTCTAATTTTCTTAACATTACTTGGTATCTTTAATTTTATTGGATTACCAAATTTTATGCCATCTTAAAATTTTTAAACGTTAGATTTTTTTAATTCTTAAAATTCTTAAATTCCTAAAAAAAATCATCGAAATTCTTAGTTTTTAATTTTTTTTTTCTCAATTGTTAATTGATATTAAAATAATCTCCCTTAATAGTTTTGTACGTATAAAAATTTTGAAAATTTGCGAATTTTCCAAAATTCTGGCTATTATTTTTAACTTTCGTATTCCTTAAATTATTTTAAAATTCCACTCAGATTTGAATTTTTTTTTTAAATTGTGTATTTTTTCAATTCTTGAAATTAAAGAAATTTATAATTTTTTTCTTGCTTTAAATTTCCAAAATTTTTAGAACCATAAAATATGTATGTATAAGCTAAAATTGTGGAAATTTCTAGAAATCAAAACGCAAAAATGGTGAACTTTTAAATTCTTATATGAAGCTTTGGAAATTTTTTTAATTTTCTATTTTTTTGAATTATCGAGGTTGCTAATTTTTAAAAAAAAATCTAAACTTGCAAAGTAATATTTCTTTTAATAACCCATATAGTACTTAGTTTCGGGATCGGACAGTGTTCCTTTAAAGGCTAGCCTAATTTGGCTCGCTTTCCTCTATTAATTTTATCTCTCTGGCAGTCGACCTAGACAACTCAATTTTACAGCAACACATTTTTCGCTTGTATTATTCACATATATCGTTGGTCACCAAAACATACCAACATTTAATCACCGCCAAATTGACGTACGAACCTTAGTAACATCTTTGAACGGCTGGCAGGTACTAGTTAACAATTTGGAAATGACAGTTTTTCTCCTTTTGACTAAAATATCAAAGTTTATCTCAGTGATGTTTGAATTAAATGATACGCCTGAATGTTAATAACGGATATAAAAATATTTGGTGCAAAAATGGCCAACCACAAAATAAATCATTTGATAATTGCGATATGTGTATGAGTGGAATGTAGAATGCATTAGTCGATTTTGGACTTATTTTCAACGAAATTAGGTAAAAGGTTTTTTCCAAAATGAGCTTTTCAGAGGAAAATAAGTTAGTAAACAACTATTGAAAGTAGATAATGAAATTACTAAATACATGCTGAAAAAAAATTTGAGACCTGACCTTCTACAATGAATTATATATATACATTCAACACTTTGTTATAATCCATGTCTCAATGTTAACAACATTAAGATAATTGCTTACGTATATAGTGACGCACCTTCTAGAACAAAATAAAAACAAGTACTTTCCCTTCGACATGTAACCAAAGTGTCAGTTATTGTATTGTGTGATGATACACACGGCTTTAAAAAAAAAATAAAGATAAAAAAAAAATGGAAACAAAACGAAAATATTCCAAATAAATTTTGACATAACCCAAATGTTGATCTAAATTCCCCGAGAAGATTTATTTCATGTATATGTATGTACGCATTGGCCTGTGATTAAACAGTTGGTTATAGTTACTAGGTCAGTATTTTCCTCAAAAAAAAATTTCACTCTCAACACAAAACCTATTTATTCCCGCAAATGATTTTGCAATTCTTTAAATTTATTTATTGTCTTAATAAAAATAATCAGAACAATATAATGATGACATCGTTTTGTTTATTATGTGTATACATACTTGACTCCCACGCAACACGATATATAAAAATTATTCTAAGCGCCTTCTTTTGATTTGTTATATATTGATATGAATCGCACTTTTTTATGTTTTTGTATCTTATAGCTAATAAGACAGTTAGTACGATATGATGTTTGTGGGTACATATGTTGAGGCAGAGACACGCGTTTTAATCGTAATAATAAAAAACCACCTTGGATAAATAATTATGTGTACACAGCCGAGATGTGAGTATATGTATGTATCCCACTATCATCTGTTTACATTTCGAAATATACAAAAATAAAATGTATACAAAAAAAATTCAAGAGGGTGGAATAGACAGATGTTAGAAATTCGTACAGGTTGAATGCGATCTGCAAGAGGCGTTCGTTATAATATAACTTATAAAATTCGAGGCAATGTCTATTATGCTAAACATTTGGTTTAGTAACCCGACTCTAGAAATTTGATTTTTTTTTTGTCGTCTGACCATATAATGGCTTTAAAACAGAAGTTTTGATTTAATAGCTTGGATATGGTGTGCTAAATTGAAACGGATGATTTAATTTTTGGGTTATATGCGCGATTTATAGATCTATATATATAAGATGATGATCGTATTGGGATTTGAAAAACAAAAAAAATATTTGATTGGCGCCACGCAAGGGAAGTTCGGGAGTACACATATATAAATACACAATTAGTTGAATTATTTATTATTTATTACCGTGGCAATAAATTATGAACGCAATTTTAAACAACAACAGCCAGTATGAAATATTCCAATTAATAAACCTTTCAACAATTTCATTATTTATAGAGAAAATTTATTTTCGATTTTTTTTTTTTTTTGTACGAAACCGAGAAAATATCTCTGGCAACACTGAGATCTCCACCTTACCATTCAATCATGACGGTTAGACATCTGCGCTGGATTTTAATTTTTTTTTTGTTCTTGGTTATTCCATTTAAATATGTAAATCGAAATTTTACGATAATTGTGTGTAGAGTGTAGTAGTTTTTTAACAGACAATAAAATAAATAAAAATTATCTGTCTCTCACAAAAAAAAAAAACTTTTTAAGAACAGAGCAACACGTGTGATTCAGATGCGTCAAAACGTCTGCCTCTAAAATAACACCATCTAAAACCCTATCCAATTTTATAAAAATGAAACAAAATCTTTTTTTTTTTTTACCTATATTCGAAATCGGGAACATCTTGATTATTTATTTTTTTGTTTTTCAATTTTCTTCTAAATCCAAATATGTGAGGGGTAAAGGAAAATCTCTAAACAAAAAACTTCTTTATTGTGTTAACCTATACAAAATTAATTACACAAATCGATGTAAATAAAGCGAAAATCTACATAAATTTTCAAACACTCTATATAATATAAAATTACGTACTCTCGAAAATGCCGCCGCTGCCGCGCTAGCGCGCAAAAATTACGAAAGCATCTATTTTTGGTGGAAATTTTTTGGTGGAAAATCGTTTTTTTTTAAATATAAAAATTTCACGCGAATGTACATAATTGATGTTTTCTTTTTGTAAATTTACTTTTATATATGGTTCTATGTTTAGAACGTATATAAACTGCTACAATTAGTCTAAGTACATTTTGAAAAGCAAGCAATGATGTAACCACATCTACACTAATGGATTGCTTTCACTAAATAAACGCATGTGACAAGAATATTTCTAGATAGGTGGGTAGAGGTATTATATATAGTATGTATGCGCGATTGTTATTTAATTTTATTATGCTTGATACGTGTACCGGATGTCATGTTCACGTGACCCAAAATATACAAAAAAAAACTGTATAGAATACACATACAGGAAGGAAAACAGGAGATAGAGACTGAAAAATAACGACAAAATTTCTTAAGTTGTAATATGAATACAGATGGCATATATTTAAATTAATTAACAACAATCACAGCAACAAAATAATATTTCAGAATTAATTAAGTGGTCTTTGACATTCGAGGTAATTAAATTTAAAACAAATACGGTGAACTGACTTTTTGAGTTTTTTTTTTTTTCATTTAATTTTGCTTAATTTGGTTTTTCTAATATTTAGGTGAACAAGACAGTAGTGTACCAGCAGTAAAATCCTTTATAGATTATACCAACAGAAAACTGGACAGCGGAAACGCATCTTTATTCATTACTATGACATCTTATCACAGTACTACATATCACAGTAATAAATAACGATGGTTTCAATCATTGTTGAACTCATTATCGAAAAGATTAAATTAACCCAAACTATTGAACTCCAAAAAACACGGCCTCATGACCGACCGGCTATTTGATGATTTAAAGGCTTTCGATTTGTGTTGTGCAAATTACGTTAGGAGAACTTCGTACAAAGTTTAATATAAAAATTGCTTGTAATTTATATGACTGGCCTCAGTGACCGGCCATTTGATAACTTTTACATTTGGTGCTTACCAGGGACCCCAGGTTATACTATCTTCGTAATTTCACCAGAGGCAAAAATGCAACTACGAAGTTGTTACTTATTGGGATACTGTCAGCCGCCATTTCCGTTATCAAAGGCGAAAAGTCCGCCGACTTGGTTTTCTTTGGTTGAATCCACTTTTATTATCAACACTATGAACTCTGATGAGTTAAAATATCAACATTTGTTAACTTCATTACCTGAAGACATTTTAATGACAATTACAGACTTGATTAATCGTCCACCACAGGATGAGAAATATAACAAAATTAAAGAAACCATTTTATCTTGACACACCGAAAGCGAACATACACGAATATCGACTTTGTTAGGTGGAGTAGCCATAGGCGACGACAGTCCGTCGCAATATTTTAGAAAACTTGAAACAATCGCAGGGACAACACAAGCAATTACAAGACCGTTCATTAAACAAATTTGGATTTAGGTTCAGCTCCAAATCAAATGTTATTTTGCAGACAAAATATATGAAGTTTGTTTACCATCTACAGTATCGGTAATTAAAGTGAAATTAAAGCAATTAAAGTGAAGTGCTAAAATTAATCAAGTGAGTGAACAGTTAAATCAACTGTCCAGTATTGTTAACAGATCTTCAAGATTTAATGCAAGCGATCATAACACATTTCCAAATAATTTTCATCAAAATCCATCGAGATCTCGTGGTCTACGGCGTAGAGTCAATCATGCCATCAGTTATGACGACAAACAACTGTTTAGTGTCTAGTCGTCGTATATTTGTTAAATGTAAATGTACAAAACTTGTGTTTCTTGTGGATACAGAAGCTAACGTTCCAGTTGTTCCTATAAATAAATCCCAGAAACGTTCAAGTATCTTCAGATTATTGTCTTTCAGCAGCTAACGGAACCAATATAAATACCTATGGGACCCAACTTTTACAAGTTGATGTGTGTCTTAGGCGCATTTTCACTCATCCTTTTGTAGTTGCAACAATTAATCGTCCTATAATTGGAGCAGATTTTTTAGTAAAATTTAATTTGATTGTGAACTTAAAGAATAAAGTTTTGATTGATGGTAAAAGTGGTTATCAAATGCATGGGATAGAAGCTATTGTGGACACTCCAACGCCGAAGCATTACAGTGTTGACAACAATTTTTTTTTCATTTGTTAGCTGAATTTCCCGTACCCAGCCTGATTTTTCAAAAGAAGTCAAACAAAATATCGTTCATGTAATTCGCACCACTGGTAATCTATCAACGAATCGAAAACGTCGAAAATCGAAAACTTGACTATATGCTGAAACTTGGTAAAATTCGGTCATCTTCCGCGAGTGTTTCATCGCCGTTGCATCTTGTAAGAAAAAGGAGAGTAATGACTGGAGGTACTGTGGGCATTATAGGCATTTAAATGTCTGTACGATTCCAGATCGATACCCAGTCCCACACATTCACGATTTTACAAGACAGCGATTATCACACCTTTTGGTCTTTACGAATCAGTACGCATGCCTTTCGGTCTAAGAAACGCAGCCCAGACCTTTTAAAGGTTTATTAACGAGGTTATTAAAGGTTTCGAGCTTGCGTATGCGTACGATATTTTAATCACAAGTCGAAGTGTTGGATAACATAAGGAGCACTTACACGCATTGTTTCATCGTTTTACCGAATTTGATTTGAAAATAAAGCATCAAAATGCGAATTTGGTGTAAATTCTTTGAATTTTCTAGCTTATACGGTGAATTCAGATGGTATTAGTCCGTCATTAGATCGTGTGAATGCAATTTTAGCATTGAATACTCCAGAATATATTATACAAGCGCAAAAGTTTTTAGGAATGATTAACTTCTATCATCGCTTTATACCACTTATTGCTGAGATCTTAACACCAATTTATGGCCATATAAAAAACAGTAACAAATTGCGAAATACATCAAGAGATTTTATATTGACAGAAAAATACAACAAATTTTCATTGAAACTAGGAATGCATTGGCGTTAGCTACGTTGGTGCAGTTTTGCATCAATACAATGGAACCTTTAAGAAATATGGGAGCCTTTAAGTTTCTTTTCTAAGAAACTGCAGCCGGCTGAAACGCAATATTTTGATTTCGATCGCGAGCTATTAGCAATACCTATATCTATCGATAAAACGATTTAGGGCTATGGTAGAAGGAAGAACATTCTTTGTCTTTACAGACCATAAACCGCTTATATTTGCGATTGCTTCAAAAACGGAGTGCAGTCCACGACAAATCCGTCATTTGAAATTCATAGCACAATTTACTACGAATATTCGCCACTTATCAGGGGTCGCGACAATCTGGTTGCCGACTATCTCTCCAGACCTACAGTAATTGATTGTTTCGAAATATTGATTACTGGTTTGGACGTTGAATGTCTTATACAGCTACAAGAAGAAGGAGACAAAGAACTCCGTATCATTGACCATCCGTATAATTGACCATCAAACAATGCGAAAATGAAGCAGGGTTAAAAGTGTGGTGCGAAATTTCTACAAATGTGAAGCGCCCATACATTCCAATAAAAATGAGGCGGGAAATTTTCGACAATTTACACAATTTGTCTCACAGTGGTGTTCGTGCCACACGCAAGTTTATTGCGTCAACATTTTTTTGGTCCAAAATGAATACCGACTCAGCAACTTGGGCAAAAACATGTCTAGAGATGTTTAGAGAAATTTCGAGAGAGATTCGAGCATGTTCAAATTGGTTTAGTAGATCCGTTACCACTTTCGTATGGTAACGTTTATCAATTAACAGTCATTGACAGGTTCACGCGTTGGCCGGAAGCCTATCCTATGACTACCAATTTGGCGGTTACAGTAGCAAAAACTTTCGTAACTCAATATGTCGCACGATCCGGGGGTTATCAGATGAGAAATATTTATCCGAGTGCAATCTATGTAAACTACTAATTTTGGAAACATCGACCAGTTACTATGAAATTATTTCAAGCAATTTTTTTCTTCTACAAAGTAACATTCGCCCCTGATTAATATACTAATATTTAACTCTCCTCATTATTTTCACTGATCAATGTAAAAAATCATAATAAATTCAGTAAAACCTCTAAACGTTCTAATTTGAGTTCTCTTAATTTGTATTGTACCAAACGGAATTTATTTTATGATTTATGCCAAAAATATACCACAAAAAGCAAAGAAAGGTGCAATCCATCATCGAGAAATATGTAACTCCACCATTTCAAAAAAAAAATTTGCGCACACGCATTATGTTTTGCGCTAAAAATACACACAAAAAAACAAATCTGCAAATCTGGTTTCAATTAGTGTATACTATATAGTAGAGATCGAGTACAAAATATTTTTTCATAACTGCACTGAACAAAAACAAATAAAAATGTAATCGCGTATTACAATGTGCCCACAAACTGTTTATTTATCGTATTTCTATATATTTACCAAAGTGCGCGATCTTCACGTTCACTATATACACCATCTTTGAATTCAAGATCAAGATAACAATAATATACATATGTAACATCAATTATATAAACAAAAACATATGTTTTTATTAAACAACAACAAATAACAAAAAACTAATATTTTTTTAGGTTTTTCAAATTTCAAACAATCGCGTTATTTAATGAAAAAATATTTTATTTAATTCGTATAATTAAATTAAAATAATAGCATACATTGTTTTATTAATAATGATTATAATTATTATTCTAAGAAATTCAATTTAATATTTTTTAATATTAATACTCGGTTAATTAATTAATAAAAACAAAAAAATTTTTTTTAATTAAATCGAAAGAGCCTTAAACTGTAGTTGATCGTACAAAACTGTATATATACGTATATCGATCTATAAATACAACATGACTAATTATAATATCGATTAATCCTCGATCGTATTATATTTTGTACGAGTATATTTATACATAATGTATATACGTAAAAAAAAAATACGATCAATAAAAGAAGATCATTGTATGTTCTAAGACACGCGCTGCTTTTTATTATTATTCTTGTGTTCTCGCATCGTACAAAACAAACATTTAACATTTTTTTTAAATTTTTTTTTGTTTATACGATCGCGGGACTTTAGGAAGTGTTAGTTGAGAAATGTGTGCAATAATTTTGTTTTTGGGGGAAAGTTTTTCTTTCTTCTTATTAAACGCGATCTTGTTTGATCTCTTTTTTAAAATCACTAAATATACATACATACATACAGAGAGAGACGCGCATTAAAAAATTACCATATGATTTTCGCGCTATACAAACAAACGTATACGTACTAAATAAATATTGTGAGATCGTTAAAATACAAGCGAAATTAATAACAACAAAAAAAAAGAAAAACGATCGAACGAAATTTAAAAATTGAACAAAATTGCGCCTTGCCTGGTTAATTATAAAAAATGGTAAAATAAGATTTTTCTACTTTTCTTAATTATTTTATATAAATCTTCTGTTTATAGATTATTTTCAATTTAATTAATGACTAATTTATTGCTAACGATTTGTTTATAGAGTCGTTTATATGTACAATCAAAACATGTATAAAGTTGTTAAGGAATGGGTAGATGTGTAATGTGTATACAATAAAATCAGGATCATTTACAGATTTTTTTTTTTTTTTTTACGTATGTACATCACACATCTTACATGTTTTTTATGGTTGGTTGTTTATTTACTTTATCTTAGAGGTATAGATTAGTAGTCGTAACTATTGAAGAAAAAAACAATTATGAGAAAGGGTTCATTTTTTAAAACGTGTTTAAATCAACAAAACTTTTTGTTCAGTGTAAATATTTATGCTGCAAGCGACACATTTTTCGGGTTGATCCTTTTTTAGGTGATTAAACTATCATCGGGGAATACTAATATTTTTTTTTGTTTCTGTTTCGACGCGTTATCTTTCAGATTAATTTAATTATATAATTAAAATGATTTTGTAATAATTTTGATTGGATAATTCGTCTACGTCACGCCATAAATCCCTTTGTGGAAAAACCGAGTTTTTTAAACGTTGATCAAATTAGGGTTTTATCATGTCGATATAGGGAGATTACTTCCCAAATGTCATTTATTTTTTGGCTGATCGCTTAATTTTAAATGTTGTAGATAAATTCGAAAAATTTGATGAATAATTTCGGTTGAGATTTCGACCAATACGGGCGTTTGAGTAAGCTAAATTAATGAGATAAAGTGATATGGGATAAGGAGAACCCACAGTTTGGAAAATAGAGATGAACATTTTCAAATTTTTCCGAAATTAAAACGTTAAAAGAATGAAAGATTGGAGGCGGGCACAACTGGTGACAAAGGCGTCCCAAGACGTTTCAAGCAAAACCACCGCTGTGGATTTTAAGATACAGTATAGAGCAGTATTCGCAAATACATAATTGGTTATTGGCGTGCCAATACAATTATTTCTTTAAAAATTATTTTTTTTGCGTGCCAAACTAATTCCGTAGAATATTTTTTTTTTTTTATAATATGTGAGTTAACCTAATCGCATTTCTCTGGTATTTTTTTTACAACTTTTGGTTCAACGCTTCTTCATTAAATTGATATGCAAATTCAAATGAATAAATTTTTTTCATTTCAGAGACGTCCTGGTTTCTCCGGACATATTCTGGGTTTTCAAACTTCTGCGGGCGCCCGGCAGAATGTATTATCTTGTCCTGAAAACTCAGAGGAAGGACAGGAAAATAATAATTTACATATAATTTAAATATTTTAATTAAAAAATCATACTGCAGCCCAAACGATCTAGCCCAAAAAATTCTTTAATCATCATCATTATTTTAGATTTTGAACTATTTATAGAATCGGCGTAATATCTCAAATAAAAAATTTCACAAAAGCACCTCGATAAGTATGTTATTTCGTTTGGTGCTGGAGGTGGCAAAAATTGACCACATTGGCTGTATATGGAAAACAAAAATTGGTAAATTTAATTTTGGAATTATGATATCGACCGTAACACCATTAATACGAGTAATGTTCTAAAATATTTTTTGCCGTTGAGCCATATAATTTATAAATTCTGATCTCAGCCCAACCTTAGGACCGAAAAAATCCTTCAGGCCATGTAATAATAGGTTTTATATTTGGAACTATTTTTAATAACAACAAAGTATTTCAAACATAAAATTTCACTAAAACTCATCAACAAATTAACTTGTTCTATTTGATGCTAGAGTTAAGAAGATAGTCTGACTTGGCTTAGTATATACAAATAAATTTGGTGAACATAATTCTTGATTTAAGATATCGGCTCAAGCATGATGATATGGCCGAAGGAATTCTTCAGAGCCGGAATTTTTTTAATTTTATATTAGGAACTACTTAAAGAATCGGCTTTACATATCAAATCTCAGATGTAAAATTTTATTAAAATAAATCCACAAACTTGCCATCTAGTTCGGTCCTAGATTGATTGTTCATGTAAAAAATTATTGGTGAAACAATTTTTGAGTAATGGTACCATAATATCAGCGTAGAGGTGTTCCGCAATATTCCATGAATTTGGCTCTTATTTTATCTAAGAAATCCGACTAAAATGGTATAATCCCAAAAATTCTTCAGAGCGTGAATATTTCGATTTTATACTAAGGAACTAGGTTAGGTTAGGTTAGGTTTGGGTGGCGGTCCACCAGGACCAGGCATAGACACAAAAAGGTCCGTAGCCATACCACAAATTAAAAATTTTTCCTCCAACTCATTGAAACCACTTTGAGCTTGCTATGAAGCGCTGGATACTCCTGACGTCCTTCTCGCTGAGCTCCGCCAGGTCGTTGAACAGGTGTGCCCCTAGAAAATTCAGTCTGTTTCGTGCCAGACGAGGACAGGTGCAAAGAAGATGAAGTACTGTCTCTTCCTCCTCTTCGTCTTCGCAACTACGACAGTAGTCATGTGAGAAGAAACCAAGTCTACTTGCATGTCTGCCTATGAGACAGTGCCCCGTAATCACTCCAACAACCACACTGATCTGACTCCGCTGAAGTGAGATCAGCTGTTTGGATCTCGCCAAGTTCAACTTTGGCCAGATTTGCCGAGTTATTACGCATGAGGTACTATTTGACCATCTGTCATTCGTCAACTTACTGGCTTCCTCCTGAAGCAGCAGTTTACATACCGCAAGAGGAATTTCAATATCCTTTTTGCTGTTTGAAATGTGGTCCGTTGTACCACGTCGAGCCAGTTCATCGGCTTTCATGTTCCCCGTACTAACGAAATGTCCTGGCACCCATATGATATGGATGTTGAACTGATCTGTCATCTCGTTAAGAGATGAGAGACAGCTCTGGACTACTTTCGACGTGAGAAGGTGTGATTGAAGCGCTTTAATGGCTGCCTGACTGTCCGTATATATGCGAATATCACTAGTCGATATTACATTATACCTCAACCAGTCCACAACTTCCTTTATCGCAGTTACCTCAGCTTGAAAAATGCTGCAGTAGTCAGGGAGACGAAAGGAGAGGTTTAACATGAGTTCCTCGCAGAACACCCCAGCCCCTACTCCTCTATCCCGTTTTGAACCATCAGTGAAGAAGTTCAAAACTCCTGGTTCCAAAACTGTATCCATCATCCAGTCCTCTCTAGATGGTGTAATAGTCCGGAACTTTCTATCAAAAGATAGTGACGGGACAGTATAGTCGGTGGTCTTGGGAAGCCCTTTGTTACAAAGTATAGATGAGTGCCCTGTGTTATTACAGGTCCACATTAAGGTGGATTTCAGTCGTATGGCAGTGCTAGCTGCCCACTGTTTTCCCATGATATCTAGAGGAGTTAGAAATAGCAGAGTCTCCAGTGCCTGAGTGGATGTGCTCCTCATTGCACCACTGATCCACAAAGAGATTGTTCTCTGAACTTTTGTCAACAACTTTAGGTTGACAGTTTTGTCCAGAGCAGGCCACCAAACTGTTACCCCATACAGAAGAATGGGTCTAACTACTGCTGTGTATAGCCAAAGGACCATGTGGGGATCCAGCCCCCAACCTTTCCCAATTGCATTTTTGCAGGAGTATAGCGCTACCGTAGCTTTCTTTACCCTTTCCGTAATATTCGGTTTCCAGTTTAATTTACTGTCTAAGACGAGACCCAAGAACTTTGCTTCACCTGTAAAAGCCAAGTTGAAACCATTTAAAGTAGGAGGATCGACATGAGGAATTTTATATTTCCTAGAGAAGAGAACCAATTCGGTTTTCTACTAAGGAACTACCTACTTACAGAATCTTCCTGCCCCAAACGGAACTTTTCAAATAGTTCACCAATTCCATTATAAATTGGTATCTGACTTAAATAACAAATTTTATGATAAATGAATTGGTTTCAGCACATCCAAATGATGAATCAAGGTGGCGGCTTTTGAAACTTTTCTAGAAGAGATTCAACTACAAATCTGTTTTCTAACCAGTGGATGGTCGTCGCCACCAAACTAATTTTTTCTTTTTTTTTATCAAACACATAACGAAATTCGAGACTTTAAAACTGTCCTGCTTTTTTTAAGTCAAAATTTTCCACTTTTTGAAATTTATTCAGATTTCGTTCAAGTTTAGTAATTTTTGGCCTGGTCTTCCTAGTGAAAATTCTATTGGCTATCCGTTTCTTGTAACTAATACCAACGCATACCCCGAACCAAGCCCTGAACTTAAACTAAATAAGCCAATGAAGAAAATCTAATAAAAATATATCGCAAAATGTATAAATGGATTTCAGGCATGAAACGTGTGACACTAAAACTACCTCCGAAATTGTTGAATTTCGACCAAAAGCAGTGGCGAAGTGCAGAAGTTGCTGAATGAAGTCAACGATGATCCAAAACTGCTCAAACGGGTCATAACTGGCGATAAAACAGGAGTTTACGAATATGACTTCAAAATTATGGCTCAATTGTCCCACTGAAAGCTTCCTAAAGACTCAATAAAAAAGAAGCTCGTCAAGAAGCGTAACACAAGTTCTTAGGTCGTTCGATTAATAAGAAGTACTTCAATGAAGTTATACGCTGTTTGTATGAAGCGATCCGAACGAAACGTCTGGATTTGTGGAGAAACAACTTAGCCCACTATACCACGATAATACACCTGCTCACACTTCTCTGCTTGTTAGTAAATTTTTGGCCAATATCGATATCGTTATGACACCAAAACTGTATACCCTTTTCGACAGCCAACAATAAACGGTTCACAATATGATTCAAAATGCTAAGAAAATGCAACCTGCGAAATTGTAAAATTTGACGATTTTTGGTCAAGCCATGTATTTTATCACCGAGTAATTTTCTTTCGGGCTTTCCTTGTTTGTTAAAAATATTTGATATTCATTCCAAAGGTGGTTATATGACCAAATTGCTTTTACGGATTCCCATTTTCCAGCATTTCAATACATATTTAGGCTTTATCAAAATTCTAGAAACGTCTTTTCCATTGTTAAACGTCTTTTCCATTGTATAACTGCAAAAAAGGTCGATTTTTTAAAATTCAAAAATTTTTTGACGTGCCGGAAAAAAATTTAAACGTGCCAATGTACTGGTTGAGTTGTATAATTATGAATTCACATTCGTTCACAACATAAATTGTTTTTTCTCATATTTATGTATCATCCGAGGCTTTATGCAGTCCTACGCAAAACTCTGCGACTCGATAAAAATTAAGCCTACCGTTTTTTAGGAAGGAATCACCAAGTTGGTATCGCATAGTTATATTTTGTTTTAGTTCACATCTTGATACAAGGTGTGATTTCTGGAAATTACCCGTATAAAAAAACTGTTTAAGTATCTTTTATAATATACCAGCACAATGGGGTTATTTGACTGTATTAATATTCTTGACCTTCAGGTCAATTTTCAAGGTCATTTGAAGATCAAGGTCATTTTTAAAATGGGAGAACATATTTCTGACACCAGATTCGAAATGAGAGGGACATTTTACAGGAATATATGAAGGAAATATATTTTAGTTATAATGTTTATGATTAGCTATGAAAATTAGAAAAAGTAAAACAATATAAATTATAAAAATTAAGAATTTATGTTTTTTTTAAATTTTCATAACAAATCATAAGCATTATAACTAAAATATATTCCTTTGGGTGACCTTGGAAGGTCACAGAAAATACATATTAGGACTTCAAATTTCACGTTTTTTTTTCGAATTCAGTGTCAAAAATAGAGTTCATATTTAGAAAATAGCCTCAACCTTCAAATGACCTTGAAAATTGACTTGCATTGTCCTTGACAATTTTCGTCCAAACCATTTTTTTGTAGTAGGGGTATTTTAATAGATATTTAGATCCGTCGATTAAAATTGGTTACTCTGTATGTAATGCATTTATCTTACTGGTCGTAAGTGATCCCATGTCATTCAACGTGTTTATAAAACGGCGAGAGAGTAAAATTGAGGGTTGTTTCCTTAATGAGCGAGCCTACTGAGAAAACCATGTACTAAAATAAAAAAAAGGCCAGGAAAGCCAGAACAACCCTACGATTCTGTAAAGTATACAATATAATGTAGATATCTAGTCCGTTCGTAAAAAATGTTGAGTGTTGGCCGCCCCTCAATTTTTTTTTTTAAATGTTGTAATATTGTGTTTAAAAATGTTTAAATATTGTAAAAACTTTTTCGTTTAATATTCATTAATATTTAAAAAAAATTAGCAATCCATCATCACGGGAGGTTTAATAACTAGTTAATTAACACGATCGGCTTATAAACCACAAATCCACAAGTTTATCTACAATACAAAACGCTTACTTTTAATAACAAGTCATCAATTTATAACGCTGCGGCATTAAACTTCAAATACTATTAAATTTTATTTTACAAGTCAATAAATTATTCGCGACTTTAGCTATTCGTCGCATTGTTGTTTTTTTTTGTTTTGTATTGTTTGCATGTTGAGACACAAAACAGACAGCATTGAGACGCGTCTCTAACTACATTCATAATGATAAGTATATGCCGCATACAATACAAAAAAAAAACCTAAAAATACATCTTGTTGTGTTGACATCATATTTTAATAATTAAGATTTCAAGATCTCCTATATACAATATATGTATAAGTTATTTGCGTTGTTTGTAAATATATACGAGTACTAAAACTAGAACCACAACCAGATTTTTTTTTTGGCAATTAGTTTTCTTGAGATTTAATTAATAAAATGATTTAATCCGCAACAAAAACATAAATTTTAGACAGCGCGAAGATCTAGAGATTCTAGACAAGCACAGATTTGATTTTATGACTTGTTAATTATTACATTTTTAGATTTATTTTATTGATTTTAATTAACAGATTCTGAAATCCTTTGAAACAGATAAATTATAAATCGTTAAAGTCATTATTTAGTGTAGACTCTCTAAATCTACAAAAAAAAAAAAAATATAAATTTAAACGCATATTTTGAATTTTATTGTTGACATATTTTATTTTTATATACATAATTGTTGTTATAGTAGTTTAGAATGCATGCGACGAATTGAATGGACCAGCATACACGAGATATATTTTGTGAAGATTTATACATAATATTCAAGAACATTATATTACAATGACGAATCAGTGAAGTATTGTAGTAAGTTGTGCGACAATTGAAATGACTTGAATAGACGACGAATATTTTTATTATTATAATTATTACCATTATTACATACAACAACAATAACAGACTAGACATACACTGATATTTGTAATTTATTTAAATTTATGAAAAATGGTTTGAGAAACTTTAAAATTTTTTATTTTTATTTTATTTTTTAAAGATCGTGATTTTTATTACAAGCGCGTAGCACTCACTATAAATATTTTATCTCCATTGTGTGGTGGTGCTGCTGCTTGTTGGTGATTTATTTTATTTTGTTATTTTTCACATGATTAGTTTTTCCAAAAATAACAACAAGATATATAACAGACAGACAGACAGACAGAATATTGCAATAAAAGATAACCCTTGATCGCCAATTAAAATTTTTAATGATTTAATGATGTACTGTACTGATTATGGTTTTTGTATACACCGATCTAATAAAGGGTTATAGAAAGTCAATGTAATTAATACATTTTTCTATTTTGACGATTAACATTTTTTTTGTGTTTGTTTTTGAAGCGGTTAAGTCGCTTGTTTTTAGTTTCAGCATATTAATTAGATTATAAAACAAAAAAAAAAGTAATCAGATTGTTTTTTTGTGTTTTTAGTTTTGTGTCTGACATGACTGGAATAAATAAATTTGTCAAATATATAAGAGGCTATAGGTGGAGAATAAATTACTTTCTGTCTCACAGTTTTCTATGCTTTATTACGCATAAGTGGTTTATTTGTTGTACATTTGTTTTTTGTAAGATGTTGGTAATTGATAGGCTTACTGTGTCTAAATGTCTTAATTAGATAGTTAATGTTATAGGTTTACTGCAGACTTGTGAGAAAAAAATATTTATTAATGATGATTTGCTGTTCCTCAGTGCAGTTGTCCTCCAAATTGCTAAAATTCATCATCAATTGGAATCTATCAGCAGAAGTCATCCCGAATTTAATTCAAAATGTCTTTAATTATTTAAACATTACTCCCAACAAATACAGATAATTTCTACTAGTGTTGCTTTGCTATGGGGGACAAACCGGAAGGGTTAGATATTTAAATATGTGCCTTTTCTTACTTGTTACTTTTTTCAAACCTCTGCGCACTCAATGTAGGTACAATCAAAAATCGTTATTTGTTCTTTGTTTTACAAACAACATTATTTTCATACTAATTAGCCAAAAATGAAATTGTACAAAGTTACCAACTTAAAATATTAAAATTTTAATTCGATTTGAAATATTTTTAATTTTGTTGTTTGTGGACACAAACTGTAGTTTAGAACTGCTACGTCGTTAAAGCGATTAGGTTGTATGTGTTGTATCGATTGGACGCCCTAGTCTTAATAAATATGCAGATAATTATCGAAATAAAGTTGAATCATAGTTTCTTCCGAAGATCACTTGTGGATTTTTTTTTTTTTAGTTTTTAACTTATTCTATATCAACTTTCCATCATTCCCTATCAATTTCATGCTATTTATATTATGGAATATGTACAAGGTTGCTAGCTTTTTACGTTAACCAACTAATCTAAACTTTTCGGTTAATCAATTCGATCATTACCGAGAGTAAAATTTGTTTGAAATTATTTATTAAATTTTGGTGAAACAAATAATTTTTTTCAAGAGAATTTGAATTAGCATCGAATTTTCAGTTATTGTAATCCATTAACATTTCAATTTCATCTCCTCTCGTTTTTCGAGCTACAAAAATGCTTTATGTATGTATGCGTTACGAGAGCTCAAAATGTCTTACATAATCCATCAGTCGTTATATTTATGTATGTATGCGTTACGAGAGCTCAAAATGTCTTACATAATCCATCAGTCGTTCCAATTTTCGGGTTTAGTGGTTTTACATTTTGTTTTTTCAATAATGTTGAACTTTATTCATTGCAATTGAGATTATACATCTTAATGCATCGGTACATCGATATTTTCGATATGTTATGATTTTTTCGAGGTTTTTATGCTTAATCGTGATTGGTTTGCCACTGAGTGTAATGTAGCCGATATTATTAAAGATTTTCCGATTATTTATATGTAGCTTAGTGTTGAATTAAGTATTACGCTCTGTTTTTTGATCTAACGACAGAGTATATCGACGGATTTTGATTATTGTTAAATAAAAATATATTTTACTATCAATTAGACAAGGTAAATTTGCCTGAATGGTTATTTTTCGCCTTTACTAATACATAACTACTTTGTTGTTGTGGTTTTTAGGACAAGTTAGCACACAGTTTATTTGTATTAGTTTAGTAACGTTTAGTAACTCCAGTTAGCTTTGTATGGAAAAACATGCGGATATAATGTCAACAGTGTTTTAAAAATTCGGTGCCATGTCCCCAATTTTGACTACAGTTCCACCAAATTAATGTTTCGACCACATTAATATCGATCTAATCGGACCATTTCTTCAATCAAACGTCTTATAATCATCGACCGTTACTTTAAGGTCAATTTCGGGATGGTTTGTACGCTTCAGACCGCAACAAACCAAGGAAGGCGGTTTGAGTTACTATTAACACCTGAGAACAACCAGTTATCATCTTCAATCAAACAGGTTGCTATAAATACCCGCGAATAATGTTGTTTTTCATGCGAATATTTTATTTGTAAAAAATCGTTGCCGTTAAAGAGGCGAAAACAAGGGAAAAGTAAAAGTTTTTTTGTACACATGTTTTATTTATACATCGACAGTAGATGGACAGATATTAATGAACAAAACCAGTTGCAAGTGGCTCGACGAAATTTCTCTAAAAATTTCTCTACCATCAGCCAAGCTATAAGAATTTGATTAACCGAATTACTCAGCTCCATGAATGCAGAAGCAACACCAATGGTATATGAGTTACGGCGCTACTTGGGAATTACGAGTGAAATTTTTGTTTGTTAAAATTTTGAAAATATTAAAAATAAATACATTTTGAAACTCTAATCATAATCACCCTGGGCATCCAGATATTCCTTTAAAGACTATATGAAGTTTAAAACATTTACTCTAGTAATCAGGTCTGACATATCAATGACATCCGTTGAAATCTGTTAAAATTTGTTTTTCTGTACTCTAAATTTTAAGAGTGCTCGAATAATATCGAAAATCTAAGAAAATATCGAATAACATCGCAAAATCTGTTGTAACAGGCGACGCTCAAATCAATGCTTGAATAATTTCGAAATTCTCCAAAACTCTCGACTAATCCCATTACAGTAATGTTTTATGGAATAATGAGCCTGAAGTCAAATAATTGTTTGTTTGTTGTTATGTTCCAAAGTGATTTAATTTTAGTATTATGATTAGAGGAAAAGGAATGGCAATGAAGCAGTGCAAGAAAAATGTAAGAAAACAACTAAGACCACTTGCAATTATAACCTCAAAGTCTCCTGCTCCAAGCTGTGTGAATTGTCGCTTTTAAGCGGTTTTCTAAATCAAAACCACTGAAAACTGTTTGGTGCGGCGCGAAAGGACCACAAAAAAGATCGTGTTTGTGCAAAATTTTGCCATTTGGCGTTTTGAAGAAGATAGAGTACGGTTGAAATCTTGAATCACAACATAAACATGTCTAGGATTCCATCATATTATTGCAGAAGTAGCATCTCGAAAGAATATTTCAAAAAGTCTCTAACTGTACACAAAGCTAACTACAAAAATAAAAATGGCGTCTACAATTTGGCCGCATGTATAACGTAGCTAAAAAGATTTGTACCACTTTGTGTGGGATGAACTTCTAGAAACAGAATGCTGCTTTTTGTGCCCGCAAATAATAAAATGAAAGTCAAGACATAATGAAGATAAAACTTGAATTAAAAATTTGCTTGTTTGATAGGTTTTCGAGCATTTGGCTACTTAGTAAGAGTATGATACTGTTTATGGAACGTCTAAAAATTTCTGGGGAATTTACTTCGAATATCAAAATCCTTCACATGGTCCTGAGCAACAACATTTCACTTTTTTTGAGAAGTCAACACACTACCAAGCCAGGTTGGTTTTAAGATTAAAAAAGCTGGCTTTGTGAGACAGTCATTCCTACACAGGGCCGGCTCTTTAGTGTATTCGAAAAGTGCAAGGCATTTTCTAGGGGCGCTACATTTAATTCATATACGTATTTGAATTTTGTGTTTCGAAAAAAAAAATCCAATGTAAGTGGATCGGGGCCGAATAGGGTCAATAAATAATATTAACGGTGGAAATACTACTGCTTATACGAGGTTTGATCAAAATATGGTTCAAATTTTTCAAATCGTGTACAACATATTATTCATGCCAGGCTCCTATAAAGGGGGTGGGGTATAGGGTTCGGTCTCTCCATATAAAGATGCAAATATACCTTCTAAAAATTAAAGCATTACCTACAGCTTTAAAAATGGTGACTTGGTTGACTGAAGGTGCCCTGCGAACAAATTGATTTTTTTTTGTTCTAATAAACCAAAGCCAGCCCCGGTGGCACAGTTGTTAGCATGCTTGCTTTAAGCTCCGGAGGTCCCGGGTTCGATTCCCGGCGGGTGATGAAAAAATCACGGCTGGTTTAATGTAAGGATCAACGAACTAATCACTCATTATCCGTTGTAAAAATGATTACGAAACTTCAAAAATGAAGCGGCCAAATCCCTCCATGGGATGTAGCGCCAGCGAAAAAAAAAATAAATAAATAAATAAACCAAAGAGGACATTCAAACGTTAATAATTATTTGCCTTTAGCTGTTAGTAGAATAGCGGCAACAATTCAACGTGTGGTGTAATGCCTTTATGTGCACTCTGGACAAAGAAATTATTTGCGCCTTTTACAATTAATATAAATTAATTACAACGAAGTCGTTCGTATTTTTAGTTTTCTTCTAATAACCAAGCCCATTTTCTGTTAAATTAAACTCTTCCCCAAGAAAAACGATTTTGAAAAAATTAAAGTTTTGAATGCCAAAAGGTTTACAAATTTCATAAATCTAAACTAATATTCAAATACCAAGAAGTTTAAAATTTTTAAATCTCTACTTATTAACAGATTGATAATTTTAAGAGTATTAACTAAAGAAAATTAAACAAGTTATCTAATTTTAAGATGCCAACAATCTTCAGAATATTAATTACTACAGTGATAGATAATTGTTAAAATATTCATTTTAAAATTTAAAGAATTTCAGTCATTTTATAACACCAGGAATTTTAAGTGTTTCACGAATATCAAATTTTTTAAGAAACAAATTTTAAAAATTTTAAAACTTCAAGAATTTTTAAAATTCTAGAATTTAAATAAATGTTTTAAGAAATTTAATTCGCCTGAAGTTAGCAGTTGTTATAATTATTTTTGGATAGATGGGGACCTCTGACTGTCTGTAAAACATGTGTTCATTTGGTTACGATCTTTGGGCCAGAATGAGAAATTTTTATATACCAAATTTCGAATGAAAATTTTTATTACAAATGTTTAATTTTACAGAATTGGAACTAAATTAAAGAAATTTGTGACCAAATATTTCAAAAATTTGAACAAATTTAAAAAATTCGAGGAATTAAATCTTTTAAACAGTTCAAATTTCTAAGAATTTGAAAAAATTTAAGAAGTTGAAGAATTTCATGAAATCAAAAATTTTAAGCAAATTGAAAATTTTTTTGTAATTAACAAATTTTTAAGAATTCTGACAAATTTTAAAAACAAATTTCTTTTATATTTAAAATTTACAAATTAACAGATAACCAAAGTTTTAATAGTTTTAACAATTTTAATTTCTCACGTTCAAGAATTTCAGGCAGTTCCAAGTTTTAAATGCCCATTAAATATTAAGAGTTTAAAGGAGACAGTTTTACTTGATTTTGCAATTCAGGGACCTAAAATATTTTGAATATACATACTCAAAACTAATTGGATATTGCATGGATGTGCATAAGCCACCTAAGAGCCAGGCACTGTTCTATAACTCTAGAATCCATAAAAATCTCGTTTCCTGAAAGTGTTAACTAAATATTTTGTATATGAACAGATTAAATATATTTTTAAATGGTAAACCGCTGCTTCACACACTAATGAATGTATCAACATTATATTATAAACCGTTTTTAATAAAGTTTCCGATTACGTTACCACTATACATAATATAAGATATAACCGTACGTGGGTTGCGGGTGAATGAAAATTAATATGGGCCGATTTTTCTATTTCGGCATACGTGCGTGGGTTTTGTTTAGTGTTGTTGGCGCTCAATTTTTCTTTTCACATAATGCGTTTCGATTTTTCATTAGTAAATCGTCTTGATGCTAATATATTTATCTAAATACTAAATCAAAACAATTTATACAGCATGTAGGTGCTTACTTGACGTATGACTCAAATAGTATGTATACTTTTGTGTATTTAGCGAAATTTCAATTTCGTTTTCAACTTACTATATTGTCTAATTACGTCATGTACAAAAAAATTTACTTACCCAAATTAATTTCAATATTTTGGTGTGTTGCGGTAGATAATCCACTTGTGCTACTGCTACCACTACTACCACTTTCACTACCACTACTAGTATCACGTTTTAATAAAGGTAATTTTCCTGCACTACCCAAATTCACAAAAATTAATAAACAAATCAATGCAATTGTATTAAGGTTTTTAAATAGAGGCCCAATGGCCAACAAAACTTTGTGCTTCAAATACATGATTTAATTAATTAAAAATAATTATCTAATTTTTGAAACCATAATTATATCCGCATATGTTAAATCTGAAACGAGACAAAAAAAAAATAAAAATTATTATTATTTGAGATAATCGTGGGTTTTCCATATACTGTTAGTTAACACCTCACTACTCTGTGAAGACTTGTTATATAAGTAGGATGGACAATTTTTTTAGTTTTACTATTATTTGTACATATGATGACATTGAACTTGAAAATAAAGTTTTATTTTAACCCATATCCACTTTGCGTAGACACACACACACACTCATGTACTTAACAGATGTTGTTGATCTTTTGAGTGTACGTAATATGATGATCGCGCGCAAAAAAAACGATAGATCATCTTAATTTTAGGTGTAATTACTATATTTATAATAAACATTGACTTTATGGCGACTATATTGTTATTTTAATTAGAACATGATCGTTTACGACCTACACAATACACGATCGCAGGATCACATTTTTTTTTGTTTTTTTGGGTTATTATGTATTTCTTAGAAATGGCGCGCGCTTGATGACGGTGACAAATTTTCTTAGAAGATTTTAGAGATTAAAAATGAAATAAATCAATTTTTTGTCCCACTGTGTAGTGTTGATTTATTATAGCACACATTTAGTAGCATGCATGCGGTTTGGAGCAAATTAAGTGATCATCTATATGTGCAAACATTGTCAACAGTAATAATAATCAAACACAAGGTTGTTTATATGAATAAATTTTGTGATTTTTGTTATTGTTTTATTAATTATTTAATTGCAAGTTTTTAATTAATTTGACGATTCGCGAATTCGAACACAGTACGCCTTTTTATTTTGTGATGTGATTCAAGTTCCTTATAATCATAAATTGTATATTATTTAACCACACGCATAAACAAATCACATAAAACCAATGTTTCAACACCTACCTAGCGATATTGTATAAGTACACATAAATTATGATGTAAGACTAAATCCAATTAAATTAAAAAAAACGAAATTGATTTAATATTATTTAACATTTTTTCTCGTTTACTACTCGATCTCCATTTTATAAAAAAAAAAATTATTTTTTATGATCGACTACTGTTTTGTAAAATTTAAAACGTAAAAATTCACCTGTTTGTTGTTCCCAAACCAATAAATTTACAAGTTTCTATATAGATAAAGATCAGCAGTGATCACTGATCACATATAGGATTTCGACAGATTTTCTAAAGATTTAAAATGAATGATAAAAACACGTGCCATTTTTGTATCCTTTCTCCTCGGTTTTCGTTATTTATTGATTTAGGAAACTAGACACCTGTTTAGAAATCTAATGATCGAGAAGGATCATGAGAAAAATATTTTTTTGTATTTTTCTTTTATAAGAAATGGTCAATTTAATTTATATGCACGATCGACCACATGTTGATCATAATTTTTATCCTTTTTATGATTATCAAAGGGATTAAAACATTAAATCATGATCTTTTTAGTATGTAGATTGTAGATGGTGGCTATACAATTTAGATTTAATAAAATTGAAAAGGGTGTCTCTTTCTATTAATTTACATGATAATTCAATTATGTGGGATTATTTTATTTATTTATAGTCTCTAGACACTGGTATGAAAAATGATGGCGATCAATCAAACGACATAATGTTTTTAAGAACCATAATGGTTATGATTCATATTTTAATATTTCGATCGATATATATAGTGAGTGAGTTGGTGTAGGTTCAATGAACAGACGGAACGAGATATATTTTGCGAATTATATTGATTAGACTTGATCAGATGTAGCGATCTCCATAACATATTATTTTGGTAACATCTTAATCTCAAATAATGAAGCAACGCGATTGTTGTCTGCTAAATATCAAGGCCTTAAACCAAAAAAAAATCGTCTAACCTATAATAATATCATCTTTCATTGAATAGATTTTTTTTAACAAAACCCAAATAAATCCATCATATACTTATCTTAACAAAATTACTTCAGACATCCTCAATTCCATTCAATTATTAAGATACATAATATACATGCAGAGCGATAAGTACATACAAAATTATATCCAATTAAAACATCACAAAATTTTGTGGTTTAGCTTGTGTATAGTCGCTTATCACATAATATACAAAAATTAAAAGATTTATAAAAATATTTTTAATTTTTTGTGATGGATGAACGCAAATTTTATAAATTCTCTCAAATCATTTAAACATAAATCATCTTCAAGAGTCGTACACGCATATTATGTATCTTAATTCTGTATAATTTTGATGACAAAATTTTTTGTTTTTTTATTAGATTCCCACATTGTGCATATTGATGTTGATAAAATTTGTCATATTGTATATTATAAATCGCAAACTGCAAAGATATGGATTATTTATTTATATAGCATAAAAAGGAGATGATTTCCGATGATAGGTTCATATCAAACATGTGGTTTTAATAAAGATATATCTGTTCTGTTGTACTAACAATGTGCTCCGGCACCAAAGAGCCAATAATTCAATCAACAATTGAAAAATAAAAAAAAAATAAAAATTCTCGTGCTTTTCATGTCAAAAATAAATAATTTTCTACTCGCGATCATCTTCATAATTATACACCACGATGAAGATGAATGACACTTTGACCCATAAAAAAATCAAAAGAAAATCTCGTAAAATAGATTTATGATTTAATATTTTTGGTTTTATATAATATATAAAATAAATTATTTAAAAAAAAAATTGTTATGATGTCAATGCTCGCGGTTTTGTTGATATAATAAAAATGAAGATCATTAAGACCACCCATTTTATTTATTTATTTATTTTTTTTAGATACTAATTTTTCCATAATTTTCATTTATGTTTATTATGCGAGACATTTTAATGATCACCGCAGCTTAATTGAATATAACAAAAATCTATACATTATATCATTATTATACTCGATCTTGACATTGATCGCACATTTTATTTTTTGTTTGTTAACGATCACAGAAAAATTTAAAAAATTTCTCAAGTGGATCGCGATATTTGCTAATAACTTTTATTGATCGATTATATAACAGAATTTTCATAAAAAAAAAATATTTTCTCGATCTTCAGAATAGAGTGTGAATATCGATTCGAATATATACATAATATGTACATATACAGTTTTAGTACGTTTTGCACTTAACAATCCCCAAGCATTTTAAAAACACATAAAAAGCAAACATATTTGCAAAAAAGAATTATATTTTTAAAATACATAATAAAAAGTGCAGATGGAATTTTGCAACGAGATCGCGCCGTTTTAAAATTAGAATTTGAATGATTTCCAGATAAAATAAAAATAAAAATATTTTTTGTTTGTTTAATTATTCGGAAAAACAATTTTTCTTTTGTCTTGTGTATTACATATAACTGATTTTTATTGTTTCCGCTTATTCTCGTTTTGTTTGGAAAATTTTTTGGTTGTTCAGTGAAGGTTAAAACGCAAAAAAAAAACATATGTTCAAAACATCACACAAAATATCCTTTTTCTGGTGAAACACATAAAAATTTACAAAATCTTAACACTTAAAATAATATTGTGCAGTTCCTTAAAAAAAAATAAAAGGACTTCGTTGTAATATGATTCGTTTGGCAAATTATTAAGAATTTGGTATTTGGTACAAACCTCTTTCGTTTGAAATGTGAATCCAAATAATTTTGTATTAAACTCCTTTTATTATCCTTTTTACAACACTAAACACCAATCATATTATATAATACACATACACTTTATAAACTTAATCCTTTTTTGATCCTTGAACAAATTTTGTTTTACAAAAAACACAAATATCAAATTTTTATATTCCCATATTTTCAGGACTAATATACATTATGTACACTGATATCCAATTTTGTTAAATAATTTCACAAACGATCCTTTTTTAATTCACTTCACTTAATAATTTTTTATTTTTATTTTTTCAAATAAATCACGTTAATTTAAATTAATCGAATCACTTTAGTTTTTAGTTTTTTGTTTTGTAAAAACAAAAAAAAAAATCACTCCCGGGAAATTTATTTATTTACTTAATTCACAAAAAGAAAAAAAAAGAAAATCAAAAAAGTAAAAAACTATAAAATTTTCATGGACTTGAGTTTTTTTTTTTTTTGAAATATATGCGATTCTATTCGAAGATGGTAGACTACTAATAAAAAATATTTGTTTGTCGATCGTAGTTTCGTTTTTATTTAGTTTTGTTTTGTTTTTGTTTTTTTTTCTTCAAGATCGAGTAAAACGAAAAATGAAGAAAACAATTTAAAAAGATTTTTTTTTGTATTTTTTGTGTATACGAAACGATCGTATTCGATTATGAATGACGCGACCGATCGAAAAGAAAATTTTTGTGTAGTAGTAGAGGAAATAAGAAAATTTGTAGGAGAAAATGGATTACGATATTTGATCGTGTTTTTTTAATTTTTTTTTTTTGGTGAATGAATATGTACTCGTATGTAGTGAATAAGAAAATAGTAGAGGGTGTTTAGTAAGTTGAGTATGTAATAAACTTTATTGTGGTTGCTTTAAAGATATGATCTTTTGAAATTATATTGATCGAGAGAGGAGCAGTCCAGGAAATATGTAGTTGTTTCCTAGTTTGTTTGTATAAATCGTTCGTATTATTTTGTTCCTTTTTCATACCAAAATCATCGCGTTCACCCGCCTGTTGTATAAGAAATAAGTTTCCATGGAGCTATGAGTCCGAAGCAGCAGATGTACTTGAAGGTTTGAAGGGAAGTACAGAACCCTTCATATGCACATTGTATTTTAACATTAGGTATGAATACTAAAGGATGATCTACATGACGTAATTAATCAATTGTCTAGTCGTGTAGACAATGTATGTAGATAATTCAAAAAATGACGTCGACAACGTAGACAATGTAGACAATTCCCAGCAGCAAAAATCCTAAAAGTTTCGTTTTATTACGTATGTGATTTTCATTACCATAAATGTATAGGAAATTTTAGCCTCTGTCGCTTTTGTAGGCTTTAACAACAGAAATAGGCTAAAGACCACAATATTTACCTTAACATACATATTTTTACTGTCGGTATTCTACCAGAAAAGGATGGAAATTACAGAACAAACTCACTTATTGCAGCACTCGATAGCTGCATCTGAACTGTACTTTGTTGCTTATTTGAATTCACTTTAAAATAATTTCCGTTAAAATAATAATAAGAAAGAAATGTACATGTTAGGCTCACCAATGCGCTGATCCTGTATATTCCTGCCATCACAACAAAATTGAATTTTTAGCACGTAAAATATGAGAGATCTTCTTGTTTTTAGTGAAGCCTCACTGCGCTTAAATTAAAGACTTTACAGATTCCAATTCGTGAAAAGGCAAATGTCTTTAAAAATATTCTAAAAAATGGAACTTTTTCCCGGTTAATCGGCATACAAAAAACGTATTCAGATTCTATCTTTTCGACCAATAATCAAGAAATTAAAGAATTATTTTTACGTTCAATAAGGAAATATCAAAATTAAAAATGTTTCGACAACAACTCCAAATGCCAAACAAACCCAAACCAGCAAGTTTTCAAAACTGGTCGGTCCAGCTTAGGCTTCTTTACCAACACAAAATTAAACTAGTGCGGGAGAAACAACCCTTCCCAAGAGAAATGGACCATAGATTTAACAGGTTTGGGAGGTCGTTCTCAGGACGTTTTAAGAACCTTAAATTTAGATAAAACATTTTGTTTACCTTCCAAGAAAAATTTTATTCTGCATTCTAAAATTGTAGCTGATTAAAAGAGTGGCATTTCTGAATTAGTCGAGACATTACATAGATCAGCATCAAAAACATACTTGTAAATATTTTGGCAAATTTTAAATTTAAAAATAACTGGACTAATAAATTTTATACTAAAAATTCGACAAGCTCACAAAGTAAAACGACTTTTATGTGCCAATTCCAATTTGTACGTTTTGACGACTGACAAAGGTCATTTGGTTTTTATGGTGATTTTCTGCAAATTCTAAGAAACAAGCGGAATTCTTTAATTATGCAAATATCTAATGTGAGTAAACAGGAGTGTCCATATATGAAGAATCATAATGAAGTTTTAACGCGGACGGATAAAAACATTTTCTTGAAGTTACGAGAAATGAACAATCGGGGATGGCCTGCTTTTATATGGCACGCCAGCCGAAAAATGTATGTAAGAACTGGCAGAATTCAAACTCAATTCGTATTAGAAATTTTGTGCAATTTTATAACTTTAACTATTTATAAAGTAATGAGAGAAATGGTTTTTTTTAACTTACAATTTTAAAGTGGAAAGTAGTAAAACATTATTATATTAGGCGACTTTCACATAACAGATAATTCGGTATTCGTGAGTAAAATCAGATTGTTATTCATATTATTCGGTTTTTCTCTGTATCAAAAATATTACCCGTTAATCGTCCGCCTTTTAATTCCACTGCCTCACTAAAATGGTACGACTCAAAGGATATGCGGTTTTCCTAAAATAGCTCTGCACCTATGTCTAACTCGATAATTTTTGAGGAATCTACTTCTTCATTCCACGATTGAATTTGACACGTATTCTTCATCTGATTATTTAATGTTCGTTGGCTTTCATTCTCAACTGCTAAATTCGTTTTTGAAGATAATTTTTTATATAGAATATCTACAACGCCCAAGTGAATACCACATGTGAGTGGCAAAGTTGGTGGTAAACGTCCATCGTGCAACACATTTTCATCATGACAGAGCACTATCTGTGTGATATTCTTGTAGCATTTCAATAGGTTTTATTGCTGGTAGTGTTCCTTCAATTCGCATCATTCACAATCCAAAGATATTATCCTTAGAATAAATATTATGGCATATATAAATAATGATTTCTATTATGATGATGATGAAATTCGACTCGTGCTTTGAAAATAGGATTAAAAAATGATTTTTTTATAAAGTTCTGGAAAAAGCCATTTGGGATGGAACTTTGCATTCCTCTCGCAGAAGCGATGGAAATGGGATTCAATGATTTTTATATAAAGTTCTGGAATACGGCCTATTAGGATGGAACTTTAGTATTTTTAAACCGATTTTAGTGCAATTTGCCCTTTGCGGAGGTGGGATCCTAAAATTATTTTCAAATAAAGTTCTGGAATAGGCACGTTAGGATAGAACTTGTTTATTCCTAAACTAAATATGTTGAAATTCGGCATCCACTACGGGAATGGGATTCTAAAATGATTTTTGTAATTCCGAGACCCTACATTGCCATTAGAAGTTTCACTAATGCTGCGCGTGCCGTCACACCTTTTTTTTATTTTCCTTTGATTATGCTTAAATTTCTTGGCAGATGTACAGCAAATATGTCAATATGAGAAACATCAACAGCTGCCAGATTCACCAAAAACCTCAACAGAATATCATAAAAATTATCGTTTGTTGAGGCAGCTGTTGGAGTTTATCTGCTGTGAGGCAGATCGAAAATCGGTTAAGAAATAGCCAAGTTCCATACGAATTGGCTATTGGCCACATTCCAGAACTTCATCTAACAATTATTTTGGAATTCCATTTCCCACGTACTTGTCGAATTGCTCACAATCGGTTAAGGAATAGTCAAGTTCCATCCTACTTGACCATATTCCAGAACTTTATCCAAACTTACTTTTAGAATCTCTTTTTTCGGAAAAATAAATTTTCCATCATTGCGATAAATAATCTATCATTGCGCTAATGCCAACAAAAGAAACGATCGATAAGCACGTATGCCACTTCTAACCTGTTAAGCATGTATGCAGTGGCTACCTTGGTCTTAAATTTTCATGCGTGCAATAAATTGATTTTTTTTGTCTTACTTAGACTTCGTCTAATAAAATTTCGCCACTAAAATTTATATTGAATTATTTATTAAATTGTGGGTATAAAAATTATCACTGTGTGAAAGAAATTGTGGCGCATACTGCATTTCAATTGCCCAGCAAGTTTCATTTCAATTTCACCTTGCTGAAGTTTTTTTTTTAATATTTTGTAGTTACAATGAAGTAAAAGCTAGTAACTCTACAATTGCATAAACAAAATCCAATCGTGACATATTTTTTCTTGCCACCACCGGAAATCGAATCCGCGGGATCCCCAAATTCAAACTATAAAGATCAACCCACTGCAACACCGAGGACTATAAAGGGTTATCTCTGTCGATCACGTCAGTCGTTTTGTCGAATAGTGGTTATGTAAGTATTACGTGAACTCAAAATGACTAATCAGATAAAATTCCTGAAACTCATTTGGAGGCGTTTCGAGTACCCCTAACCACAGGGGAAGTAATTAAAATATGTACTTTACAAGTTACAAATGGAAGTTTGTATTTTCATTACGTAATTCGTACATCTAGTTCGTTACTGCTTGACATCTTGATTTCGAATTATCATTTTCATATTTTCGAGATTTTTCGAAGACTGCATAATGTTTTTGTGAATATTCAGATTATACTTGAATTCGAAGAGTAAACGAGCTTTTCGAAATTTTCTAGCGATTCCGCGAAATTTGCAATGGATATAATTACATCAGTGATTTAATGAGAGTTTCGTTTTTAAGCTTTCCAAGGTTTGCATAGCGTTGAGTTAAGATCGGTGTAATCTCCAATCTGAGTTAAATATCGATTACATTTTTCTAAAATTTTTGAGGTTTTCTGAGATCCTCAAAATAACTTTGAATTAATCCATATTGCGAATTTGAAGGATACATCAGCTTCTTCACTTTGTGATTAGTCGAAGGTTGTTGAAGGTTTTTCGATAATTTTGAAAATTGTTCAAAAATTACTTGATAATTTATTCATTGCAAGAAGTCATAAAACTAAGCTCATGCATTTAGCCGTAGTTAAAAACTATTGGAAATTCTCTTAACTCTCGCCAAAATAAAAGTGCGAACCATAATACCAAAATTGAATTCGCATGACTTTTCGAGTCACGGTCATGACTCGTCGGGGAGAATCATAATATTAATAGGGGTTTAACGAATAGTACCAGTCTTTAATAGCATAGTTGTTAAAAAACCAAAAAAACCTGGCGTGACTTTCACAGAACTGCCCGATTTCTTTTGTTTAAAACGCGCTTGATTTAGTGTTCGATCGGTAGACTTTTGTGAGTTATCATAATTTTGTAAATATTGAAAAATCGCATTTTCTGTGGACAAAGTTAGTCAATACTGTGGCTCATTACATTAGTGTTCCAAATAAGAATTGGTAGATTCTTGAACTTTAGATTAAAATGCAACAGCTAAAGCGCGTATGAGTTTCAAAAAACATACAATCGGTGAATTTATTACACAAGTAAAGTTCTTTAAATCTTCAGTTAATGCTAAATTAAAAAAAGTCCAAAAACATTTAAATTATTTGAACTTTCACAATGCCTGTTATATATGGCACTGATCCTTCGGTTCAACGACTTTATACTTTGAGTAGAAAGTATATAAAATAGATATCTCGGGGACCTTATTCGAATGTCAATCTTTTGGCTTTTATTGAGCAGATTTGGTCGTTGAAATTTAGTGCAACAGGACAGGCCGTACGAGTGTATTGCCTTGAACATACTTAGATATATGTTATCTAATTCTCCGAACCCTAGGATCGACGTTGTGATATTTTACTTACAAGGCCTGTATAAAAGACATTCCAGAAACCTTTGCTAAATGTCAATTTTTGATTTGACCAATTTTTTATATTCATAAGCATCTTCATTTAAAGGCTTACAAGAACACATTTAACTTAATACTTGAAGCAACCTGATCATGGATTACGCCTTGCACTTGGCAATTGGGCTACATAGCAAAACAAAAAGAAAATGAAGATTTTTTTTCGACAAAATCATCTTTAGCGACGAAGCTCATCTTGGTGGATATGTCATTTGCATCTTGGTGGATATGTCAACAAACAAAATTGTTTATTGTGGGGTAAATAAAACTCCAAGAAAAATATGGGAAACATCTACGCAACCAAAAATAGTAACTATTGGGTGTGGTGGGATGATTAGTCCGTAATTTTTTGAAAATTTATTTACGGTGAATGGAGACCTTCTATTTCCCAATATGAGACGGCAAATCATGACTATTAGTTTTTTATGGGATGAATTGGACTCCGTGCGGTTTATACAGCCACTATGACACTCGATCTTCTGAAAGAAAAATTTGATGTTTGTTAAGAGTACAGCTTATAGTCACCATCCTCAAACAAGTCAACAACTTAAGGGCAACGTACTGGTGTAAGAAAGCTGACTTGTAGAGCTAGAAAAAGAGGTCACTCTTCAGTAGAACCAGATTTTTATGTAAATAAATATTTTTGCTTGTAAAAACATTATATGCTCATTTAATGCATATATTTGCACATATTCTAGCGTTTATGATTTCTGTGCATATTTTGACCTTCCTTGATGTAGTTTTGGGTCAAATATAGTTAATCCCAAATACCCCTTTTCTTTCAAATGTTTCAATTTTTGCTTAATTAAAAATTAATGAAAACTTGTTTCCTGGATTTTAGGTTTGGGAGCTGGAGAAGGCTTTCATATCATCTATAGGCACCCGAAATTTAATTTTTTATGATTGAGAAAAATTAAAAAATTTATAAAATTTATAGAATTTTAAAAAATTTAAAGATTGGTAGAATTTATAAAATTTATTGAACTATCAGAATTTATTGAAATTAAAGAATTTATTTAGACCTATTCAAATATTAAGATACAATTATTCCGCAGTTGTTAGGTGGAGTTTTATACAACTCAAACAATCTAAAAATATTAGCCGGTTTAGCTTTTATGTTATTTTAAGACAGTCAATTAACTCGTTCAGCGACGCCGAACATTTTAGGAGGAATTATGAATTTTATGAAGCATCATACAGTCAGGCTTCCGTTGTACTTTGTTCAGGCATATCCACAATCCCAAAACTATTATCACCTACAATCACCGAATCAGCCTTCCTGATTATAAAATTATGTCTGCATGACAATTCTGCAGTCATATAATTTTGACAACCGATTAAGATTTTACGCAGAAGACTAACGGTCATGAAATAAATACGCTTTGAAATCAATATTCTCAAATCATGTTTGTCGTTTAATATTTAGATTATGACCACTTGAAAATAAAAATGTCTCTGCAAGACAACTTCTGCATTAGCCAGTCAAGAAAGATATTTGAAAGTTTGGATTTTGTGCTTATCAAAATGAAATACCTCGAAAATACATTGCAACATTATTTTAATGTTGCAAAAAAAATATTTTCAGACATCCAGACATTTTTTTTATCTGACAAGGATTTCAAGACTGGAATTTGCCATATCGGACAGCATAAAATTCAGAATTCTATGCAATTTGTATATAGTTGAGTCCACTTTAGCACAGTTGAAACATTTTACTGCAAAAAACGGAGCAGATAATCTTCTGGTTATTAGTAAATAGCAAGCTTCATTTATGGTATGCCTTATTAAATGTTATATTTTCGGAAAATACCACAATAAAATATAGTATGAATGAAAATAAAATTAAACTAACAATATTTACAGTTAGATCCAACACTAAATGTGATTAGGTAAGCTCAATGTACACTAGACTGGTTATGCTTAGTAGAGAAATGGTTGCCAGAACAAGGATCATCCTACGAGACTGAAGGGAAGCGAAAATTCAAGTGCTAGGCCTAGGACGTATTGTTAACCAATCTCAACATGCAAATCATCTTGATATTATTTATGGAGAGTATAACAGGTGGTGATAAGTTAAAAAGAAAAAAATCTGAAATCTGGTGTTAATTCTCGGAATCGAATTTTTATGGCTATAAACTTTCTTCACCCAATATTTGTCTTGTATATTCCATAAATAAACAGCAAAGTCACCAATAAATTATTGTTGATATTTTTTTAAATAGTTGACCATCAAATTAGCCCATAAAGCACACCTGCTTAGGTCAACGACGTATGTGACGTATGTGACCAAACATAAATTATGGTTTTGATAATTTAATGCGGGTTCGACGATCTTCAAATCACACTATACACACATTTTTCAAAATATTTATCTAACTTGTATAACTTATGGATGTCGCGACTCGTAAACTGTAACAAATCCATTTTTAGATTAACAAATAAAAAATGCCAAAAATTTCATAATCTCCATAAAAAAGTTTACTTTGACCAAAAACTCATCAAAAAAACAAAATTTCTTTGAACATTTTTGTAAAATAAAAATAAAATATTTTTTGTATAATACATAAATATGTAATTTGAAAATAAATAAATTATTTATAATTTTACCGCACCTTACACAAACAACACACTTGTATTTCAGTCGTCTGGAAATAAATTGTCCCGACCAATGTGTTACGTGTACGTGTAATAAAATTAAACATTTTATTTGATATTAAATATTTAAAGCGAGATCGTGAAGATCTCTGACACACATAAAATAAAAATTGTAAAACTTTTTTTTTGTTTAATGAAAGTCGGAAATTTGTAGGAGTCTGGTCTCCACATTGTGTACACATTATTATGTTGCTTTCGTACAAAAAAAAAAAAAAAAAATAAAGATCACAACCTTTCCCAAATTACTTAATTATGTTTGGGAACCTAACAGTGTGCTTGCACAGTACACATATAGTCCAAAAGAAAACAAACCATTTTTATTTTAACAATCTTCGCTAAAATTAACTTCGACCTAAAACAGCAACAAAACATTTCTTTTCTTAATTATGCTTCTCTCTTGTTTTTGAGACTAGACTTATAGAGTTATGCGCGCGCCTTAGTTATATTTTCGACAAACGAGATAATCAGGAAATAGACTGATCGTATAAATTAAAAAAAATCTAAAAATGTTGTTGTTGTTTTTGGAATCTAATTATCTTTGTTTCCTTTATTTCGGACCGAGTCTATATTTATATAAAAAGCAGAGATAATTTATGATACTCTAAAGAGTCGTCTCAGCGCGATCGCACAGTATATACTCGTACGACATGATCAATATATAACACATACCATTTCTAATGTTATGCTAATTAAAATAAATGGATATTTAATAGGCTTAATATTGACAATATAATTCAATTTTCATCGTACTGGTAAATGGTCGGATGGTGATTGTAGTGTGTGTGTGTGTTAATGTGTGCTTCGCGGTCTGAAGCCGTTTTAAATTAACATATTTTAAGATTATTTACATCGTTGAGCTCAGGTATACCTATATAATAAGAAGATGAGATTAAATATCTCTTGGGAAATTACTAATTGGTGGTATGTTTTGTTAATGTGTTCTACAATTTATAGTTTTTGTAATTGAATTCATAAATATTTATGGTTGTTTTGATTAGAGATTGTAGAGGGATTTCAAGGTTCGAATTTTATTTTTATCGCACTTCTCTAAGTCTAACATATTTTATAGTTAATACCCTTTTAACTGTGGTGGCTAAGTAAAAAAACAGCCGGCTGACTTACCGTATACATAATATCAGTGGTGTAACTACAAATTAAAGGTCCAAATGTGGGACCATATGAAAATGGAATTTTGAAATGGAAAAAAGAACGGCAAACTGGTGGTCACCTTTGGTGATAAACAACAGCTTGTTTGCATCCATCTGTCACTTTTAGTGAAAACAAAACCACGGTTGGCAGATGTCGCGAGGAACATATTCGTGTTGTGAGGAACATATATTCCAAGGTGGACAGCCGGCTTAAAAATCAAATATAGTGATCGTCGATTATTGTAAATACCTATCGCATTAGGTTTATATTTTAATGCAAATTTTACTTTGGACGAAAATTTTCTTTAAGAGAAACTCACTTTAACACTGAATAATTTACCTGTAGTGAAGCATTAAGAGATTTATACATACATATGTAGAGTTTTATCGTCATTTGAAACACATATTGCAGAGTATAATGTATGAATTTATATATTGCCACCAATTGCCTCAATACAAATCCAAGAGGCAGTCGCATCACGATTGTCCTTAGAATGATGTTGTTGTACTGCTAACTGCTATGTAAAATGTGTGTTGGTTTGTTTTCGTCACCCGATTTGTTATCCGAATATAAGAATTGTGTTTCACGATCTTTGCAGATTTTCGTTTCAATATTTTTTGTTGTTTTTCGAATTATACCGTGCGTAAAAACTTTCACTATATCGGAAAGTTCGCTAAATTTAGATTGCAATATTGGACACAAACACTCAACAAGGCAAGTTATATAATAAAATGAAAAAAGGAGCAACTGTTAGAGGCAATGCTCAGGACAATACAGCAGATGAAGCAGGAAAGTTAAAAATTGCAGACAACCATCAGATGGAATGCATTTATGCAGGTTTGTTCGATAATTTGCTTGAAGGCCCAAAAAGTACAGTGTATTTTGACGAATTATATGAGAGTTGGTTAGGGAATACAATACTGGACAGAAATTTGAATACCGGCTTCAATAAAAAATTAAAATAATATTGTAATTTGACGTCTAATAAATTTAAGTAATAAATCCGAAATGAATACGAAATTGACTTACTCGAGTAGTACTGAAAATCGGATTCATCAAGTTCTATTACCTACAGCGGTCAACTTAATTGAAACTGATAGCGGAAGAATCCAGTTAGAGCATTACTTGCAAGTGGAGCAAAGTCGAGCTTTATCAAAAATACAATTTGTAAAATGGGATACTTTATAAAAAGGAAAAAGGTCCGCTCCAATATAAGGTATTAGTCAGGAAATTAGCAACATTAAGTCACAGGTTCAAATAAAAATACACGGATTATCAAATTTTTTTGGTATCGTACAATATAAAAATATCGATTTGAGTGTATTCGGAGATGACGTTAAATTGACTGATCCAGCGTTTTCAGCCCCAGGGTTAATTGTACGTTTTTTTTTCGTTAGGTGAACTTACATATTTGTTGATATATCATATGTACATGCGAATCGATATGTATGTCATTTGGTTTCATTGGCAGCAAGTTTTAAAATTAAATCTGTAAATGTTTTTGTAAGCGTATGTTGAAAAGTTCCATCTAAAGATACTTGTGAACGCTGGTTTAAACACTTCAAAAGTGGTGATTTTCAAGTGAACGGCAAGATACGTCCAGGTCGACCGGAAAAGTTTGAAAAGCAACCACTGCAAGCGGTATTGAATAAGTAAACGTTGCTCAACGTTGATCCAGGTCAACCATCATCATTAACTGTAAATCCCATTCGCTTCGGAAGAAAAACAATGCTCTGCGTTTTTTGGTTTAAAACCAGTTTGGCAACCTGGGAAGTATTAACCAACCCGCTGTATTCACTAGGCCTTGATTCATCACATTACTACTTATTTTGATCGAGGGCACACGTACTTTTCGAGCAACACTTTAAAACGCACGAAGAAGGGGAAAATTGGGTCTCTGAATGGTTTACCTTAAAACAAAAAAGTTCTATTGGGACGGTATCCACAAATTACCCGAAAGATGGAGGAATTGTGTAGCTAGCGATTAACATAAGTTTAAATAAACTACTTTTGAATTATTTCAAAATCTGCAATATTAACTGGTACATCTGGTATATGTAAACGCAGAAGTTCTTAATGAAATGGTAGTATAGGGTAGTAATATCTACGCAGCTGACAGGATATTATGAAACTGAATTTGGTTTAGTTATGTTTGCAAGAAATCGTGTGAATCACAATCCATGAAATATTTTTTTTTGGGAGTGGGCGATATAAAATCGTGTTACTTGTTGAAAAGAAAATTATGGATCTGCAAGACTCTAGTTCTAAAGCCTTAAGCATAACATACATAAATGGTCAGAAAGACCTTTGGTTCAAACCCTGATCTAAATACACTATAGCATGATAACTAAATTAATAGTGGTGTTCAATGCGTCCTGTCACAGTGTTAACGGCGTCTCGCTTAAAGTTTATTTACGCACCGGTTCCATTGTTCAGCAAGACATGGGGTTAATTGCGTTAAGGTTCCGGACCATTCAGTTGCATTCACGGGTAACTAGGATAAAATATATCGTTTCCGACTGTGTACAGGAACTTAAGGCACAGGAAGTGCCCCCTTTCTTGCCGCACAGTTCGTAAAATGTTAAGAGATGACGAACGTGGACGGTTTCTAATACGTCAAATGTTCTAACGTGTACGAATATAAAACAAAATCCAATTTTATAATTTTTGCAATGTAATTCAGCTGTTAATTTAAATTTCGAAAAATGATACGATCAATAAATTTAGTTTACTCTCTTGTGTGTTTTGATATATGTTATTCCTAGTTTGTTTAGTCCAGATTACCGAAAAGGTACTTTGCCTTTTAATTATTTGTTTTATTAAAAACAGAATTTGTTTAAAAAAATTAGATTTGATTGAAATGTTTACTACAGTAAGTGGACATCATGCCGTGTCGAAAACATACTAGACATTTATAGGCACTCAACGTTGTATTAAAAATGAAAAATTATCAGATATATTCATTTTGGGCTACAAACATATATGGGCCTCCTGATACAGATGGCGTGCGATTTTTAATTAAAAAAATTAGAGGGAACGTTGATCGGACTATTTACTAATAGCTTATTTGGAACATTGGCTATATAACGTTATCAGATCTGGAGAAATACCAAAATGCCCAAGTTTACTGTACATACATATATTGGTAAAACAATAATTTTACTACTACTAGGCATTAATAGAGACGTACGTAAATATTATTCGAAGAAATTTGTAAATTCGCAATCTATATTGAGATGTCATGTTTCACCAAAATTAAATTAATTTATCATGATGTTTTTACAACGCTAAACAATTTACACAAAAATGAAAATTCTTCAAATCTCCCGCGCAAAATTATTATCATTCAGTCGAGGTTTGTATTCGCATTTGAAATGACGTAAATTGAATTCGGACATGTTCTAAATAATAAACAAAAATAAATCAAATTGGAAAATTTTTCATGTTTTATTTATTTTATTTTTATTAAACAATTTTTTTCTAAAATAATCCGTGATCTATTTACGTTTGTTTCTGCCAATCATCGTCGCCTATAAATATATCGGAGTCGGGCAAACTAGTCGAATCTATCTGTTATTTTATATATCCAGAAGTTGACAAGCAAATCTTTATGTACTCTCGTTCAACATAAAATTTTAAGATTTATGTCTCAATTTGTTGGTTATTTATTTTGAACGATCGTCTATTCTACCAAATACCAATACATACTATATGCTTACAATAAATTTTGGGTGGCTTTTGCCTCCAGACTTATTTATATCGAAGAAGATAAATCAATTGATAAGCTTTGTTATATAGGATACCTAAATAAAATGAAATATTGTTGTGCCTTTTTCAGCACATATATATTTTTATGTTTTGGTGGTTTATGATTATGTCCCAAAGACGCTTATTTTTGTCGTGTTTTCAAGGTTTATGAGCGGCACTTTGTATTTGAAATCAACCTTGTCATAAATACGCGTATTAATTTAATTAAGCCGAACTCTTTCCAAATCCATTCTCAAAATCTAATTACAATTCTATGAAATAATTAAAACATAAAAAAAATAACATAAATAAAACATAAAAATGTTGAAGGTGTCTTTTGATTATAAATATACACACCAAGAAATTATAAGAAATCGGTCGTGTGACACACAGTGCCGCGCGCAGTTTATTTGTGAAACATCAAAGAACCGATTTTTAACATTTCTTCTTATTCTTCGCTATCCATAAGTAAGTAATACACACACACAGACATTAATAAAATCTGATATGTTAGATGAAGCAAATGAAAATATATAACGGAAATTAAAATAAGATTTCGTTTTACATCAAAATAATAACAAGATTCATTAAATATATAAAATTTCAATTGATAAGTTAATCAAAGATTGTCATCAAGTCAACGACGAGGAAACATTTTTTGTTTGATTTCTAAGAATATTTTTTCCAAATTTTATAAACTTGAACTTGGCATATGTATAGTATGTAGCGTAAGTAGTATTTATGGTATATACATTTGATCTCGGATAATTTACGATCGAAATCAATCATTACGGATCTACCATTACACAAAAACAAAATTTTCATATTTCTTTTTTAGCGGAAGGCGACCAACATAAAATATGCTTTCAAATTTTTTATTGTTTCCGATTTATTATGGCACATTAATAATAATCGTTAGACGTATATCAAACCAACAATAAAATATCTATTGTCTATTTCTATATTTGTGATCTATTCACAACATAACACTATTGGCAAAAAAAAAAAATGTCGTAAGTCGTAATCGTAACTTGTACATATAAACATACATATAAGATGTTAGCGCGCGCGTTTCCTTTTGTCTTTACGTATTATACTAAGACACTCTGTAGAAAGAAAATTTAATGGCTCTATTAAAAACGACATCAGAAAAACATCACAAAACAACAAAAAAAAATGTTACTAATTTTTATGCTGTAAATAATAAGAAAACCTTCTTTTTGATCTTTGGACAGTGAATTAAGTATTTGATATGGGCGTGTAGGATTAATCTTTAAAACAAGTGTTGCTCGTTTGTTCGCGCAGAGTTAAGCAATTTTTGTTAGATTTACAAAGAGATTTATTCAAATATTTAAGATCGAACAAAATACAATTTAGTTTTTTTTTTTTTTGAGGTCATATGTCACTCCAACAAATTGTTCTTTAATTTTATAGTCGCGAGGATGAAACGATTCTTTTGGCTAAAATTACTTTTAATTTAATGACCGAATATTTAACATGAATACAAAGGTGTGCAGAAGATCGTGAATTATGATCGCCATTAAAATAGTGATCGCCTAATCCGCGATTAAATATGTGTGATGTTTTTAATATTATTCTGGAGAATACCTTCACAAATTCTTTGAAAACAGAAATATTTTTGAGTTATAGCTGTTTGCTTAGAAAAGTTTATCGTAAAGGCCAAAACCAAATTGCAATTGGGTACGTATAGTTACAAATCAGTGTTACGGAATTTTTTTAAACCATCGTAAACAATTGTGTTTACTTTTATAGTGATATTAGTACACGAATAAACAACAAAAATGTTAAGTTACGGAATTGTTAACAATTAGTGATTTTACTTTATTAGTCAAAAGAGGGGATTTCACTTTTTCAAGAAATTTTTTATGAATCATAGATATGCTTGTTTGCATTTTTGGTCTCACTTCTTGGCAAGAGACACACTACATGGAATCTTCTAGACCTTCTTAAACAAAATTAAGTTTCACCGTGAATCACCTTTCACCTCTTCTCCTATGCGTATTGTCCGCATTCCACTTACTCTTTAGCACAGGGAACTCAATTGTAGCTTTAAGTGAAAGAAGCCTTGGGAAAGGCTTTCACCCCAGTCAAAAAAATCGGTCTAGAAAGACAAATTTAAAATATTGAGACTCCAAAAAATTCATGGACATTCTGAAACAAGTTTTTCAATTTCTAATATGGTTTACAAGAGCCAATATCAAGATAATTTAACAAAAAAAATTATATATGCGGAAAGTCATTTCATACTATTGAAAAATCATTACTCCTTCCGAAATTCATCTATTATAGCGCTATTAATACTTTTTTCTTCCTTCTATGTACCATGCAAGTAACCTGTTCAGTCTAATGAGATAGGGATGTAAAGTCGATGCCCAAAAAAGTGTATATTAGACTTTCATTAATACCTCAAAACCTGAAAACATAGGAAAACGATTTTAACCGCTTTGGATAGCTGAAGAAAACAATTTTAGATAATTGATAATTTCAAAAGTGACAAGGTGATAGCCGTACTTTAAGATATTTTTTAATTCAAATAGCTAAATCTACCCATATCAAACTAATGATAAATGCGGCGATTTTCAATAAAATTTATTAATATCTAAAGTCTACCGAAAGACTAACAAGAAGTCTTGAGGCAAGAAGGGCTTATATGCTACGTAAGAAACATTATTTTTCACTCAGTTTCCATTCTTCCCTCACATGCTTAAAAAAACATCTCAATTAAATGTTCTCTCTTCATAATTTTTCATTCGTTTTCATTTGATTTGCGCTCATTTTTACTTGTTTCTCAGTAGTATTTCACTCTATGTTTACACATGTTCATTACTTTATTTTCCTAATTTTTCACTCAATTGTCACAGCATCATTACTCGTTTTTATTCCTTTTTTCACTAACTCTTCACTCACTCTATCCCTCTTTTACACATTATAGAATTGACCTGTGCAAGATTCAAAATACTATTGACTGCTTTTTACACGTTTTCGCCAGTTTCAACAGGGTTTCACTCATTTTCGCATTATTTCCTCCAACTTTTTATTACATTTTTACTCACTTGTCACATTTTTCTTACTCGTTTTTTACAAACTCTACAGGCTACATTCCTTTTTTGCTCTTCTTTCGTTAAATTTTTATTAACTTTACACTCAGCGTACATTCAATTTTCATAACAATTTTCACTTACTTAAAATCAATTTTCAATCTTTTTCTTTAATCAGTTACAATCAGTTTTATCAAATTTTAAATTCACATTTTATTCGTTTTCGTTCACTTTACCCGGTTCCACTTGTTTTTTGCTCAATTTTCACTTGTTTTTCATTTACATACCATTGAATTTTCACTCACTTTCCATTCACTTTTTACTCAATTTTCATGACGCTTCACTAATTTTTTAATCATTTTCTTTTGTTTTTCATTCATTTTTATTTTTCACTCAATTTTTAGTCATTTTTCATTAACATTTTGTAGTTGGTGTTATTCATGGTCTAATATCACTTTTAAATATAATTAATTAAAAAGACAACAATTAAAAAATGAACTTTTATTAAATATTCACTTAACTTTTACTCACTTTTCAGTCATTTCATTTTCTTTTCACGCTTCACTCACTTTAGAAATCTTTTTGGAAAGTTTTCATTAAATGTTTGGTCGTTTTCATTAGGTTTTCCTAAGTTTTCTCTAACATTTTTCTCACTTTTATTTTCTTTTTCAATCAACTTTCAAATATTTGATCCGTTTTACCTCACTTTTAACTTATTTTCTATTTACGATTCACTCACGAGTTTCAACTAAAGATTCGTATTTATTAAATTTTTGCTCAATGTTCACCCAATATTCACTCATTTAAATTAAAAATGAATGTTCATTTATTTTTCACGAGATTTTCATTAACTTTCTGCATGATGTTTCGATTAATTTTCACTCAATCTTCAATCAATTTTCACTGACTTTTACTTTTTTCACTTAATTTTGATCAATTATGTACTCTTTTCATTTATTTCTCGAACTATTTCTTTCGATTTTTACTCAATTTTCACTTTTCATTTTAATTTCACAAACGTTTCATTCCTTTTTTTATCTTCTCACTCTACGTTTCATTCAATTTTTGACCAATCTTTATTCAATTTTCACTCAACTTAAAATCATTATTTACTTCTATTTTTTCTCTGATTTTTATTTGCTTTTCCGTTCACTTTTACTCGGTTTTCATTCATATTTTACTCATCTGTTTCTTATATTTTTCATTCATATTTCATTTACTTATTAATCAATTTTCACTAATTTTTCAGTCGTTTTCATTTGTATTTACTTTTCACTGAATTTCTAGTTTTTATCGTTCAAATTTTACTCTTTTTTCCGACTTTTCATTCACTTTTTATTCAATTTTCACTTAATTTTTATTCACCTTAAGCTTATCACACTTTTCACTCGTTTTTCACTAAAGCTTCGCTCACTTTATACTTCCTTTTCACATGGTTTTTACTCAATTTTCACTCGTTTTCGTTCGATTTTCACTAACTTTTCATTCACTTTTGTCTAACATTTGTTTCACTCTTGATTAAATGATCTTACAATTTTTATCCAGGTTTCCTTCAATTTTCCATCATTTCATTCCCTTTTAACTTACTTTTAGTGTTTTTTACCTTTTTCCACTTAATTTTCAGTCTCATTTCGCGTTTCATTAATATTTTACTTTTTAATTTATTTCTCGTAACAACTTTTGCTCAAATTTCATTCAATTTTAGCTCAATTTCTATCAATTTTTACTCCGTTTTCATTCACCTTTCATTTATTTTTCAATCGCTTTTTGCTTACTTGCATTGGAACTTAGTTTTTAACCTATGTAAAGCTTAGTATGCGTTGTTGAAGTTAAATGGAAACATTGTTTGATTGTTTTACACTCAAAATAAAGTTTGCATAACTAAAAAATCTTATAGACTATGGAGTTCCAGTTCAGTTCTTATGAAAAAAGATCCTTTTTTACTTGTCATTCACATTCATTAATTTTCACTAATGCTATGAATTTTTGCTCAGCTATCACTTATTTTTCACAGACTCTGCATGCAATTTATACGCTTTTTTCACTCACTTTTCAATCGTTTCTCATTGAATTGAGTGAGAACTTAAACAACGCGTGTGTCGCTTTAAGACCGTTTTATTTTTCGTGAATTCATTTCTCATTTTGACAAACGGCATATATTTTATCACTATTTTGACCGTTTGTATATTCGTGCTAAGAGTTGTTTGATAATAAGATAGGGTTGAATAGTACTATTAGAACGATTGTGGATTATTCCTGGAAATTTGGTATCGTTGGCCCTCCTTGATACTTCATTGACAAAAATCGGGCTACAAAGAATAATTAAAATGATCTTAATTTGTAAAGCAACATGGCCAAATACCATTATTAGGGGTTGTGTCCTCTTTACAGCAAAGACGATTTTTTTCATAAATTGGGAGGTCTCATTGAAGTTTAGTGAAAATCGGCGAACCGGAAGTGCAGCTTGCGTGGGAACAGAAAAAATATAATTTGAAAATATTTCAAAAATATAAGATTTACAGAAAAACTATTACAAACAAAATATTGGCTGAATAAGTTTCTCAAAATTCTCCGTTCATAAAATAAAGTTGTGAGTTGGTCAACCTTCGTTCAGTTAATTAATAGAAAATCCCATCGAATACAGTGTTTTTAGGTAAGTTGACAGATTCGTTAATCGACGAGGCTATTGTGTACAATGAAAATGGTATACTCAGGGAATTGGTGGTTTAGGTATCCCTTTAAAAATTTAAAAAGCCGTTCCAGTGATAGAAACCAACGATAACTTTGTCTGATACCATAAATTTACCTTCCTTTTCTATCAACTTTGTTCAAGCGTTTTAACTTTCCCTGGTGTTATAAATTTTTTTTTAAATTTGTTGTGATGTGACAAACAAATTGGATTAAGAGAATTAGAAGGCGGTCTATTAAATCATTGTTGCGATCCAACTGATCCAATATGCAAGCCTATTAATCTTAATCACTAAATGAAATAATTTAGTATTATTATAACATCAATGAGAAACCTTTAATGCAGAAAATGTCTTTAATAATTTCTAAAACTTCCTCAATCTTAAACCATGTACCGATTAACATAGTTAATAGTTTGTTGAAAGCATTTCGCTTAATTGCCTGTAATTACATTTAATATATTTACATTAAAACTACTTTTTGAATATAATCAACGTACATATAGAGAAGAATAAGAAGAATGTCTAACTATTATATTCAACTCTATGGCATTTCTTGTACAAACAACATTGATATATAGCAGTTAAGTTAAAGAAAATATGTACGCAAAGTAAGTAAGCAAACTAACTAACTATAAATATATAAAAATAAAATTAGTTAGGAATAATATATCAACAAAATATAATTAAAATAAATTAAAAATAAATTAGCGATCATTGACCACACAATGTAATTAGAATTATATAGAAGCGCGTGCATCCATACAAAATATGAAAATTGGAAATGCGCGCGCGATCGTTTCTTTCTATGTAAGTAGAAATTATTATTTCCGGATATAAAATTTAAAAAAACGGTATCATCAATGGGACCGAACCGAACCATAAGACAAAACAAATAGATATAATGCTAGAATGTTAATATTTTAGTGATTATAGTGTAGTTTACTTTTTGTAATGTCTATGTACTCATGTAATTAGATAGCTTTACCTTGTTTGGTTTGATCGAACAGATCCATTACCTCATTACCTGATTTTTTTTTTTTTTTTGATTTTTTGTTATTACTCGTATGGTTAATGTGTGTTTGTCTAATTTTATTACCCGTCAAATAGTTTTTAAAAATTATAGGAATACCGTGATTACATAACATTGTTTTGTTAATAAATATTTTGTATTTACTACAGTTAATTTTAGTCTTGTCTCGACGCATTTTAGGATATTTCATTTTAGGGTATTACTCTTGTTTCGGGGATTTCCAGTTTATAGTTCAATTTTGAATGCACGAACTAAAAACATGACTGCTGGCAAGGTAAGAGAAGAGAATTTATTGGATTATACCTAGTGATTGCAATCACTGCCCGTTTTATCAATCGCGGGATTACGGGATTGAGAAATTTCAGATTGGTGACCTTAAGTTTGACATTGAAATCTGTTTTCAAGGTTATTTGAAGTTCAACTCTTTTTTTTTATAGGAACTCTCATTTTTGACTCTGGATTCTAAGAGAGCGTTAAATTTCACAATCAGATAGGTACTTAAGGCATTTTTTGAATGATTGAAATTCATCGATTAACCAGATGAAAATATAAATCGACCGAAAACTCATTCTAATGCAGATGCTTTATTTCGGTTACCTATGGAACCTGACGAGGAATTTGACAAGGATGAAGGGTATAATGTGGTGGATTTTTAATATCAACAATTCATGGAAAGCTTGCCTATAGTCGCAGAAGATATTTGCGAAGTATACTCAAACTGATGAAATTTTAAAAGTTGTTGCAAGATATATTGGTAACGGGTGGCCAAATAAGATGTTAAGAGATGAAATAAAATCATACGACGAGGAAAGATTAGCTTTGATAATGTTCAAAGGAGTAATTTTATTTCAATCAGAATATACAAGAGTAGCAGTGCCCAATATTTCGAAACCAAAGGTATTGGGTATTTTGCATCAGGATATTGGGGTGTAGTGAGAGTGAACCAGATGGCAAGGAGATATTATTGGTTTCTCTGGATTGATAAGAAAATTGTGGAAAAATTTGAGTGAAATTTGTCAACAAAGAGCAAGCAACCCATCAAGGTCATTTTTAAGCTGGCCAGAGCCTGATGGACCTTGGCAAAGAGTTCATTTGGATTTTTCTGAACTATATTGGGATGTTGGTGTCGATTCGTATTCGCGATATCAGTTTATGACCGGTGAATTTTAAGATTTTTGTGAGCAGAATAATATCGCGAACGCTTAAGAGTGCTACGAATAAATCAAATTTGGCAGCAGATAACAAAGAAACTGCTCTGTTGAATTTTTTATGGACATATAGAAAACTACTCAAATGGAAGAATGGGAAAATCACCAGCGGAAATGCTACATAGGTCGACTATCTAGAATTCTTCTATCAGTGCTCCTACCGATGAAGAAATCTATTTGTTTATCAGAAAGGAGCAATTTTATTCTAAAATATGAACCAAGTGACTTGGTATGGGCCGCAGGAATGAAGTGGATTGCTGGGACGATACTGGAAAATATAGGATGAATATGTATAAAGTATCAACAGAATGGTTTGTGCAACGAAGATATCAAAATCAAATTCGTAGCAGAGTAACACTATCAGCAGCAGTAATAGCTGGTTCTTGTGAGCCAAATTTTCGGGAAAGTAACTTTAAAATGACTAAAAATAGTGCGTTATGTATTCCGTCCACAAACAATTTCAGAAAATCTATATAGTCGAAGGGGAACGAGAAGCAACTTTAATGGAGACCGCCATAGTTGCAGAACAAAGACCTTCTCACTGTACCACCGAGGGCGACAAAATAATTGCCAATATTTTTAAAGGAGGCGTGATTTAAAATTATCATATAGGACGAATTTTTTTTCGTTTAATTTATGTTAAAATATTTTCTAGGCTTATTTTTTCTGTAGCCTAAAGCCTGATTTACATTCAAAGATTTTTGCAGATGCAGATGTCAATTCAAAAAATCGTTTTCTTTACACATAAAAAATAAATTTAAACAAAAAAATGTCATAAACTAATACAAATGATTGATTTTCTTGTTTATGTAGCCTTATTATAGTTATTTATTCACGCAACGACGATTTTACAGAAAAAAGATGAAACTCGACATCTGAAAAAAAGAGCAGACGACGACTTTTTGGTTTGTTTCTCGGGTTTCAATTGACTTTTTTAAGCAGATGATTATTTTTTCTCTTTTCTTCTTTGTAGTTTTTCCTATGTTGTGTTTCACCTTTTTTGCGGACGTCGAATGTCGTTGAATGTAAATCAGCTATTAGTCGTTCAATCTTTCAGCTTTATAAAATGGTTTCAAAAGGTTTCTGAAGCATTAAACTAAAGTGTGCTTTTAAATATTTTGCGAAAACACTAAAGGTCTTTTTAATTTCGTGGCTGCATTTAGTCTTTCTCAATTATTTTAATTAGTTGCTAATATAAAAGTATTTGAAAACTTTCCCATCCAATGCTTACACAATAAATCTTATTAAATTACAAAAATTCTATATATAAATAATTACATGTTAATTAAAACAAAAAACTGTTTATGTTTTTTGTTGTACAACCAACTTCTAACCCGCACATAATTTAAAAAAAAAATTCATCATCGCAATAATTCAAATATTGGCGTAAATACAAAACACACGAGTCAATATTTATGATGCAGAAGTGGATCAAACATTTATTGAATACAAATTTTTTTTTTAATTTACACTCGATCGTGTACTGCGCTATTATTATTATAAATAATGGCTACTGTTTTTTTTTTTGTATGCATGTAGGATTATGCGAGTGCATATTATATCCATTAGCACTTAATTACATATAATACACCATAATCCTTGACAAATAAAATAAATAAATAAATATTTTATTAAGATGTACGATTAAAACGTTTTTTTTTTAACAATGATTAGAAAATACACTTTAAGTATTACAGTAAGTGCACTGTGAGAATGCAACAACAACTTCGCGCTAAAAACAAATATTGACACTCCTAAAGAACATATTTTGTTTCACTTATAAGGTGATATTTACAACTAAGATTTATTTACATTTTTTAGTCCGTATTTAGCTCTTATTGACTCTTGTATGAGTTAGCCAGTCATAATCAACCTCGATTTTTATATCGAATCGATTAGGAAGTTGATTAGCTATCCTAATTTCGTGCACTTAATAAGGAAGCAAACGTTTTTATAAATAACAATTTTAACATTGCGATACATAGTTAAACCATAATTGATATCTTTAATTGCATTTGTGCGCGCATTTGCAGCAAAAAAAAAAATGTAAATGCATTCAAGCATATAATCGATTATAAATAATAAAAATGATTATTAATAAATAATTTTATTGTGCAAATTTAATATTCACACGTTTGAAATTGTTTTCAATTAATTTTATTTCTTAATGGAATTTTCAAAACGATTTTTTATTTTTGTTCATCTATAATGTTTATTTGTGATGTATATAGCGGCGGCGATGACCTTAATTTATAGCTTAGCTATCTGTTTATAAATCGTTATTTATTGTATTTTAATTTATTACTCTTATATGCAGCGAGTTAAAATATATTAAGTAAAACCACACGAGATTAAATTAAATTTGACACCGCACCATACATACAATACCCGCTTGGTATATATCAAAATTCTACGAACTATTAATCTTGACAACTCATTTAACACTCGTTCGCGATTAATTAATGGCGCTTAAAATTGGTAATGATTACTTTTGTCGCGCGGTTCTATAAACACCATTCTTTGTTTTTTACACATTATTTTACAATAAATTTAATTAAACGCGAAACAAAAGACAAACAAAATATTTTAAAATATCTTGAAGCCATAATAAATCATTTCGAAAAATGTAAATTTGATACCATTCATCCAGAAACACAATCGATTAACATTTTTTTTGTTATTTTATTATTTTATTTAAATACATCAGTAGCAGACAAATAAAACCAGAATCATTTGCATATTGTAATACTTATATTGACACTTGGGGGAAAACAAAGTGTGATGAATGTCTTGTAAGTATAATAAGTATAAATAAAATTCCTGTATAGCTCCTCGCCCATAAGAATATTATGCGCCATTCAAAATTAATCGATTCCGATTGTGTTTTTTGTTGAGTGAGCGCACATGATCTCATGCCAGCATATTGATTACAATTTTAAAATTTAAATTTACACATTATAAAATAAATTTTTGCGAATAAAATTATAATTATTTAGCCCACTTGAAAGTGATCTTACATTGTATGGAAAAATTTATCAAAATCTAGAGTGTTCGGGGCATTTATGTTAATTCTGTGTTTAATAAATTTTAATTTTAATGATTTAATTCCAACGGAGCGAATGTGACAACACTTTGGGGAATAATAAGTTACTACGGAAAACACTCACCAATGATTTATATCTTCAATATACCACTTTTATTTCAAGTTGGAACGAAAATCATTTGAGTATTAGATAAAAATTAAAAATTAGCATGACATTACAAAAAAAATGTAAAACTGTGAAAATCATAAAATTCAAATTAGGGTTATCAATGCAAACATTGGTTTCCAGTAAAGTTATCTCATTAATCGTATATATGCTTCCATTTACAATGTATCAAATCAGTTTTTAGAATTGGCGTTTGGTCCATTCGAAACTTTCAATAATTAACAAAAGCGTCACAAAGAAGAATTTACTGTTAAGCTTACATTTTTTTGAGAGAAATAGACCCACTCACCTGTAGAATCCGACTACTGCTATTTACTGCCATTCTATAAGTTTGCAGTTCGACATCGCAAACAATAGAATTATGTAAGTGCAACAATGTTTCTTCCACTGAGAGGTAGCAAACAAAATGTTTAATCTCCCAGTCAGTTTATCCCTAGTTGAGATGCGAATTTTGTATTTGTATCTGAAGTTCATGTCAAATTTTTAGATTCAATTTTGTAACTGAGAAAGAATAGGCGGATGCGACTTTAGAATAAAAACCCCTATAAACACCCTCCACTATAGGGTTTAAAAAGCTCAATTGCCCATTCCAACTTCAAAGCTGTGGTTATTGTCTTTGCAAAAATTAATTTAACCTTTTTTCAGTTTAGGTATTTCTTCAGCCTTTTTACTTACTGCAGGCGTGTTAGTTTTCAGAGTTTATCTGAAAGTTATAATTATTGTTCCATCGCAGTATAGATCCTAAATTGTCTGACTTCTCTTTAGTTAGAAAATTCGGTTCTATGACAATCTTATGAAATTGACCCTACGGATATCTTCACATTTATTTCATAAAGAAAGTAAATAAAAACTACCAAATTACCAAGTATTTGGGCCCTCTTTTCATTGTATTGCATGTATAAGATATTTGTTGAGGCTATCCTATAAGGCAAGCGCCGTTTAAATAATAAGACCCGTATTTTATTTTAATTTTAAAATCAATTGGGATCAATTTGACTCCAATGCATAGAGTAAGGGTTACGGTGATTCTTTTGGTTAAGTTTTCAACTTTTCTAACCAGTCAACCAAAATGGCCAAAGGTTTGATAAGAGAAGGTTTGCATTTTTTTTTTCTAAAGTGTAACTTTTCAAACGTCCATCGAACGTGACCAAATGTTATTGCTATTTAAATAAAATAACCATGCAGATTGCAAGGAATTTCGATTAAGATTTTGCCTTTTCCCACTTTAAAGAAGTTAAAATGAGATAGTATATTGTAATCGCGAAAAAAAAATTTGTTACAGATTTTCACATTTCTCGATGAATTAGATTACTAGGATTCTAACACATCAACACATCGATTAAAAAATGTCGTTTCCGTCCTTCCATCCTTCTGTCTTTTTATCCGTCCATTATTCCAGTTAGATATTTTTGCCCCCCCCCCCCCCCCCATTCCTACAAATTAATAGATTTGGTCGAATTTTTGTACAAATACCGGTTTTAGTAATAAGCAGTTTGTGTTAATTGTTGGGTTCATTCGAGACTAGAATAGAAGGGGTTCTATTGGTAGAGAAAACTGCCAAACAGATATTTTCTAAAACGACACCGACTATTTTTTTATGTTGATGATAAATGTGACCATCCATCATCTACCTGTTTAAAATATTTCAACTCAGTTAAAGCATTCAGACATGTTGATCGATACATTATATGTGAATTGCTGATAATAGGCTTAGGATTTTTAGGTTCTAAAAAATCAAAAATATGTTCCTAAAATTTGTAACTTAAATTGCAAAATATGTGGTAAAATTTGTGATTAAAATGATAAATATGTGGTTAAATTAATAAAAAAGTATCAAGTTTTTCGCTATAAAGTTGGATAAACTAACTCTCCTGGGTTACAAAGTGCTGAAGAAGTAGTCCAAAAATGGTTGTTATTTAGATTTCTGTTCAAAATTTTGACCCAAACTACAGTTTTAAATTCTATACCTAAATTCTAAATAATATTCAAATTTTTCTTAAATGCACTTGCAACTAATGCTGAAATTTTACTCCAAATTTCTAACCAAGAACATACAGATAAATCTAGGTAGGAATTTTTACTTAATTTTAAAATAAAATATCACAAAATTTCCAGCTTAATTGCAACCATAATTTGGTGTTACATAATTAAATTTGAAATTCACTCAATTTTTAAATATTTTTTAAATAATTGCATCCAAATTTTTGCTTTAATTCTCGATTGAATTATTAGTCCAAACTTTGTTCAAACCTTGTTTTAACCCGTTCCAAATAAAAATGTTGCTCGAATAATTTTAACTAAATTTTTAAAATTCACTCAAAGAGTCCGAATTTCAAGCTCAAGTTTTAAGCTATAAGCTCATGTAATTTGCTTAAATCAAATTGTAATTTAAACTCTATTTCTAATGTATGTTAATTCCAACTTAAGAATTTATTCAATTATGGTTTAAAATTGAAATGCTTCTATTATAAAACAAATAGCATTCAGATTTGCTCGATCGTGATTTTCTAGTTAAACTAAAAAATTTGTTGAAACCTTGTTTAGAATTTAAACTCAGTCAGATAAAGTGCATTAAATATTTTGCTGAAATTGTTTTCAAAATGTATTTTCCAAATACATAGAAAACAATTTCTACTTAAAATTTCACTCAAACTCATTATACCTAGTTTAGAATTCAAGTTAATTTTCTCTCTTTAAGATTTCGTTCTCTTAATCAATTTCCTCTTTTGAATGCAGCTGACCAATTTAGACTATATTTATGTTCAAAATTCCATTTATTTACTTCGAAAACAGCTTGGAACTAAATTTTCGAATCCATTTTGATTTTAAACTAAGTTACTAGTCTGAATACGCATATTAAAAGGAAAATTACAATTAGCAATTAGTAGAATACCCAAATATTGCGTGATCAAAATTACAAACAATCAACATTCAAGTACAGTTTGGAAGTTTAACTGAATTTCGGATTAAAATGTACTCAAAGTTTATTCCAATCCAGATGGAATTGTAATCTAATTTTATTCTGGATGAATCCAAGGTTTTATTCGAATCCATTAAAACTATTTTCTTTTCCAGTCTAATTTGTATCCACTTCAAATTGGTTTCAAAGTATTTTGGGTTTCGCTTGACATATCTATTTTTTGCTCCATCTAATTTGCTTTCAATTTTTTTGTTTTCTAACTGAAAATCCACTCAGTACATTTATTGTGCAATGTAAACTTATATTTCTCTCAAATTTTTGCTCAAAACAAAGTAAAATGTCCTGATCAATTTCCAAATCAATTTTTAACCCAAATCCGGATCGTCAAATAGTGTGCAGTAAAGTATTGAGATATTTTAATTTACATTAGCAGTTTTAAACAATGTATTAATAGGATTAGGGGATTTATAATGTTTTGGGGAAGGTCATAACAATCCTGCTCGAAATAATGAAAAATTAGTGTAACCAACCAAACAGTGTTTAAATCTATGGCATTTGGATCTGAAAATACTGGATTTGATTCTCAATTGGAGTGGAATACAAAAATATTTTTTTCATTTTCCGATTCTATATTTTAGAATTTGTAGGTGTGCCCCGTTCATAAAATGTTGGTAATTTAAGTAAACTCAACCGAAAAAACTATCAAAAAAAAGTTGCACAAAGTGGTTTTTGGGTATGACAGTTGGACTCTGATGGATGATTACGAAAGGTTGCTTAATCGTGACATTCACTAGACAAGTTATGCTTCTGATATTTTGCCCTATTATTATTAATTGTAGGACCATGTGGGCATTAAGCCACTTCGCCCTGCAACCTATTTGGCCCTAAAAACGAATACGATTCGATTTCAATAAAATTGCAAAACAGGAATTTGATCCGAATGATGCATTAACGGTCTTTCGATCTTCTGAGCCATAGCTCCTCTTATTAGAGAGTGCCATAGCATATTCTGATTATTTAAAATAATAGAAAAAACTGGTTTGCCGCCGAAATCGGTTGCTCCAGATTGTTCACACAGTAAAGAGGACCAGCAATGGCTTGTAAAACCCGTAATATTATTGTTTTGCTAAATAAGAAATACTACATCAAGGTGTGAAATGATTAAAAAAAAGTAAAAGCTTTTACTTAAATTTTTTCAAGAATGTTACTGGCTAGTAACTGAATTTCTTTCAGTTTATTTATTGAAAAATGCAATATTTGAACGCTTTGAAGTTAATGCTTATTTTATAGGTCAAAAAATCGATTAAACTCACTTTCTAACAATACATTTAAAAAAAATTAATTAAGTAAATGCTTTTAACTGAAACATTCCTGAAAAACTATATTGACCAGAGGCGTAAAGTATTAGTCAAGTATAAAATACCAGAGGCATAAAGTATTAGTTTTTGGCGTTGATATAAACGTCCTCCTTTTCTCAACGAGGCCTTTTTCCCAGTGTCATAAATGCGACCTAAACGTCATCACGTTTGGTTGATTTACACGTACTCGTATTCCATAATGAAGCAGCAGAGTTGATCGAGATTTATCACCAATCTGCATTTGGTTAAGAAATATTCTTCGCCTCTTGTTCCTTTGCTATCGAATCTCGGTAAAAAGTTTATTTCCTGCTCTATTAAAGCATGTCCTAATCTCCTTTCGGCTAGTTTCTGGTTTTGATGCCACATTTTGGCCATACGAGAATCCAGGGCCTAATTGGGAAATCGAATCGATTGGTGATGATTGAAGCATTTAATGAGCCGAACATAAATTATGTGAGCAGCATTTCAAAGAAAATGTCACGCGGAGCGCAGATGATAGAGTTGTCATAAAAACCATCAGGGGGATCATGAGTTCGAAATGTCACATGGAAAGATAAAGGGCAAGAAGGAACACCGAGCATTGCTTGCCTTAAAACTTCGAAAACATAGTTTATGGTGGATGGGACCTGATAGGCTAAATTACCTTGAAAAACATTGGCCACGGCAATAGACATATTATGGATGCAACGAAGAAGAACGACCAACGTAGGTATAATAGAAATATCCCGCTCTCAAAAGGGATGGTAATATACATAAATCAAGCTGTTAAAATTGGTTAAACCCATTGCTGAACCGAGAGAACTAAAGAGTTGGTAAAAATAGTACAGTATTGTATACGATAAAGCAGCCGGTGATATCGGCAAGGTTGATTTGAAAGACTTACATAAAAACCATAACCATACTGGACTAGATGAAAAATGGTCAACTATGCTATAGTAGTGCTGTTATCGGTGTTCACCAAAATATTCTTTTCCTCAAACGTCAAGGGACGAAAATTGTCAGCTGAGAGAGATATCATGTTGGTGATTGGAAGTGATTTTTTGGTAGGTACATATTTCAAAGTGGTGTTAGCCGATTGATCTGCAATTGATTTAAAAAAACGTCAATTAAAAATGTTTAGAGACATAAATATAACTTGTACAACTATTAAATAATTGTTGATCATGATTAATTTTGGGTGACAAAATTAAATATGGCATATACCAATCGAACGTTTAAATTCATTTAACTGTGATAATGATCATATTTTGATAATTTTAAATGCTGCAACCGCGCTTAAATTTAATTTACCCTTGAGAACACTTGAGACTTCCAAAATCCAAAAAAATGTTCTTTCTACATAGAATAATAATTTAAATATACCAAAAGTTATTTGGGATTTTTATCTTTTGGTTTTGAATTTTGAAAAACACCAAAAAGACATTAACCATATATATTACATGATTTGATTCGCGGCGTTATCTCAAAGTTCTACTAATTTGTTTTATATCAAAAATTTAAAACAGTTAAGAGGTTTTTTTTTGTCTTATATACTCTATTTATACAGTGAAACACTAATCTAATAATTGTGAGACTGCACATTTTTCAATGGTTGTGTATATATCGCATGCACGGCCCATAAATTTGCATGATTTATTTATGTGGTAAGTATGAGTTATGATGGCAATTTTCTGAAGGATTTTTAATCCTTTTATTTATAGAGATTATTTTGGTCTCGCGGTTTTTGTATCTACATAATATAATATGAGCGACCAATAAATTATGTATAAATTTAGAATTACAAATATTTTGTTGATTTATTTTTGTGATTTTTTTGTCTTTGTGCGCTGTGCGCTTACCGAACGAGCCATATAACATACTTGTTACAAAATTTGTGCATACAAATTACGATTCGTATGGCCAAAGATAATATCGTTGTAATCGTAAGGTGCCTCAAAAACTATCGCTTACATATGAGGCATGGTTACATAATCCCCCGTTTAATATAATTAAATTGGGTCAATTTTACAAATCATTTCAAATAATTTCTTCTTATACTCGTACAATAAAAAAAACACTATGATTATATTATTTTGACTTCTCTAGAAGAAAACAACCTTAAGTACAATATATTTTCATCTCAACGCTTATAGAGATTAGATTAGATTGATTAAATTATTCCGTAAACACATAACTCTGCTTCTTCTTCGGCGTATTGTTACATATATGTAGAATACAATAGAAGTACTAAAAATAAAAACAAACATCTTATGCGCTATTATTTCTTCTCTTCGTCGTCTTATTTGTCTTATTCGTGTTTTAGATTTGTAGTTTATTAGATTTTTTATATCAACTTTAAATCTAATCGTTAAATTGTTTAGTTAATTGAAAAAAATTATGTTATAGAAAAATAAAGAGAACAAACAATTGTGATAAATCGTCTACATACATAATTTAGAACGTAATTTAGTCAGTGCTTTAATTCAAGATAAACGAAGGTAAATATGTATTTTACGATTAGATCAAACCTGTGATGGTCACTTACATAATTGTTGATCAATTGATTGGAAAGTACGTCCAAGGTACAATAGTATGTAGTAAATTGTTAGTATAATTTATGATAAGTTAGCTAGCACAAGACAACAAAATTTTAAACTATCTGTTGGTTACTTGTAGTTCTGGAAGCTAAGTCCGGTTACTCAGATATCTTTAAAAATTAAAATCTAATTAATCCGTTATTTAATTAATTTAAATTTAAATGTCAACCGTTAAACACAGTTTAGTATTATATCATCCACAACTCCGTATTCGCGTGCAGCTTCAAGTTCATGGTTTCTATTTCTGAAAATCTATTACTGATTTATCTTGTTGACTTTAAGTATATTCTATACACAAATGTGCATGTTATGTTATATTATAGATTTGATCCGCTTTCAGACTCCTAAGGCTCCATAGTTATTATATGTTTCATAGTAGTGACAAGATTTCCAGCACAAGATGAACCACTTCCTAAATTACATATCCATTGGATACTAAACGATTCTGGAAAATGAGTCAGGTTCCTCATACTTCTCTGAAATACTTATACAAATACTAAATCGAAAATGTATCCTTTAGTTCTCTAGATGTCCTTAATCAACTGAACTTAAACTTTCCTTTAACCGCTAATAATTAATATTCCAATAAACTTTAGTACTCCGTAAGATAAAGGTTAGCACGAAACTGTAAAATTTCCGTTAACTCCGCGATCGTTGTACGCTTGAAATACTGAAATTTGGTCAGACTTCTCAGTGGTTTTTGAAAAAAAAAGACATGAACCATGTGTATCCATAAATCAAAATGAATCAATTGTTTTGTTACTATATACTACTTTATAATCAACTAGTTTGTTCGGGGGTTGACAGACTACAACTAAACTCAAAAAATTCACTAAATCCGTTTTATTAAATCGCAATACTAGCTTTTAACTCTAGGTTGATAGCTTATGTTGACGATCTTGCGTTTCTATATAATCACCCTATTCACAGTATATAACTATTCAAAATGTGAAGTCGGATTTATGCTTAGTAAAGAAATGGTATCATGCTCATTCTATGTTTAGAAATACTGTAATTGATCCGGACATTGTTTATCATGATGCTGATTGTGACCAAGTTGCTTGTATTGATACTTGTTTTAAAATTGAATTCGTTAAATCTATCCAATGATAACACTATGCTATGGAAGGACCATATTGAATCTCTCCACAAGTATCTGGCTTTAATGATCAGTAAAATTTCCACCAGGCGCTTGGTATGCCCTGTAGCAGTTTCAAAAAATATTTATTTTGCTATTGTAGATTCGAAATTTTCATATGAACTAGTATGCTGGAGTAGGACCTACTATGCTAGAATTTATCACCTTATCATAGCGCAAAAATATATTATAAGAGTTATGCATACTTCTGCGGCGTCTCTAAGGGGCACCTTAGGGCAGCAGTTAAACGCTGGGAGGATGTGCAAAAGTCCTCTTACTGGCGCGGAATTCCAGGTTTGCGACAGGCGAAGGAATTTATTTCACCTTCGTCGGCCAGAGCCAAGGAATGTCTCGTACTTAGGAAACCTGAGTTGAGGCTGCTTACCGGCTTCCTCACAGGTCACATCCCCTTAAGGTATCACCTTAATAAAATGGGCCTAAGTCCGACGGATAGATGTCGCTTCTGTGACATGGAAGCGGAATCAGCGGAACATGTTCTGTGCCATTGCCCAGCCATTTTCTGCAAAAGGTTACAACATCTAGGAGGGAGAGTAATGAGCCCGGATGGTATGCACCATATACCGGCCGGCAGTATTGTCAGGTTCATTAAGAGCCTGAATATTGACTGGACGGCTCATTAAGTAGGGTCCATGCACAAAAGATCTTTTAGGTCGCAGTGCGGGGTGGCTTGAACGCCCACATGGCCCTCAACTAATAATAATAATATGCATACTGTTCAGTGTATGACCTATTTTTCAGGAGTCGCAGATGTTTCCATTAGGACATTTATATGTGTTCAAAACTATGAAGACCTTTTTTTCATTATAAAGGTCATTCAGTTAAATGTCAGTACTGGTTACAATTTGAGAAATGATCAGTGTATTCGGCTACAAAAGTTTACATCAACTAATTTTCCAAATTCATTTTTAATTTTGGCTCCTAAAATGTTCAATAACCTATCAGTTGAGTTGAAAATTTGTAGGAAACTCAAACCATTCGCATCTGGATTAAAAATATTTTGGTTTAGCGATTCAAATGTTTTCAATTGTTTGGTATAGCGATTCAAATTTTTAATTTGTTAAATTTTATGAAGTACCTGTATAATATTTTCTTAGTTTTTGTTTTACTTCTTACTAATCAATACTGGATTGTAACTATCCACTGATTGTACTTTTTTAAATAAATAAATAAAATAAAATAATAAATAACCTAAAAAATGAAATTCTGATGTTAAATTGAACTCAAGAATTGTTAAGTTATTTTGGTCGAAATCCTCCTATCCCTTATCCTCCTTTTTCCTGCTTCAAGTATGGTTAGTGGTTACCCCTTTATGCCTGTATTCCATTTCAAAAATTTATTGACTGCACGAAAAAACGGAACAAGGCAAAATCAAAATTCCCTTAGAATGATTTCTGTATTACATCTCAAGATTTTATGGGTAAATTATCAAAATTTTAGCTTTTCTCTTGATTCGGCTATTTCCACATTTCAGAATCTAAAAAATGAATATTATTAACCCTTATATCAGAATTATTATCCGATTATTTTCCGTCACAGAACAAAAATAAAAGCTGTACCATAAAACTCCGTATTATGAAAAATAATTGTGGATGCGAGAAATGCTTTAGAGCGGAGTTGCAATAAAAAGTTCTTCATTTGATACTTTTGTCAATACTTAGGCATCATATGAATAGAGCCACATCTCTCCTGTAATAAAAATTAGTGACTACCGAAATATCCATATTTTCAGTTTCAATGGAAGTGTTTGTAATCCCAGGTGATGGTGACTGTTTGTTCAGTGTTATATTACGTCAGCTATATCGTAAGTATCTTCTACAGTAAGATAAGATACCAAATTATCTATTTTCCGTCACTTACTCACATTTCTTCCCTAAAATTAACCAGATACCTATCCGACGTACTACAAGAAGATTTCTGCGGAGGCGCTGAATTCCGCTTCGTCCAATTTGAGGAACATCAAAATTACTGTTCACTTCGAATGCGCTCAGAACCATTCCACTTTCTCTCCGAACAATGGCAATTTCCTCCACGAGATCAATTTTTTATATATTCAGTCTTTCTATGACATAGCCATATATCCTCAAGGAGAAATCACAACAGGCTCAACCTCCGTCTCTAAAAATTTCCTCTGCGTTCCGCTTTGGAACCTGGAATCTACGTTGGATGAACAACATACAGAAACGTGATGCATATACGACCTAACTTTAAATCCGTATTTAATTCTCTCTAATATTCTCTTCATCACCTTGTGCGGGTTTATAAACCTTCACAAACAATCAAGTATAATCGACGACTATATGTGCAAATCTTTTCAACACTACTCTGCATAGTTATCCGCATTCGGATCGGTGTTCTGTTTGGTGATTTAAATGCTCGTATTTGTCAAAAGTCGCACATCAGGAGAAAAACTTTGGCTTCAATTTGAACCATACCACTTCCAACGAGAATGGATCGCCTTCGAATTTTTAACCCAATTGGCAAAGTTACAAAGTTTGTGCTCGACTTATTTCCAAGTGGACCACATTTTTACCAAGATCCACAGCCTGCACTTTTAAGAAAGGAATAATTCGACACAGCTTGCTTTCAACCAATTTACAACTCAAACCAAAATTATCGCCTGCAACATAGAACTACAATTCCTAAAATCTGCCCGTGCTACAAGATGAAATAAACAGGAATGATTATTAAATATCTCCGGAGACAAAATTACTAACCAGTAGCAGCGGATTGTAGACAGCATTCATATTATATCCCAATCGCTAACATCAAGAGCTCCCCTAACTCGCAGGCGTCGGTGAGCACTGGTACGTTTTAAAAGTGGTTTAGGAAATGCGTCAGAAAATAGCCTACTGAAATAGTCTGTCTGAAAACTATCCCTTAAACGTGCTGCATACCGTGACGTTAGTTAATAATGGCAGAAGTGACTCCCCCCAACAGTTCCTATAGGAACTATACTATAGTATTTGCATTTCATAAACTGTATTTTGCTTTATAAGAGTCAATATCAGTTACTGAGCCTACAATGACTCAAATCAAAACGAGATATTGCTCTGATTTGCTGAATTATTATAGTTTATGGCTGAATCGATTTTGTGATCATCACATATTTTCACGTTTTCATGAATTATTTTGACTTTGTAATTTTCTTCTAAGTTGAACACCTAATTCAAACCACCATTTTGTTTATACCTATCTAACATTCAACTATCAAGAATATATTTGTTTTTGTTCATTTTAATTTTATCTATGTATTAGACTCTAGTTGATTTAAAGAAGATACGTATTTACTTCACATATTTTTGCAAGCAAATACCAAAAACGTTATAGATAAATAAAACCACATAAAGATAAGAATATCGTGATGACCATACAGGTAAAATACATTTTGACTTTTCATAATAAGATAACGTCGTATTATCTTGACGTACCGCAATGTGTTTACATAAGACGAAACCTATGTACAAGATGCAATTCCTTTAGATTTTCTAGAAAACTTGTCATCCCCAAGTGTGTTATTTTTATCTCTACCAATTTTTTTTGCTTAATTTTTTTTTTATGTTTTTATCATCAGTCGAGTGACACGCTGCATTGGAAGAAGCAGCATATGAATATAACTGGATAAGTATTATAGTTAAAGGTACTTGTGTTGAATGTAAATGTATAATTAAAAAGCATAAATTTTTTTTTGTTTTTTTTTGATCCATTAAAAATCAAAAATAGAAAATCTTTCCACTTGAAATGCACGTAGAACTGAACCTGAGAAAAAAAAAATTCTTCTAACCTATACCACTTGAAGAAGACAACAGAGAAATATAATGGGAAAAGAATTGAAAAGTCACAGTACCTTGAAATTATTTTCCATTTCATAAACTATTCAAGTGATCTATTTATGTATAGATGCATTTATAAACATGCTCGCATACCTTCTTTTCTGTTATAAATGCAATCTTGAACGAGTACAATGATCATAATAACATTTTAACCTTTTTTGTTGTTGTTATGGTATTCTTATTGTGTGCCGGTGATGAAAACGAAATATTTATAAGAACAATACACCATTATACACTTAAGATCGACTTTGATCGCAATTTTATTGTATTTCGTTATTAAAAATTTTTTTAAAGGTATGTTTGCGTTTTTGATCTGAATTTCCTGAATTCCAGAACGTAATTGCAATAAATCGTGAGTCTCTTCGTGAATATTTTGTGGAGAAGACAATTTTGATGATATGTCATCCCGATGACAGATTTCTTTTATTCATTTATGCATTCTTTATTATTAATCTTTTATTATTCCAAATTTGGAAACAAGATGTATTAAATGTATGATGTTGTGTTAAAAATAACATGTGTGCAGCATAAAGCATTGAACTAGTAAAACATTTTTGTTTTTTTTTGTGTGTGCATTGAAGAAAATACAATTTCTTATGTACACCAGTAGCAGCAGCATGCATGTACGCGACGTTCTGTTTGTTTATTTATTTTTGTCATCGTGCCTTAGTAATTTTGAGTTTTTTTGTTTTATTTGTGTCTTATGTCTTATGATGACGAAGAAAGTTCAAACCAAACCATTTGTTTTTGAATTTTATATTCCCCTTGTTTGTTTGTTAATTTGTTGTTGTTCTGATGTACGTATAAACGAATGAATGAATTACTTTTATTGAATTAAAACGAAGATGTATGTACACGCACCACAATTTATTGAATAAGATGAGACAAGAAATAATGTTTTGGCAGTTTGAAAGTTTTTGGTAGAAGTTGCTAAGAATTTGAAAATAAACCACCCTATAGTCACAATCATTTTTGTAAAAATATTTTTACGTGTTTCTAAGTTTGTCTGATCTAAGCGCGAACAAATTTACTTACTTTTATTGGAGTGGGTATATCATCTTCAAGATCCTCGAGTTCAAGAAATTATGCTTTCCAAGCGGCCTGAAGCTGGTGAAACTACCTTTGAATTGCAGCCGGGTGGAAGTGGCGACAAGCAATGTGGAAAACTTTAATATTTTTCTAGATCTCTATCAACATCTTTCTCTGCATATTCTTGAAAATAAACCCGGTAAACCTAAAGGCAACAACATTGTGAATCTATACTATTCATTCAAACAATGAATAGTTTTGCAGGGGGCAGTGAATAAAGGCCGTGGAGAGAATATTCATGACGGCAATTCTAGTAAATATCACATATGTACCTCATAAGGGAGTATTGAAGGTCAGCAGCACAGCCAAGAAACTCATAGTGGTTTTTGATGGCTGGTACTTTAAGGCTGAACAACTTTTTTCTTTTTATTCAGGTTTCACTTAATTATTTCTTCCTACGCGGATAAGGAAGGAATGTTGAGAGTAGTTTTTAAGGAATTGGGAGTAGCTCAGTTCTAAAAATTATGTTTTTGATGTTGATTATCAACTTCTGTAAGTTAAATACCACCAGGGAAGTTTGTTTATCCAGTCCGGTTTAAAAAGGCCTACTCTGATGGAAAAAGGAGTTTTGAAATTTAATTGGTTGTGAAATTAAAGTTTAAAGTTATACCTATGAACGTTCCCTCTTAATAGCATTGTTGGCTTGCACATACCAGGTCAGGGGTAAAGTTCTGCCGAACCCATGCCATAAAAATATTCGTAAAACAAGCCTGACACATTCCCTCTATGGGAAAGCCTATCAAGGGTAGAGGAAATGTTAGAATGTGAAATCATTTGACATGCTTGGTTTTGGACGCGGTCGAGTGCAGCCAGACGGGTCTTTGGTGCCCGGCCCAAATACCACCGGAAGACAGATGTCGACGCCAAACCCAGCCTACAACTAAACCTCAAACTAACCAGAACTCATTTATTTCTTCAAATCAACCAACGCAATTTCAACTAGACCATCAACTCAGTTCTTAACTCAACCCCAAACTCAACACCTAATTCAATCCCCAAATTGACCCCCAACTCAACGCTTAACTCAATCCCAAACTCAATACTCAAACGAGGCTAGACAAAAACTAGTCATTTTGACTTGAAAACACGTGATCATACCGCGTGTTTACAACCACGAAGCTTTGCGTCGAAATTTGCGACCTTTAAACGTCGAGAAAATTGGTTTTGGACCAAAAACAAATGGTTGGCCATTTTTAGCATAGGATTTTATGAAATTTGGTATCCACCACCGGAAGTAGAACTTAGGATCCTCAAGTTGCAAAGTAAGTGAGGTGCTCTTCTATGTGTACTACTGAGGGAGTTAAGGCAATGCAGTACATATTTCTGCATATTTCTCTACGTAGACTGCTTTGGCTGGTAATTAATAACATACCTCAATACTATCTGTCCGCAAGGATTAAAATATTGAAATTCTGGCAAAAATTACCAAATATTTTATTTGTCCAACACCAATTTTCTTAACGTTTTGAACGTCCCTGAGTCCGATTTCGATTTTTTTTTTCGCCAAACTATTTCTATGCTCAAGGCAGAGAATTTAAATACTTTGAGACCTGTAAGTCGACGTGCAGGTGAGGATCGGTTCTTACCAAACGAATTAACCCAAAATAACTTATTTGTTAGCACGTCGATCACCACTTACCTTTTCAGCTTATGTTGATTTGGAAGATTAGTTGAACGTTGAGTTTTGGGGTTGAGTTATGAAGGGGTTAGTTGGCGCTCGATATGCGGTCGAGTTGGGGTTGGGTTAGGATTGAGTTAAGGTTCAGTTGATGATGAGTTGAAGTTGAGCCAGCGGTTTAGTTGGGGATTTATTTGTAAGTTGAGTTGAGGTTTGAGCTGAAAGTTAAGTTGAGTTGTTCTGTTCTCTCTTAGCTTTTCGGGTCATGTTGAATAGGGGTTTAGTTAAAGTCGAGTTGTGGTTGGCTAAGAGGCTGCTCAATAATTTGGCGTGCTCGAATTGCCTGTTTATTTGTAGGTTAAATTGAGTTGAGTTCATATATGCATGGAGTTTTCAAATTGAGTTTAGTTCAGGATTGAGCCCACGGTTGAGCTTGAAGTTGAGTAGAGGGTGTTTGTTATACTATAATATATCATTTTCATTTTTAAGTATTGTATAAAACACACTAACTTTCTAACTGTCTAAGTTTTTCTATACTGCTGGTACAAAATTACTTTCTTCCATTACAATGTACATAATGCCATTGTCAATAAAGTCGTCTTGTTTTATTCAGTTGGGAATAAAGTTATACGAGCTTTATTTCTATATTGTTTCGTAAGTGTAAAAATGGCGACAAGGATAAACCAAGATGCTTACGGATCCAGACGTATTACAAATACTTTAAAACTAAACTAGCTTTTTCCTGTCCAACGTGGGAGACTATAAAGGTCCTAAAGACTATAAAGTCCTTCAAAAATTCTTCGATGGCGATGCGGTACGTATGACATATAAAGATCTAACCCCCAAATTATCGGCCCATTTGACCCAATTTAAGGGACAGGTTATAAATATTTGCTTCAAAGCTCGAGTTCTACCGTTTGATATCCAAAGCAAAGTAAACAAAGTAATAGACGAGCTGTAAAGGTTAGTAAAATCAAAATATTTCATAACCGATCAAAACCACTCAATGGACTACACCGCGGATTTTAAAATTTCAATTCCACAAGTAGAAGTAAATCTCATTCCCAGAATCGAGGAATTATTTTATAAGTTACAAGGTGGTGTCTACTTCACGAACATCGATTTACAGGATGCATATTTGCAAATATGAGAAGAATTATCTGACAGACCAAAGAAATTTTTGATAATGAATACTCTAACACAGGAGTGGCCAACCCAAACTACACCACGGGTCAAATTCAAATTTCTATATTTTGAGCGGGCCGCATATTTTTTTTTTACAAGAAAGACGCTTTAATATTTTATAAACATTGTATTTATTAAAAATTCATGTACATATAACTATTCATATTACGTAAAACATCAAATGATAAAAACATACATAACTACAAAAATTAATGGGACGCTTGTTTTTCTTTAACGTCACTCAACTTTTTTATATTTACTTCAATTTTACTTCAATTTTAGTTGTAGCACATCTTAATTGATTTTCTAAATTAACATCCGTAAGGGCACTTCGATTGTTATTTTTGTTGTACTTCATTTTCGAAAAAAAGGATTCGCACAAATAAGTCGATCCGAAAATGCTAACAATTTTTATGGCATGTCTGCGCAAATTGGGGAATTTACTTTCGGTCACATATTTACTATAAAATTCCATTTTTGGTATTGTAAAATATAAATGCTGCAGCTCAGTATTGCATTGTAGATCGATTAATTCCATTTGAAATTCCATTGGAACCGTTTTAACATCGACATTAAATGGCGAAGTGATGATTTCGAATGATTTATCGTAAGTTTTTAATTCTTTGTTTAAATTTTATTTTTAATCGTTAAAACTAAATATTATTGTGATACATTTATACTGAATTTAATATGTATACTGAATTATGCAGCGGGCCGCAAAAAATCAAGTCATGGGCCGAAAGCGGCCCGCGGGCCGCGGGTTGGCCACCACTGCTCTAACATACTAGCACCAGATTGCTTTCGCTTCAAGAACTATCGAGAAGGAGATGGAGTAACCAAATTGAACCAATACTTGCAAGGATGCAAATTTTAATTAATAACTGATCAGTATCACAAACTACTTATTTGCTTGTTCCACCCAAGCAAACACCTCCCGGCATACTGTATTTGCAGATTACAACGACGTGCTCTTATTTTGGTGACATCACAACAGAAATGCTGATACACTCTACTTTTTCCCCTTTCGAATCGTGTTGTTATACAAATTAAAATAAAGTTGTCCATTCTTCATTTCTTGAGCTAAGTTTGAGTTAAACTTGAGTGGATGGTTTGGTTGGGGAATTATTTAGGTGTTGGGTTAAAAGTTAGGTTGAGTTGATTTTAGTAGAGTTTATGTAGCATGTAGTTATTGCATCGTGTTGATTTAAGGAATGACTTGGATGGTGAATTCTGGGTTGAGTTTAGTTGTTGATTTGAGTTGAATTTATGTGCTTCTATAGTTTTTCGGATTCGGAGTTTTAGGGTAAAGTTAAGAGTTGAGTTGAAAGTTGATTTGTGTTTAAATAATTAAAGTTGGAGTAAGATATTGAGTTCAGTTTGAGTAAGGGAATAAGGGATTTAGCATTTTACATTTTATTTGTTAAAATCTCCGTCGGTTAGGAGAAGTGATAAAAATAATGGCTAAAGTCCAATAATTTTAGTCCGGCAAACTATCAAAAAAAAAAAAAAATTTTTAAAACACACATGGCGAAAGGCTATTGGGCCTAAGGTGTTTATCCAGAAAACGACCTTCTTTATTGATACACTAAAGTGCCTTAATTATTGTTGAATTAATCCGGTTGCTATAACCGCGTCTTTCACAAAACATCCTTTAGAAAAGAAATAAAAAAGGAAGCACGACATTTGATTGTAAGTGGGTAACTTAATAAGTAGCCGCTCAAAATCCTTTCATGACCTTACGGAAACCACATTAATTAAAAGAAATAGCAGATATTAGCTTTAATGAAATCATCAATCCACAAAAATTTGTCCAGAGTGATGAAACTTATGAATTAGGGAGCAAGTATATGTATATTGGCTAATTCGATAGATCATATGGATTAAATATATCTATGATGCTGAATAAAGTGATTGAAACATCATAATAGGTCCGAAAGTTCGGCGTAAAGGGTTCCACCTTCTACAATGTAACTTTTCGGGTTATCTTAGGTCGATAAAACTATTATATCAACAAACTGTTTTAATCTATTTTACATTGTTTCCTACACCGAGAACACAAAAATTTTACTACACACCAATTTACATCTGAACTTTAACATACATTCCAAAGGCAATAAATTTTCACCTATTTACAGTAATAAATTTTCCAACTTGTATAACAGTATTAAATTTTCCCTTTTAAAAAAATTTAAAAAGATTTCATTTCCAAATTAAAACACATAAATTTTGGAACAAAAAAAAAACAACAAAACACTAAATGTACAACAATAATAAAACTAAACAACATAACCGAACTCTATGTTGTATGTATATTATGTTACACAAGGCATGTAACATGCAGTTTAGTTTTTTTATATTAACTATCAGAGATATGCATCGCATCGTCGTCATTTGTAAATAAAACATAAAATATATTAATTTGACATTTAATAGCGCTTTTATAATGTAGTTTATTTATAAATAATTTTATTATGAAATACACTAGGTATATCGGGGTCCCTTGAGAAAAATTATCGATTACATTTTACACAATGTAATGAAATATAATCCCGAGCCGTTTATTAAACAATATCGCGCGCGCGCACACACACCTAGCATAGCATTGAAATTCTTTCACATAAAATTCTAAAATAAATAATTTTAAATTTAAATTAAATCACAAACGAAGTAAAATTATTACACAACAAATAAATAAATCAATATCGTATAGTACATACAACGAGCAGTCGAATCGGATAGTTTCTAACTTTGTTTTTTGTTCCCCATTATTATTTCAAATAAATTAAACCGCGCGTACATTTTATTTTGAATTAAAAATTCTTATCATAACTTTTCCGCGAAATAAAAAAAAAAATGAAATACTACAACAACAAAGCTAAATGAATTGTTGCTGTTTTTGGATATTCGCGCAATTGAATTTTAAATAAATCGCAATTAAATGAAATATGCAAATCTGTATAGTTGTACAGTTCCATCGAACCAACAAGATGACATATTTTTCATCCATCACGGTTAAACTGAAGAACATTTTTATTAAGTAATGTATAACTTAGATTTTTTTTTTATAAGACAGGCAGATATTATCTATAACTACTAAGTAGGTATGTATTGTAACATAAGTCATTTACGGTGTTCAATATTAATAAAACAAATTAATGGGACCCCGCTGGAACTGATTATATCTAGCTGAAAGGCATAATTGCCATGAATACACAGCGAATTGACAGGGGGCGTAACCATACCAATTCTAAAGTTAGACTACTCATTTGTAAACGAATTTCTTGTCGTGTTAAAATCGAAAATATCGTAAATCGAATTAAAAAGTCGTGAAATTCTTAGGACTGGTTCACAAACTGCAAAAATTGTAGAAACAAGATCAATAGCAAATGAGAGCGGAGATATTGAAATAGTAATTGGCAAATCTAGTAGTAATTGGCACAATCTATTGGGAAAGTCAGAACACGGTGAACGAAGTTATAAACCATTGTACTTTTAATAAATTACAACGGTCATTATAGGGTGATTGATTGTATTCTATCGAAATTGCACTTATAAAATGGGGACCAGATCTACGGCTCATATCAAAATGGCATTGAGTGATTTGAATTCCGCAATGTATATACTTTACAACCTATATAGTCTTAGTCACTATATCTATATGAGCCAATCTCTGAGATTCGTGCTATTTGATATAATAGAGAACACGTCCTTGCTCCAAGCGAAATTCGTCGATTTGTTAAGTTTCTAAATTTGTTTGCAAGAGCCCTATGGCTCATAACAAAACAGCACTGACGGACTTGAATTCCGCAATGTATACCCTTTACAACCTATCTAGCTACTAGATGAGTTAATCTCTGAGTTTCGTGCTATTTGATATAATAGAGAACAACGTCCTTGTTCCAAGTAAAATTTTCCGATTTGTTAATTTTCTAATTTTTTTTTCACTAGGCGTACAGCTCATATTATAATATCGCTAAGTTCTTTGATTTGTTGAAAAGAAAATTGAAAATGAAGGTTAGAAATTATTTTAGGCTTATTTTATTCAAATAACTATATTTTTGTTAAATACACTGTTAAAAGATGTACACGCGCATAAATATTTGTTCAAAAACCTAATTTACCTAAAATCTCAAATTTGTCCAAAACTTCATAATGTACACCCGCATACATTTTTGTCCAAAAAAAAATGTCCAAAAACTTCACACCGGTTCTACTTGTTGCCAATATTCTAGTCTACTATATAACTGACCACAACAAGAAACTAGATTAGTTACCGTAGACTTACCCGGATAAAATCCGTGTTGGGTTCATGAAGAACCAAAAATTTCTGTACCATCGATTCGAGAAGTTTTGGTATGAGAGAAAGAATTTCCAGCAAGTTTAAAATCGAGATGAAAAAATGTACTGCGGAAGTACATGTAGTATTGTAGTTCTCTTCAACGTATATCATAATTGGAGTATGATAACACATCATACATCCATTGAAATTCTCACATGGCGAAAGCTCCAAATACGTAAGGTCTGTTGAAAAAGCCAAATCGAGGAATTTGCCTCGACTATTATTATTTATAATTTCAGAAAGATTGAAGGTCCCAGTAACCATTAGTACACGAACAAACGGCGTAACAGCAGAATTGATAAAATTAGCAATTCCAAGGTAATATTCCCCACGGGGTTAAATTGGATAGTACGGCACAAAAATCACGTCATATTCCTTCGAGTTGAAACTTTTAGTAAGCCTTGTTCCAGAGATAACAATCACATTGTAAGCCTCGACTACTAGAGGCATTGTGGTAGCACATCGAAATAAAAGTAGTTGGTTCGGAGCTTTAGGCGGGGGAATCGTGTACTAGTACAGCTGGTATCCGAAATTTCATATTTGAAGCTCCTAACCGAAAATTTCGGTCTAATAAATATACCAGTTTACCACATTTCCGAATTTAGAGCCGTACCACGAAGATTGACATTAATTCCTGAAGATAATCGATTTTGATCGTATGAGACTTGAGAGTTGTGATTTTAATGTATTTACCTATTAGAAGTACAATATTTAAATTTTTTGTTTTATGATTTTATTTTAAAATATTACGTAGGTGCATCGCCAAGATTCATTTTATGACCAAAATCCGTGTCTAAAGATTTGATTCTCTGTCCCTATATTTATTGGTTTCAAATTTTGGTAGAATCCATCCTTCATGCACCTAAGCCACAGTAATTTCTGTTTTGTTCCAAATGTATATGTGTATGTGTCAGCGCAACCATTATGGGTACAGAACGCTTGGTAATTATTCCGCTCTCTTTTGTTTTGTATAGTAGATAGTAGATTAAATTAAACTCAATTTTAGTAAACCCAACCTTTGATATTAACTAAATCAACCTTGTGATAGGTCAAGTTGACAGATCATCAGCTCTCGCAACAGTTCATCCTTTTAATTTAGTATTAAATTCACGTTAACTTTTGATAACTACAAATGGACCAAATCAGGTCCTGTTATAATTTCGGGCTTCGATACATTTAAATTTCAGTATCATTCTTTCCATTTGCTTCCACGAACAATAAAAAATGCACCGCCACTGATTTAATTTTGTATTTTTCAAAATAAAATTTCAAACTTAACGAGATCTGACATATTTCGAGATATGTGTAGTAACCCTTAGGTGTTGTAATCCAATATCAAATTCCTGTTCATATTTATTATGTCACATATGTACGTCAACATTTCTTAGCACAAACTGATTAGGGTAAACAAACAACAAAAAAAAAAAGAAATTCTTAATTAGATCAATCTCTGTTTAGGTATGAACCTCGTTATAATTATGATTAATTGATTGTAATAAATTCTAACTGCTACGTAGGTACAATATATTCCATTTATAGCCCCCCCGGAAAACAGATTTCAATTTACATCCGTATAAAAAAAAAATGAAATAAAATTGTATCGATTGATAACAGGGTGATAAAAATGTTATAAGTGTCTATTGTTTAATATAAAATTGCGAAATTTACGATTTGTAGCACCTTTCAATATAAAAAAAAAATAAAAAACGCACGACCATTTGTAAAAAAGGCTGCACCCAAATCGGAACGCAGACCGCACAAATTAACTATTGATCATTTATTATTGTTGAGGAATAACAAAATTCTTGTCACACATTTAAAATTCTTGTATTGTTAAATTGTGTATTGTTTTCAGGTTTAAAACAACATTAGAGACATTCTACACACCATAAATTTCTAGTTTTTGTATAGTTGTGTGATATAGTGATAGGAAATAGTTAAACTTATTTCTATAAATCGTATACATAAACATAATTGTGATTATTATTTAAATAAATTTATCGATTTTAAAACAATTGGATAAAATATTAACAAAATTAAATATTTAAAAATCATTCTACTTACGTCTATGTGCCTATGATTTCGTGCTTCGTGTGCTACATCCAATTTTCCATTTCCTGCCGCATTTTCTAATTTTGTTTACTGTGTGAAATGAAAATGGTATTTCCAAGAATTTTTGTCTAAATATTTTAACCGTGAGTATCTTGGAAATGGAGCGCATTTTGTGCTAAAATGTGATAATTAATGGGTTTAAACAAAGTCGGATTTTTGGAATTTTCGTTTTATTTTTACGTGTGTGGTGTTAATTTTAGTGAATTTGAGTAGATACAGATTATTAGGAATGCAATTGGCGAGAAATTTATATTTTGGAAATTTTCAAGTCACCTTGCAGGAAAGATATTCTCCTTCCAAATATAAAAATGAAATAATTCTTACTATTGTAAATGACGTGGATAATTTAATTGGCATATCTGAAGAAAAAAATTCAGTAATGAATAATAAAAGCAGCAACTAAAATTATCGGAAGCTACGAAAATTATCAGAGCTTATCCGAAGAGTTGAATGGCCTTTACATTTATGTATTTAATTTTGTTTACGAATTTGGAGCTAAATGGATTGGAAGGACACTCGATCTCTTCTTTCCGAAGCCGAAAAATCTAAATCAGTCAGTCGATAAATTATGAGATTTTAAATTTTAAATTGATCATTATCATGTATGATTAGTTCGAATTACTTTAATACAGTCACATTAATTCATATAATTTCTAAGAACTTTTTAATGTGTTTTACAGAGATAACACGCTGAAGTATATTAGTATTTACGAACAATTATTCATCACCCCTTAGATAGACAAGTTTCCAATATTTTTATTTTTTTAATTTATTTGAAGTTAACATTTCTGAAAATTGTAAGAGAATTTAATCCAGAAAAAATCAGTCTTCTCATCAGGCCGCGGCGACTGAACCGATTGCACCACAATTGTACGTAATTTACACAAATTTTTCTTCGTCACATTCACCCATTTTTTTACTCTAATTTGAATTAATTAATTAATTCGTGTAATTTCTAATATGAACCAATCTTCTAAATATTACGGGTTTAGATTGATATGTTTAAATCTGCAAGTTATCGCAACTAGAAAATTGAAAAATCTCGAAAATTCTAGAATACTACGTCGATAAACTTAAATTTAGAATAAACTGCGGCATAATTTCGATTGCGCCAGAAAAAATCGAATAATCTCTGTATATGAATTTCACATATTACCCTGGAAGAGTCGTAACTAAAATCTAGAAAACCTGCCATAGTTTCGAAAAATTTCGAAAATTCGTGAAATTTATCGAAATCAGTAATTTTAAGCAAGTTACGGCGAAGCTCAACAAAATGGCATGCAAAATGCTAATAAGATTGTAACTTTTAAATACTATCGAACAATCGTACTAAGATTTTTTAGTACCATCGAACAATGAAATACATTCGACTCTCTCAAATATATGCGAATAATCTCGAATAAACCTGAGTGTTTCGAAACACCGAGTCACCATCACCAGTTAAGGCTCGAACATCACACAGCTCTTCCCCAAGCCAAACTCGAATAACCTCGAAAATCTCGAGAAATTATGAATAGTTATTAAAAGATGTAATCCGAGGCAAGAATATTTGAAATCGGGGAGCGACGAAATTATTCCGGAAACTGAAGAATCACGTCAAAAACAACAAAACACAAAAAATCACCATCAATAATTTGTAATTTTAGTTTGGAATTTGCATTATCATTATACATACATATATGTACAATACATATATTTAAAATAGTTTTTAGAATAAACCGGTTTTAACGGGGTTACCGGTAATTTTGTTTACCGCTTACAGACAATCAAAAACATTTCGGTAAATGAGAAACTATACTGTTAACCAATTCATCGAATTAGCTTAAATTGTGAATCAAAATGACCATAGCAATCACTTTCAAAAGAAATTCGTATTTAGGAACGCCGAAACTAGGTGTTCCGCGGGATCCAAATGCAGAGGAACTGGTAATATTCAAAAGATGTAACAATGCTGAATCAGGAGGAAACATCCACAGAAGTTTCCTTATTACTTTATCACTATTTTGATTTACCTGGGTCTCTCAATCTCAAGGGCGCAATAACGGCTCTTGCTCTAAGTAATTTGGATAATTAAAGTGAAATAACTAACATTGAAGGATTTTTCAAAACTTTTACAATTAAACGCTTCATGGTTATCAAAGTGCCAGAATGGTGAGTTTTATAACTAAAGTGGCAGAACAAAAATTTGTGCATTCTTCAAAATCTTTACCACGATAAATAGCACGATTATATTCGACAGAATATTTTTAGGTGTTAGGGGCAACTATAGAATTTTGTGCGTCCCTCAATTAAAACCTTTGCAACACTAAAGGCTTACCAAGTACCAATAGCGCCATAACGGTAAATTTAATATTTCTTTACAGAGATATATAAGTACTGCACTGTAAATTTATATAAATTTCATATAAAAATTTTCAGCCTTAAATAAAACTAAATTCAGTTGAATCTGATTATTTTTCGCTAATTAAATAGTGATTTAATTTAAGTCACTTAAATTTTGTAGAATGATCGAAAAATTTTATTAGATTTAAATGAAAACTTAAGTGTATTTACTGATTTTATGCACTTAATTTGAAATACTTTATTTAATTAATAATTTTATTAAATTCTAATAATTTGATTTGATAATTTTGATTTATTCGCACGTGGTAGAAAGATTGGTAAAAAATGAAATTGAACATACAATTAAATATACAATATTTCATAACTTGAAAAGCTTTTATAACTTAGAAGCGCTACTGATGCGACATCTGACATATTTGATGGCATCATTTTGGGTATAATATTTTCCCAGAAGCCATGTTCATTACAATTTACGCCATTACGGTGCGATTTTTGGCAGCCAATTGATGGATTAAACACGATTTGATTCTGCGATAGAATATTGGAATTCTAAATATCCTTGAAAATATTAAATAACTTATTGAGATTATTTTTGGTCCCAATTCATTGTCGCTGGATCGATGGATAAATCACAGCTAATTCAAGTTAAATTAATTGCCTTGGCATTGGCCCTGCTGGGAGGAGAGTCTCAGGAAACTGGGGAGTGGTTAACCTCAGTTTAATAAATTCTGAGTGCCTATGATACCCGGTATGGAATGGCGAACTGATGGCGCCATAAAACCATCAACTAATAACCACAGGCAAACTGAGCGTCACATTTCCGGGGTCTCCAGGTAGTGAGTGAGGGGCCCCTTTAAACGGGTTACCCCCTTGAATGATGAAATGGGTCCTATTGGTTTGGGATATCCATATGGATGGGTGAATGGTTGAGTGAAAGATGAATAGGGGCGGGGGTGCTGGGATGTGATGCTTGGTGAGCCAATGGGCTGGATTAAGGTGTTATGCGACCCGTGCTGATGATCAGCTAGGCTGGGGGCCCATTTAACAAAGCCCAGTCGTTAACGGAGCCCTCTGGATACCTGGCTACCTCCAGTTGTATTTAGCCTTACCTGCGTATACGGATCTCTGCGCAGGTGGACCAGTATTTCTCCGACACTCGTGGGAATATATGGATCATCTAAATAATAAAAATAAGGGAGCCGGTACCCTTGAAAAACCGGAAACAATGAAGGAAGAAAGTGGCTCTTACCTTAAAGGTGGAGCTACCTCATCAGTGGCAGGGGTAAGTGGCACCATGGCATCAAAGCCAGGAGTCAGCGATACCAATGCCAGGCAAGAGAGCGGGGGATCGGGAAGGATCCCTCCTGCAAAGCGACGATACAGGGAGAAACGGTCGGCGCATAAAATTCTGGATAAACTGGCTGCAACCCCTGAGGGGCAGCTTACAGTAGAACAGAAGCAATCTGTGGCTTGGGCGAGGGAGATTGTCGGCCGCGACAGCTCGGATAGGGTTCTTGTGCCTAAAAGGCCGAGGTCTCAGGATGAGCTCGAAGAGGGCGACAGCAAACGAGCCAAGACCGTCACTGGAGCGATATCGGGAGATCCAAAGGAAAAACCGAAATTGTTCAGTGAAATAGTAAAGGAGAACGTACTGGTGCTAGCGGTAATTGACAGAAGTCAAGAAGATGGGAGCATCACGGCAGGAAAGTGGAGGGAAGTGTATAATGCACTAAACTCCATTTTCATCAAGGTCCTGAGAGAAAATCCAGGACCCCCTCCGTTCTGTAGAGATGCGGGATGGCATCAAGGGCGCGTAAAGTTAACTGCGTGCTCGGATCAAAGATCGGTGGATCTTTATAAAAAGGCAATAGCCGAAGTAGGTGAGGTATGGGAAGGCGCGAGGCTTGAGGCAGTTCGAAAGGAAGAAATTCCGAGTAGACCAAGGGCCCGCGTCTGGTTACCAACCAAACCAGAAAAGCCAGAAGAGATCCTTGAGATTATTCAGGCAAGTAATCCAAATCTTCCAACGAAAGATTGGAAGATTGTCAAACAGGAGGAGGCTAAAGGGGGCTTCAGAATGGCAATCATGCTGCTCAATAAGGAGTCCCTTACTCCCCTGGCAGAGACAAAGGGGGTGATCAGCTTCGGTTTCGGGTCGATCACTCTCAACGTTTTTAAAAAAGATGAGGTAGGCATGCGCTCGGAGGACGGGCCGGAGGTGGACGTCGGACGGACCCAGCGGCAGACAGTCGAGCAAGCGCATGGGGTTATAACAGACGATGACGTGGAGCTGCTATTGGAGAGAGGCGGCCTTCTCTCGCTTGGATCCGATGGGGACACCCTGTCGGAATCTGAACGAAGAGAGGCTGGGGATTCTCAAGGCAGCGAAGCATCAATTATGGGGGGTGACACGGCGGATACTAGCGGCCCCCCGGAGGAAGGTAGCATTAGCCTGAAACAGGGAATGCATGAAGAGGTAAGTGAGATAATGCATGGTGATTAATATTGTGCAGATTAATCTTCACCATACGAAGGCTGCTTCGGCGGCTCTCGTTCTCAGACTGACTAGATCAGGAGAGGAGCTAGTGTTAATCCAGGAACCTTGGATTAACAAAAACAGGATCTGTGGCCTTAAGGTGAAAGGGTATACAACTTTGTACTCAAGTAACTCTGAGAAGATAAGATCTTGCATTTTAGTGAAAAATACTTTAAAAATTTTTCTACTTTCTCAATACAGTAGTGGTGACGTTACTGCGATCAGTATGGAGGTTGGCAGAGACAAGTTTTGGCTGGTCTCTGCGTATATGGATCGGGAGAAGGAGATCCCGCCGGATAACCTGGGGGACCTGATCCGAGAAGCAAGGAAAAATAGGATTGGTGTGATACTCGGATGTGATGCAAACGCGCATCACACAATTTGGGGGAGCACTGATATTAATGAGAGGGGTGAGTTATTTTTTGATTACTTATTAAATACTAACCTTTCAGTCTGCAATGTTGGGCAGGAACCGACATTTATCATTAGCAATCGGCAGGAGGTTCTAGATGTGACCCTCGCCTCGGATACTATTTTTCAGTTGATTAGGGGATGGAGAGTGGCGAAGGAGCACTCATTCTCTGATCATCAATATATAACTTATAACCTTAACATTCACCCGGGTACCCAGAAGCCTTTCAGGAATCCTAGAAGGACAAACTGGGAGAAATATGGGGAGGTGTTGGAGGAACTATTGCCGGAGGTCCCCGGACCTCCGGAGACAGTGGAAGAATTGAATTGCATTGTGGATGTTGTCACAAGAGCATGCAATCTTTCCTTTAATGCTTCTTGCCCCCTGATAAAGCCAAGGGGCAGGCAGAAACCGGCATGGTGGTCCATGGAGTTGGAGACCTTTCGGAAGGCGTGTAGGACAGCCTTTAATAAGGCAAAGAGCACGAGGCATGTACGGGACTGGGACTCCTATAAGGAGGACCTAAGAAAGTACAAAAAAGAATTGAGGAAGGCACAGAGGGGATCTTGGAGACTCTTTTGTGGTAGAATGGAAGAAGTCTCTGAGACTTCCCGCCTTAGGAAGATTCTATCTACTAACCCAACTAGTCCTAGTTACTTAATTAGACCAGACGGGTCATGGACAGCTTCAAGTGCGGAATCGTTGGAGCTTCTCATCGATACCCACTTTCCGGGAAGCTTTGATGACTCGATGGAGCCTGGAGCTCATCGAGGAACACCTCCAATAGATATGGAGGGCATATTGGATAGAGAGCGGATCAGGTGGGCGCTGCAGGGTTTTAAGCCTTATAAGTCGGCGGGCCCGGATCGGATTATACCAGCAGAGATTCAAAAGAACTCGGCAGCCATCATCCCCTGGCTAGAGGTTATCTTCAGGGGATGTTTGAAACTAGTCTATATTCCTAGGAATTGGACAGAGGTCAAAGTAGTCTTTATTCCGAAATCGGGAAAGAGCTCACATGCTCGTCCAAAGGACTTGAGGCCTATAACTCTATCATCCTTTCTGCTGAAAACCCTGGAAAGGTTGATAGATGTGTTTATTCGATCAAGAATTGAACCCAGGAAGTGGGCAATATCGCAGCATGCGTACTGTAAGGGAAAGTCGGTGGACACAGCTCTGCACGATCTAGTACGCACAATTGAGAAATCAATTTACTTGCAAGAGTTTTGCATGGTAGCATTTCTCGATATTGAGGGTGCTTTTAATAATGTAAAAACGGAGGCGATCATGGAAGGATTGTCTTTTTTGGAAGTGGACTGCTCTATAAGTAGGTTAATAAATCAGATGCTGGTAAGCAGGACTATTACCTCGGAGCTGGGAGAGTCCAAGATTAGAAGACGGGTGGTTAGAGGAACCCCACAAGGAGGTGTAATGTCCCCCATTCTCTGGAGTGCAGTGATTAATGGATTGCTGCTGGAACTAGAGAGAGAGGGGATAGGGGTTGTAGCATATGCTGATGATGTAGCGATAGCTGTCTCAGGCAAATATCTAGATACGATTAGGGATGTTATGCAGAATGCACTCCTGATCGTTACGAAATGGGCCAGCAAGTGTGGATTGGGGATTAACCCGTCCAAAACAGAGCTGGTACTATTTACTAGGAAATATAAAATTCCGGTGGTTAGCCCTCCTATCATAAACGGCAGCGGACTAGTTTTTGCTGACCGAGCGAGATTTCTGGGCATAATCTTTGATAGTAAGCTCAGCTGGAAGCCTAACACTTTGGAAAGAGTGAATAAGGCTATTGTAGCCTTATACTCGTGTAGAAACGCTATAGGTAAGAGATGGGGCTTGAAACCGGAGCTGGTATACTGGCTCTATACCGCCGTGGTAAGACCTGTGCTAATGTACGGGGTTGGCGTTTGGTGGCCAGCTCTAGATAAGGTAACTTATAGAGGTATGATGGAGAAGGTGCAAAGAACGGCCTGTATGCTTATAAGCGGGGCGCTTAGGACAACACCTACACGCGCTTTAGAGGTTATGTTCCACCTTATTCCAATCGACCTTTATGGTAAACAGATGGCAGCCAACGTGGCTACGAGGCTCTTGGCTGTCTCTCAATGGAAGTGTCTTCAGGTGGGACACTCGACGATAGGTAGATTCGCTGGCGAAGAACTGGCGAATCTGGATTATATTACACCAACGTTGTGCTTCGATAAGGGTTTCCGTACCATCTTTCCCTCAAGGGAATCCTGGAGAAACGGATCAATCTTGGAAAACGAGGCAGTGCAATTTTTCACGGACGGCTCGAGGCTAGACGATCAGGTAGGAGCCGGAGTCTTCTGTGATAAACTTAATGTTAATATTTCTGTTCGTCTCCCTGACTACTGCAGCGTGTACCAGGCTGAAGTGGTGGCGATCGGGCAAGTCATGACATGGTTGAAGCATAATGTGGTATCCGGGAGGGATATCGCAATTTATGTGGACAGTCAGGCAGCGATCAAGTCACTTGGGGCAGTTTGTCTGAAGTCGCGGGTGGCGCTGGATTGCCGATCATCTCTTAACGAGATGAGCGAGTATTTCAGCATCCAGATAATCTGGGTCCCGGGTCACTCGGACGTCACGGGGAACTGCAGGGCGGACGAACTAGCTAGGTACGGTACGACTCTCCAGATGCAGCCGGAAATGGTAGGTCTGGGGAGGCCTATGGCAGTGCTAAAATGGGCGCTCAGTAAAAAGGCAATCGCCTTGACAAATGAGAGGTGGATCAACACTCTCACGTGCAGGGTAGCAAAGCAAGTTTGGCCAAAACTGGACTTGCGGCGCTCCAAGATACTAATATCCCTGGGAAGACAAGAAATAGGATTGGTCGTAGGGATAATGACAGGTCACTGCCTTTTTGGGGAGCATGCGAGAAGGCTGGGGATACAGACGAATGACTTTTGTAGAAGTTGCATGGACGAAGAGGAGGAGGAGACTTTGGAACACTTCCTATGCTCATGTCCGGCGCTATCATACAGAAGGCATAAGTATTTGGGTGTGTACGGTATGGACAGCCTTTCGGAACTCGCGGACTGTGGAGTGCGAGATTTATTACGCTATATAAATAGCTCTGGTTGGTTTCAACGGGAGTAATGGGGAGATGGGATCCTGTGGTATCACAACGGGCCATTGCTGGCCTAAGTGTGCGATAGCAGCCACTTCAACCTAACCTAACCTAATTGCCTTGGAGCTCTGGCATATAAAAAGTGTAACGTAGTACTAATCCGTTTTTATCTACAATAGAATAATTGACCCCTGTCGATAAGAAAGGTTTGTCAAACCAGACTTGGTTGGATATCTGCATATTTTATACAGCGTTTGATAACGCGTTACGTTACTATTTTATAATTTATAATTGAATAGTTTTGCTTTGAGGTTGTAGTGGCTCAAGCATGCATGCTCCGCCACAATGTATCAACTACATTCATTCTCTTCCCTTTGCTTCATGCGAGATAAGACATTTCAACGAAACGATCGCCCCCTCTGTTCAGCTGATCTGATTCTGAACACAGCCAGACCGAAACCAACCATTTTTCGTAGAGAGGGGTAATTCACTTGCGGCGCAGTCCTGTAGTGGCTCATACATGCGTGCTCTGTCACAATGTATCAACTACATACATTAGCGTTTGAGTTCAACCAATCACCAATACAACGTTTAACTCCGCTCAGAAGTAGGGTGCATAAAAAGGAGCTGAGCCGATCCCATACATAACGGTAAATAAACAAAATTCTCGTATAGTTCCTCTGGACATATAATCCTTTGAAAATCGATATGTGGTTGAGCGATTAATATTGGCATGCATATTTCTCCACATCTGGTGTTACGGGAACGGAAACGTTCTGCGAATCACTGTTCAAAAGATACGAAATTGAATCATTTTTTAAACGTATTACGGATGATGAAAACCATACCATGAGACCACACCAACGGTGGGAAAGACACATTTGACGTCAAGGAAAGTGATACCAAATGGTATGGCCAATCATGGATTGTCTGTTATTCTTGTTAATTTTCATGAAACTTAGGTATGGGAAGATCAAACTTATTAGTATCAAACAAATACGCAGAAATTTGTATCCATTTCAAACTTTAGTTAAATCAAAATATTTTTGGGGAAATAGACAGCAACTTTTCTAAATTATTCTGATCGCAGGTGGCTCCAGTGTCCTGAAAAATACTTTCTAAAATTGTAGGTCGCGACTCCAAATGTTTAAGAATGGCTTGATTTTTATAATAATATGAAAGCTGGTTCTTCATCGTAATCGATGGGAACATATTGTTGACGAAATTCTGTACCATTCAATGTCTTGTAAAATGTTATTATTATCATTGGTGCTTTATATTGGAGGCTATTCATCTAAATTACAATAGTAACACATAAATCGTTATATCTTTAGGAAATTTGTTTGTTTCTATTTCCAATATCGTTTTGAAAATTTGGTATGGTCCTTCATCTCATTTAATGTTTGATTTGTATCGGTTATAACGGCATTTCGCCAAGATCACGCAGAATTAATGCAATTGATAGTAGAACATTCTCAAACATTTAGAAAAAAGAGAGTTGTTCTAAAATATTTTTATAGTACAGTATTTCACAAAACAGTCGAGCCCCTAATTAAAATTTTACATAATGCAAAATCGAAGCACTCTTTCTATGTATGACAAGACTATTGAAGAGTAACTTTGGGAGGAAACTTTTCGCTTTCCGCCTGGTGGTAAATAGTATAGTGTTGCCCTGAAATGAAAAGTCAATAATTTAGCCAGCAAAATCGAAGCGTATACTATAGTTAACAGTCCGAATGTTATCCTTGTGTTGTTTCACGTTCTAACATTAACGAAAAGGAGCGAAGAATCGGTTATCTATAAACTAAGCTTTTGACTAATGAAATTATGTAAATTAAAGTGTTTGGACATTTTTCTGTAGCTTATAAAATATATTTGGTCATAGTTTTTACAGCGCGTGACAATTTTATGATAGAACTGATAAATAGTAAAAAATGGTTACAAAAATTTCATTAGAGGAATAATTTTGATGAACTGGAGTAATAGATAAAATTATCGAATAGGAGCATCACAACAATTTTAAATGCCATAAAATACAGTAAACAACAGTTATAAATTTAAGCTCACACTCCCTCTGCACACAAAAACAAAACCAATAAATATTCACACGGGCATAAAATTCTTATTTTTATTGTTATAAGATAATTTAATAAAACCAATATGTGAAAGTCTATAAATTGCTGAAACTAACTATACATGGTCGTTAAAAAACTATAAAATACATTTATTTATGATCTTCACCACCCACTGATTTAATTATTTTATGTTCTCCACCGCTTTTAACTATATACATATATAGTATGCCATATTGACCAGCTCGATTTATGTATATAAAATGAATTGATTGAATAAAATAGGTTGTCACACCGTCTCTGTCTTCCAAGTCAATAAACTTGTTTGATTTCCGGGTGCACTCCATCAATTAGTAAAAAAGCTATCATCATACCATCATCATCCATATAGCGCGCATCCTAAAAAAGGAGATCTATAAATCATGAAATTTACCATAAAATATAATGAAACCACAAAAAATCTTAATCGTCTGAACTGTCAAAATCAATTTAAACAGACAATTCAATTTTTTTTTTTCGTTTTAAACGATCATTCGCCCCTTGGTCATTTTGTTGTTGTTGAATATACACTTTAACGTCGATCAAGTGCCTGTTTACTTGATTGTTCATCAAGAAGACATAAAAAAAAATCACAATAAATCATCATAATAATTATCTCGTCATCATCTGTATCAAATTATCATCTCTAATGGTTTTCTAAATTATCCAATATTAGACTACTGCCGTACATGCATAGTAAAACCCACGCACGCATGTATAGCGCATTCAACAACATCTTAGATGCCACATTAATCATCGCATGCACTTGAAAACTATTTCATTTTATGTACGATTTTAGATACTTATTGTAGAGAGGGGGTCAACATTAACATGCGCGGCTAGAAGTAGGATAGAGAGATGACGTCTTTTTTTATGATAAAAATCTGAAACCAAAATTTTTTAAGTGGTTAACATCGGTTTGAGGATTTTATTTTTTTTGTCTTGTCGACGAGCATAACTAAAATTGGGCAAAATATAAATCATCGTGGTTTGCTGTTTTTTTTTGCGCAACCCATTAATTATCGCGAAATATTTATGCAGACAATTAATTTTATGTGTATCGCGTATCGTATCGACCAGCTACTTCATGTACATATATAAACGTAACACCAACTTTTATTAATTCTTATACACACACACCGTGTGTATATGACGGTTTCATTGGATTATTTAATTTATACAATTTATCGTGCACCAATTACATTGAGGTTGTTGTTGGTGATCTTGTTATTGTTGTGATCAATTTCATTTAAGATTTATTTATTTAATTTTTTTATAAATATTTAAGATTGAATAAAATACAAAAAAAAAATTCTTAAATATTTTATTAAACTTGAATTTCTTGATTCAAGCACAGACGGTTTGACATATTGACTGCAATATATATACTTATGTGTGCATTGAAATAATTATAAACGATCGCGGTTATATTTTTGTTGTGGTTTATATTCAAGAAGATCAACTTGTTAGTTATCGGTATATGGGGTAAATATACATATTGCTGATATTTGAGAATCAGGAAAACCACAGTGGAATGTGATTTTAAACAATTGGTTTGCATTTAATGCTTTATGGCGTAATAAACCTTCTAAACAGTGTGATTTTTATTGTGGTGATGTAAAATAATTTATAAAAACAGAAGTTTGTCTGTGTATTAAAATCAATAAGATTCTTTCGGCTTTTTATAGATACAATATATTAACAATAATGGCATTCACAAAATTTTTTGACTTGTTAACCAAAAAAGACGGCCAATCATTTATAATAGATCTATGTACCAAAAAAGTAAAAATATCAAAATGCCCCCGTTCCTTAACCCAATAGTCATACAAAGTGTATCAACCCTTAAGAAAAAATGAGGACCCTCTTTGAGTTTTCTATGTGGTAGTTTGAAAATGCTCGAATTGTTGGCACAATAAATACAAGCCGTGAAGCCTGTTAATAGAAGTATCAACCAAGGTAACTTTACATTTTTGGCGCCCAAAATTTGTGCGCTATTTATAGAGCACACTTGATTTTCAATAAAATCGAATTTTGCATGAAATATTTAGAAATAATCAAACAATCTAAATGCATGTTGGTACAATAAATACAGGTTCTGAAGCCTGTTGACAGAAATGTCAAACGACGTAATCGGATCATTTTAGATTTATGGCGCTCAAAATGTATGGACACTTGATTTTCAAAAAAATCAAATTTTCGATCCAAATGCAAGTTGGCACAATAAATACAGGTCCTTACTAAAAGTAATTTACACAATACTCAAAATAACCGAAACAATAGCAACATTGATAATACGTGATCACCTTGGTATGGTACAAGTAGATTGAAGGCGCGTACTAAGAATGCTCACACCAGATCAAAAAAAATCGTGTTCATTGTTTTAAAGAGTTTTTGGAGCTTTATGGTAACAATCCGGCACATTTATTCAACAGAATTTTTGCTGGAGATCAAACTTGGATTCATCATTCATTATGATTTAGAATCTAAGAGGGAGTGCAGAGAGTGGCATCGACAGGACAGTTCGTCCCTAAACAGTTCATAGTCGCTCCTTCTGCTGGAAAAATAATGGCACCCATCTTTTGGGACTCAGACAGAATTTTTGTAATTAATTATAAAATTAAAGGCACCCATCCCGCTTTACATATCAAAACATTTATTTGAGCATAGTCGAAACATGTCTCAACGCGAAGATTCAGTAACAATTTATTTACCCTAAATGTTGATTAATTAATATCAAATTTTGCGAAAACTTTGGATACTACGAATAGTAACTAAGCTGCTCTAATCTATGTGTTAGCATAATATTATATCATTCTAAGCCTGTTCTGTTGGTCTCTAGCGGCCAGCTGGTAGACTTTCAGAAATATGACCACTGTCGAGATAATTCCTTCCTGTATTGTTTTGTTCTAATCGGGTATACAGTGTAGGGAAATTCATCGCAATTTTCTAAAATTGTATTTCAACGACATATTATTGTATAGTTTCCCGCGGGTTTTTCATGGCGGGTCCCTCTACCATTCCTCTACTAATCACAAATAGCCCCATAAGTTGTTCATTCGTAAATTAAGCCGCGTCTCTTGTAACGACGAATTTGAAGTTTGGCTAATTTTAAACCAGAACCTAGGGCTAGGCTGGCTGGTGGAGTGAACCCCGATTCTAGTGCATTCTTGAAAGGCGACCACTCACTCGAATGGTGTGGTTCTTCTTCTCCAAGTACATCTATAAGATTCTCAAGTATTAAATTGGAAAAGATTCCCTTTGGACAATTCGAGTTATCGTGTTGAGAGCTCGATCTAATTCTTCCAATTTTGGTGGGCCGTGCAATTTATAACCAGGAGTGCTTTTAAACCGAAGAATGTAGGCAATAATCGTTTAAACTTTCAGAAGTCGTTGTGATATTTGATTTCAGTCAGTATATCTGGAACCTAGGCTGATACAATTTTCTTTACCTCGGAAATTTCCTCAGGCACAGGAAATTTTTGACGAAGTGTTGGCCAAAAGGTTAAACATGGGTCCAAATATCGGATTGGATGAATTTATCGGTTGAAATTTGTCGTGCAAGTTTTCCATCTGGTTGAGCACGACTTGCAGTGAACGGTTGAGTTGGACCAATAAAAAGTTCGATCAACTTTCAAACTCAAGTTTTTGTCTATCCTTTAGCGCATAACTCTAGGCATACAGAACATAAAGAATAGCCCCAAATGCACGGTCGCTATTCTCGTCAAATTCACGTATTTGGAAGCTATGTGATTTCATAAAAGTAAACGATTGCCGATCGATACAATGAAACTTTCGGGAAGCCCAACTCTATTTCAATTGCTATAAAAATGACTGGATTATCAATTTATGCAAGCAATTTACACAATGGTGCGGCAAGTAGTATGTTGGCTGAATGATTGACTTTGGGGCAACATATTACATGTGACTAACCTAACCTCTTGTACTCATCAGTCAATTTTGATTCCGGAGAACAACTCCGGTGATTTATGGAGACGTCATTCGAAATTATAAAAATAACGTTTACCAAGAATTTTCGATTCAACCAGATTCGATGATCCGATGAAAACAGCAGTTTCACAATGAACTGTAACTCATTATCTCTCATCGATGTACGATGAAATTTTTTCATCCTCGATGACCAAACGGCCACAATGGTGTTCTGAAGCGTAGGCTGAATAGGCTAGTTGATTTGGCTAGTTGATCTAGTTTGAGTTGGCTGACATCGATATCTTGTAACTTAAAGAACTATGTGATTGGCTGGTAGCCCTGTTTTTTTGGAAGAACATTAATTTTTAACTTCGTACAGAAGTCTTTGAACATTAATTGTTCGACCACTGAGAGTTGAATAAGTGTATTGAAAGTGCCTATGAATGAGTTCGACTTCAGGTATTCACCAGAAAACTTCGGAAGTTCGACTGTGAGCAGCTGAACTTTGCGTTTTGCTTTTCTAATTCTTTTAGCCGTTCGTAAAATTCAGATACAATAAATATGAATCTTCAAGTCTGGCACGAACAGCTTCAGCCAATATTTCAGTTTAGTCTTTGCTTTTAGTCTGACACCAAAATGAAAGAGCACAAGCTTTTTGTGCTGGTAAATAGGAAATTCTGGCCCGGAATATCGGCACAAATTAAAACGGAAACAAACAACCCCCAACCTCTTTATTATTAAATTATTTATGTCCTTTTTCCCTCGGTGAGGACATTGTAATTCTAATTTTGTTTTAAATTTTCGTAATACATATTACTGATGAAAACAAATTACAGTATGTACTTAACACGAGTTAAACATAGAAGCGTAAGTATATGTTTATGAGAAATTTTAAAAACGTCGATTATTGATACGAACAAATACCATTACCATCATCATAACCATCACCAATACCATTACCATTACCATCATTATAACCATCATCTTCATTATCCAGATTCATTAGGACGTCATACTATTACCACTACCAGTACCATTACTATTACCAATACCATTACCATCACCATCAAAATCAGCATCACCACTAGAACAAGAATAATTATAAGGAAGTATAACCATAGTGAAAGGCATTATGCAACTAATGCCCAGGTGCACAAATAAAGAGCCAACGGCCAGTTAAGTAACATTTCCTCTTTTTCTTCTGTTATGAAAATTTGATTTGTTTCGTAATACAAAATCAATCCATGCTGATAATTTTCCTTTTTTACATGAACACTGCAACGGGAGAATTGAGTATTTGACGTTCTACTAAAAATTTAAATGAATTAAAATAAAATTAACTTGCATTGAATTCGTATTAAGAAATACGTTGCATTTTCATAAAAGAAGTAAAATAGGAAATGTTACTTAACTGGCCGTTGGACTTTTATTTGTGCAACTGGGCATAAGTCAAATATGAAAAATGGGAAAGTTAGGGAAACTAGTAGGTACTGTGATAATATTAGTACATATTGATAAAATCACAGACTTCATAAATTACATCTAGAAATTTTTATAGAATCCCACTGCTACCACATATGTTGGATTTTACCTAAATCGGTTTAGAAATAGCCAAGTTTGATCATGTAATTGGCCAAATTCCAAAATTGTATCTAAACATCATTTAAGCGTCCCGTTTCCATCATAACTGGCAAATTTCGCCATAAGCGGTTATAAATAGCCGAGTCCAATCCTAATTGGCCACATCCAGAACTTCATCTAAAAATCATTCGAGAATCCCATTTCCAGTGAGATGAAATTGAAATTTCATTAAAATCGATTAAGAAATAGCCAATTTCTATTCTTTGGTTATTTTAGATAAAATATAACTACACCAAAACAAGATTTGCGAGCCAAACTCTATTGCTTGTAATTATTCGAAAAATAAATTTTGGGTATAGAAATGGAAAACAGGCACAGGCTAAAACCCTAGCCTAATGTCAAATAATCTAGGGCTTTGGTATGTGATCGGAATATTATCGATAAGTCTTCTTAAACCATAAAACTCATGAGCAATCATGAAAATCTCGAAATTCCCTAAAATCTATAGAATATTTAAGTAACTATGAAAGCATCAAAAGTCTCCGATTTAATGTGACGGCATCTGGTCTCGGTAACTTCTTGCTAAAGTCGAAACATTTCGAATAAAACTTGAAATCTGGAGTGAAGTCACTCGTATGCTATACGCTCATCTCGACAATCTTAAATATCTAAAAGCCTCGAATAACCTCAGAATTTTTAAAAATCTCGAATCGGCTATAAAATTAGCAACGAAAAACACGTTGTTATTAGGAAGCCTATAAATTCCGGGTGAACTCTTTTCAACTACAAAAAAACATTTTCAGTTGTTCTCATGGCGACAGTTGATTCGTGTTATAAATTCACCTATATTGATGTTGGTGTCCAAGGCAGGTTCAGTGATGGCTTCGGAACAATTTAGTAAAATTACTTCTAGTGAAGAGAAGTGTTTGCCATTCGTTCTGATTGGAGACGAAGTTTTTTAACTTACCAAAAATTTTATGAGACCTTCTACCGTACCAAATAACATATAAAATGTAAAATAATAAATTACAGCCTATCTAGAGCACGCAATTTTAAGTGCACAGTGGGGAGTGTACAAAAACCCTTCGAGTGGAGTCTGCGAAAAGTTGATAAAATTGTTAAAGCAACTTGTGTCCTTCATATTTATTTAAGGCATCAAACAATACTAGAACAACAGATCCACTAAATTATGTCAGAAACGTAATTTGAAATTTCCCTCGCCCCTTCCCGTCCCATATTCCCTCTTTTTAGACGAATAAAGGTTGCGGGAAGTTATGAATTCTTAGAGGTCAACCGAGATTTTTGAGATTATTCGATTATAAAAATTCTCATGTACCGCAGTCATCGTGGTTTCCATTTGACAACATCGTAAATCGTTTGAGAGTGAGCAATCTTCTCGAAACCCCCAACAAAATTTCATTAAAACCACTTACGATCACTAAGTGGTGATATTTAGTATAATTTGCAAACAGTTTGCAAATTACTTTGAAGATGACCACTTTGTGATCGAAAACGTTTCTGTTTTTAATTAAATTTGGTTGGTGGTTTCGAGAAGGTTGCTGACGAATATTTATGTTGTTATTCATTCGATTATGTTAGCGATATCTGATGATCTATCCTTCACAAAAAAAATCGGTTATTTCACAATTTTTGGGATTTTTGTGTTGTTTTGTAATTTTTCAAAATTTTTATGGGTTTTATAGATTTTGCTTAAAGCGGATTTGAATATTTTCGACAAATTTTGTGTTATCGAAATTATGCGAGATATTTGACTTCTTCTATTTTCGACATTTTTGTTTATTTTCGTTGAGTTGTTTCCATGTTGCTACACGTTCTTTGTGGATTTATAGGTTTTGGATTTCAATCGTTCAGTGCACAATATTTAAAATGTTTAAAGATTTTCAAAATATCGGCGGAACCAAATATCGAAGATCGATTCATTTTTAAATCCAAATTAAATGTTGTAATTTTATTAGTTTGTTTAACAAGTGTTTAAGGAGTACCAAAATTAGTTTTATTTATCAGTATCACACTTGTTGTCGTCCATTAATTCTAGATCTTTATAGACAGTTTGTTCAAACATACATACAAGTAATAGTTGTCGTGGAAAACAACTGTATACATCGTCAATTTAATTCAATACCGTGATATGCGCCAACTAAAAAAAAATTACGATTATAAATCTATTGAAATGAAAACATTTTTCCTCGCGCCATTTTGAATTTATAATCAAACAGACTTCCGCGATTCGATAACGAAACAAAAATGTTTTATAAATTCAAATCATAATTTCATTATAAAATATAAATTTTTAATATTAAGTTGCAATTTTTATTTTTTATTTTTTACAAATTACAACAAAACCTACATATAATTTATGCTAATTTATGTTTTATATAATAACCATACAAAACAAATAAAATAACAACATAACATAATAATATATAATTGATTTATGATTAGAATATGATTGTTCCACAAAGGATATATTCGTATAAGAAATCAAATTGTGATGTGCATACCAACCTTATACCAAACCAAACGAATATAGTGAGAGGGAGTTCAATGAATTTAAAGTTGATTTGATAGTTTTATCAAAATGAACCAAGGTTCCCCTAACAAAACAAACAAAAAAATAATAATTCAAAGGTACACTACTGCTGGTGTATATATTTTGTAGTGGTAGGCATAGTTGAGATAAAACCACTTGACATGGTTTAAAATAATTTTCTCTGTAATCTAATAAATTTTGTAGCTAAGCATATACTTAAACGTCAAGTATTTTAATTTATAATAATTATTATGATCAATCAAAGTGTAAACAACAAAAAATAAGAAATATTTTTATTAGATAATCTTCACATTACACGCATGTACTGTATACGACTGATTTAAAAATTATTGTAATTCATATTTAGTGCCAATCTTAATGTTTGTATTTACATTTACAGTTTTTTTCGCGCGGTATTGTAACAATTTCTAAATTGGTTTGACATTAATGACAACATTAATAAATTGTTATGAAAATAAGAATTGCGATGTGTGGCATTATTAAGGTTATTGCGGCATTTATAGTTGACTCGACTCAAATCTTATCACATATTTCAAGTCGTTCCTCAAATCAACACGGCCCAAAAACTTCTCAAGTATATAAATTCAGCTCATCATCAACTTAATTTAACATTCAACTGATCCCCCAAATAATTCCTAAACTGAACCCCTCACTCAACCATAACACAAGCTTACTTAACACCAACTCAACTTCAATTCAACCCCAGCTCTTTTCACCTCAAACTTGAGCTTGATTCTCCCTAACTCTCTATTAAACACAAAATTCAAAGCCCAATTCATGAACTCAATTTAATCTAACCTCCAACTCAACCCCCAACTCAACCAAACACTTAACGCTCGATGCAATCTTGGATCAACCTCCAACTCGAGCATCAAACTAAATCTTAAGTTAACCCCAAACTCAAGGTTCATTTCAAACCTCAAATTAACATATGATCTGAAAAACTATATCACCTACATATATCACAACTATAACAACTCACCTTAAAACAACTCATGCTATTTTTTAACTCAACCTTTAACACAACCCCAAATAAATCCCCAACTGAACCATTGACTGAAACTCAACTCAACCCCATCCCTAACCCAACTCTAACTCAACTCCAACTCATCCCCCAACTCAACCCTTAACTCAACCTCAAACTCAATGACCAACTCAACTTCCAAATCAATTGGATGAACTCAATTCAAATCAACTCAAGTTAACACTAACTCATCCCTCAATTGAACCACCAACTGCTCACTAAACCCTAACCAAATCCCAACTCAACTCCAACTCAACTCCAACTCAACCCATACTCAATCTGCAAATCTGTCCTCCACTCAACTCCGAACTCAACCCCAAACTAAACGCCCATCTCAATCCTCAAGCCAGCATAATGCTCTAAATTGATTCCATTTTCCCCCAATTCTGCGTTTTTAGTATCAAACGAAAGAGAATAAAATGGTGCATCGATCGCTTTGTAAAATAACCTAAAAAGTTATATTAACAGACAGAAATTTAGAAAGTAAATTATATTTTGCATAAAGAGAATAAGAAGGTGAGCTTCACAAAAATTAATGTTTTTGAACTTACACAAATTATATTTCTCGCCGACGATATAAATAACCAACTATAATCATGATCTCTCTTTCCGCTATGGTCCACTTTAGACCCAAATTTCAGAATCATCTTCTAAAGAAATATTCATATTCCCAATGAAGATGAGAACTCTGTTCAAGATACCCCCATTGTACAATAGTTGAGACTATTTTCTGCTGTTCAACTTGTGCTTGATGCAGTATGTCTTCAGAGAGACTCTTCCTATGGTTCATCCTTAACTGCTCTGGAAACAATGTTAAAGTTAGCCGAAAGTGAAGAGTCGATAATACAGAACCCTGTTAATGTCAACCGATAGTAAAGAAATCAGTAAGGCAGATTGTGTTATCCCAACCGAAAATAAAAAATAAAGTCACTATCAATCGATAGTGTTTAGCCTGCATAGTGTTTAGGATGCATGGATAGCTTTGAAGACCTATATCAATATTCTTGATTCTTGATGATTGTGGAAAATTTGCGAACGAAACCCCCAAAAAACATTTAAAATTGTAATAAAATCAGCCTCTAGAGTGTTATGTCTGGAGATGGATTGTATTTATGTGACTTGTCAATAAATGTCTCAATCAATTTTTTTTTTCCTGTAAGGTAATTGATGTTGAGTGTGAAAAATATGTTTCTCAATAAATCATAGAAGAGTCAAAGTGAAATTTTTTATGCAATAGCTATTGACAAGTGACATCAATGTAACCCATTTACAGATACAACACTCTAGAGGCTGATTATATTCAAATTTTGTGGATTATTCTGATATTCTGCATTTCATTGCAATCCATGTATCCTATATTTACTTTCGGCTGTTAACCATACCATTTTTATTTTCGGCTGCAATGTTAATAACGCAATCTGCATTATCGACTTTTTACTTTCGGCTGGAACCTTCCGTCTGACTGTAATAGAGTTGACTTAAAGTCAGTCTGTCTGCAGCATAATAGCAAACAGGTTTCGCAGACCCTTCCATCAACTGTGCTCACATTGTCGAATAATGTGGGGCCTCTTACTTCATGCAGTAGCAATTGCAGGTGCAACCAATCAGGGTTGTTCGGGTGGGTGGATTCCTACTTGTTCTGGTACAATTTGACCTTGTGTATGACGGTCTCAACTCTTACTTCTGTCGTTTCACGTGTGGTACATTATTGAGCGCGCAAACTCACCTTGGATGCAGAGTTTGAAGAGAGACGTGATAGTTATTTGTTGAGGTGCATTTGGGCCGATGGTATCACTTCGTGTAATTATTACAGCCAATTCTACTGTCATCGATGAAGGTAACCAGTTTAAGTTCAGGACTGATTTTTGCCATGACCGATTTGAAGCGGTGAGCGTAGGAGTTTTTACGATTGAGCATATCCTGCAACTGAAATACTTACTATACGATTTGTCGCACGGTCAGGATCAGCAAAATTCAATTTTTGGTCTAAATAAGTTAAGAAATGATGCAAACCCCACAATTGAGCCGAAAGTGTGTCACAACCCACTGCTCCTCAGTCGAAAAATGGCAGAACACACCTAGAAAGAATAGAACTGCGAGGGTGGATGAATAGAACAGACAGAATAGCAGCGGTAATCTACAAGCAAACTCTATAAACCATTAAATTCAACTGTCGTATAAGTTTTAATTAAATTATAAGCCACTAAATAATATAAGCAAAATATGCCAAGGATAAGAAGAGCGATAAAATGTTCAAAAAATTCTTGACGCTGTCAGATCTAAACGCAGAGTGTTTTGCATTAAACCGGGAAATCAGGCCCTTAACTGAAATGGTTAAAACAGGTCATTAGTATAAATCTGGGCCACAAAACTGATTTCTGTGCTGCAATTCGCTCACAGCTCATCAATTCGACCTTTAGTAACTTTGACGGTGTAAAGGGAAACAAACTCCACTGCGGAATATCAAGGCTGATCGTTTTTCGCGCTAAGTCCCAATTTCACTTTATTTTTTCAAATCTGAACACCAAAAAGATTTCTTCCGGGTATAGTGGTTACATGGGCACAATAATTTTTAACCGAACTTGTAATAATAAAATACTAATGTTCTTTAATTGTTGAAGTTATACAACACATCTGTAATCTGAGGTGAGAATATAATATAATTCCTCCAGTTTATAGTATTAATCTCTTAATTACACATCTATAGTGATAATTTCGGATTGTTATCTCGAATAAATGAATTTGGTCACCTCCAAATCATTTGGTGTTTGGTTACAAGCATGCGATGTTTAATATTGATATGAAATTTGGTTTAATTTTGAAAATTTCGAATTACGAGTCCTGCCAAAATTTATTAGCCCTGAGGACACAAGGAGGTAAGACACTTATGTTTGGTCACCTATCCGTGTTTTATAGCGACATTGAAAATTTTTCCAATGTGAGATATATATCACCGATTGGTCTGGAATCAGACTGTTAAAAATCCAATGAAGTGAAGTGAATAATAATATATGGTATGAGGGTAACACAACCTTTCCAGACCATCTAAACATGAATCTGTGTAGGCACCATTTTAATGAGGATTGAGATGAGTAATCCTAGCCTGGGTTAATTTTCTTGCCTTATACTGCCACCACTTAATTTAGTCTTCAAATGGTGTCTTGCATAAAAGCAAATGCCGCCTCATAAATCCATTGATCGGCATCACAAAACCCATGAACGCTTACTGTTAAAATGCCAAAAATAAAGTGTTATTGGACGCTAGTTGATATTCAACTATTAGGCCAACGGAATTTTCTAATTTTCATAAATTTAAGAAACAAAATTTTTTTTATTATTTTGGCAATTAAAAAAAACAAAACAGGAAGGCGATTAGCCTAAAAAAAAATTTATTTAATTTATATCTCAAATTTATTAACAACAATTCACAACTAGCTAACTCTTTAATAATAACAATAATAATAATAATATTAAAAGGAATTAACGAACTTAAAAAAAAAAAAAAAAAAAATCGGAAAGAAAACACTCAACAGCCATACACAAGAAAACGATAAATTTCGATCTTAAATGAAATAAAATCTGTTATTTTTTTAATCCTCCAGTAATCCTAGTTTCGTGCTGGTAATAAATTCACATTTGAATTCTCTAAATTTTTTCATTTGTATTCTTTTTTTCTTTCCAAAAGATATATTTTCAATTCGCCGTGATACTTATGTCTGTGCTCTTAACATACCGAGTCGAGTATATAAAAAAGATGTATAATTCCAACTGTGTTGTCTTCTATAATGTAAGTATTGTATAAGCGAGAGTATTTTATTGAAATCAAGATCTCGGATTTATTTTTGTTTTTTATGAAAGATGAATAATAAGAAAATGAATTACTTTTTGATTATCTGATTTAAAATAAAATTCTAGAATAATAAAAGAAAAACGGAAACTTTGCGATTTTCAATTTATTGTACGGTTGTTGCTAAGATCATCCTCCAAAATGATCTATGATAAGTGAAATTTTATGTGAATACATACATATAAATCATGCATCTTGATTGAAACACCTACGAGAAGATATTTTTGTTATACTCTTTGTGTGTGATTCAATATTCGATCAATACAATACGTCTTATAGTTTACCAAAAACTTTGACTTTCTTTTATGGTGAGGATTATACTATTGTTAATGGCAGCTTCCAATATCCATTATCTAAGTTAACACCACCATTAATGTCGAGACAAAACAACGTGATTTATAAGACATGCGCAAACTTGTCGAATCAATTTGTCGAAGTTTTTTATTTTTAAGTTTGATTTTGAGAAAGAAAGCTATTGTTTTAAGTCAACTCGCATTTAATTCGTTAACTCGCTCTTAACTTTTATCACACACAGTCAAAAAATCATTTAACATGCGTGAGCTGTAGAAAATATTTCCGGAATGTGTGAACATAATTTTTTGAATTAGAGAAAATTTACTTCAATAACAAAGTAGAAATGAAATTGCCTTTACACGGTCAATAATAATATCATTACCAATAACAACATTACCTCTAAAACTGTTGCGTCATGACATCTTCATTATTTTTTATAACGTACACAATAGTTTTACTTAAGTGGCATTAAAATGATTGTGCAGGTTTGAAAATAAGGAATGAGTAATGACGGAATAATTTTAGAGGTAATGTTGTTCATTGGCGTAACTACAAATTTCGCCCCTCCCCCTCGCAAAATTATTCTTCCATGCTTCCGCTGGCGCTATATCCCATGAAGGATTTGGCCGCCCCTTAGTCGATCAAGGTGATGTATTACTAAAGAACACCAGAAAATGAGGCTCCTTCCTCAACATCGGTAAACGATCGCGTAGAGGTCTCGCGCCCTTTTACTAGCCGGTAAACCGAGTGTTACCCGGGAAAATTTTATTAAATATTTGTGGGGAAAATTTTATTAAATATTTGTGGGATCACCAAAATATCAGCTCTATATCAGATGAAAGTGTGTGAATGGAAAAGATAATTCTACCGTTTTCTGAAAATTTATTTATTCATTTAAATCATTGTAGTATTTTTAATTCTTCAATGCAAAATATAATAGGAAGCGGGGAAGCAACATTACCCTACCACATTATCGCACTACCATATCATCATATATGCAATAATAAAATTATATCGGCATAACATCACACCATTGTACTATGGTACCATCATACCTTCATACCAGCATACTATCATATCATCGCACCATCAAAACTATCACACAATTATTCCATCGTAACATCACACAGAATCTACGATCATACCATCATACTATCTCATCATCTGACTTGCACACCATCATACCATCACTCGACCGTACCGTCACACAATCATACCATCATACCAATACATCATACCAGCGTACAATCATATCAGCTTACTATCATACCATCGTGCCATCGTACCATCATGCCATCATACTACTATTCCATCAAACCAACCATCGAAACATCGTATCATCATAACATCATTTCAACTTACCACCATAACATCGTACTATCATACAATCGCTCCATCATACCATCATTACACCTTGCCATCACACCATCTTACCATCATACCACGGTACCATCGAACATCATCACACCTAATATAGATACATGTGTCGATTTATTTTTAATTTTACACTAAATATCCAAAAATCATCCCAATCGGTGAAGTTTTAGAAATTCCTCAATGGTAACTTTGAACCTGAGTATCACCCTACAAGAAGGGTGCGAGATATCAACAATGACCGTTCTTAGGCCTTAAAGAATAATTATGTGCAGTTTGGTTCAAATCGGTCAACGCCTGTGGATTTGTATAAATATCACACATACAAATACTCATTTTAAAATGGGAAATTCCATATCGGGATATTTCTAAACATTTAAATTCTTTATTTTTTTATTTCAACACTAAAAGAATTTTTTATTTTTAAAAGTATCTAGCCAACAAGTAAGGTTAATATCTCAGGCACCATTTAGAAATACTTTCAACTAAGAATAATCGGCACTGTCAACATAACTAGCAATTTATTTTGTACAAAACGCTGTTATTCATCGGGACCGTACAGTACTAATAATTTGACAACCACTCATTTCATCATTTTTGTGCGACATCTTTTAAAATGGGTATGAAATTAGTTCTTAGCTTTATCCTTGTTAATAAATAAATGATTGACAGGTTTCAGGGCACAGGGTTTTCTAATTGAAGTCCGGGATGTGTTGGTTTAGAGATCAACCGCCACAAATATACCTCTCTCATCAGAGATCCACATTCGACATTCGTCCCATCCTCTAGTGTAATCCTAGCTGGTATAACTTTTACCCACATAAGTTGGGTCACTTCTTTATTAAAAAGCAGAAAGGCTTTTCAAATAAGCCTAGAATCATTACCAAAAGGACCAAAGTACACAGAATAAATTACTTGGGTCACATCCATCGTCGTGGTCTAAACCATATTCTGAGCACAGCATTGAGGTACACCACTGGAACCAAGAATCCAGGACGTCCGCGTAAAACTGTCTCGGTGAGGCATACATATACAGACAAACTCCTGTGTTGTTATTTAAATTTCTTTGGCATGCTTCCAAAGGCGGATTTTTCGAAAAATATCGTTAGAAACAATAATAATACATTCCATCGTACCATTGTTCCATAACACCATCAAACTATCATACCATCATACCACCATATCATAAATATAGTCATACCAGTACACTACCATAACATTATACAATAATAACATCATATCAGCAAACATCAAACCACCACACTGTTGTACCATGTTACCATCATACCTTCATAAAGTCATACCATCATACCTTCATATCATCATTAAATCATACTACCATACATTCATAAAATCATACTACCAGACCATCTAACCATCAGAACCATCGCACAATTTTACCATCATACCATCTCACCATATTATCTTCATACCATCATACCATCAAACTATTAAACCATCATTCCACCATCATACCATCGTAATATCGTACCGTCGTACAATCATACCATCGTACCATCATACCATCATAACACTATATCATCATACCACCACACCAATCATACCATCATACTATCATACAATCGAACCAACATAAAATCATTTCATCTTCAATCATACCATCACACGATCATACCATCGTATATCATCATTATCACCGGCCTACAGGACTTGAAATATACAAGTTTCAACCATCATTATCAAAAGCGAATCTCGGCCTTTCATCATCAGTAAATCGACTGAATTCAAATCACTTGCTTTATATCAGTGAATTGGATATGTTCAGCATTGTCAGCTCTGTTGGATTCTTGTCTTCAGCCATTTGGTGTTTTTATTATTATTATGTCTATTATTATTGCTTTCTTTAACTGTTGTTCTTGTAAATTACAATATGTATGTGTAGTATGGCAGCATTTTATTGGGTTTTCCTGTTTGTTGCCCAATTGTTAATGAATAATAACAAAATGGTAATAAGCCCAAAATATCTTGATTCTGTCAATCTTCCAATTAAGTGTCAAATCCAACCTTCACACGTTTTACAACGCGTAAGTTTCATTAACACCCTTTTACACACGCAGTGTAATAATCCAAAAAGGAAACACATCGATTGGAAGTGAAAGTATTAAATAAAATCAAATAAAAAAATCAGCTGGATTGTTCTTTTCATTTTTTATTGCTCCTAAAACGACACAAACCCGTCAAATAATTTTATAATCTATCTAAAAATAAACCAACAATTTTTGAAACTTCCGAAATATTTCAATCGTCAAATGCGTTTTTTTTTAATTTTTTCAAAATATCGAATTTTTATTTACATATATTTTTTGACAGTTCGAGAGGAAGCGACGATCTTATGAATATATCTATGTATTATGAATATATGTGGTACGAGAGTATCACAAAACAGATTATGTTGCACAACATGTTGCTTCAATATTATTCAGGTGACATAAAAGAAATAAATATTGTTATGATTTTTTTTATGATTTTCGAGAAAATTTATGGATTTCATTAAAAAATAAAAAATAAAATTATGTTGGTGGTTTTTTATGACACACATTTTCGTAATGTGCGCGAACATATTTTTAATGGTAGTGTTATGACATGATTGATAATTTAGAGGTATACATTCGTTTCTTGATACATTAATAAATTTAATTATGTGTGTATATAGTCGGGTTTGAAAATGAATACTGTGTTGGGGGTCATCGTAGTAGGATACCGGATTCCGGAACAAAATTATTTATTGAACAAAACTCAGTAGAATTTAGACAATTAGACATGTGTACCGGAAAACAATGAATTTCTCAGCACAACGTTTTATTTTTAGGTTAAAAAAACAATCGATAATTATTGTAATATAATTACAAATTTTGTTGGTCGTCTGAGAAAATCTATAATTTGTCTAACATCAGCCTACGGAAACAAATCATCAAGTTGAAACAACTTCCGTAAGAAAATTATTGAATTTATAATTTATCGGTAACCATTAAACAAACAATAATGCAGCTACCTGTTAAAAATTGTTAAAAATTAAAATGCATTATTTCATCGTTAATATTCCAAACAAATTATTCAATCAAATTATGGACAGCAAAAAAATTTTAGAAAGCTAAACATTTAGTGCATTCGATAAACCAATTTTCTTAGCGTTTGAGAGTTCGGGTACGTATTAAAACTTACTAAAACTCAGCTCAAATACTGTATGCATACACATTTTAGATTGATTTTGTTTATAACAAAATTAAAATTGTTGGTAAAATTGTAACCATCACATACTCTTACAGTATTTTCCGTTGTACGCGCGCATAGTACATTGTGGTAAAATAGAAATTTTCTTTTTCTTTTATTTTAAAATATAATTTCCTTCCTGTTCGTATGTGCTTGTATTATTATGATCGTTTGTCAATGAAAATATCATAAATTCATAATTTATTAATATTATTTATCATTTATTTATGATCGCAATGCCACCCGCACTTTATGACATTTGTGTCTAATATTGTATATATAAGCGGAATTGTATTAAAGAGTTTATGATGTGGCGTTATGTCGCGGTTTTCTATGTAGATATAGTTTTAGTAAATTATTTTAGGATCTCATTTCCATCGAACATCTCAAATTTCGCCAAAATCGGTTAAGAAATAGCCTAGTTCCATTATAGCTGGCCAAATTCTACAAAAATAGCCTACCTAGCTCCTTTTCAGTTGGCCAAATTACAAAAGTTTATCAAAAAATCATTTATAGAGTCTCAGTCCTATCGAATATTCTGAAATTCATCAAAGTCGTTTTAGAAATAGTCCAGTTCAATTAATTTTAATTAGATTTACTTAAAGAAATACTCCTAGTTTCATTCTGTTGGTCAAATCTTTATAAAACTTCTCGAATTTTATTAAAATCGAGTAAGAAGTAGCGGAGTTCCTATATCAAACCTTTCCATATTCAAAAAAAATAATCTCAGTTCGTTCCATTTGGCCATATGCCAGAATTATATAGGCAAACATCATTTTAAATCTCAATTCCACCACACGTTATCGGTTGAGAATTGGCCTAGGCTCCATTCTAGTTCATAAACTTTGTTTCTCGAGACAACATAAAATACCACTTCCGGTTGTTTAATTTCAGCCAAAATTTACCGGGAGCTCACATTTTACATAGACAACTTAGATACAAATTTTCAGGCTGTTCCGTTAATTAGACATGGCGTTATTGCTCACATATCTGTAGTATCTCTCGAATAACATGTTTGGCACTTAGTCGCTACCTCATAATTTAAAATTATTCCAGATCAGAATTTCGGTCTTCAAAATTAATTCTGCTCCCAAATCAATCCCAAACCGATTCTTTTCGGGATCCTAAAATGATTTTTGGATAAACCCAATATGGCCAAATTTGATGAAATTTGGCATGTACGTTGGAAATGGAATTCTAAAATGGTTTTTGGATGAAGTCAGTTTAAAATCGCATTTCCAACACACATGTCAAATTTCATAATAATCGGTTGAGAAACGGGCAAGTTTCATCATACTTGGCCATATTCCAGAACTTCTTCTAAAAATAATTTGAGAATCCCATTTCCATTGGAAATACTGAATTTCATCAAAATCTGATAAGATATAGAATCCCAATACAAGTCAAACGTAGAATCTCAATACAAGTCAGTTCCATCATACTTGGCCATATTACAGAATTTTATCTAAAAACCATTTTAGAATCTCATGTCCATCACAGATGCCAAATTTCACTAAGATCCATTAGCCAAGTTACATTCTACTTGGCCATATCCAGAACTTTATCCAAAAATCATTTTGGTAAAGTGGTTTACCAGTAGAACCTGTAACAGCTTTCATCTATAGTAATTTGTAAATACAACCGTGCAAACTAAGTAAATTTATGTCTGGTTTTTTAATGCTGTTCCAATTATCTTATTCATATTTTAACAAGAAACTTTGGTTAAATCTCTAAATTTATCGGAGGAATGGCGTTTTACCGACAGCAGTTTATTGTGCAACCAAGCCGATTAAGAATTACAGTCCACTCATTTGTGCTCGACTGAGCCATTGGTCCTTCGAGCCGGATCGCGCAATAAATATTAATCGACACGAGGAGACATTTGCAACATTTTCTGGAAGCAATTAGCGTTGGCTAACGGAAGCTAATCTACATTCAAGGACATACATACTGTAGTACCTGGAATACAACGAGGAAGAACGTAAATTGATTTTTATTAAAAACCTCTAATCTAAATCTAATTCGAATAATTGCACCATAAGCCATACTATTGCAATATTCAACCCAATCATACGTTTGCGTTGTTGCCGTCCAATTATATTGATTCTTTTTCACTAATATCGATTACAAAATTGTGATTACTCAATTGTAAAATATTTGTTAACGTTATGGATACCCAATAACTACGTGGAACCTTTTCCGGAAATTTTATCTAACGGTTACACAAGATAACAAAGTGAACGGTGTTGTGAATAATGCCTCAATTATACTTGAAACGGCGATCTACTATCCAGGGATTACTAGCCAAAATAGTTCAATGAGATTCGGAAGCCAAGCCATCAGACGATGAAGGTCAAGAAAACGAGTTTGAAGACAATTATTATAACGCTGTCGCCGACTTAAATAAACTGATTCGAAAAGCAAACTTGGTTGTTGGGAATATGTCTTTGGACATGAACAACACGCAAGGAGAGCAAATACAGATTTCAAACGCCGAAGTAAAGCTCTCAAAAATTAATAAAGTTCCTTGACAATGACAATCATTTTTTGATTTGGTCGCGTCAACAATTCATGAAAATCCTAACCTCCACCCAGCAAAAAAGTTTCAATACCTTTAGGGGCTCCTAAGGGGCGAAGCGGCAAACCTTTTAAAGCATCTTCCGATCTCAGATGCCAAAGCGCAGAAAGCGAAATACGATAAAATCCTTCATCAAAAGTTTCGTCGAGATACCAATCATCCATAATCCAACATCCAATCAAATTCGAAGATTAATGGCTACTGCAAACGAAGTGATCGTGGATTAAAGGCTGTCGGACCAGAAGCAGAGACTCGAGATCGATGGCTGGTGTACATTATGATTCAACTGTTGGACGAAGACAGCAGATATGAATGGGCTACTGAAACTGGAGGCATCGAATGTCCAACATGTCAGGCTTGAGTTCCTGATGAAACGAGCAGATGCCTTAGATGCAGCAAGAATTTATACTCGAAAGACCTGCACCATATTTGGCAACTATAGGGTTATAAAACAAATTGCTGACGATAATGCTAATCGATACCCCAACGCTTCTCAAACATTACTGCGGAACATGTACATCGATGATTTGCTAACCGGAGTAATTGACGAACCTAAAGAAATTCAATTAGCTCAGCAGATTGCTCAAGTAATGGTCCAATCTGGGATTAACCTCCGTAAATGGTCTTCCAATTCTCCTGAAATCCCCTCCAAACTAAACACCTGTGAAACCTATACATCCACGCCAAAACCATTATCCGCATCAACACGAAGTCAAGGTATTGGGGTTACAATGGCAACCAATGAGCGACACGTTCACGTACCGCGTTACAATGGAAGATAAAATACCCATACCACCAAAAGAGCGATATTATCTGAAGCCAGTCGAATCATCGACCCACTGGGGCTGTTAACACCGTTCGTCGTGAAAATTAGCCAAAACGAAAGTTGAACCCATAAAAAATATTTCACTGCCACGACTCGAATTAAATGGTACCTTGCTGTTATCCAGATTAATAAAACACATCAAATCAGTATTTAATTTTACAGATACGCAATTATTCTGTTGGACTGTTTCTGCCATTGTGCTGGATTGGTTGTCAGATCACCCACGAAAATGGAAGACTTATGTGGCAAACCGAACCAGCGAAATCCTAGAAATACTACCACGAGACAAATGAGGTCACGTCGCATTCAAATTCAACCCGGTAGATTGTGCAACACGGGGATTAAGCAAAAATGAATTTGCAAATCATCTGTTATAGACTGTGGTGGAGTGGACCTGGATTTTTGTTAGCAGAACCCGAACATTGGCCAGGTTTCCTGAAGCCAGAAACGAGCAATCTAGAACGTCGAGAGAAACTGCAAGTTATGGTCGCTATCTGTCTCAATACACCACAATCACAATCAGTAATTGAAGGAAATATTTCCAATTACTCAAGTTACGATAAGATCATCAGCATTGTGACAATAGTACAAAAATTTATTGTGAGTAACTTTAATAAGTCTAAAGCATCTTCAAAAATTACCATCAGCTATGAGTGGTGAGATGCATTGGCCGAAATACTAAAATCACAAAATCAACATTTTAAAGAGGAAATTCAAGCCATTGAGAAGAGTAATCCTCTACCACCGAAGAGCTCGATTAAGGCATTAAATCCATTTCTGAACGAAAGAAGACTGCTACGAGTAGGAGATCGCATCGAGAGGGTTGTTGCTCCTTATGATACTCTTCACCCAATAATCTTGCGCTCAAAATCCGCTATTACGACAAAGCTGGTTATCAAATACCACAAGCAATCTATATCGTGGTTCAGCGTTGCTACTAAGTATCATCCGTAGGAAATTCTGGATATGGTAGAAATTTTATAAAATTAACGCTCCGGAATTGTGTGCAGTGCATTAAACCTGCCAAAGGAAACAATTAAACCTGCCAAAGGGAACATCACAACGAGTTATCAACACCTACTAAGTATCTATATCTGTTTAATTATACGCTGTGGTATACGAAGCAGTAGTACAGGTCGCTTTAATATCGGCTGCCAATTTAACCATTAACATCTAACCCAAACGTATTTTGTACGGATAAGCAAGTGAAAAAATAATTCGAGTCCATTTGATATTAGTGTCACTAATGGTGAAGCTTCAATTCCACCTCGTATAAAGTCATTGTGAATCACCCTTTAAGTTGAAAGATTTTGACCTGAACTTAATTGAAGTGCATTCTGTATTTTTTTTTTTGCTTTCAATTTCAATATAGGAATTCGAATCATTTAACCCACACCATCAAATAACCAACGACCTAATGTATTCTAATTTCATTACTCGAACTATTAATTTATAATTGAACGTCGGTATTTTTTTTTGTTTTTACAAATAATGTAATTTGAGGTCAATGCTAAATCATTTTGATTTATAAAAATTACCTAAAGCGTATTACGAGAGTATTCAGCAACAATTAAGAATTTTTTTTTCTATTAGAATATCCGGAATTGTACAGATGAGCGCACGGTGTTGGTTACACAGGCAACAAATGTTTACACTTTTGTGTGATGTATCCAGATCTGTGTATAATTAAATAATTATAAATTATTTGCATCTCTGATATTATCACGAATCTGCAGCTATTAATTGTAAACGGTGTACATGATAGAGTAATTAGGCAGAAGCTCGATTTTTGATCGGTTAAGTGTTTATCGTGCAGCCGCGAAATAAGTTGGCGTTTTTTTTTTTGACAGTGACAACTATACAACACAATACAACAACATTATACCTTATGAATAATAATAATAATAAACAATAAACATTTTACGCCGTCACCGCTCACCGTACATTATAAAAGACGAATATCAATATATATGCGCGCGATCTTCTTCTCTGCCTCGCGCGCGCGCTTCTATCTTATGGGTTGTGGTGATAATATAATAATATATTATAAGAAAATATTCTTTATTGTGATTGTATTTTGTAAATTATAATTTTTATTTTTTTATTTTATTTTCTAAAATTGACTTAAATTGATTCAACAAGATCAAATTTATTCCAGTCTTATTGTGATGATCTCGTAATTTTGATATTAAGTGTGATCGCGCTACGAGTACAAAAAAAAAACATTTTCCATTTTCTTTTTAAATTAAATCAAAACGTATATTCTCGAACGTCCATTGCGGATTATTTGTGTGTTGTTTTGTGGTCGGTGGCTTATTATCATCATCATAACATTATTTTAAAATTGCTTAAAACAATTAAATTAAATTGAAAGTGATTTATGTGTGCATGTGTCTGTGTTTGTTCCTATATATGTACAGAAAAGTAAATAAGTGTAAATAAGTTCATAAAAACTATAAAGTAGCTAACACACTAAGTGATTTAATAATAATTTGTGCGTGCTCGTGCATATAAACCGCATCATAACATAACACACCATCACATTTATAAATGAGAAAAAACTCAAATTATGACGATCAATTGTCCGAACATAATTTACGATGTGCCCTTGGGATTAATAAGAAAACTGGTCGATTACAATGGTGCCCCGGTTATTGTAATTTACATCGAATGCTAATTGTTATTCCCGCCACAATGGTACCCCTCTGTATAATTTTTCTACTGTTCATGCATTTGGATATGGTGGGTACGGTTCGTCAAGAAAATCAACAAAAATTAAATTTACCATCGGTGGTGGATGACAGTGCCAAAGAGATAGTGACCCAAAGTGATACAATTTGTCAAACGGTGCGAGTTGGACCATCCGAAACATTAGAGACGGAAGAACGTGATTTGCTGAAAGATATTCGAACATCTTTTATACCACCCGAATTGGTAGTTGTGCCGCCCAATTGCCGACCAAACGACGATGACAATAGTGACACAGATTGGGAGATTGAGAATAGTAGTGACAATTTAAATGACATCATTGACAGTCAAAAAGATCAAATATCTGAATTTCTGCGACGCAAACGTGCCAATGCCGAAAACCAAACGAAATACGATGATTTATTGGGGCCGGATGAAATATTTGAGGATGATGCGTATGACACAGAAGACGAAAGTGCTGTTAAACCACCGTGGAAAACATCAAAAGATTGTGAATTTCCGATCAATTCTGAAATCGATGTCGACGAAATGGGTAACAAAAAATATTTTAGTTGTATCACCGATCAAAAAACCACCCTTGTACCGTTTCATGCATTTTGGAAGGGTGAGGGTACCGCAGAAAAAATTCGTGCCACCCAAGCTGAAATAATGAAGCAATATATGGATCTAACGGTAGAACCGTGCGATGATTTCTATCAATATGCATGCGGAAATTGGGAAAAACTTAATCCAATACCAAAAGATAAGGCGGCATATGACACATTTGAAATGTTGAGAGAGAGTTTAGATTCTGTGTTGCAGGATTTGTTGAAGGAGAATAAAACGAAATCGAATGAGGTGACCAAAGAGCGACTGAAACGCCAAATACTAGAAAAACGAAAAAAACTAAATGAACTGATGCAAACATTTTTGAAGTACCATCGAAGAAAACGTAACAGTCCATCGATCCATTCTCATACTCCAAATTCGCTACATGCGCGCAATATAAAGGAAGGCTGCGATGAAAATGATGCTGAACAGAAAGCAAAAAATTTGTATGAATCGTGTATGAATTACGCCCTAATCGAGAAACGAGGCATAAACCCATTATTAGATTTACTTACGAAATTGGGTGGATGGCCTGTGCTGGACGACAAATGGAGTGAGGAAAATTTCGATTGGTTGAATTTAACCGCCCGTCTTCGTCTATACAACAACGATATATTTCTGGCCGAATGGGTTGGACCAGACATAAAAAACTCCGAAGAAAATATCATTCAATTTGATCAAACCAGTCTGGGGCTTCCGACACGTGATTATTTCTTGCAGGCAAGTAATCAACAATACTTGGATGCCTACGAAGAATATATGAACACTATAATAACGTTACTGGGGTCGAACACATCGAATGCCGTTCAAGTTTCCAAAGAGATTGTTAAGTTTGAGGTTGAATTGGCGAGGATCACATCCAGCCCGGAAGAGCGTACCAATGTCTCGGTGCTATACAAGCGTATGTCACTCGGTACTCTACACCAATTAATACCGCAAATTGATTGGATGCGATATTTAGCAATCATTTTGGAACGTCCCGTCAACTCGTCCGAAATGATTGTGATTTTTGCCACAAACTATATGCAGGAACTGGTCAAATTGCTATCATGCTCCGAAAAACGTACCATATCAAATTACCTACTATGGCGTTTCGTTCGGCATCGCATCAATAATCTAGACGATCGTTTTCAAGATGCAAAACAAAAATTTTACAAAGTACTTTTTGGCCGTGAACAATCCCCGCCACGCTGGAAAAATTGTGTCAGCCAGGTGAATTCAAATATGGGGATGGCGGTTGGAGCGATGTTTGTTCAAAAGTATTTCGACGAGAATAGTAAAAAGGATACGCTTACGATGACATACGAATTACAGCAAGCATTTCGTGAAATACTAAATAGCACAGAATGGATTGAGAGCTCAACGAAATTGCTAGCCGAACTTAAGGTTAATGCAATGTCCCTAAAAATCGGATATCCCGATTACATTTTAAATGTCAAAGAATTGAATGATAAGTACAAAGATTTACAAATTGATCCGGCTAAATATTTTGAGAATACGTTGAACGTGTTGGTCCATTTGACACAAAACGAGCAAAATAAATTGGGAGAGATGGTGAATAAAACGGTGTGGCATACAGCGCCAGCGGTTGTGAATGCATATTACAGTCGTAATAAAAATCAAATAATGTTTCCGGCCGGTATCCTGCAGCCACCATTTTATCATCGCCATTTTCCACGATCGTTAAATTATGGTGGAATTGGGGTGGTGATTGGCCACGAATTAACACACGGTTTTGATGATAAAGGTCGTCTATTCGATCGAGATGGTAATTTACATCGTTGGTGGACCGATAGCGATATAGAAGGTTTTCATGAACGGGCCACATGTTTAATTGCCCAATACAGTAATTATACGGTAGCTGAGGTGGGAATTGCGGTCGACGGTGAAAATACTCAAGGTGAAAATATAGCAGACAATGGTGGAATAAAACAAGCATTTCGCGCTTATAGTAGATGGTTGGCGGAACTCGATGATCCAGTAAGCCTACAAAATGAAATTTTGCCCGGTATAAATGCAACGGCCAAAGAATTATTTTTTTTAAATTTTGCCCAAGTATGGTGTGGTGCTATGCGGCCCGAAGCAACACGAAATAAACTTAAAACGGCCGTCCATAGTCCGGGGAAATTTCGTGTGATTGGCACACTATCTAATTCGCAAGATTTTGCTGAGGTGTATAAATGCCCGCCAGGGGCGCCAATGAATCCAGTCGATAAATGTAGTGTTTGGTAGTAGTTTTGTTAGTATGTATAGTATTATATATGTATGTATGTAAAACATTTTATTTTTATAATTTAATTTAAAATAATTCAATTACATCATTTAAAAAATTCTTGTTTGTTTCTTTCATTTTCTTATTTACAGAATTAAAATACTTAAGACCTAGAAAAGATCATAGATTATACAATAATAACGTATAGTGTGTGCAGCTCTGGTCTAACGATTGTGATATAAAATGTTAAACCAGTTAAACAGTAAACACGATAAACTATAAAAATAAATGTAATTATTCAATTTAGCTAATAAAACGAGAATACGAAATGTTATGGAAGAATTTGTAGAGAGATAAAAGATGTTTATGTAAGGAGCTCAGTTGTAAATGTAAAAACTACGTTTTATAATAAATCACGTCATCGAGCTTCTAATCTGGAATATCCAACTATGTAAGTAGATGGTACATTAGGATTCCGAACAACGTTCACTATTTTGTAATAAAAATAAATTGCAAATTTCTGTTAAGGCGTTAAACGATCTTATTTGGGTAGAAGATTTTTCAGACTCTTATACATTCATTTCTTATGTGGAATATTGAAACCTGTGTGAACTTTATTTACGCTGATCAAATCAAATTCACATCTTCCAGGAATTCTGGAACAAAACAGTCGAAACAAGCTATTTACTACAAAAAAGTAGTCCTTAAATGTGCGTTTAAAACATTTAGATCAAAACAAAATATTTTTCGAATAACGTAAATAACCACTTTTGATCAGACACTCCTCAATTATCATATTACGCCTGAAAGACGATTGAAAATTCAAACCTAAAACCTTTTTTCAGTGGAGGTCGTTAACTAGCGTCTGAGTTTACGTTGCGTCGTTGGATAACTAACTGATAAAACGGCACAGTAGTAGCGGCTGGCCTTCATTTGACTCTCATGTTAGTACTAAAGAGAAGACTAATCGACCATCTGCACATTGCAACACTCCGGCAACTTGCAGTCCTTGTTGCATCCCTCCCTTGTTGTATCCCAGCTAAGTACATCTCGATCCAAATACTGCCGCTTTAACCACTGTGCCATTCAGTCGGTTACTTTAAATTTATTCTGCTAGACAAAACATTTTTAGTGGTTTCAAGAACATTTTATGATTAAACCAATTTTTGTTGTAATTTATTGTACATGTCCTCGGAATATGTGTTGTGATTCAAATCTTATCATTTAGTGGTTGATTGATTGATTTCAATTTTGTTATGTCTTTACAAATAGGAAATATTAAGTTTATTGACTAAACTTTCGTGGCTACCGCTGAAAATCAGGTCTCATTTTTTGCATATTTTACCGACTTTCAGGTCAATTTGAAAATTAGTTTTCCATCTTCTTGGTTTCTTTGCTGGCATAGCATTTTCTCCAATGAGTACTAATTAACACAAACCCGGTAGCGGTATGAGAAGTTTCATTCATAAATTCGAAAGTTTGCTTAATTTACATTGACAATTAAGTTTTATTGATACATATTATTGCAAAGGGAATTCGCACCGATGGCTTAACTAGGTGTCCGCAACACCCGCATCCATGAAAGGGCCCACAATAATTATCAAGCGTCCGAATATTAGTTTCAAGTCAAGATTAGATGGTGGCTTATATTAAGCTAAATTAGACCACCTTTGCAAGTTTGCAAAACGGGATATTGCGACTCTTGCCTCGGATTTCATCTTTTGATCACCTTTTAAAATTTCTCGAGGTTATTGGAGTTTGGTATGGAGCGGATATGCGTGATGTTCGTGACCATATTGGTGATTCGATATTTCCTGTTCTACAATCCAAATTATAAATGTAGGTGATTGTCAAGGCAACCCTTTTGCCTTAGGTATTATTGCATTTCGGTAAAATAAATATTTCTTCCGTTCAAGTGGCAAGTAACAATTATTCGAACAATGATTGTCAAAAGTCACCATCGATCACTAAAAGTGAGCAAGTTGCAGCTTATTATGGTATAGTCAATCAAGATGGTTCAGTCGTTTTGCAGTGTTCGGTAGACTATGATTCAAGTTCAAACTATATAATAGCGAATGCTTGAAATATGGATGAACTGCCTCAATACAGTAGTCAAATTTTACTAGCAACAGCTGTCATTTGGCTATCAGATTCAAACGCTGCTTGATAATGGCTCATAACTTAATTTTGTAACCGAAAAATGTTTCCATTCGCAGTAACTAGTATAACTCAAAGCTAAATACATATACGTCATAAAGTTGATTTCAACATAAAGTCTCAGATATCAGACTTCTCTAGGGATCTTGAATGTTTTGTGTTACCAAGATTACTGGCTACTTACCAGGTGAACTGGTTAAATTTAATATTGTTCCATACCACCGTTCATCGAATTAGCCGATTCATAATTCTTTATCTCAGAGAGATACATCGTACCTGGGAGAATGACACGGATCAAACCAAATACTGGTAACATTGTCCACAGTTCGAATAATTTTCAAGGACAATAAATCAATTTATGGGTCAACTACCAACAGATCGGGTTAATCCATCAAACCCATTTCACAATACTGGAATTGATTTTTGCGGTCATTTTTATGTTCCTAACACCATTCGGGCTAAAATCAAAATTAAAATTTATGTATCAATATTATTCAGTTTTACACAACAATTCCCACATTATTGACTCTTGAATTTGAACTTCATTGATTATTCACCGATAGCGATAATTCATCATTATTCACTTATTTTTTATTCCTTCGAATATGTTCTCTTTATTTACTGATTATTCACCTTTCATTATTCACATACTCCATTATACACTGAATATTTATTCATTATTCACTGGTGAATGATGAGTTCACTTATTACTCACTGAATGAGAAATAATGAGTAATGCGAGCTTTGCGTGAATAATTATAGAATAATGACTGATTAATGGTGACAAGTTGGGTAGTAACGTGTGAATAATGAGGTCTAAACACTGAGAAATCAGTGAATAATGAGTAAATAATCTGTAAATATTCAACAATTATCAATGAGTAATTGGTAAATATTGATTTAGTAATGATAAATCTCCCAGGAGTTCCTACTTTCCTTGTGCCGAATCGAAGGCCTATTCAGTAGTGGACCTATTTTGCGAACGAAGGACTTGCTCAAGCCGTCTCATCCTCATTTCATAATGATTTTATGAATCCGATGATAGCAACTTCACCGAGATCGTTCCTGATCTCGTGGTTTATTCGCATTCTGTATGTGGCTGCCTTTTTGATGGAGCCGAGCATTATTCTAATAATCTTACATAAGTTGCATCAATTTTCTAAATGTTTTATGGTGTGAGTGGCCAAGACTCACTATACCAAAGGTGTGCATTTATGCATTCATAATAAAAATACATATAGTAGTAGGAATCTTCAATATTTTCGTCAGTTTTAATAGGCAGTAAATATCCCAAACCTATATAGCTATTCGTTTACAAATTTTGTATATTCTTAAACTACTGAATTACCAAGCTGACCTGTTGTTTTCTTAAATGGAATCTCCACCATATATCTGCCTTCTTCCGTTCGCTTGTGGGTTATCTTATAATGTTCCTCATCCTACATTTGGAGACCGGGAATTTCTTCTTGCTCCAATAACGGTTTCAGAGTGCTATCAATGTCGACATCCAGATGGAGGTTAAGAGTGCAAATGTTGTTGATGAAATGCATTTACAGGATATATAATTTCAAGTTTGGGATTTGAAATTTGGAATTTGAAATTTAGAATATGAAATTTGGAATTTAACATTTGGAATTTAAAGTTTGAACTTTCGAATTTGGAATTTGAAATTTGAAGTTTGGAATGAAATTTGAGATTTGAAATTTGGAATTTGAAATGTACAATTTGAAATTTAAATTTGAAATTTAGAATTTAAAATTTAGAATGTGAACGAAATTTAATCAATTTGAAAATAAATAAAACCATCCTAAAAATTAGATGGTGCGTCACAAGGACTGATTATGTCCAAGGACAGATCTGGCGAAACCTGTGACATGATGAAATTGTAATTTGGAATTTTAAGTTTGAAATTTGCAATTTGAAATTTAAGATTTAAGATCTAAAATTTTTAATTTGGAATTTAAAATTTGGAATTTGAAATTTTGAATTTGAAGTTCAAAATTTGGAATGTAGAATTTGGAATTTGAAATTGGAAATTTGGAATTTGAGATTTAAAATTTGAAATTTAGAATATTAAATTTGGAATTTAACATTTGAAATTTAAAGTTTGAAGTTTCGAATTTGGAATTTAAAATTTGAAATTTAAATTTTAATTTGAAATTTGAAATTTACAATTTGGAATTTGAAATGTGAGATTTAAAATTTGAAACAAGAAATTTTAGATTTTGGGATTTGGGATTTGGTATTTGAAATTTAGAATTTGGAATTTGAAGTTTGAAATTTTGAATTTAGGATTTGGAATTTGAAATTTTGATTTTGAAGTTTGGAATTTGAAATTTAAAATTTGAAATTTAGAATATTAGATTTGGAATTTAACATTTAGAATTTATAGTTTGAAGTTTCGAATTTGAAATTTGAAATTTAAATTTTAATTTGGAATTTGAAATTTAGAATTTGGAATTTAAAATTTACAATTTGGAATTTGAAATGTGAGATTTAAAATTTGAAATAAGAAATTTTAGATTTTGGAATTTTAGATTTGGTATTTGAAATATAGAATTTGTAATTTGAAGTTTGAAATTTGGAATTTGGGATTTGGAATTTGAAGTTTGGAATTTGAAATTTTGAATTTGAAGTACAAAATTTGAAATGTAGAATTTGGAATTTGAAATTGGCAATTTGGAATTTGAGATTTAAAATTTGAAATTTAGAATACTAAATTTGGAATTTAACATTTGAAATTTAAAGTTTGAAGTTTCGAATTTGGAATTTGAAATTTGAAATTTTAATTTTAAAATTTAAAATTTGAAACAAGAAATTTTAGATCTTGGAATTTGGGATTTGGTATTTGAAATTTGAAATTTGGAATTTGAAATTTGGAATTTGGAATTTGAAATTTGGATTTTGAAGTTTGGAATTTGAAATTTAGAATTTTTAAAATTTGAAATCTAAGATTTAAGATTTAAAATTTTGAATTTGAAATTTAGAATTTGATATTTTGAATTTGAAGTTCAAATTTTGGAATGTAGAATTTGGGATTTGAAATTGGAAATTTGGATTTGGAGTTTGAAGTTTGGAATTTGGAATTTGAGATTTAAAATTTAGAATTTTTTTTTTAATCGTCCAAGGTTAAGAGTTGTTGGATTCAAATAGTTTGTTTCAGATTCCTAAATCAAAATGATTCTGAATTTAAATTTATATATCTTCGCCGGATTTTGTATAGCGTTTATTTAATGGGTTCCAGATCTAATTTAAATTATTTCTCAGTGGGATTATAAGCAGAATAGCCATAAGCAATTATTTATTTTAATTTTGATTTTGGAGGTAATTTCTAGAGTCAATAGCTATAGATTTGGAAATTAAATTTTATGGGATTACAGATTTTTTTGTTGCTGATTTTAGAAATTTAGTTTAAAATATTAAAAAAAAAAGATTTATCATAGTATTTAATTAAAATTGTTTATGCATTTCGAATTTCAGGTTATTTAGTTAGTGATTAATTTGCTGTTTTTTTAGTTTAGATGCCGAATTGAATTTAATTTATTTAAGGGTAATTTTAAATAATGAATTAATGGTGAAGTAAATTGGATTTTCGGTTCCACTTAATTTAATGAAATTAAATTAATTTTTGTTACAATCAAGTTAAATTAAATTTAGTGAAATTAATATTTCGATGTAATCGAAGCATTAAATATCATAATGTTGGTATTGGTATCGGTGTGTATGTTGGGGTTGGTGTTAATGTTAATATTGATATTTATGTTGATATTAGTATTTATTCAAACTACTTAGGTTTCTGGAATCGGGTTTTGTTACGTGTAAAGGGTGTACGGAGGGCCCGGTGTCATCCGGGCGTCTTGCTTAGGCTTGGTCGTATATTTTGATCAATCAATCAAAACTGCGATTATATCATGATGAAGACCAAACTGCTATCTATTACCACTACCAGGTGTCACATAGGCCGAACGACAAGAGAGTTGTAGAGTTAACCCTTTATATTATGGCAAACACTGCAACACTACTTCTGGTTTATTAACTTAAGCTATTTATTGACACCTATTCTGGCTGCTTCGACGGCTTACAGACATATCGACTCTATAAAGAACGCAATCTTATTTTATATGATATCATCCATTAATAATGTTACACATTTCAAAAATTTGTAAAATTTATCTATTTTTAAACACGTTTAAAACATTTCTTTTTTTTTGTATTTTTATAAATTATGAATATTATTTCCGGTAAAAGATTTTTTTTTATTTTAAATTTCATCTTCCATTTACAATTAAGTATACACACATTGTTGGTGGATCTTATTTAAAATTAATTCCAATCAATTTAATTAAACGAAACCACCACCAAATGGTTGCGATACAAGATTATGATGCACGATGTTATGATAAATCGATTACAAATCTTTTATGTAAAATAGCAAACACCCAATTCGGAGTACATCGCTGTACTAATTTTAATTTATTCTAGCACGTGTTTAACATTTTCTTTATTTTCCAAATATAATTTTCTTAATTATGCATTTACTTCCGTTATTTGTTTTTTGCGCGCATACGAACAATATTGCCTAAATTGGAGCATACACACAATAACTACAATATATAGCTACATAGATAATTAGTAACCCGCGACGATTTAAGCATTGATTCACATCAAAAACAACAAAAAATCAACGTAAATCACCTACACAAATTTGTATTAGTTTGATACCTCGTTCGGCATTTCATCTATCCGATGTAACAGATGTCATTTAAATTTATGAATTTTCATCTTCAACGAAACATAATAACATAAATAAATTTCACATTTCGACTTTATAGCATAAATTCATTTATTTATTTTTTCTAAAATTAAATAATTCATAAATTTCATAAATATATGCTGTAGTGAGTATCTTCTTTCTCTTTCTCCCATTCTTTCTCCACCATGCAACATATCAGAATATTAAAGTGATGTTGATGATCTTTAATTTAAAATAACATCTTTCTAATTTTGTATTTATCATATATACATACACGGAGCTCGCATTTATACCACAAAGTATAAAAGATACGCGCGCACGATAGACACATTTAATATCCATAGGATCGATCAACAGTGTTGTCAAAATATTTTAAAATTTTAATTTGATATAATAAAATAAAAAATTATGATTTTTTTATGTTTTTTATGATAAATGTTTGAATTAATGTAATATTATGTGAGATACATATAAGAATAAAATATAAGATTACATGATGGCGAACAAAAGGCGTAGACTATGGGTTGATTATTATATAGAAGATAATAAAGATATGATGGTAGCAATCAACGCGGCGTGATATTTTTTTACTGCATAATAATGTATGCGTACACGTACACAGCCAACGACATTATGTAAATTGGTTATATCATATTTCTACATAATTGATATATTATGTGTACCGAATGAAATTTGTGATTTGTACATGAAGAATTAAAACTAAACGGCAATATATAATCATTATTTTTCTGTACTTGTTCTATTGCACATATTGTACAGTTTTCAAATAATCGTATTCATTCAAACTTTTTGTTCATTTTACGGCGAAAATTCACCTTTTCATAATCCCATTTATTATGTATGGATGTGATCTTAAGCCGCATTGGCAAACTGCTTGCCAAACCATATGTTTTTTTGCCAAATTTTTCAACAGCTATGGTAGTAATTGCTCCGTCCAGTTCTTTACCTTTCTTTTTGATGTAATATTGGGGACCTGGAAGTGTCGAGAAATCCATTTTGACATAGGTCTCGTCGTTCATTACGAAACAAGAATCTTTTCTTTCGTTTAACCATTTGTTGTGTTTCTTTGCTCGATCGATCCCTCTATTAAATAGTTCAACACTTCTTTTGGGGATTTTTGACTTCTTGTATGTTCGTAGATTATTTCTGGTTTTAGCTCGTTCCACAATCGATTTGGTTGTTTTGGTTTTTCTGGCCAAATCTCGCACAGACATCGAGGGATGTTTCGAAATGAATCTTACAATTTTCTGATCCAACATTTTATTTGGAGCACCTGATTTTTCTCCGAATCCGGGCTTGCGTGATACAGAAAGATTGATTTGACATTTTTTTTTACATTTGTTACCGTATTATTGGAAACACCGGCCAATTTACCAATTTTTTTATTCGTATAATCGGGATGATCATTGCACAATCTAATTATTAAATCACATTTTTCTCCTTATGATGCGTCCATTTCGAAACAAATAAAACAAATGCCCAATTTGACGTTTATTCGTTTTTTTAAATTGTTTTTCTACAAAATAACGGTACCAGTTTTTTTCTTTTGCGTAGTAACCTATTAGATAATATAAATTTGGGAATCACAAATTTCATTCGGTACACATAATATACACTACCGTTTGCCAAAAATTCAGCAACTTGCTGTGTAGTTCGGTAACTGTTTTCAATGGCTATAATTTTGTGGTAGGAGCCAAATGAAAAACAATTTGTAATATTTTTTGAATTGGCCCCTGAATTGGGGAGGCCGAAGTGTCAATTATTTCACAATATTGGATTCTATGTAAATTTATCTGTTATAGGTTGTTATATCAGCTGACATCTTAGATAATTTGTTTTGTTTGCTATCCGTTACCGTTTGACATCATCGTTAGCGGGTGGCCAATGCGAAAATGGCCTGATATTAAAATATTTAATTCATCTCCTGACAGAATAGCGGTCTCTATAGTTTAAAATTATCTATATATCTCTGCTAATAGTATATGCATTTTTTTTTTATTACTGCCACAGTTGCTTTTTTTTTGACACAAAACTTTTGGGCACAAAATGTTTGTACTACTTGAATATATATAACCTTTATTCAGAAACAAACAAAAGGTAGAACTAGTAGTAGTAAATGCCATTTGCTTCTGATTAGGGCCTTTTAAAATAAAATTGAGTGCCAAACTTATATATCAGGCTTCTTTATTAACATTTCATTGGAAAAAGATGCCAAGTCAAAATGGAGCTTATGCCACAATCCACGTGCCCTAATTAAATTTAATGAATGTGCTGCGTTATTATTTTCTAAAAGATAATGTGTAAATGGGTAAAGCGCCCGTTTACAAATTATCACACTATTTTCCGATTCTCTAAAATTTGAAAATGATAAGTTGTAAATATTCAAGTAAAATTTTCGTCAAAAATTTACTCGATTTTTTATCTTGGTAAAGATATTGTGTGTGTCCGTCAATGAAATCACGTCCAACCGCAACAATGGAGGCTCTCCTAGGACTGACTCTATTGCATCTGCATGTTAAAAAGGAGGCTGCTATTACGGCCTTTAAGATGCAGGCGGTGGGAGATATCAAACCGGGAAATATGGTGGGCCATCTGGAAATCCTCCGGGAATTCCAGACAGACCCTACCATAGGAATGCCTTCCGACTGTATGCCAACTAAACTGGACTTCCACAAACCATTTTGTGTTAGGTTACCTAACCGGGATTTGTGGAGAACAGGGGGACCATCCTTTGAGCGAGGGTCAATGGTATGGTTTACAGATGGATCAAAAACGGAAGACGGGGCGGGGGTAGGAATATACGGTAGCGGGACTGCCCTCTCGAAGTCCTTGGGTAACAACGCTACCGTCTTTCAAGCTGAAGTACATGCTATAGAACTTATAGTAAAATATTATGTTCAGCCGTAAACTTTATCACTGAGCAAGTCAGCACAAGTGTCAACTTTATTGTATGTTTGGATGGTGGTAGCATATGCTTATCAGAATCATCAGTAAGAGCAATGTCTAAGAAGTCAAGCAGCTGTGGCGCAATATTAAAATAGCTTCAAAAATCATTCGCAGGTATAACTGCCCTTGTATATAAAGTTGGGACAAGATAAAATTTAATTTTGTGGCTCTGATTATCGTATTTAGTTCCATTCGAGGTTTTTTACTTCGTAGAACAGTTTTTTGTATAGGACAGATCCCATTTAGTTACAAGGTTTAGGGAATCGTGGCCAAGTATACTTATCGACGCTTCGCTATCTAAAAGACCGCGAATATCAAAACCAGATATGTTAACTACTATGTACGGGCGAGGGTCATCTAAAGCTGAAATAATTGTTTCTGCACAGACTTCTTTAAGGGCTTTCCGAAATCTAAAATACCGAACTATCTGCAGATGTCTCTTGTTTTGACTATATCTTTATGTTGGTGAAAGGAAATGGTATTTAATGTCTGAGTAGTAGTCGCTTTTCCTGCGTTTGATGCTGTTGATAATTTTTCTCGCGACGCCGCATTCGTTGTTTGTGGTGGTCTTGGTTTTTCCGGCTGAAGTATTCGAGATGGTAGCTGGACCGGTCGTGTGCGGTTCCCGGGTTGCTCACGCCCGGGTATCGGTTTCCTGGAGTAAATGACAAACAATTTGAGCACTGGGGCTTAATTGTTCCACTTTTTCCACATCCATAGCAGAAAATTCAGTATCGATATCGATGCTAGAAAAGACCCAGACTAGATGAGTAGAGGATGTAACCGTCTCATTCGAACTTTCCGAAGTATTAATCTAGGTCTCGCGATTGCATCTAAATGAATTTGATGCGAGTATGTCCCATCTGGTGTTTCCTGGCAAGGTAAATCATAGGTTGAAGAAGGGGCTAGATAAACGTGATAATTAGGATTTGCGGTGATTTAATTAACGATTTTTGAATTTCGTGCCATACTAAAGAAAGAACAAGGGTAGTCGTGGAAAACAATAAAACTAAAATCATCGGAAAATTAATTGTAAAGTAATAAATATATAGTTGAGGAATTCTTTCATTTTCAATTGAGAATCTATTGAGAAGACGTCCTTGGTTCTGGATAGGAAGTTACAGTAAACAGTCCAGTAAATTACAATATGTACAATATTTACTTTGTTAAATTACAATAATATTGCACCCAAATCGTGATATTTTACTCAACAAATATTATATTTGACATATTTCACTCATAATTCTTATAGAATTATTTTAGCCGTGCCCATACTTACACATGCTTATTTACAGGTAAGAAATCTTCTATTACAAATTTTCACATTATAATTATTAAGCGAAGAGAAATTCTATTACAAAAGTGTGTGTTTAGTAGAACAACTATACTACTTTGATCTTTCACCCAAAGAAAATCTCTGTTTTCTGCTTTTTAAAATCTAGTCGTTACTCAAAGTCTACGGCAGCATATGTCTAACACTCAAAATATTTCCTTATATACTTCGAACATACCGCAATTTAACAGTGAATTTATTGGAAAAACAATTTTCCTTGTCAACACCACAATTTGCAATGTCATTTATGTGTGTACGGTACATGCATATAAATATATTTTCTTCACTCAAGCAACAATTTTGGATCAAATCCAATTTCCAGTCAACTGTAGCGGAAGGTCCTCGTGGTTAAATATGCAAATGTTACTTACACATATATCGTGTACACTAAAACGGAAACATATAAAATTAACTCATTTTTAATTGGATTTAAAACACACACAATATAAATGCAACGACGATCTCAAAAAGCCACAAAATTAAAAACTTATACTAGTAAGTGTATATCGAGTTAAAATGCAAATATTCTTAAAAATAGATTTTTGTAAAATGTGGGTGTTTTATAAAATCGTACTGTAAATGCGAAATGAGCGAATATTATTAAGAAAATGCAGAAATGGATCTGCTTTATGTTTTTTTTTGTACAGTGTGTGTAGGTATACGAATTTTAGTATTTTACTGTTTTATAATAATGTGATGTGTAGTTTAGCATGCAACAATTTTTTTCATCAAACATCCATATGAACGAGGCTTGTCTCAAAAAATGTTAAATGTTACAATTTTTATTGACATGTGAAATGAATTTGTAACACAGAATTTTTATTGTTTTACAAAATCTATTTTTGGATCTAAAATACCAAGCAGTTTGAAATATTTTATGATATTGCTGTTGCTGCTGGAAAATTTAATTAGATGAAGTTTTGTTTTAATTTTCTGAATTTTATGAATCTCGAATGATTTATGGATTTACATATCTTAATGTATATAATATTTTTGTTTTTTTTTCGCGGCCAGCACTCGGTAACGGGGAAAAAGAGATTACCATGTTGTCTTTAGATTTTTTTTTTTTGATTTTGTGTCATCGCATTTTAAAGTGTTGTTGTCTTATTTATGACGTAAAAGGTTTGAAATGCATTTTATAGATAGATATCTGTTTTGAAATTTAGAATATTCGATATTTTACCATGCTGAAAAAGCAAATAAATAATCATGAAATTCCAATTTTTGGTCAATATAATCGATTATCGAAAATTTATCAGCCATATTAAGGTAGATACGTGAATTATTTACACATAAATTAAATACTTTAACAAATATTTAAAGATATTTCAGGTATCAACATAAAAAATCGTATTAACTAGAATTAATTTAACAGCGTCCAATTAATAATTATTTATGTATGTCCGCTGCGATTCAAAAATGTAAAAACGTATACTGTGGGCATTTAATGTCGAATTGATATTAATTGTTAAACATTTGTCACAATCGTTTTATTAATTTTAAATATTTGGTGTCACATTCTGAAGTGTTTAACTAGGTTAAAAATCTGCTGTCACAATTTGGTTTATATCTACTTGATATTTGATCTCAATTGGTCAGATCATTTCCTGAATATACCGTTCTTGTTTAATCCGAATCCATTTGTGCGATAATTTGCACTTGTCCCTTTTCATTCACGACACAAGTACTAACGAACAACTAAATCACAACAAAATTAACTTTTAAACGATTGTAGATGGCGACAAAAAGATTAAGTGAAACGTTGAAACGTTAGAAAACGTTGAGTGAAGCTTGTACAAAATTTAGGAAAGAATGCAAACAATTCTGGCATATCACAATAATCGGTTGAATAGAACTTGGGATTCGCAATTGGCTGAAATAGTTTGTACTTTACGAACCGCAATCCACCAGTCCACTAAATACCCTCCGTCTTTCTTGTTGTTTGGTTAATAACATGATAAAAAACGGAAAGTCTCATCAACTTTTACGAGATGTGCCCTCTTTGATAGAAGAGGTGGATCCTTTGCCTATGCATGACCGTTTGTCTATCCTTCGCAGCACTATAACAAAAAACCTAAATGAAGCATACCAGAAATATTCACAATATTATAAATTTAGCAGCTGGACAGTCGAGAACTAGTGGTCGTTACAACCACCGATCTGACTCGAGCACGTCACTTCAGCCTTACTTCTTTAAGATAGTCTTTTCACCGCTAATAAAAGATAAGCGATCGGATCCATTGGTTTAGGACCGATTAATGTTAATGGCGAACCACCCTTGACTAGGGTATTTGCGATCTCATTACCTTAAATGTCTACAGTCCTTAACAAGTTTGGAAATAGTCAAGGGATTTTTCAAAGAATTCAGAACAGTTTAATACCCGTAAATATTTTTGTTGTAACAGCAGAACCCAAAGCCTCAATAGCACAATGAGTGAAAGCTATTAATTCTACCTAAAAGACAGGGCAGTGCGAACTTAGCCTACCAAAGGATCTGAAACCAGTCAGAAGGCAGTTAGTTCCAAATCCAGCACAAAATTTAGAGCAAGAGCACTCAAAAAAGAAAACAAGAGACTTCCGATAAAGTTTTAAGAAATTGCTGTGAGGACCATAAATCTTTCGATTGATAAACTATCGAGAATAAATTTTCCAATTTAGACTCAGGCAATAGTCTATCATTAACCATAGAATTTCTGGTGTCAATGAAAGGTATTTATGAATTAATGATTAGTCTATGCCCCACCATGGCACCTAAAATACTCCATGCACCAATGCATCTCAACCGATACGCTGCAGAGCAAGCAGTGCTGAAATAGACTCCATACCAAGAAGTAGAGCAGAAGACATAGCTCCAGTAATGGCTCTACCAGCAATATTTTACAGCCCATTTAGTTTAATTAAAGAAGTCTTTAATTTAACCACTGGCCACCAAACAATATGCCACCGTTACTTTGTATTTACTAGATGGCATCACCTAATCCGTTATTGAGCAATAATGGAATAATGGACTAAACCTCAAATAAAAAAATGTGAAATGTGTGGCTTAGTCAGGTATTGCACTGACTTTGGCTATGTATGGGCACTAACGAACGCCACCTGTATCTATTAAATTTCTTTAAGATTAGGACTGTCACGATCGTGTATATAAATATCGAAACTAAAATTATCGATCGAAAGAGATGTTAATGCGTTCTTCATCGCTGTTGGCCCCAAAAACACTATAAATCTCTACACATTTTATTACTCAAAATCAAATTTTAACAGCAAAACTATTAACTAACTAATAGAGTTATTGAAATTGGCAGCATTACAGTAATAATATAATATTAATATTCCAATTTTATTACCGCAACCACAAAACACTCTGCTGTTATTTTTAGTACACAAGCCAACAACAAAATCGATATATAGTTGTTAGTTTTATAATTAGGTGTAGGCATTGCAAGTTATGCATTTCCAATAAAAATATTTTTTTTGTTGTTGTAACAACAAACAACCACAGTAACATGTATCTTATTATGAATATTAAACAGAAGGACATCCTGTCTTAAGTCGTATAGAGCGCGCATCACATAAGAAGAGAACCGATTTTGAATAAAATTATTTTTTTTTTTTTGGTAACACTACACAGTACAAGATGTATTCCGACACTATGTATGGAGGATTAAATGCGGTTTAGGTCGGGAATGGTTTATCTTACATTCAATATGAAAAAATAAATTTATCAATAAAAATGTTGAGCTAAATTCTGTATAAAATTCTAATGCATAAGAGAGTTAATATGAGATAAATCAATCTGGCGTTGTTGTTGAATTAAATTAAAATTTTGATCATGACCCACCAAATAAAAAAAAACATTTTGCTTCTCGTGTCGTATTTATAACATCCTTTAGAATTGTATATTAACTTATTTATAATTTCGGTGTATGCGAACATCACAATGGAGACAGAATTCTTCGAGATCGATGTCGTTTTAAGTTATTTTTATTTAATGTTGGTTTATTTATTTTTGTACTAAAATGAAAGGTTTACTATATTTTCAAATTTTTCGACCACCTGGCAAGTAAATTGATTTTTTGTATCAGAATCGGGATGATTTATTGCTTCTAAAACTAATTAGAGGTACTATTCTGTTGGTGCCAACACCCAACTTTCGTAGACAAAAGTTTGTTCATAAAAGTGTTGACGCTAAAAACTAAAAACGAAAGCCAAACAAGAACAATGTATTTGTTTGAAACAAAAATGATTGAGGTGCACATCCCCGCACAATAGCATTATATTATTCTCTCATTATTCAAATTATTTCACATTTACCAATGACGATTTTAAAGCTTCAAGATTGAGTTGACCTTCACTGCTTCACAAATATTTTCTCATCCTTTTAGGAAATCGGTAAGACATAAGCACTAATGGTAGTTTAACTGGCGATTAACCTGCGATACCACCATATTGTAGAGAGAGGGACTGAATAATTCTCCGTAGCAAAATTTTGTTTGCAACCATCATCAACAACATACTCAATATGTTTGATATGTTTACTTTAGATTTGCTTAAATTGCTGTTGCTGTTTTAGTAGGCAGTGAAATTAAATATGGTTGCTCAAAACAGGATCTTGAGATCCGGAATTTCCCGGTTTTCGATTTTTTTTATATACTTGTTTAACTATATAACAGCAATATATTACAGTAAAATCTCAGTTTAAGAGCTTAATTAGGGATTGAACTGTCTCTGGTTTCTGATTGTCCCTTAGATCTGGATGTAGGAAATATCCCGTATAGAAGTTTATCCATCAATACCTTTTTCATGTCAAATTCATGCAGATTAGGAATGAACTATAGTTATTTATTAACCGAATATGATAAAATTCGATTTGCACAATGAAAATGGGATTCTAAAATAATTTTAATATAAAGTTCTGAAATGAGGTCAATTGGGAAGGATCTCGGATGTTTCTTACACCGATTTCATGTCATATTTATCGAATTTCATGTTCCATGGCCATTTTCATCGCCGTATTCTAGAACTTCTAATTATAATTTTAGAGTCTCGTTTTCATGGTACAAATCGGGTTTCATTATAATCTCTTAATAAGCAGCTTTCTTTAACTGATCATATTCCAGAATTTTTTCTAGATGCCATTTTATAATCCCAGTCCCATTATGCATCCTGAATTTCATCATAATCGGTAAACAAATCACCAAGTCACAAAAATCACCTTCCTAATTCTCTATTTTCCAGAACTTTATGTAAAAATTATTCCAGAATCCTATTTTCGTTGTGTATGCTCAATTTCACCCTAATCGATTAATAAATAGCAAAGTTCCTTCCTAATTGGCCTAAATTTAACCTGAAAGGCTGTAAATAATAAATTTTATACGAGATATTCAAATTGCTTGCATTCGAATCTAGAGAATAGACTCAAATAAGACACAGGCTAACTCCCAATTAGTCTCTTAAACCGAGATTTTACCGGATATATGTATTATAAAATTAAAAAATCGAAAACAGGGAAATCCCGGATTTCTCGGTCAAACTTTTGTGAAAACGAAATCCCAGAATTACGTTTGAGAATCCCTAAATTAGTTTTTCTTAGGGTAGGATTGGGATTGAGTTGGCGTCGAGTTCGAATTGGGATTCATTGAGGGAAGGGGGCTCGGGTTGAGTATTAAGTTGGATTCTAGTTAATTTCATATAAACATGCATATAGGATTTTGGCTTCAGTTGGGCGTTGGATTTGGAGCAGAGTAGAGGGTTGAGAGTTACTGATGTCTTAGGTAAAAATACTTATTGTAAGTTCTTTTTTTTTTTTTAAACTACATAATTGTAGGCTTCCCTGAAGAGCTTTTGAGAGGCGGAGCTAGTTCATGCTCAAAGAAAATTTTCGGGATAATACCGAATTTATTTTTTGGTCGGCCATTTGTAAATGAAATTGTAAATATCGCATACATGTCCTCGATCTCAGGTTTTATAGTGGTCTTGCGTCAGGGTTTGTCAATATTGGATTAAATTACGTCTCCTGGTTTTATTGCAATGAACTACTTATCACCAAATTTCCCTAAACGATCAAAACTGTTGAACTGACTTATTCAACGGGTCAACTATTTCCTGCGAACCTGGAGTGTTAGCCTTCACACAGCGAGAATGTTCATGTGGCTTCTAACACGTAATAAACGGCAATCTTAACCACTTTAATTTTTTTTTTTCGTTTTTTCTATGCAATCTATTTCTGGGGCTCACGGCACACCCAACTCTTTCGCAGTTAATTTTTAACGTCCTACTTTACGCAGTAGTAGCCAAATCGAGGACATACGGCTATAAACCCATTTTGTATAAACCACCTGCACATTGCATTGCTTCATGCCAACCTATAGTGCTGACATGAAAGGTGGGTCGGCCCATGGACTCTGCACTCTCAACAGGGGGTCATAGTTGTGTTTCCCGCCCCTATCGGGATTCGAACCCGGTACCTCCCGATCCAAACACCGCAGCTTTAACCACTAAGCCGTTTGGTCGGTAACCACCTTAATTTGTTGCTTTGTTAGTTCTTGTACCAAGCTTTTAATACTTTGGAATTAAGCTTTGCATTTGGTAATTTCGCGTTTTTTAATTTGTGCGCGTTTAAAAGATATTACCTTGAGATTATGCCTTAAGTTTCGATCTAATTGAGCTGTGTTAGCAGTCTAATAACGTACTGTTTTTGCGTTTTTATTACGTTTTTTGTGATATGGAGTGAGGTTCCAATAAATTGAACAACTTGGATTTGTTGTACGTGAAATAGAACTAGACCAGATTGGCCAGAAATTACAAACTAGTGCTGTTAAAATTTGATCCTGGTAACTTTGATCTAACATTTATAGAAAAATTGTTCGCCTATCGAAAAAGAAGTATTTGTTGTGTTTTATAAACCAACAGCTGTATAAGTTGAGATTTGTAGTGTAGGCCATCAGATCGGCGGATCTCAAGTGGACACATTTTCAACATTGTTACCTCAAATGTCGTTCATCTAAATTTTTATATAAGGACAAAGGAAGGATGCATCTGTTAACTGTACAAACAAATAAAATGTATACTTCATATGCCCTGATGATGACGATAATGATGATGATGGAATCAAATGATTAAAAATCGTATTTCCGACAGTTGATGTAACAAAATATCTCGCGCGGTGTTGTTATCTCAATTATATAAATCATTTTAACGGCGCGCAGACGACAAAACATATAATTTGTCGTTTATTTGTGTAATTGATATTGAAATATGTGTTGTTGACAGATTTAGTGTTATATATAGTTTCATGTCAATGAATGAAGAAGATAATTTTCCTGTGTGCAATTGTGTGGATATATGCATCCCTGTTTATATACATAGACACATAATATAGATTTCATCTCATTATTATTGGTATTTTGTTCGAATATAAAAAATAAACAGGAAATTAACAAAACAATAACATAAAAATAAAATACTCGAACACGCGATTTTTTGTTTGCTGGGGGTTCCTCATAGATCGTTTTACGTAATACATATTTTATGTTATTTATATGTTTACTGTACGGTCAGATTTTCATACAAAACTTTCTAATTACCTAAACACGTAAGTTAGACTATAAAATGTTTAATAAATGACCTTGAAACCAGTTTAGATACACAAATGTCTGTCCCATTGGCAATGTTCATTCACAATATATAGAAAACATAAAATATTTGACAAACCTTGAAAATTGTTGTTTGGATTATTTTAATTGAAATACAAGTAATGTACGAAAGGTTGAAAGAGTTTGAGCTATGTATATTGGTTATGAATGGTTGAACCAGATAGGGTAAGACGGCCTATAACGTGTTCCTTTTAATAAGGTCACACCGCCATACGCATGCTGAAAATCTGCGAATAGGCCATATAAGGGGATATTTTTTCATAACACTACTTTAGCATCGTCCTCGGAGTAAAAGTACTCAAGTACAAGAGTGCATTTCTTTGGATTATCCCCCAACCACCGACACCAACAATGTTTTCTGTATGTACAATTTCTCCTTTGTGATTAATTTTCTCTCAGAGAGCAACTGAAAGAAAGTCTTTGTTCCAATTATTATTATATCAATGTCTGCCCCAATATAAAAATATGGATGTTCCAAATCGAGCTGCTTAATATAGTTGACGTCAATAAATTGAGAGACTGGGGATTGTTCTGTATACCTGATATGGAAATATTTGCTTTACTTCTCTTTAACTACAGCCTCTGTGCGCAACTCTCTAAAATAAATGGTTCTGCGAACCGAAATCTAGGAACACTTGACACAATTGTTTCTGATTAAATTTGTCATTCACATTTACTAATGCCGTAGATAATAGAGAGCAGCCAAATTGAATGGTGGAGGTGTAACATGTTTGTACGTTAGGATCTAGAAGATTCGATTATGTCAATGTTGTGGTAAACACAAACTGTGGTACTTCCTATTACACCCGAATCTAGACATGAAATAATACATCGAATGGTTAACATTCAGCAGATTTTTTCTTTCCGATAATGACATTTCGATAAACCTTTGAACATATTGAATATGGTTGTATACTTGAAATTTCGTTATTTCAGAATTTAGTTTGACTGATTTAGTGGTGGATTAGAATGTTTAATGATTCAAGTCGCCTTTCAATATCCCCTTCAAATATTGCAGCTTCTTTGATGATATTATCATATGATTGTCATGAATGGCTTATCAAAAGAGATCATATACGTACAGTTGCTTGTGAATAACAGGGTGGCCAACGTGTTATGCGCACCCATATTTCAAATTGAGCTACGAAATATCATTTTAATATTAATTGTATGATTTTCTTTTTACAGATTGTCAAACATTAGACGTGAATCCAGTAAACAATACAAAAAGGTAAGAAATATTTTAATAATGAATTTAAATATAAATAAATTCTAAATTATAAATTATTTACGAAATTCGTATTAATTTAATTAAGGGATAAACATCCAAAATAAACGTAATTCAAATTTCAAAGATTAGTTAATCAATATAGTTTTGTGATTAATTCTAATTAATGTTTTGTTGTTAGCAGCTGCTTCAACATATAAAATTTAGTTTTTACAGAATTTTGTAAACAAGAAGGACAACATTATAAAATTTGTCGTTGAGTTAGTCTAGAAAATAAAATTTTTATTATTTTAAATGAGTTGGGTGCAAAATTCTGCTCGTTAGAATTCTGTTTTACAAAGTTCCTCTTTACAGAATTCAGTACAGAATTTTGCACCTAACCTTTTTAAAATAAATTAAAATTATATTTTTTAGAATAGCTCAGAGAAATTTTATAATTATGTATCGATACTAAACTCAGTAGAATATTGTTGATGATGCCACTAAGTTGCATCTGGGCTTTGTCTAGTTAACATTCTCCATAGGTGAATTCAATAAATTCCCTCAAAGTTTCATTCTATCAGTCGAACTGTAGCACCGAGACATATGAGGGTTTAATTTGCATAATGGACTCAAGGAAACATTTGGAAACGTAAATTTTTTTTGAATATTCGTTGACTAGAATTTGCATTGTTCCTTAGTCGATGACCAAGCGTATTTTCTCTACATGTTAAATAGGATTTAGTGATCTTTCCTGTATGTTGAAGTTGTCTTATGCTTGAATGAGCAGAAGCTTTATCCCAACCAGTTCTGCAAACTCTTACATGGTGAATGAATGTAGACAAACTACATACGCGATAGGGGAAAAGTATGAAAACTTTATTAAATTGAAATAATTCCAAAATTGTTTAGATAAAATCGTTAGCGAAATTTTAGGAACTCTTTTATGGTACAAAATAACTCATAGAAAGTACAGCCAAATCACAAAATTAACATATAGTGCTTAATATAAAGATAATTAACTGTTATAGTTAACATTTATATCTGAAGTGAAAACTTTTTACTTTCTCCAATCATCAAATTTCGTTTACAATATTCCCCCCTATATAAGGTGGAAATTATACGTTTACCCTATTTCTAAAATATATAATGTTTTACATGACACTCTTTATCAGTTGACATTGACATTCAAACATATAAGATCAAATTCATTCCAATACATGTGTTGAATAGATGTGACAGACAAATTGACTTTAGATATTCTACCAAAATATTCTTCCCTATATACATAGCACGAGAAAAGACTTTGTTGCAACATAATATTTTAGATTTTGTGAATCATCTGTCCTACATGGCTCATCAATTTCTGTAAAAATTGCATCTTATAGTATCTTAGAAAATTTGGAAACGCGATGCTTTGCATTAATTAAAAATGTATATATGTATGTAGCTTTGCGCGCGCAAATCACTCCAAAAATCATTAAGTTTTTTGGTTTTAATGAGTTTCAGAATTTTTATGAACACAAAACTGACATTGATTATATCTGTTTTGATTTAGATTTGGTTTTTTTTTTAGCTCACTACCGGATGTAGTTTTTTTTTATCCAAACTATCGTCTGTCTTAATTTTTAAAAAAAAGTTACTTAAATATTTATTATCAATGAAAGAATATGACACGCATCTGCAGTTTATTTGCCGCATGCAGTTGGTTTATCGAATATTTTGAATGTTCACAAAATATCATCCTCGTAAATGGGATTAAACAAAATTCTTAATATATATGAAGATAATTAACTGGATTATAAGATGTGCGGTTTGTGTACATTGTCAGGTAGCAGGCATATAAGTAAGTTTAGAAAAAGGGAAAATTATTTTTACCACTTTCCGACGTTACATGCGTTAAAGACAAATTTCGAAATTCCGACATGATTTAAGACCGACCCATAAATTAAGCGCGACAATTTTATGACATGACATATACATGGCTGCGGTATTTACAATTATTATGATTTATTGTCTAATTATCTAATTATAATTTTTCAATATTTTCTAATTACAGGTCTACACACTTAATGTCTCTATTGTTATTTATAAAATTTAAACAAACGTGCACATGTAAAGTGAAATTTATTTGACCTAACCAATATACGAGTATGTAATATTCAAAAATTAAGTCATTAGGCGCTCAAACATTTTGACGCAATTTTTGATGATTTTCTGTCAAAAAGTGTCATACAAGGTGATTTATGGTATGGCACAGGACGGGCGAGGAACACGTTCATAACATAATTAAGACGTAAAATTTAGTATGTGATGAAACATTTCTTATATGTATTTATGAGGAAATAGTTGACAAGAAGTCATGACATTAACTGTAGGTGAAACGACTGTTCAAGTGTATGAACATTCAAGAAACCACAATCTTGAAACCTAAAATCGAAACATAATAAAAATTCACCGATCGGAAAAATTTATACGATTAGGGAATATTTTAACTTTTGTGCTTGGGTTGGAAATCTTTTTATTTCACAAGATGCAGGTACATTCGTACCACAATCATAACTTAATTCAAGTCAACATCACAAAATTTATTTTAACTTTTTATAATTCACAATTATCATTAAATCGTTTTGGTTTAAGGAATTTATCTTGACATATGGTATGATACCTCAAGTGGCAATGCTCATCATACCATAGATGGCTATAGTCCCCATTTAGCAATAAACAATCTTTTGTTGTAGTATACGCTGAATGAACTCCGTTTGTTGGGTTATTTGGTATCCAATTTTTATAGATCACGGGTTGACCCGTTGCCGTCCAATAAAATTCATTTATATTATGACCCAAATCGGTTCCGCTTGTCCAAAAATGAACTACTGTCGATGACAAATTATTTTGTTCTCGAAACTTTTTAATGGCGTTTAAAACAATCTGTTCCTCTTCATAGGAATGCAGGGAAACTGGATACATTCCGTTATAGGTACAAAATCGCATAGCTTCATACCAATTGTGAACCTAAAAAAAAACAAAAAATGTTATTGTAACAATTGGAATTTATCTGTACCTGAATTCATACCACCGGATAGGCGAAGAAAAATTTAATTCCATCCGATGTGTAGTATTCACCCCCATTGCAAAGCCCAGCTGAGACTAATACACTGAGCACAATCAAAATAAGTTTCATGCTTGTTAAGTAGCGATGCTAAAATGCGACTTTTGATAAATTTTATGTTCGTTTATATATGTTTACGCGATGTTTTTTTTATCTCAAAATATGAAATGTTGTAGGGAGCTTACACATAAAACAGAAAAAACCCCAAAAACATTGCTATTTTGATTAAATTTATACTTTGTTCTTTTATATACTAATTGTGTGGATAAGTCTGATTTTCTGTTGCAACCAATCAGTATTCATTTTATTATCCGTATTTGCGTGCGGCAGGAAGTGTGTTTAATGAAGTACATATTCTATAGCATACTAGATATCGGTACACTCCAAAATTATATTTTATCGCTGTTCCCCAAATCTTAGCTACTGGTTCAAAAATGGACACCGGAACGAGTTAACCCTCGTCTGGACAAAATACAAATATTCGACTTTAAAATACGTAGAGAGATCACTACCCTCCATATCTCTTGAAAATATTCCAATATCAAAATGCAACATTGGCAAGAATAGCGATTTCGGTTCAAGATGTACCTATACGTCTAATTTCCGGTTTTCTATCTGTTTTATTTGTCGACAAGGCCTAATTTGTGGTGAATAATATCACAGAGTAAACAACTTATATATATGCATATGCTCAAGACTACCAGAAGGAATATCAACTTAGCTTCTCTATAACTAAAAAAAACATAACCCAACCTGGTTCGAACACTGAAAATGTCTATGAACTCAATTCAATCCTAATTCAACTCCTAACTCGATCTCAAATAACCCTCAACTGAACCAAAAACTCAAAGTCCAGCTCAATCCTCAAATCAAAGCGACTCGGAAAACTGCGTTAGTACATGAACTTAACTCAAGCTAACCTCCAACTCAACGCCCAACACAACCTCAAATAACGTTCCGACTTAATCGCTAACTCCTACTGAACGCAACCCCCATTTCAAAAGAACTCAGTCCTAGTCTAACTCCAACCCAACCTTATCTCGACCTGCAATCCTTAAATCCAACACAAATTCTTGCTCAACTCAACTCTCAAATCAACATAGTATTAAAAGCTACATGCGTACATGAACTCAGCTCAAGCTGATTCTAGTTCAATCCTCAATTCTTCTTCTATTTACGTACAGCTTACAAATTGTTAAATTCTCCACCTTGGCAATAAAAACAAAGAATCAAAATCGAAATCGGACAAACCCTTCTCGAGTACCATTGGTCCAGACAGACATCCAGACAGACGGATGGACATTTTATTTTGCTTTGCTGACTCAGCGACTCTCAAAAGGAAACGATCACGTTGTCTCGGGGCAATGAGATGTTGTCAGGTTATAGTTTTCTTTTTTCTTTGAGGGGCATTTCCTACATTAATTCAAATTAAATCCTTACCATTAAAATTTACTGTCTTTATTAATATAGAAATGGTACTTTATATTTTCAAACGAATAAAATTCGGTCCGGTCAGGAAGTCATTGAAATATTGCAAAAAATAACCAAGAATTTTCCAAAAGCAAGGAAAAAAAATGTTCATTGATCTGTCTGTACCCACCATGTTTTCTAAGGTCAAGGCGCAGAATTGAAAAGCTTCTAGAACCTGAACGCTAGGAGGATCGGGTACCTGCCATACGAATTAATCCGAAACCACAAGGTTACTAACACGTGGTTTACCTTGTGGCTTACGATTCACGTTAACCAATCTTTTATAAAAACTGATTTGATTTATTTGGGACTATACTATCTAATAATATTCACAACACAGCATCAAATTTTATTTGTAATTCGGAGTATTCACTAGACAGACACAGGAATACGATATTTGTGGGGGCCGTTAACATTGATCTTTTAGGCTCCTCACAGCTAAAATCAGATTATCTAAACCAGTTGCATGTTTATGGTTTTAAGTTACTATAAAACAAGGTTGACAATTCGTATCCAATAAGTTCTATTTTAAATGGTAGCTCGATCCTAGACCATGTATTTTCTAATATACTGGGAAATAAATTCTTTATGACTATAATTAGCCAACTCTGATTGATTACAATTCAATTGTATTGGATCTACAGAAGATGAGAATGCCTAGATCTATCCCAGTGCGATACCTGAAGGTGCGATACCTGAAGGTGCGTACATGCTCCAAATTCTGGTGAAAAATTTCAATTATCGAAATGATTCATTATAAGAATAAGCATACTTCTTACACTTTCTGCCGTAGGCACTTGGCGAAACACACTTAATACACACATTTTTAAAATTTTTTAAAAACACTTGTTAAATATTTCGCAAAATTACAAAAGGTTTAAAAAATCACTCGATCGATTTCGGCTTATTAGGCCATCATCAGGAGTATCTACTAAACTGTAAAAAATAAAAATGTAGTTAGATATATATATATAGTTGGAAAAAGCAAAAAGTGAAACCAAAATATACAAATAAAAAAATGTGGAAATGGTAAACAATAAAATTGGTGACAGCAATAAACATTAAAAATTAAAAATTAAAAAAGGGGGTGAGTTAAACACAGGTAAAATTGGTGAGAGCAATAAACATTAAAAATTAAAAATTGAAAGGGGGTGAGTTAAACACAGGTATATGATTATTGATTAGTCAACGAATAACAAAATTCCAGATGTTGATTTTTTTTTTTTTTTTTTCTACCCCTTCTTTATTTTATTATAACCCGACGTAATAGTAATTTTATGGTATGGAATGAGTATGTGAATAAAACAATGCGGGGTCGGTAATTGGTGAGAAACGGATTTCTCTCTGTTCGTTGAGGATATTTTGGTTAAGAAATATAGCTTTTCGGATTTCGTAAGATTCTAAGTTGTCTAAACGTCTGCTTTTTGGTTGTACATGTAATATTTCTAAATTGTTTAAACTGGATGTGTGATTTTCTAACGTTAAATGATTATAAAGGGATGATTCATGGCTACCAGATAAATGTTCTTTAACTCTAACTTCAAAATTGCGTCCGATATAAGAGGAACTACAATCATTGCAATTGATCTTATAAACGCCAGACTTGGAAAGGCGATCAATTCTTGGTTTATTGTTAAAAATCATTTTCTTAATTGTATTATTGTTATAAAAAGAAAAGCTAATATCTGTATATTGTGTCACGATGTTACTAATCCGTTGACTAGTTTTTCCTATATACTCTAAGCGGCGCCAATTTTTCGGCATTGGGCTACCAGGTGGATAAATACACCATACAGTTTCGATACAAAACACTAATGACATTTGATGATTTGACATTCTAACCTGTACCGAGGGTGCTGCATTTAAAAACAGCGGCAAATATTGTTACTATAAGCATCCCCATTACGAGAAACACTTTTTTTTAAACAAAAGTGTTGCCCGATAGCGTCATTTTCGGCATACAATTTTGTTGTTGTTATGCACAGTACTGTGGTTGTTAACCATATTTTGATTTTTTTTTCAATCATTACGAGTTGTCTGTCGTACATAAAAAGCTGTACGAGTAAAACAACAACAACAAGTCGCAATTACGAGAACTCGTAAAGTTTTACATAATCGCATTTTGTGCAATTTCGAGAAACTCGAAACTCGTAATGCTTACATAATCGCGCCCCAGGTAGAAATTGTATATAAATAATACAGAAACGAGCTGTGCAATACAATCCAAAGTGCCAAAAGGATGTATTTTTCAGATAACAAATTAAACTAATTTAATTTTATCCCCCGATTACTGAAATTGATTTGAGGAGTATGATAAAAAAAATTAAGAATGTTTCCCCGGGGTATGATTCTATTTCTAAAAAGATTATCTAGGGTGTTGCGGAGTTTATTAGTGGTCCTCTGATCGTGATAACCAATGGGTTGTTTAGTGTTTCTAAATTTCCTAACCAACTCAAAATAGCTAAAGTTACTACCATACATAAAGGGGTGTACTCCCAATTTTGTCGAAGCCTCTTGAATATATTATACTACAACAAATTTCAGATTATCTTCAACTAACTGAAACAATAAACAAAAACCAATTTGGTTTTATGAACATTCGAATACAACGTCGGCCTATGTCTCAGTGGTAAACTCAATACAATTCTCGTTAGATATGAAACTGATTACTGCAGTACTCTTTCTTGACCTTTGTCGTGCTCGTGCGTTTGACTCACTAAATAAAGAATGCTTACTACGGAAACTATATAACATTGGGTTTGACTTGTCTGCAGAGAGAGTACAATTTGTTGAGGTAAAAAATATTGTGAGTATGTAGTTGAATTTAATATCTGGAGTGACCCAATGCTCCATTCTTGGTCCAGTTTTATGTAATATTTATATTAATGACATTTTTGATCTGAAATTTAACGGGAAATTATTTATGCATGCGGATGATGGTATAATAGTTTATTCTTGTGGGAAATTTGAAGAACTGAAGACTAGAATGGAGAATGATTTACTTAGCTTAAATGAATATTTTGAAAATAGTCACTATTTTGAGAATAGTCAGATGGGAATCTGAGAAAAACAAATTAGATGATTTTTAGAGGTATTCCTCGCTAATACTAAATAACCTCGCCTTACTAATCCGTTGGAATGATATCAAAGGGCCGAATGTCGAAGGGCCGAATTTCAAAGGGCCGAATGTCGATGGGCCGAATGTCGAAGGGCCGAAAGTGTCGAAGGGCCGCATGTCGAAGGGCCGAATTTTTTTTCCGGTTTGTTTTTAGAAATACAATTTTTTAAATTTGTTGTTTTGAAGAATATTTTGTAAATTGTGTTATCAAATATAAATTAATTTCTTAAAATTTATGTATTTTATTATGTTTAATATTTCTATCAACAAAAATATTGCATTAATTTTGGTTGTTTATATTTTGAGATCCTTTTGTAACTATCAAGTAAAAAATATTTGTACATAATAGATATTTCACCAAAACCAAATCTTATTATGTATATCAATATAAATGGAATATAGGCTTATACATGTATTACTTCTTTAGTATTGGATATGTTATGTCGTGCATAACCGCTAGTATATAATAACAAAAGGAATAATAAGATTAACATACCAAAAGCTGCCGAATGTCCCAGGTGACAAAATTTTCCTTCATCAAAATGTATCACTGACTAGATGCGTAGGTAGAACACAAATTATAAACAACCAAATTTAATAAAATATTTTTGTCGATAGAATATCCAAAGATTAAACATATTAAAATACATAAATTCGTAAGAAATTAATTCATATTAACAAAATATGGTATTCTTAAAACAACAAATTTAAACAATTATACAGTAAAAGCTCGATTTGTGCAACATTTGATACTTGCAACTTTCGATAAATGCAAATCAAAACAAAAATTTCTAACTTTTGATAATTGCAACTTTTCTTTTTTTGCGTTCAATAATTGCAACAATTTTTTTTAGTGACTGAAAAATACTAATAATAATGTTTGGAAACCGCGATTATTTATCTATAATTGCACGTGATATTTATGAAATTACCGTTATATTATCATTTGAACTAATTCAAGTCATCTTTTATTAATATGTATGATTTATAAGGAAAAAGTGGAAGCATCATACTGGAACAACAAATCAATATTTCTTTCACGAAAATATTCTACGTAACATGTTCGATCTTTCTCTTATGTTTGTTCTTTTTGATTCTCTGTATAGTGATATTACACTTATAACTGTAATTAAATGAAACAATCTAAATTTATGAAAAGGATATGTTTATTAATACGACCGCGCCACAAAACAATTTTTTCTTGTGTAGTGTAGTCAGCCTCAGAAGTAAACAAAGTGAAAAGGAAAAGTGGAAAAGTTCAAATTGCTTTATTTGCACTTAAAAAATAATAATAATGCCCTTTCAAGTGAAGAAATCGTTTCTTTCTATAAAATAAAAACAAAAAATTTTAAGAAGTTTGCAAAAAGGTGTATCAGCTGGAAAATTGACAGCACAATATAAATTATAATCTGATAAATGCAGTGATGTTTTTAGCTAATTTTTGGGCTGGTCTTAAGCAAATCACAATTAAAAATAGCTGGAACATCTTGAAAATGAGACAAGCATCAATGATGTGGGATTCTGAGAATGGTATACCATTGATTGAACTCTGAAACAATTTACAACGTTCCAGGTCAGAGGTGGAATCTATTCAGTTATTGCTGGGACAAATACCACACGAAGATGACTACTCCACAAATGAAGTCAACGAGTGGATCAATGAATACAATATCAAGAAGGCCTACCAAGTTCTGATGCAGAAAGCGCTGAAGACGATATCATAATTAGTGATAAACCATTTATTAAGATAGGCGACGCAATAAAGAGCTTTACTATTTGCTTAGATTGGGCTCAACAAAATGAAGTCCCTATGGAAGACTACATGATTCTTCATAATTTAAGAGAACAAGCAGTATTTAAAAGGAATGGTTGCTTAAAGCAAACCAGCATTTCCGATTTTTCTAAAAAAACATGAACTTATTGCATGCTTTCAAAAATATTAAAATATGTATACATATTAGATTTACATACTTATATCCTTTACATTAATTATATTGAATTGTTAGTTACATTTTGTATATGTAAGGTAATAAATTTTACTTTTTTATTTGCATTTATGCGTATTTTTGAGAATATCGGCAACCTAGTTTCAGGTATAAACGAAAATTTCTTATTACATCATCAAAGGATTGTTTCTATGAATAGGTAAGTTAAAACGACATGATTGAATGAAATGTTCGATAATTGCGGCATGTTCGGAAATTGCACTCAGGCCGGTTTTTAATGTGTTGCATAAATCGAGCCTTTACTGTATTTCTAAAAACAAAAAAAAAATATTCGGCCCTTCGACCCATTCGGCCCTTTGACATTCGGCCCTTTGCACTTTCGGCCCTTCGACACATTCGGCCCTTCGACCCATTCGGCCCTTCGACATTCGTCCCCATTCCAATCCATTTGCATTGTCAATTAATTCTCAAGTGATCCAGAGAGTAAAGGAAGCGAAGTATTTAGGTTTGCAGCTAAATGAAAAATTATCCTGGGCTACTCATATAAAAGATAAGCTATCCCCGTTTCTGTCTATCTTTTATAGGCTGATAAGTTTGGTCCCCTCTAATCTAATAAAGGATGTGTATTTGCTCATGTACTCTCCCATTTCCTCTATATTTATCCCATATGGTCTTGTACCGCAAAAAATAAAATAAAAAAACTGGCGGTAATGCAAAACAAGTTAGTTAAAATCATGTACAACTACGCAGAAGGACACCGTCAGGATTGCTGTATGACGAGAAAATCATATCATTAAGTACAATAATTCAACTGGAGGAGGTGATATTGATAAAGAAATTGCTGCTAAATACCCTGAAAGCGGACGTAACTCTGTTACAGGTATCCAGTACACGTGGGCATGAAACTAGGGGAAGCAGATGTGTTTCTATCTACAATTCAAAATTAATAACTCACAACTTTGGCGGTATACAGCTGCTGTAATTTTCGAACTAAGGAAGCACAATCGCCCGGTTTCATTTCCAGAAAAGCATCCCCAAACCATAACTCCTCCATTTTTTGGTGAAAGTCTTAAAAGGCATTCATTGCTAAGCCTCTCGCGAGATTCTCTCCTTACATGCAGCTTGAATTTTGATTCATCGGAGAAAATCACATAATTCCACATCTCTGGAGTCCAAGAAAGATGCTCCTGGGCCCATAGCAAACGTTTTTTTTTTCACTTGTAATGTGAACTCAGGCTTCTGGACTGGTTTAAGTGCTCTCAAACCAGCTTTAACAAGTTTGTTTCTCACTAAGCTGGATGAAATTTGTTTTCCCGTTGCTCGCTCAAGATCCCCTCTTATGTCCGATGAAGTATTAAAACGGTTCCGACAACATTATTAAAAAATGATCTTCCACTGGCGTTGTCATTCTGGGCTCTCCAGAGCCTTTCTTTCTTTATGTACTGCCCATCTCTCGCATTTTTTTATTATTACAAGCGACAGTACTTTTATGAATGTTTAACCTTTCTGCTATTTCACGCGTGGTTAAATTTTCTCACGCCAAAATCAATATATTGCTTTTACACTGCTCACTAACTTTTCCCATTTTTTTAACTAAAATTGCACTTTATTCTTTATTTGACTAGGATCACCTACAGAATAACTTAATCTTACATAATATGCAATTCTTATACTCAATAAAATACTTACAGGTAATAAAACACTGCACCCTAATTACGGCCAAGAACGCGTAGGCGTAAAATAAACTAATTGTTTGACCAATTTTTTTGCACATCAGTTGCGGGGTTGTACCGCCGTAAAAAAGGCAAAAGGCGGTTCAACAAAATATTAATATTGAAGATAAAATTTCCACAAACCATTAAAATATAAAAAAAAAGTGTTTATTTTATTATTACTTCCACGCCCTTAAGTGCCAAATGGGATATTTTGAATGGTTTAGCAATTTATCGATTTTGCCCCCTAAATTCCAGGTAAATTTTTATTTTTCAAAAAATTAGGTCATACATGTGTTTAAAATGAAATAATAAGCTAATTGTTTTCAAAAGTTTTGTAATTTTAGCAGAAAAGGCTCCAATTTGTAATAAAATATGTTTGCCCAATTTTTTTCCCCAGCACTGGACATTGCAACTGCACAGAATAAGCACAAATATATATGGGAGAAATGGGGTGTTATATAGGGGTATATCACTATATAATGCGCTTCCGGACGACATTAAAACATTGCATACTATTAAGGCTTTTAGGAGTAAGCTTAGGGAGTACCTACTAGCTTTGGATTGAGCAGGTTACATTTTTTTGGTCTGATTTATGTGTGGTTCACGGTTGAAGTGCGGTCGGGCTTGGTGATTGAAAGCATTTTGATTTACGGTTGCTCTGGGATATGACATTCATTTATTCAGTTATTTTTTCTTTACTTTCTATATTGTATTAAATTTTTTTTATCATTTACATAGTTAGTTTTTCTCAACCTGTACAAGTGTATGTCTCAATTTTTGTTGAGGTAGAAATAAATAAAGTTCTGATCATCTCATGAGATTTCACCTCTTTATATTTTATTGTTTAATATTTTGATATGTATGTTTTGTGAAATGATTAAAATTAATCCCAAAAAGTTTAAAAATAATTGAATAACCTAAAAAATAAATGTCACTGTTCCAATACGAATTTTTTTTACTTCTCACTACATACATAACTATTTCCATTACGTATGGTCACCTTATTTTTAGTACACTTAAAATTGTTTTTTTCTTTATGCCTGTATTCCATGGGAAAAATTGACTGACAGTAAAAAAAAACGAAAAGAGAAAAATAATTGCATGCCCCATTTAGGAGACAAAGCCAACGTATTTTTTTATTTTATAGCAAAATTGTTTTGCTATAAAATAAAAAATAAAAAAAAGCGTTGTCTTTGTCTCTTATATGGAGTATCACATTATTTTTCTCTTTTCGATTTTTTTGACTGTCAGTCAATTTTTCCCATGGAATTGAGGCATTACGTTTGCACAAGTTTTGATTTGGTTTTTGTTTGTGTTCAACAACGGCCACACTAACACTTTTAAGAATCGTTTCTTTTTTATGACTAAAACATAAAAGAGAATTAGAATTTATTTCTAACATTTGATTATGATGATTTTTATTATTATTAATATTAAATGCTAAAATAATGCTGTGCTGATTAAAAAATTACATTAAAATTAAAAACTTTAACAAGCAACTTTAATAAATTATTTTAAACTTTTGAAATAATTAAAATACAACATAAGTTAAAATCCAGTTTCAATTTTTATCTGTGTTCATATGGACATTTTCATAACCGGAAATGATGTCGCATATTTTGTTAGTTTTAAAATGAATTTGGCCATTGTGAAGAAATGAATTCTTGAGGCCCATCTATAATGTTGGCCCTTTATATAATTCGAATCTTACAATAAAAGTTCTCCCCGTTTGACCAACATAAAATGTGTTAATAATTTATCATTTGTTTTAAATGCTGCATTGTTTGCCTATACTGTGTTGTGTTGACTAAGCTAAGCAATAGATTAACCCATTTGTGTCCCATGTATCATTTGCGCAACAGCAAACACCAACATGATTTTTTTCGTTTATACAATTCCGACAAGAATTTTCCTGTAAATTTATTTACCGTTATTCTAATAGATATATAAAGGAATGCAACGAACAACATTTTAACATTTTTGTGTAATCGTTTAACGCGTGACGAAATAAAAAAATAAAAAATTAAATCTGTGATAGTGCTAAAATGGATCCCGCCACTAAAAGATATTGGTAAGTTTGCTAAAAAACATTATTATTACAACTTATTATTATTTTATATTTAAAATACATTAAAGATTCTAATGAATTCTAAAAAATTAAGTATAGTGTAAAAATGTGCATTTTAGAATCCATTTTGTAGAGGTGTTGCGCAAATGCATCAATGGTCACTAGGTGATAATTTGTTTTCTTTTTAGGAAAACTCCGCTTACTGTTGCTGAAGCTCTAGAAGCATTTGAAAATATGCCAGATGATATTGAAATGCCTACCGATCTATTTTTGGAACCTCCCGAATTTAACGTAGAAAGTGATGAAGATTCCGGCGAAGAGGAGGAAGGGAATCCTGATCGATTTTCTACACGTCAGTTGCAGGCCGGAGGAGAGATTAGATTTGGACGATCGGCTGCGGTAGATGAAATAATAAATGATGCAACTGAATCAGTTCCACAATCGACTCACACACGAGTTCAGCAAAACTGGGAACCGGGAAACGAAGAAAAATTTCCATTATCCGCGAAAATGTTTAAATCTAATTTATGGGAAGGATCCAAAATTTATCCATTGAGCTTGAGTGCACAGTCGAACGCAATTGATTTTTTTGAGCTGTTTTTTCCGAAAACGTTTATTGATTCAGTGATACTTCACACAACAAACTACGCACTAAAAAAGAAAAATAAATCAATCAATATCGTCGCAGATGACATTTACGCATTTTTCGGTACCCTAATCTTATCCGGCTACAACGTCTTACCACGCCGACGGATGTATTGGGAAAACGATGAAGATGTTGGCAACACACTTATTTCAAAATGGATACGGCGAAAAACATTCGAGGATATTTTCACAAATATTCATTTTTGTGATCTTGATCAAATCCTTTCAACAAATGATCGATTTGCTAAAATTCGACCATTCATCGACCATTTAAATGATGTTTTTCTTAAATATGCACCTGCTGAAATGGATATATCAATAGACGAATCAATGATTCCCTATTATGGACGACATCCTTGCAAACAATTTATAAGGAATAAACCGATTCGTTTTGGATATAAAGCTTGGGTAGCAGCCAGTCGTTTAGGATACTGCTACCAGTTTGATGTTTATCAGGGGCGAAACCAGCAGCGCGATCCAAATTTGGGTTTGGGTGAATCAGTAGTTCTGGGGTTTGCTAAAAAAATGCAAAAGCGATTCCCAGATATCATGTTTTCTTTCTATTTCGACAATTTTTTCACCGGGCCGAACTTAATTAGTGCTCTGAACAACATAAATTCTGCGGGACTGGAACAGTGCGTGAAAATAGGTTTAAAAAATATGCATATGAAGCACAAAAAGCTTTTGAACAAGAAGCCCAGAGGGTTTTATGAGAACTACGTTGACACAGGCAATGAAATAATTTTGACAAGGTGGAGGGATAACCAAGTAGTGTCGCTATTATCAAACCATTTTGGAGAACATCCAGTAGGCGTAGCTCGTCGATATGTGCATGCTGTGGGCAAAAAAACGGATATACCACGACCGAACGTTGTGAAAATGTACAACCGGAACATGGGTGGCGTGGATTTAATGGACAGGCATATATCCAACTACTGAATTTGTATTCGCGGCAAAAAATTTTATATGCCTGTAATACTTTGGATGCTACATGTAGCAGTAACAAATGCTTGGTCTCTAGCTAAGTCATACAACATCAACCTAGATCAGCTAAAGTTTCGACGTCAGTTAGCTACTGCTCTTCTAACCCGCTATGGAAAATTGGCGTCTATAGGCAATAAAACACCAAAAAGCTCCAAATTTTTAGCCAAAGGCGCACATACTTGCGTGAAAGGAGTAGCTCGGTGGCGCTGTAAATATTGCCACTCACAAACCATATATAAGTGTTCCACTTGCAATATTGCACTTCATACGAAATGCTCAAAAGATTTTCATAGCCAGCGAGTATAATATAAGCGATAATGTAAGCGAGATAGCCCAAAAATAATGATTAAACACTATTTTTAAGCATGACATTTTATGAGGCTAAAATATTGCGAACTAATTTTGTATTTTTTTATTTTAATTTTGATGAAATATATAGTAATAATAACTGAATTAATGAAAAACCGAAAACATTTTATTTTCGTTAGCGTGTGCCCGTTGATGCATTTTCGCAACGCCCCTTTTCTTGGTTGCTGGAATCTCTACAACATTTTTTAATCAATTTTATACCTATTTAACCCATAATAAACCATAAAATATAAAAACAAGTGAAATATTTAAAAAAAAAAACCTCGGTCACAAATGGGTTAAGTATGTAGCAAACATTTATTGTTGTTAATTCGACATCCTAATCTGTGAGTGTGTATGGTTTATTATTAAGTGATACGGTGGCAGCAGTTTTGTGATGATATGAGGGGTTAACAGATTGTAAATAATGTGATTGGGTTGACTTGGTTTCCGGAATATTTTGAAGTTATATTTGTTATCTATGTTTTGTTCAGTGTCAAACCCAACAGTAATAATTTAGTTTTTTTTAGGTAATTCGTGCACGAACGAAAATGGTCTTACTCACAAATAGTTATCTATAAAATTTGAAACAAATTGCAAGTCAACATCAAAAAAATTTATTTTTACTTATAATTCACATTGATGCTCATTAAAGCGTCTGGGTGCAAGAAATTTATCTTGACATATGACCGGATATCTCAATTCACAAAACTCATCATACCACTTATAATTGTAATTTCCATGAAGCAATAAGCAATCCATAGTTGTTTTAAATACAGCATGTCCATCTCCATTCGTTGGATTATTGGATATCCAATTTTTATAGATCACCGGTTGGCCGGTTGCCGTCCAATAAAATTCATTTACGTTATGACCCAAATCTGTACCACTCGACCAAAAATGAACCGTCGATGATGTCAAATTGTGTTTCTCTTTAAATATGTTTATCACATACAGCAGGAGTTGTTCCTCTTCATATGAATGTACCGAAACTGGATACATTGCGCTATAGGTACAATATCGCATGGCTTCATACCAATTGTGAACCTAAAACAAACAAAAAATTTAGTAAAAATTGGAATTTATGTGTATCTTAATTCAAACCGTCGGATAAGTGAAAAAATACTTAATTCCGTCTGAAACGAAGTATTCAGCCCCATTACAAATCCCAACTGGGACTAATATACTGAGCACTATCAAAATAAGTTTCATCCTTGTCACAGCGATGCTAATATATTACTACAAACTGGCATAAAATATTTGCTTATTTTTATAATTTATTGTTTTGCCAATGAAACAATGAAATTGTTAAGGGAGCATTACACAAATAAACAAAAAATAAAAAAACATAAAATAACGATTTTGATAAAATTTGTGTATTTATAAACTAATCATGTTGACAGCTCTGGTGCCGTAACAAATTTGGCACCATCAAAGTATCTTGACAGATGAAATGATGCGCCGCCAAACAGTATTGATTGTAATATTTGTATTTGTGTGCAGCATGAAGCAATAAACAATCGTACGTTGAATTAGTTGTAACATGTTTTGCATTACTGGGATATCCATTAATCCAATTCGTATATACGACCGGATAACCAGTTTCACTCCAAAAATATTCTTTATCACTGTGTCCCAAATCTGAGCCACTGGTCCAAAAATGGGCACTAGTCGAATTAATTTTCGTCTCATCGATTACACTCAATATTACGTCGTACTCTTCAATTGTGTGAATTGAAATCAAGTACATGCCATTGAATCGGCAATACTGTTGCGCTTGATACCAATTCTTAACTAACGGTGCACTAACAAAATATGATGTTCCATTAATTGTGTAGTACTCCGCATTTATTGTTTTGACCACTGCTAGCAACAAAAGTGAAATTAACACAACCTCGAATTTCATTTTATTGTAGTTTACTGTGCGCGAGTTCAACGAACAATGTATTTGCGTACAAATATAAATATACATATAAAGAGAAACCAGAATCGATCAAACTTTATATACTCGTACAACAACTATAAAGTTGGTAACAACGTCGCGAGCGGGGACTTTCTTGGGTTTGATAACAAAACAAAAAAAAACAAAAAATGAGAAAAGAACGAGTTAGTGTTGGTGTATAATTACGTAATCTTAACAGTATATATTTCTTGTTTCTTGTTTACCAATCGCTTAATGTTAATCTCAACGATACAGGGGAATTCTCTTTCTTGATTTTTCTACGAAATTGTATAAAAGAAACTCAACGTACACATTTCGATTAGTCGTTGTTGATAAAGTGTATGGCGAAATGAAGTTTCTATTGGTGTGTTTTTTATTATTGGTGACGATTCCATTTATTTGTGGAGTCTTTTATACCAAGAATGGCATTAAATATTTCTTAAGCTACCCAATCGTAAGTTTAATACAATTACTTTCCGTTATTTAACCAACAATAAAACTTTAATTACATTTTTGCAGAGAAAAAATTGGTTTCAAGCACAACGCTACTGTACAATTCAAGGTATGCATTTATTAACGATTCAATCACCAGAAGAGAATGATATTGTTATGGGCTTTATCGATGAATTTAATGCAACATCGCCTCATGTACATTTTTGGGCGAGTGGTACTGATATGGGGCATGTGAATGGAGATTGGTATTGGCTTGAGACTGGACAACCAGTTTCATTTTCCAATTGGCTAGAAGGTGCTCCATCGAGTGAAGATCGAGATTGTATATTGCTGCATGGTGGTGTACATAAATTTAAATGGTACGATCAGTATTGCAATCAGACACATCATTTTATATGCCAAGATTGGTTGACGGTGCCCGATACATTACAATTGCAACGGTGTCAAAGTGATTTATAATAAATTGTTTTTATTTAATTTTTAATTGTTTGTTTAAATTGATTTGCTTGTGGCAATTTTCGATATAACCTTGATTTGCTAATGATGTTGATGCGTGCTAACACAATATCAAAGAAAGTTATCGAATAACCTGTATGCGGCAAAAAAATAATTTTCTCGTCATGATGTTTGTGTTTGTATGTGTATGTGTGTGTATGATGTTTATCTGTTTAAATCACCCATTCTGGCATACACACATCCCTAATTGCACATTGTTTTGCTATCGCAGACTGTGTTCCGCGTAGAGTACGATATAGCGAAAATATCGAAGGTGACAATAGAAGGGATTTTAGATGCTTGTAAAAATTAGGAGTTAACAAGGCTCCTAGAGGAAGACCTATTCAAAAATAGATGAAAAATGCAGTTTTGTGCGGAAGCTAAAAGCGTGCAAACCTTCTTGTGATCCGCCTTCCCATTGCCCAACCTTCCTGCTTAATTCAAATGGTAAAATTCTGAAGATTCTCGCACATAGAAGCTGCTACAGGATCTAGAAGGCAAAGGTGACAGGGAGAATATGACAGTGAGCAGAGACCCAGTAACTATGACATGATTACTGGAGTTCCATAAGTCTTCAGCCGGGAAGATAGTAGCAATGAGAGATCTCTGGCAGACATCGGCATGATATTGTCGTGATATCGTCACGTATCAGCACGATATTTTCTAGCATAGCCGAACGTATTTCTTGAGGACTTTTTATTCTAACCATTTCTATTATGTAGGCACTTTCCCTATCGCAAAACTGTTTGAAACACTTTTTCTTATTCCTCTGTATTTTATCCCTAAGCGAATTCCGCAACTTAGTAGTATCCCAGGTTTGTTTCAGGTAGGCTGGGCCTTCCAGTAGTATACCGTTTTCCTGCTATTAGTTGACGTCGTTCTTTACTTGGACGCATCACCGGCCGGGCTCAGCTATCCAGCTACATTGCTGATTTTGTTCTCGGTCATGCCTCTGGGTAAGTTAGCGTTTCGTAGCAGCTTCAGGAAGAGTTCTTCGGCAAAGTTGAAAGTGTTTTCAACATAAGTTTGTTATGTAACCTTATTTCGCCAATCGCTTTCGTCATTAATGAACTGTTAACTGACAGCAAATGGTGCAGGCTTGGAGGAGCGTAGCAGTTGTAAATCTAAATTCTGTACCCAACATATAACCTATTTGGTTCTGATTTCGTGTAGGCAACTATATCCAATAGAAAATTATTGCGTCAGGCCTGACCTTAGTTTGTTCTCCTAACGTTTCTTTCAATTTTTCTTGGTAGTCTAGACTAATCTTATCCAAACCTTAATTCATCACCAGTAACATACGTTCCGTTTTGTTCTTATAATGCGCAGGCCACATTCTCCTCGAGATCTTGCAGGATCTAGCTACTCGGCACTGTACCTAACGGATGTCTGCCTAATAAAGCCCCCATTGTTTTTGAACCATGATAGCGTTAGGCCTAGGATTTATGAACTTTCCCCGTCTGTATCGCGTCATTTTCCTATCTGACTCTCTTCCATTCTTCCCTGTTCTTCGTCTAATTTCCAGATTAGACCTTACCCCTTCTAATCCGAAACTCCATCTCCGGTACTACCTCCTTTGTCTGAGTAGTGCATGTATTTCTGACCTACACGGCCTCACCAGAATTATTTGCTTCCATCTTTTCATCTCTGATTTCTTACTCAAGATGCTTGTGGGATATCTTGATGAGACGAAATATCAGATTTATCTCATGAAGGGCGTTATCATTGTCCTTCACGTACTCCTGAATGCTTTCAATATTCAATTTTGGGATGCTTGTTTTACGACGGAATGCGTAGCTCTTGTCCTCCTGATTGTTTCTTTATAATATCGAGAAGAGATGCTACTCTTTTTAAGGCGTCCCAAATCGTTATCGGAGTAAAGAAGCTTGTTTTTATTACAGGAACACCAAGAAATACAAGAATTTTGACAAATTCTATCAATGCCGCGGCAAATACATTAGTTAGATCGTCTTTTTTCTTTCAACTTGACAATGCTCCCTCAACTACTTTATCACCTCATTGATTATGTCAATTTTATATATAAAGACGTTGCTGATCGCAAAAGTTTCATACATAATTTAATTGTTTACGCACCATGAAGTGTTTTATCGTATTGCTGACATTCATAGTCGCTGATTGCGCTATAGCTGGTCAATATTGCCATGTTAGTGGCACAAAATATTACATAAGCTATCCGTTGGTGAGTACAACATTTTCTAATTTCGTTTAAATAACTATAAAATTAATAAACTTCCAATTCCAGGCCAAAAATTACCACGAAGCATTTCGTTACTGTACCATAAACGGTATGCATTTGGTATCGGTTCACACCGAAGAAAATCATAATGCGGTCAGAGAAGCAATATGGATGTGGAACACATCTTATCCGGACATTCATTTCTGGACAAGTGGTACAAGTTTGGGTCATTACGAGAAAGAATTTTATTGGGCGGCAACAGGTTTTCCACTCACGTTTACATATTGGATTTCGGGTGCACCAAGCAGTGCCGATCGAAAATGTATCATATTGCATGGAGGACTAACACATAAATATCATTGGTATGATCAAGGTTGCAGTGTTGTGCATCATTTTATTTGTGAGGATAAAATAAAATTGCCGAACACAATTAATGAACAGCAATGTGAAGTTTAAAGGGGAATTTAATAAATTTTGCGAGTTTTAAAACTAAAATTTTTTATTTTTCGATATGGCCCAACTCAATTTCAACTCTACTCAACTCCACTAAGTCAATCCCGAAACAACAAAATTTGTTTCGTAAACTACATGCCAGTAAAATCTCAACTCAAATGAACTCAATGTAACTAAACCTTCACCAACTACTCAACACACTACTCGGCAACGACTCAACTCAATTTTCACTGAATCACTCAATCAACTCAATCTTTTCACTCAATCCAATCGATCCGAAAAATTCAGAATAAGTAAAGCTAACTTCCAACTCTAATATCAACCCCAAGTCAACTACAAATCTGAATTTTCTTTCCACTTAATCCCAAACTCAATGTCCTACTCAATCCTCCAATCATCATGGCTCGAAACAAACCATGCGTGCATGAACTGAACTCAAGCTAACTTTTTATTTGATCCGCAACTTTTCCCCAATTAATCCACAACTAAGCCCCTCACTAAGCTAGTTCTTCTCTAGTTCAACCCTAACTCAACCGGCAATTGAAACCCAACTCAAACTTTAACTCTATAGCAAACTGAAGCTTGATTCAATCCAAGTACATCAGTATACGTAAAAAATTGGTTAACGTGGTAATATTACCACGTCATGGTTTTGAGTCAATTCGTATGGTAGCAGGTACCAGACCCTATTGACGTTCAACTCTCGAAAGCTTTTCAATTCTCCGCCTTAAACATAAAAACAGATTGAGATACCATGAGTTCAGACTGACATCTAGACAGGCGATCCAAGTCTCCTCACAATGTAACATCCTCTGCAATATGTCTTGAGGCGTAACATGCTCTCCGATACTTCTCTCGATTACCTTCTATTAGGATGAGTGTGATTTGCCTTCTATTAGAATGTGTGATTTTACCTGTTTAAACCACACTTTCTAGTATGCACACTCCTTTTGGTATATTTGTTTTGCTACCGCAGACTGCGTCGCGCGATGCAAATGTCTTTAGAAATTCTAACCTAAGTAAGCGACATGACGTGTTCGTACTCAACATTACGTAAGACCTTGCCAACGAACTGTTGAGTACAATATAGCGGAAACACCGAAGGCGACTGTAGAAGGGGTTTTAGATGCTTGTAAAAATTAGGGGTTAACAAGGCATCTGGAGGAAGGACTATTCAATAGTAGATGAAAAAGGTAGTTTGTGCTGTTGCCCGAAGCGGACAAACCTCCTTGTGAGCCATCTTCGTATTGCCCAACCTCCCTGCTTGACACGATGAAGACAGTATAAGTAGCTCACGGATACAGATGGTAAAGGTGACAAATATAAAACTATAGTGAGGAGAGGCCTAGTAACCATGACATAATTACTGTAATTCCACAAACATTCCCAGTACGAATGTTAATGTACGATTAATCTTAAGGAACGTCTTTTCTACGATTACCTCGAACATTGGACGTTGACCACAAAGGCATGATATCGAGCTCTACAGTTCGTTTTGAGTATACTCGCACATATTTCATGAGGGGTTCTTTGATTTTTTATTCTGGCCATTTCTAGTTTGTACGCACTGCCCCAAAATCGCAAAACTGTTTGCAATTTTTTCTGCCTCTAGTTAAGTTAGCGTTGCATAGCAGCTTCAGGAAGAGTTCTTCGGCAAAGTTGAAAGTGGTTTCAACATAATTTTATTCTGTAGTCCTATTTCGCCAATCTTTTCGTCATAAATTAACTATTAACGGACAGTGAATGGGACAAGCATAGAGGAGCGTAACAGTTGTAAATATAAATTCCGTTCCGGTTTATTTCCTATTTGGTTCTGATTTCGCGCAGATAAATGTTTTTAACAAAAACTTCATCGTTGTTCGTTAAGGAATTTTGACAAATTCTATCATGTCGCGGCAAATACATCAGTTAGACCGTCTTTTTCCTTTCAACTTGATAAAGCTCCATTATCTACTTTATCACCTCATTGATTATGTAAATTTTATATATAAAGACATTGCTGATTGCAAAAGTTTCATAATTAATTTAATTGTTTACGCACCATGAAGTGTTTTATCGTATTGCTGACATTAATAGTCGCTGGTTGCGCTATAGCCGGTGAATATTATCATGTGAATGGCACAAAATATTTCATAAGCCATCCGTTAGTGAGTAAAAAATTTTATAATTTCGTTTAAATACTTGTAAAATTAATAAATTTTCAATTCCAGTACAAAAATTACCACGAAGCATTTCGTTACTGTACCATAAACGGTATGCATTTGGTATCGGTGCATACCCAAGAAAATCATAATGCAGTCAGAGAAGCAATAGCGATGTGGAACTCATCTTATCCGGAGGGTATTCGTTTCTGGACAAGTGGTACCAGTTTGGGTCATTACGAGAAAGAATTTTATTGGGCGGCAACAGGCTTTCCACTGACGTTTACATATTGGATTTCGGGTGCACCAAGCAGTGCCGATCGAAAATGTATTATGTTGCATGGTGGAATGATGCATAAATATCATTGGTATGATCAAGATTGTAGTATTTTGCATCATTTTATTTGTGAGGATAAAATAAAATTGCCGAACACAATTAATAACCAGCAATGTTAAGTTTAAAGGTGAATTTAATAAATTTATAGCGAGTTTTAAAAGTAACTTTTCTTATTTTTGGATTAAATCTACTCAACTCCACTAAGTTAATTTCGAAACAAAATTGGTTCGAAAACTACATGCGTATGTTATGTAATCACACATCTTATGTATATACATAGATAAGCAATTCTATAATTAAAAAACATAAGAACGCACAGAAACATACGAAATTTTACATACGAAATATAAATATGTATATAAAATTATGTGCGTCATTAACTTTGTTTATTTCATACTATACGGAAAATCATTGTTTACGTGAGTGATTTCTGTCCGGGAAATGAATCATTACGGTACAGAAAAATATGAAACCGAACAAAAATAAAATAACTAAGGTAACTTGATAATTTGAAAATCATTTAGATTTAAATTTCAAACTTATGTTTTTACTTTAAAATTTGATTTTAAATGAAAAAATCGAATTAATGTCCCATGTAGTATGAAATAAAATATTGTACGATACACGTGCTCGTTCAAAATTCTAATCAAAATAAACGTTGAACTTGGACTGTAACAACTCATTTACCGCCCTTGTGACGTAAATAACTATTACATTCCATAAAACAAATTCAAACCATAAAACGTTACGTAATAAAAATATGAAAACAAATTCATGTGGTGTAAATTAAACGTTGCTATTGTAAAGACATTTAGGCTAAGTTAAATCAAAGATGATCTAATAACAAGATTGGAAAACACGAACAATATAGTTGGTACACCCACTTTTTGATTATAAATCCAAATTTGGAAAAGACACCTAGCGGACGATATATAATTGCTCTAAACCTCAGAAACAAACCATTATAAATACATTGATACGGTGTCGAATTATCGAACTAATTTTCTTATGTATAGTAATAAAATAATATTTCGGTGAAAATTCTATTTCTTTCATTCTCGAGTAAATACAACAACAAATTAAGTTTTTATTGTTGTTTTACTCGAGAAAGAAAGAATACACAGTTTCAGCGAGATTATTTTAACCATACATATGGTATGTATTGATATACATACAATAAAACTAAAAAATTTATTTACGAACGATGCAATGGTGTGACGATGAAAGAAAATGAAACAACTTTGTTTTCTATGGATTTGTTATGAAATGTATGTACATACATAAATTAAAAATTGAAAATACATTTCTTAAGGATAAATACATTTATTGAAATAAGAAGTTCATTTAAACGGGTACAATTATGTCTATGTACATATTGTAAAAATTACGAATGATAATACCTACCTTTTGTTTTTTTTTTTTTTTTTTCAAATCATCTACATATAATTTTAAGGTCAACAAAATTTAAAAGGACAAAATAGATGTTGGTTGTGTAGATAAATACGAGTATAAAAAATAATTTTGATGGTTTATTTTTTACTATGAAGAGAAAACACCATAAATCATCCATAACAAAATTTTGTGAATTTTTTTAGTATGTAGATGAAAATGCAGAAAATGCAAAACACAAAACCCATGAAATAATTACATGATCGTAGGAAAATAAATAAAAACAGGAACAAAATTAGTTTAATTTTTCAACAATATATGTATTTCAAATTTACGTATGTACTCGAATATGGAAGAGGAAAAGCCACATGGAAGCATATTTAGGAATTAAAAAATTCATACTTCCATTAGGCGTAAAAACCTCTTCCAAAACGATGACGTATGTTTAAAGGTACCAATAGTGAAATAATTATTTAGTTATAATATGTAATACAAATTGTAATGATTAATGATATTTATACATTCTAAAAGCGAAAAATGTATTTTTCACAAAATTTAATTTTTTTTAGCTTTACTGTTATTTCAGATACATGAAAAATAAAATAATAAATTCAGTAAATTTTTAAAAATTTTTAAACTGTATATACATAATTATAAAATTAAACTATATAATATGCAATAAAGTTTTGTCTTCATTAATCCAAATTAAGCCATAGACACAGTAATTACTCTTTCAAAATTCTCAGTCTTCGGTTGTGTTTGCCAACAGGGACATTTTGATTTGTATTTGAATATATTTTTTTACTGTTGTTGGTGCGCGCTCCTTCGTTTTAATTTTCTCTAACAGCCATATGCAGTTTTTTCGAATTAATACAAGAATTAAAAATTTAAGTGCATTTTGCTTGTGCTCCTTACAGGTTCCTGTGAACCATGTGGAATATTTTCCGTCTGCGGTGGTTGCATCTACACATTTATCATAAATGGTTGGTAAAATATCTTTATTATGAACGTGTCGTGCAAAATATTTTGCAAAAATTGTTACGTGAATTACAGAGATTTCCAAAAAAAGTCTGTTGGATTTCTTAAATAATTATTTCTTAATAAAAAAAATTTTATTTTTTTACTCCTAGCAATTTGTACACGCTTCTATTGTTGGTGCCTTGATCACAAACAACTCCTCTAACTATTATACCTATAGTTTGTGTAATACTTCAATATTGTTTAAAATTAGTTCTTTTAGCTTGGTTCAATGTCCACTAAATTTCAAATTTTGAGGCATTTTAAATTAAAAAGATTCTGACACAAAAACCCAAACTTGCAAAATTCGAAATATACTATAAATCAACGGCGTTTGGCGCAAAGCATAGAGTATCGGTCTCACACTCTCACTCGACTTACCAATATTTCAGAAATACATACATAATAGAACAATTTGGAATAAAAGTTAAGAGTATGTCTAATAGATTAAAACACCATGTCCTATTATTCGATGAAATTAAAATTCAGGCTGATCTCAAATACAATAGAGTGAGTAATCAAATTGTCGGTTTAGTTAATTTTGGTAATGATGAAAAAGAACCAAACATTGCAAAATATATTTGTTTATTTATGTCAAGAGGCTTATTTAGCACGGATAAATTTGTCATAAGCTATGTCGCAACTGAAGGTCCTATATTTGGAACTAAGCTAAAAGAACTAATTTTAAAAAATATTGAAGTATTACACAAACTAGGTACATATGTATGTATAATAGTTAGAGGAGTTGCTTGTGATTAAGGCACCGCCCGCTTTTCAAAATCCCGAAATCAAAATCCCAATTTTGAAAACCCGCGCTTTTTAAAATTCCGCTTTTCAAACTCCCGCTTTTCAAAATCTTGCTTTCGAAATTTGAAAGACGTATTTTTTTAATTCGAGCCGCACTTTCTGGTGAAGGAAAATTTTATAAAGTAAAAGGGTTGGCTACCTTATCTAGAAAAAAATAATATATGTAGATATTGAAAATCCCGAAAAAAAAAAAATCCAGAAAAAAAAAATCCTGAAACAAAAAAATTCAGAAAAATAAAAATCCAGAAACATAATTATCAAAATGCGGCCCAAATTATAATTAAAATTTATAAAATGTCTATCAAATTTGAGGTTTTACGTAGAGTTCTTAATATTTATGATAATGGAAATTGCATCGTCAACCTTTCAGACACAGATCAAAGGAATCGTATCGCTCATATCGCTTCTCCTGATAGTTCTACCACAAATGTTTCAAGTTATTTTGTGGTTAGCTTCATTCGTTGGGTTAGTATGGTATCGACGGATGTATTCGAGCGACTTATGGATTTAATGCTTCGTAAATGCTTCGTCAACCTTGCAGACACAGATTTTTCTGGATTTTTTTCTGGATTGCTTTTCTGGTAATTTGTAGATTTTTTTTTCGGATTTTATTTTTCTGGATTTTTACTTTGCAACTATTCGGGATTTTAAAATTTCCGTTTTTTTTTTCAGGCAAATGTAGTGATCCCAAAGTAAAACAAAAATCAAAACCGGGATTTTCTGAAAAGCGGGATTTTAATTTTTGCAGAATCGGGATTTTGAAAGCGGGATTTTAAAAAGCGGAATTTTTTTCTTGAGCGGGATTTTGAAATGCGGGATATCATTACGACCCCCTGTCTGACACACCACACTTATTTAAATCTATACGGAATACATTTTGACGTGATAACGTTTTACACCGCATATTCAGAAAACTGACCCGAAATTTAGCCCTTGGTCGGGGGCAATTACTCATCAACTATAAGCATTACCTTTAATTTAAAGATATGATTGCTGCGATTGGTCCTTCGGCTTTATGTGTCACGCATAATATTATTGCAATGACGTCATCCGGCGACAGAGGAACCCGCGCCGCGAACCTCTGATTTCGATTGATTTGAATGCTTGAACCAGTGTAGCGAGAGAATGGCCCATCCGATCGGAGATCAGATGGTGCCAATTTTTGCGTAAAAATCCAGTGGTGGTTAATTTATTTTAAATTAAATTAATTAATCATCCCATAAATTTTAATTAAAAATTCAAACTAGAAAATAGCGATTGTAGTTTAGCCCTGGGTCGTGGGCAATTACTCATCGACTATAAGCACTACCTTTAATTTAAAGATATGATTGCTTAGATTGGTCCTTTGGCTTTATGTGTCACGCATAATATTATCGCAATGACGTCATTGGGCGGCACAGCCGCGCCGCGAACCTCTGATTTCGGCCGTTTTAAATGCTTGAACCAGTGTAGCAAGAGAACGGCTCATCCGATCGGAGATCCGATGGTGTCAATTTTTGCGTAAAAAAGCAGTGGTAGCTAATTAATTTTAAATTAAATTAATTAATCTCCACATAAATTTTAATTAAAAATTCAAACTACAAAATAGGGATTTATAGAGATTGAGGGCACTATAGCAAGAGAATGCCTCATCAGATCGGAGCAATTCGGTTATTAATTTGTGCTTAATAATACAGTGGTAGATAATTTATTTTAAATTAAAATAATTAATCCCCACATTAATTTTAATTAAGCTTACAAAGTACAAAACAGCGATTTACAACCAACCATGAGAATCACTTATCTGACCGGAGTAATTTTGGTGACAATTTGTGCGTAAAGAAACTGTGGCAGATAACTTATTGTTTATTAAAATAATTAATTTCCACATAAATTTTAATTAAAATTACAAACTACAAAATAGCGATTTACAATGCTTGAGATCACCGTAGCGAGAGAACCTCTCATGCCTTATCTGATCGGAGCAATTCTAGTGCTAATTTGTGAGAAAAGAAACTGTGGCAGATAATTTATTGTAAATTAAAATAATTAATTTTCAAATAAATTTTAATTAAAATTTAGATCTACAAAGTGGCGATTTACAATGCTAGAGAACACTATAAAGGGGGAATGCCTGATCTGATAGGTCATTCAGTGTGGACTCTGATATATTTGACCTAGACTGCGTGTCCACCACACTAGCCTCGGTGACTTTGGGAAGCACTTGTCTGGAACTCACATTCATCAGGCACATCTCCGCTGAGACCCTGCGCTTCATATCGTACTTCTCATACTATCGCCCAGTACTTTATCGTTTGCAAACAATCACTGTACTCTCATTTCATGATGCTAATAATAAAAAAATTTATTTTAACAAACCCATACATCGTGCCATTTCTCGCACCTCTTATAAACGTTATTACGGAAAACACCTACGGCCGTGTAGAAGACACAGCCTACCCCGAATTTTTTTTATTATACGATATAATTACGCCAGAAGAATTGGCTACATGGAGTGTAATAAAGGAGTTATATCAGATTGACGGTCAATCCATGACCAGAGTTTGCTCCAAATTAACATCAAGACATAATACCCCGATACATTTGAGAGAATGAGGGTAAATTTGGTGACTCAAGTTCTGAGCCGTAGCTGCACAAATGGTATAAAAAGATTGAATCATTTAAACAAGTTTAAAACAGAAAAAGGCAAACAACATGCTTCTGCCACAGCTATAATTTTAGAAAATTTCAACAAATTGTTCGATGCTTTAAATAGCAAAGGCTAATTCTGCTCGAACAAAGCAAATGCAGGACTGTCTTTAGTTTGTGGCAATGCACCATATACCATTTTAAGAGACATGTGCAACTATTTGAGAAATTTAAAGGTTCAAAGTAAAAATAATGTTTTTTGCATAGATGGTCTTATTCAAACAATTATAGCTGTTTTACAATTGGCCAGTGCAGTATTTGAACAAGACCCCGACATAACTTACATATTAACATCGAAATTACAAACGGATGCAGAAGAAAACTTATTTTCGCAAATTCGGTCGAAAGGTGGATATAATTTTAATCCTTCAGTTTATGATTTTAATTTTATTGTCGCTAAAATAATATCCAGTAAATTAATTTTCCACGCATCAACTTTTAATTATGAGCCAGACAACTGTACATATATTTTAGAGCCAAATGAATATAATTTTTCAAATCAAATAGAAGAAAATGAAAATTCAAACAATCAAATACAATCGACACCAAATAATGACGTAGTGGAATTTGACGATTCGGATTTTAATTAAATAGCATCTTTGCGGTATTTTTTGGGATATGCAATCTATAAAATAACGAAAAAATCGAATTGCGAAAGTTGTTTGGAATGTATGGTCAAGCAAGACGAAAATTTATCATTACCATCCGAATATCTATCAAAATTCAGAAATTATTTAAATTCTTCGGGAGAAATTTATTTAAGAAACCCAACAGACTTTTTTTGAAAATCTCTTTAATTCACGTAACAATTTTTGCAAAATATTTTGCACGACACGTTCATAATAAAGATATTTTACCAACCATTTATGATAAATGTGTAGATGCAACCACCGCAGACGGAAAATATTCCACATGGTTCACAGGAACCTGTAAGGAGCACAAGCAAAATGCACTTAAATTTTTAATTCTTGTATTAATTCGAAAAAACTGCATATGGCTGTTAGAGAAAATTAAAACGAAGGAGCGCGCACCAACAACAGTAAAAAAATATATTCAAATACAAATCAAAATGTCCCTGTTGGCAAACACAACCGAAGACTGAGAATTTTGAAAGAGTAATTACTGTGTCTATGGCTTAATTTGGATTAATGAAGACAAAACTTTATTGCATATTATATAGTTTAATTTTATAATTATGTATATACAGTTTAAAAATTTTTAAAAATTTACTGAATTTATTATTTTATTTTTCATGTATCTGAAATAACAGTAAAGCTAAAAAAAATTAAATTTTGTGAAAAATACATTTTTCGCTTTTAGAATGTATAAATATCATTAATCATTACAATTTGTATTACATATTATAACTAAATAATTATTTCACTATTGGTACCTTTAAACATACGTCATCGTTTTGGAAGAGGTTTTTACGCCTAATGGAAGTATGAATTTTTTAATTCCTAAATATGCTTCCATGTGGCTTTTCCTCTTCCATATTCGAGTACATACGTAAATTTGAAATACATATATTGTTGAAAAATTAAACTAATTTTGTTCCTGTTTTTATTTATTTTCCTACGATCATGTAATTATTTCATGGGTTTTGTGTTTTGCATTTTCTGCATTTTCATCTACATACTAAAAAAATTCACAAAATTTTGTTATGGATGATTTATGGTGTTTTCTCTTCATAGTAAAAAATAAACCATCAAAATTATTTTTTATACTCGTATTTATCTACACAACCAACATCTATTTTGTCCTTTTAAATTTTGTTGACCTTAAAATTATATGTAGATGATTTGAAAAAAAAAAAAAAAAACAAAAGGTAGGTATTATCATTCGTAATTTTTACAATATGTACATAGACATAATTGTACCCGTTTAAATGAACTTCTTATTTCAATAAATGTATTTATCCTTAAGAAATGTATTTTCAATTTTTAATTTATGTATGTACATACATTTCATAACAAATCCATAGAAAACAAAGTTGTTTCATTTTCTTTCATCGTCACACCATTGCATCGTTCGTAAATAAATTTTTTAGTTTTATTGTATGTATATCAATACATACCATATGTATGGTTAAAATAATCTCGCTGAAACTGTGTATTCTTTCTTTCTCGAGTAAAACAACAATAAAAACTTAATTTGTTGTTGTATTTACTCGAGAATGAAAGAAATAGAATTTTCACCGAAATATTATTTTATTACTATACATAAGAAAATTAGTTCGATAATTCGACACCGTATCAATGTATTTATAATGGTTTGTTTCTGAGGTTTAGAGCAATTATATATCGTCCGCTAGGTGTCTTTTCCAAATTTGGATTTATAATCAAAAAGTGGGTGTACCAACTATATTGTTCGTGTTTTCCAATCTTGTTATTAGATCATCTTTGGTTAAACTAAGAATGTAAGAAAGAAGAATGTTTATAGGCGAAATAAAATAATCGGGGTTAACGAACAAAAACGTGTCGATAAACCAAACTGGAATTTATTAAACAAAAAATGGCAAAAAGTTGTTAACACCAAAATTGTTGGTGCAAATATGTATACATATGTAAAATTGTATAAAGTCAAAAACTCAAATCAATAAAATATAATTGTATTTTCGAACTCAACGAGTTAATTTAAAAGTAACATTGTTTTTAAATCCAGAGGATCGAGTAAAGCAGACTAATTGTATGTATATCAACAACTAGCACTTAATGGCCCAGGCCAAATGACGGTAGCGGTTAACCTCGCTCGCATGACGAGGGGGAAGTTCATACCAAGCATCCCAATATGGTTTGGTGAACCAAAACCGACGGTAAAACCCGCTGACGAACACAATATCAAATTAGAAACAAACACAGGTATACAAGCAACGGTAGAAATAGAAAATACAAACACGGAAATCTAAACAGAAATACTATACAAAAGAAGAACACTGAAGAGAAAATAGAAGACAAACAAAATAAAAAAATGAATTCACAACAGATACAGAAAGATGTGATAAATTGCGTTCCAGAATTCAATGGAGGAATGTGGCGCAAAGTCAGAGCGTGTTAAGCAGATTCATAAATTCTGCAGATGGTATATATGACGCACTAGAAACAAACAACAAAAACAGATATTCAATAGATGCATAAAATTACGGTTAGCAGGTGAAGCATACATGAGGATTGATAGAAGGCAAATAGACGACTATGAGGCGCTAAGAAAAATACTGACCGAAATGTATACCAAGGTGTATACCCTGGAAGAATTACACAGGAATTTTTTGGATGTAAAGCAAACGTATGGAGAAACAATTCGGTGTTTTGAGTATAGACTGCGTGAGGCGTTGGATCAATACAAAAAAGGATATATGATAAAATACAAGTGTGACAATATTGACAACCCTTATATAGAATACCTTAATGACACAGCATGACGTTTAAGAGAGGTCTAAATAATATGATCCTCAGGGAGAAGATAGCGACTTATAGGGCAAAAACGGTAGAGGAAATATAGAACGTATAACAGAAACAATTGAACAGATGTTGTTGCTAACAAACAACATGCAGCCACAATCGCAACAGACAATAAAGAGCCAACAAATACATACAAGTTATATGAAACCGATGCCGACGATGTGTTACTACTACCAAAAACCTAACCATATATTCAGGGATTGGCGACCTAGAATGGGAGATAAGATGAGAGCTCGAACATTAAAATTCCAACCGCCAACAAGCCCTCAAGTGTACCAGCAACCAAATTACTACAGAATGAGCATCAAAATAACAACAGACCAAAACAAAATAAACAGAATTTTCCTGAAAAAATACAATATTGCATAAAAATTACCGAATGTCGTTAAAAAAATTCTCAATGTCGCTGTTAGGCGATAGAAGTTAGTTCGTTTCTTTTTTCTTTCAACTTAACAATGCTCCCTCAACTACTTTATCACCTCATTGATTATGTCAATTTTATATATAAAGACGTTGCTGATCGCAAAAGTTTCATACATAATTTAATTCTTTACGCACCATGAAGTGTTTTATCATATTGCTGACATTCATAGTCGCTGATTGCGCTATAGCCGGTGAATATTATCATGTGAATGGCACAAAATATTACATAAGCCATCCGTTGGTGCGTACAAAATTCTATAATTTCCTTTAAATGCTTGTAAAATTAATAAATTTTCAATTCCAGGCCAAAAATTACCACGGAGCATTTCGTTACTGTACCATAAACGGTATGCATTTGGTATCGGTGCACACCCAAGAAAATCATAATGCGGTCAGGGAAGCAATAGCGATGTGGAACTCATCTTATCCGGAGGGTATTCGTTTCTGGACAAGTGGTACCAGTTTGGGTCATTACGAGAAAGAATTTTATTGGGCGGCAACAGGCTTTCCACTGACCTTTACATATTGGATTTCGGGTTCACCAAGCAGTGCCGATCGAAAATGTATCATGTTGCATGGTGGAATGGTGCATAAGTATCATTGGTATGATCAAGATTGCAATGTTGTGTATCCGTTTATTTGTGAGGATAAAATAAAATTGCCGAACACAATTAATGAACAGCAATGTGAAGTTTGAAGAGGAATTTAATAAATTTATAGCGAATTTTAAAACTAACTTTTCTTATTTCTGGATATGGCCCGACTCAATTTTTACTCTACACAACGCCACTAAGTCAATCCCGAGACAAACTTGGTTCGAAAACTGCATGCTTGTAAAAACTCTACTCAAATGAACTCAATGTAACCTCCAGCTAAACCTTCAAATCAAGCCCAAATTAATCCCCAGTCGAATCCCCAACAGAAATCTAACTTCATCGCCAGCTCTATTCAATCCTAACTCGATTCTAACTGAACCATCTACCCAACGCTAAACTCAACCTTCAACTCAACCCTCAAACTCAATGTTCAACTCAAACTCTAAATCAACACAAATCCTCAACTGAAACCCATCGCTCAATCCCAAATCAACACACTACTCGAGAACAACTCAACTCTCAACTCAATTATCACTGAATCACTCAATTAACTCAATTTTGTCACTCAATCAACACGGTCTGAAAAACTGAAATCATTCACGACAGAGGAAACTGTACATCGCGATAGATGAATTAGCATCCCTCTAGAGCGAGGGGAAATTCTCTATGACAACAGCGGTGAGTAAGTACGTGTGGAAGGGCTTGGAGAAGGAGGCTACTGAAAAAATTTTGAAGAATCCTCACGTAAGGTTATGTCGACCAGAGATATAAAACGCTTCTTGCGCAGAGCAAATCTCCCGGGTGAACAAAGCTTCTGACACTGCGGCCACTAAAGAAGGCTACAGTGCTCCTCCAAAGGTCTCTGCGACCAAGAGGAAACCCTCTGAGGGCGATGCACCACCGGCACAAAAGAAGTCACGCGGAAAGGCAGTGTCTGGTGACACTCTCAGATTATGTAGCTCGGTCTCGAATTACATTCAGATAATTGAGATGAATTGATTTCAGATCGTGGAACGATAATTGTTGTGCAGATGGCCATTCTGGTAAAGGTGCTGGAGCAGAAAAAAAAATGAAAGTTCATTGGAAACTAATTCCGAATCGGGTGGCTAATAGTTATTTTAGCAAGGTTGCCAATAAACCTTGGGCTGGTCCACCTTATAGGATGCGATGCCAACGCGCACCATATGGTGTGGAGCAGCAGTGACATTAACAACAGGTGTGAGTACCTTTTGGAGTATTTTATTACTAACACAGTGTAGAGATTGTTAAAAAGGAAAAAACCTGCTTGTAGACATTTCTTTGATTTCGGACATTCATCCGATTATGCAAAAGAGTTCCTAGATTTGACACAAGCCAGTCCGCATTTGAATCATTTCTGAAGATGCCTCTTCATCAGATCACATGTGCATTAAATTTGATATAGCGATCGAGAAGGGTTAGAGTTCAGTTGAAATTAGCTGCACAATTCCATAAACTCAGTATTTGAGAATAGTTGTCCTTTAAATCGAAGAGTTTCTGCTAAGATGGTCAAAATCAAGGAAGTTATTCAATAAGGCAAAGTACACCAACGAATTCGAAGTTAGGTTTAACATATATTCTCGAGGCAGCCGGAGGAAGTTTCCGTGAATGAATCAATGAATTTCCCTCCCCAACTAGTCTCTAGAAAGTAATCTCTAGGGGACATTCCAACGGTATAGGAGTACTGCAGAGGGTAGATGAGATTTCCGGACTTGACGGAATTCTTACCTCCCATCCCGGTCGAGCTATGCTTTTATCTATATTTCAACATATAGTATCAGACAGCCAAGCAACCCTTAAGGATCTTAAGTTCTAAAGATCGAAACCATTAAGTCAACGCTTGTCTAAACACAGTTAAACAACTGGCAACCACAAATAAAGTAACAATTATGTGCCTGGGCTCAATGAAACCGAGGGAAATAAAACTGCTGATGCCCTCGCTCGCGTGGGTTCTGCCTCCACGTTTACCTTAAAGCAGCGGTAAATCGCAGGCACGATATACAAAGGTCTTTCTACTGGCGCTGAATCCACGCCTACGACAGGCGGAAAGATTTGTGTCCTCTTTTTGTAAACCAGGTAACATGAGCTGAGGCTAATAAATGCTTTCCTCACGGTCACGCTCTCTTAAGATATCATTTTAAGAATATGGGTCTAAGCACAACAGACGGATGCAGCTTCTGCGATAAAGAAGTGGAATCAGCAGACACAACATCTAAGTGGGATAATAATGAGTAGAAAGATGGTATCAGGTTTATCATGAGCCTGAGCATCGACTGAACGGTTATCTATGTACGGTTCGAGCTAGGTGACTAAAATGCCCTAAGGGCAATAATACAATAATATTGTAATAATAAGATGTCGTTAAGAGAAATGTTTGTCTAGGTTAAAGAAATTAAGTTGACCTTGTTATGACCTTAACATACGTAATTTCAAGGGCATCAAAAACAAATTTAATCAGATTTCTCCCGCGAACCAATAAACTTTTTCTTGAAACAAAGAGCCTAGATCATAAAGGATTTTGAAAATATCAGAACTGGCAGAATTAAAATAATTGAAACTTCATTTAGTGATAAAACAATTTAATTACAAATAAAATAACTCGTTACATTTAAAATTCACATTGATGATCTTTGACAGTGATCGGCAGTAATATTTTATCTTCACAAATAAAGCTATACGATAAATGGCAAAATTGATCGTACCATTTGTATTTATGAGTGGTTCCACCATATAACAAAATACATTTGCGTTCAATATTTTTTGGATGGCCCGCAATCCAATTGGTAAAGGTGACCGGAAAGCCTGTTGCCGCCCAATAAAATTCCTTCTCGTAGTGTCCCAAACTTGTGCCGCCCGTCCAAAAATCTATAAATGGGTATGTTGAATTCCAAGAGTTTATTGCCGCCATGAGTAAATTATGATTTTCTTGGGTATGCACAGAAATCAAATGCATACCATTTATAGCACAGAAACGAAATGCTTCGTGATAATTTTTGGTCTAAAATTAAAAATGATTTGTGTTATTTAATGCATCTATAATGATACACATACCCACCATTGGATAGCTTATGTAATATTTTGTGCCATTAATATTGTAATATTCACCGGCAAGGGCGCTTGCCACAACTGAGAATGATAGCAATACAACAAAGTATTTCATTTTGCAAAAACAGTTAAATTAGATACTTATGAGGATTTTATCATGAGCACAGTGGTTATATACGAAAACGAAATCATCAATGATGTGGTAAAACATACTGAGGGAGCGTTGTCTGACTTCTTAATAGACTGTAACAAAGTACCGAATTAGTTTTAGGTTGTTCTCCAATTTATTAAACAGATGTTGCTGGCTCATCAACATTACAACGGTAAGTTGCAAACCAATATTATGAATGTTGGTGACCCTAATTGATATTGTTCATCACACAATTATAAGACCAACTGCAATTTATGCGTCAACAAGTATCAGGATTAGGGCTTGCCCATTCCCGGACCATTCCCGGAAATTTAAGAAATTAAAAGTATTCCCGTTTCCCGGGAATGTTGGGGATTGTTGTGAATATTTCCCAGGAACATAGTTGTGTCCCGAATCCCGCGATGGGCCGAGAATAGTGGTAATTCCATTTTGTAGTTTAACGGTCTGTTTACAAAGATTTATGTGGAGTGCTTCATCCCATCCTACCCCAAAAGCCCATACATCTTGAAGAAGAATATTCGCCTGGATCACCACTCCCTAACCATTCTAGAGGAATGAATAGACTATACTTATACTGGGCCACTTTCTGAGAGCGGCTGTTATTTGTTTCAAATTGCCTGAGAGTTCGTTGAAAATCTTTATCTTTGTTAAGTTGCCTTGTAAAGTTGAACCTACATGCATCATTTCAATCAGTGATGTGTCCTTCACTGTTGACATTTCGGAAACTTCAGTTAGAAACCTTGTCCTTGATATGCCCAGTTGTTTATGCTGCTTGCTTTGTAACTAATATAGCCTGTGAGCCTGGATCGATTAGTGCCCATTCAGACGATTCGACGGTTTTGTTGAGCCTATTTGTTTTTCCTCTATAACCATGTTGTTAATTGTATTACAATTTTTTCGTATTTGTTGTTAAAATTTTCTTAGTGTTGGTTTATGAAATATTTTGAATTAGGTTCCGGTTCTTCGGATGTTTTCATGCATATTTATTCATTTCTTGTTGCTGAATTCAAGGTTTGACTCAACCTTTGACGTCTAGTGTAATTGACTGTGCTTGAATCCGCTTGTTAATGCCTCTTGATTATCTGTGCCGTTGTTGCTGACCTCCTCACATCGGGCGATGTTGAATTTTTTAATTTATGTATTGCATCTACATAACGTTGGAAGTGTTGTGGATGGCAAGGACGGTTCGTTGGCGCATATCCTCAATGAGTTTTGTGAAATTTTTTTCCAGTTTTGTTTATCTTTGTAGATTTGTTGTAGTACAACTATTAGTTAAAATTTAAAATAAAATATTACACCAAAATTCATAATATCCATAAGTTTGGAATTTATCGTTGGAATGTTGAGGAGCCAGCAGCATCTGTAATTCTGTATTTTGTTACAGTCTATTAAGAAATCAGACAATGCTCCCTCAGTATGTTTTACCACATCATTGATGATTTCATTTTCGTATATAAGCACTGTGCTTATGATAAAATCATCATAAGTATTTAATTTAACTCTTTTTGTAAAATGAAATATTTTGTTGTACTGCTATCATTCTCAGTTGTGGCAAGTGCCCTTGCCGGTGAATATTACAATATTAATGGAACAAAATATTACATAAGCCATCCACTGGTGGGTATGTGTATCATTATAAATGCATTAAATAATACAAATCATTTTTAATTTTAGACAAAAAATTATCACGAAGCATTTCGGTTCTGTGCTATAAATGGTATGCATTTGGTGTCTGTGCATACCCAAGAAAATCATAATTTACTTATGGCGGCAATAAACTCTTGGAATTCAACATACCCATTTATAGATTTTTGGACGGGCGGGACAAGTTTGGGACATTACGAGAAGGAATTTTATTGGGCGGCAACAGGCTTTCCGGTCACCTTTACCAATTGGATTACGGGCTATCCAAATCATATTGATCGCAAATGTATTTTGTTACATGGTGGAACCTCTCATAAATACAAATGGTATGATCAAGGTTGCCATTCATCGCATAGTTTTATTTGTGAAGATAAAATATTACTGCCGATCACTGTCAAAGATCATCAATGTGAATTTTAAATGTTTTGAGATATTTTTTTTTTAATTAAAATGTTTTACCTTCACTAAATAAAGTTTCAATTATTTTAATTCTGCCAGTTCCGATATTTTCAAAATCATTTATGACCTACTCCTTTATGACTCTTTGTTTCAAGGAAAATTTTATTGGTTCGCGGAAAAATCTGATTAAATTTGTTTTTGATGCCTTATAAGAAATTATATATGTTAAGGTCATAACAAGGTCAACTTAATTTTAAACGCAGATTCAATCACAGTCAATTGCCTAGACGTCAAAGGTAAAGTTTCTTTGCCAGAAGCTAAAGCAACAATCTTATCAGGGTCGTCAAAGATATTCATTCCTCTAAAATGGTTATTGAGGGGTGATCCAGGCGAATATTCTTATGGAATTACCACCATTCCCGGACCATACCCGGGAATTCCCGGAATTCGGGACACGACTATGCCTCAATGCAGTTTATTGAGCAGTCTTGAAATTAGATTTTGCATTCCCGGTAAATATTCACAACATTTCCGGAAAACGGGAACACTTTTAATTTCTTAAATTCCTGGGAATGGGCAAGCCCTAATACGGATCCTACAGACGGATAAATTGCAGTGGTCTTATAATTGTGTGATGAACAATATAAATTAGGGTCTGCGGCATATAGCCTCTAAATGTTTTTAGCATTAAGTTCAACGCGATCACCCTTATTAATATTAGGTGGACATCGCCCTTTCCATAATTTTATGCTAAATGGGCCTGCATAATCTCCCCGGTTTTTATGAATGGTGGTGCTGGTGTTACTCGTTCTTTTGGGAATATACCCATTAGCTGGTGAGATACATACCATTTTCACAGCTCTGGTACAAGTTTTACACTCATGTATAGTATAAAGAATTATGCTTCTCTGATGAGAAATCGTGACATCTTGTGGTCTCTGGGCAGTAATATGAGATGTTTTTCTCAAATGATAGACTCGAATTGGTTAGTCTAATAATTGTTTTACTTTCAATTTTTTCAATTCTGGTTCAAAGACTATAAATAAAGTGGTTTAATTTTTTATCATAAAAAATAAAATTTTTTTTTTTGATAATTCAAATTTTTTTTCTCGCTTTGTGATTTTAATGGTCTGTTTAAAATAGGAAATATGTTTAGTTTTTGATTTTGCATTTGTAATCGAGAGAATAGATCGAATTTAATCACTGGTTTGCTTACTGTTATTGTTAGTGTTCTCGATGATTTTGGTTTCAGGCTTGTTTCATTTCTTCACTATCAATTTTTGTTATTGAACAGCTTGGACTCTTTAGCAAAGCTCGCCCTTCCACCAAATGGTGTGAGTTAATAATTGAACTAGGTATAATCCTGAAGATGCATAATCAGCAGGCTTCTTATTTAAAACCACCGTTGGCCACAAAAGTTTTATGATATTGTGGCTTTCCTTTTATCCAGCACAAAACTGCTGTGAATCGCTCCAGCAAAATGTTAATTTGTTGTTGTTGTTGTTAATGTTCAATTGTTTATTTTATTGTATAGTATGCCACTGCAACAAATATTTGATTAGAGTCGCCTCAGAATCCATATAATTTAATTTTAGTGCCGCTGGAGTAATTTATCCAACGTTGAATTTTAATTTGTTTTAACTGTGGTAATTCCATTTTGTAGTTTAACGGTCTGATTGCAATGATTTATGTGGAGTGTTTCATCCCATCCTACCCCAGAAGCCCATACATCTTGAAGAAGAATATTCGCCTGGATCACCACTCACTAACCATTCTAGAGGAACGAATAGCTTTAATGACCCTGATAAGATTGTTGCTTTAGCTTCTGGCAAAGAAACTTTAGATCGAAAATGGTTCAAGACCAGAAAAGTTCAAGTATTTGACTGTATCATTAAATTATATGGTATAAAGTACAGTTTCTCTCACGTTTTCTGGAAGTTCTCCTAATATCGTATTTTCGTTACTGGGTCACTTTCTGAGAGGCTGTTATTTGTTTCAAATTGCCTGAGGGTTCGTTTAGGCTTTGGCGCATATCCTCAATGATTTGTATGAAATTTTATTCCACATTGTTTATCTTTGTAGATTTATCGTAACACAACTACTAGTTAAAATTTAAAATAAAATATTACACCAACATACATAATATCCATATTGGTTTGGAATTTATCCTTATAATTTTGATGAGCCAGCAACATCTGTTTAATAAATTGGAGAACAACCTAAAACCAATTCGGTATTTTGCTATAGTCTATTAAGAAATCAGACAATGCTTCCTCTATATGTTTTACCACATCATTGATGATTTCGTTTTCGTATATAAGCACTGTGCTCATGATAAATCGTCATAAGTATTTAATTTAACTCTTCTTGTAAAATGAAATATTTTGTTGCACTTCTATCATTCTCAGTTGTTGCAAGCGCCCTTGCCGGTGAATATTACAATATTAATGGAACAAAATATTACATAAGCCATCCACTGGTGGGTATGTGTATCATTAAAGATGCATTAAATAATACAAATCATTTTTAATTTTAGAAAAAAAATTATCACGAAGCATTTCGTTTCTGTGCTATAAACGGTATGCATTTAGTTTCTGTGCACACCCAAGAAAATCATAATTTACTCATGGCCGCAATAAATTCTTGGAATTCAACATACCCATTTATAGATTTTTGGACGGGCGGCACAAGTTTGGGACACTACGAGAAGGAATTTTATTGGGCGGCTACAGGCTTTCCGGTCACCTTTACCAATTGGATTGCGAACTATCCAAATCATATTGATCGCAAGTGTATTTTGCTGGCTGGTGGAACCTCGCATAAATACAAATGGTACGATCAATATTGCCATTTATCGTATAGCTTTATTTGTGAAGATAAAATATTACTGCCGATCACTGTCAAAAATCATCAATGTGAATTATAAATGTTACGAGTTATTTTTTGTCTAATTAAATTATTTTTTTCCTTCACTAAATGAAGTTTCAATTATTTTAACTCTGCCAGTTCTGATATTTTCAAAATTCTTTATGATCTAGGCTCTTTGTTTCAAGGAACATTTTATCGGTTCGCGAGAGAAATCTAATTAAATTTGTTTTTGATGCCCTTGAAATTATATATGTTAAGGTCATGACAAGGTCAACTTAATTTCTTTAACCTAGACAAACATTTCTGTTAACGACATCTAATTATACAATATTATTATCGCCCCTAGGGTGTTCTAGTCACCTAGCACTGCTACCTACAAGTTCTTTTGAGCTCGGACCCGAATTATATAACTATCCAGTCGATGCTCAGGCTCCTGATGAACCTGATACCATGTTTCTACTCATTGTTATCCCACCTAGATGTTGTATCTGTTGATTCTACTTCCTTATCGCAGAAGCTGCATCCGTCTGTTGTACTTAGACCCATATTCTTAAAGTGATATATTAAGAGAGTATGCCAGTGAGGAAGTCATTTATTATTTATCTATTTATTTATTTGATACCAACAGTGGTAACAATTACGGCTAACTACAATTAGTTAGAATTATACAAAAAAAAATTTAAATAAAACATTCTTGAATGACAAATGGAAATCTACCATTTCAAATACTGAATTGAACATCCGCGATGTTCTCAGGATAGGTTCCGAAAAACCATAGCTAGTTGACACCGGGTCAATGAATAAAAGCCCATCACGTTGCCGCATTCGACGTTCGGGAGCATAGATTTTTAGACGTGCAAGTAACTCGGTACAATCGATGAGGGAATTGATGATATCGCACACGAACAGCGCGGAAGCTACGTCCCAGCGACAGTCTAGACGTTGCAGTTTCAGAAGATTACATTGATCCTGATAAGGTGGGACGACATATTCCACAGCACGCATGGACGGCAAACAACGGAGCGCGAAAAGAACAAATTGTTTCTGAACAATCTCAATCCTCCCGGAATGACAGTGGTAGGATGACGCCCAAACTGGAGATGAGTACTCCAAAATAGAACGAGCAAACTAAGCGTAGAGTGATGTCAAAGTTATCGGGTCTCTAAAATCCCTGCAGTTTCGTTTAATAAAGCCTAACATAATATACGACTTTGAAATAATGGTCTAAATCTATTTAAGTCCTCCTGCAACTTTCCGCAATCAGATATTCTAGCAACACGGACGAAAATTTTCATGTCGTCTGCGAAGAGGAGACAGTTAGCAAACTCAAAGCATTGAACAACATCGTTGATAAACAATGAAAACATCAATGTGCCAATGTGACTACCTTGATTCACGCCAGATGGTACACAATACAATTGGGAGTAAGAACCCAAGAATCTAACGGAATGCCATCGATCAGAAATGTAGGAATTACGCAACCATTTAATAGGAATGAGCTGGCAATTTAGACTCTCTAACTTACTAATAAGAATAGAGTGGTCAATCATATCAAAAGCCTTGGAAAAATCTGTATAAACAACTTCGAGCTGCTGTCTGGAATTTAAACTATCAAATAAATCACCGCAAAATGAGACCAAGTTAGTTACTGTAGACGTGCCGGAGAAATAAAATTCTTAGTATGGAATTGCAGGATTTTGTGAACCAAAGACTCAAACAGCTTGGGTAAGACGGAGAGAATGGCGATCCCACGGTAATTACTCACATCACTTCTTTTACCCGCCTTGAAGATTGGTGGATCAATTCAAGAAATCTGCCAAGGATCAGGGAAAAACCCGCGACGAAGGCTTTCATTAAATATGAAGGTAATCGGGAGGACCAAACTCTCAGCACAACACCTAAACAGAATCGGAGGAAAACCATCATAACCCGATCCTTTTCCAACCTCAAGCTGGAGCAAATAATCCAGAACTTCTTTCTCGGTAAATTTGAAGTCATTAAATTGATCGAAGTTGGGGAAAGCTAGAATCACGATAGTGGGCGAAGGAACTGGTTTGTAAATCGACGCACAAAAATTAGCAAACAGATTGCAGATGTCCAACTCCCACTAGCGACGGAGCCCTTGTACGAACGACATGGTATACGGAAAGCCAGCCACTATTTTCTTACTATTAATGAACTTCCAGAACTCCTTAGGACTAGATCTTAACTCTTCCTTAATTCGCACTATATAGTTGTTATAAAGGAACCAGTTTAGGTTTTTAAATTCCTTGCGAGCTCTATAAAAATCAGGATAGTATTTGACACCATGTAGTCTATACAAGGAATGAAGCTTATTGCGTCGTCTCTCAAACAACACCAACCGATTATTATACCATGGCTCCCGACGACCGTTTTTAGTTTTTTTTCACCCGCGGAACATACTTTTCGATACCGCACCTGAGAAGATCGTTGAACCTCGACACCGTTCAGTTCAAACCTCCGCCGTGTTGTAAAAAGTCCCAATCAGAAATGTTAAATAATTCATTCAAGGATGTGTGGTCGGCCTTTCTAAAATTAAAATAATTATCATTAGGGACATAGTTATTTATACAATTGGAATGAAAAATATTTATCATAATCGGTACGTGGTAGATGCTCTCACAACCAGTGAAGTCCGGACACGCAGAAATCTCGGCATGCATAACATCATTAGCAAATAATAGATCAAGGAATTTCCCCCGATTGTTGCCAATACGGTTGAGCTGCATAGTTGAGATGGCAGCAAAGTAATTGATGATAGCCAATGCCCTCTCATTAGTAGAAGATGAAGAAAATACGCCGTCCACATCGTCCCAAGATATCATGGGTACACAATGAAGTTGATTGCTAGGACGGACAAGAGACATAACAGCTTAGTCGATGTAGTAAATAAACGTATTATAGTAATCCAAGTTGACCCGCGTACGGTATATACACGGCGACAACAATAATCGAAGTATTATTGGCCAGTCTGACTCGAACAGCAATCACATCTAGGCTAGGATGACAGGCAATCACATCACTAGGAAACGAATTCTTTATCGCAATCAAAACACCACCACATTTACGACTGCTGTTGAAATTGTATCTATCCTTTCTATAAACGACATAATCGGATGGAAACTATCCATAATACTATTTGATATAACTATTGTAACTATTATAACATATAACTATTTGATTCATATTGTATTTAATTCATATTTAATTAACGTAGAATAAATTAAAATTTATTGGCGAAATTAATTAATTTCAAAATGAATTTAACTCCGCCCGTTAAATATGAATTTATTTCTGACTGGAACATTTTTAAACTGGAATGAAATCTTGGAGAATCTCGTCTGGCTTAGATACAGCAAAGAAGAATTCTAAAATTACGTCCATCGAGAAATGCTTGAAAAAGCTTTGGCTCATTTATGTGGGTGGAAAATTGAATGATTATGTAATGTCGCCGTGGCAAGAGCTGGTTTGTTTCAATTATCTATGTGCAATAGTTCTAATCCTGGATTTTAAATTATTTAATACTTGTGAACCGGGAATTTTCACAAATATTTTACATCGAATAAAATTCGATCTCGGGCCCAACATAAGAACCTGACCTTTTTGAATTGCTAACACCTTTTTGAATTGCTGATTTTTTGACGCGAATTTGTATACGGGACGAAAATTATGATGACAAAAAAAAATGTCTACAAATAAATTCTTAATTATAGATTGTTCTAGAAGGGTTTGTCCATAAGCGAATTGTTGAAGGAATGAAACTTGTGTAAATCATCCAGGAAAGAATTTTTTTGAAGAAGGGTTTGTAAAGCAACGAACCTGATATCAATAAGAATGATTTTAAATATTACATTTATTCGAAATAGCAAAAAGCGTTTCCAGTTCCAAAAGTCAACTGAAAACAGAAAAATTTATTTATTTACACTTGGGCATTAAATTAAACATTCTTTGCCTTTTATTTTTGGCAGATTTATATTATCCTCACATATGAACTGATGTGCTACCTCACATACTTGGTTCCACCATTTAAATTGGTGTTTGGAACCACCATGCAGAATAATACATTTTCATGCAGCTGTATCCGGTGAACCCGTAATCCAATTGGAAAATGATATTGGATATCCTGTCATTGCCCAATAGAATTCTTTCTCATAATGGCCTAAACTTGTACCGCTGGTCCAGAAATTAATACCCTCCGGATACGTTGAGTTCCATCTAGCTAATGCTTCCAAGACAGCATTATGATTTTCTTGCGTATGTATCGATACCAAATACATTCCATTTATTACACAGTACCGATTTGCTTGATGATAATTCACCTTCAACGGATGACTTATCCAATAATTTGTACCATTAATGTTGTGGTATTCACCACTAATGGCTTGATCAGCGAATATTAGCGTTGCAAGTATAATAAACCACTTCATTATGTAAGTATAAAGAACTCACTAGTTGAAAATTTTTCTCAGCTTATATACATAAAGAATTAAACAATGATTTGGTTAAATTTAATTAGGAAGCATTGTCACTAAGTAAATCAAATTAGGAAATTATAGGCTGTGTTTTCCAAATTATTAAATCGGGTCCAAGATAAATATGAAATTTCGGTTAAATTAACAAAAAATCAAATCAGAACTCTCGTTTCTCAGACAAAATGCAATTTCCGTTATTTTGTTTCGGAACCAATGTATAACTAGAGTCGATTAAACGAACCGAACCTATTAATAAAATTCGCCTTACAGGTGCCTTATATGAATTAAGAAACAAAACAGAATAAATTCTTTAGTCGCAGAATGCTATAGGAGCTTGCTTAAGAAAACTCTATATCCACCCTACCCCCCATATCATCATGCAATCTTCCGTCAACTTCTTCTAAATAGGTGAGTCTCTTTTTTCATTCAAATCAATATTTTAAAATCTTTTCTCTTGCTCCACTTCCTACAAAACAATTTGCAATTCATAAAACACAACATTTCATAGAATCTTGAAGTCTTTCAATGTATCGAGATTTTCTTCGAAATTTTTGATTTTTCAGATTTTGTCACATTCGAAATTTTTTCTTTCGAGCTGTTTACTTTTAAATCATTGTAGTAGTTATGCACGCAAGTGCATCAGGATTTAGTAAAAGTGATGTTTTCAGAGGCCTAATCAAGATGTTGAAAGATACGTCCTCGAATGGTTTAAGGTGCATGGCGAGAAGTTCCACAACTGGGATGAATTAATTAGAGCATTGAAAGCCAGAGTCCTGCCAAACGGTTATGACTTCATTATGCGATAGGAGATACTTATGAGGCTACAGCAACCGGGGGAAACGATTACAGCTTTCGTGACTCAAATAGAGAAATTATTTCGCAAAATGTATCCACTCCTAGGTAAAGCCAACAAACTGTATGTACTTCAGAGATAAATTATGCTGCAATATAAAAGCATTTGTCATTGTCTAATATAACTACAGTAGAAAAGGAAACAGCAGCTCGAAATGAAAGACAGAGCAATGGGGTCGGCGTACTTCGCTTCAAAAAAACAGATTAAATAAATTAATCTGAAGTCTAAATCGAAGATACACCAACAGAAGAAGAAGCTGCTGTGCGGAGAGCTGAAAAACCGGTAACTCCAAGAGCCAAACGCTTCATTCATAATAAGTTCCAAAGAAGAGGATTTTCATGTTGGGATTGTCACCAGCGAGGTCATGGACACTTTGATTGCCCGGAGCCGGGAAACCGAATACATTGTTGGTGTTGTGGTAAAGCCACAAACCAACTGCCCTAATGACCAGAAAGAAGCCAAGCTAATTTTAACGAAAAAGATACAAACAGAACTTTAAACCAGCAATCGGAGTCGTAAGGGATCTACGAGCTTCGATAATTGCCAGACTAGGAGGCGATCAGCATAGACAAAGGCTAGCGATACTTTAAGGGACAACCAACCAAGGAAAGACGAAGTGAAGCCGGAAACCAAACATCCGCCGTTCGAAAGATGATAAAACCGCATTTGTGGTGTCGGTAGAGAAAGACGATCGTCTTCATGTGGAGGTTGAGGTGCTAGGGTACGGATTAGTAGGGCTACTTGATTCAGGTGCAAGTTATACAATTCTAGGCGGCAGAGCATCGGGATTGACAACTATATTAAGGATTGCGCTAGGGTCTTATGAAGCCAAGATCAAGACAGCCAATGGAATTAAACACAAAATCAAAAGCGCTGCGGATATACCATATGTGGGATAAGTATGACCAATGTCAGGTGGTTAGGACTATCACCACATAACGGGATTCTGCGATAGCGTTGAACAGGTCGAGGTGTTAATAGATAAAGATTTAAAAACACACCGGGTAAACGAACATGATAAGGAGGAGTTATACAAAATAACCGGTTCATTCCTTAGAACTACCGCTGTCAAACTCAGTTGTGCTTCTCATATAAAACACGATATCGATACAGGAGAATTGGACTGCATGCCAAGGTTGGGAGTGATAGAACCTGCGGGACCTACTGAATGGACACACCCTGTATAGCTGGTGTAAAAAAACCTTCCGACCAAATTTAGGTTTGCCTAGACGCCACTTCCTTAATAGGATTCTGGGCAGGTTTTCTGGTACGAGGTATCTATCCTGTATTGATTTAACTGATGCTTTTTAGCAAATTGCATTCATAATACAAAGTGGAGAATGCCTTTTAGGTTGTGCAATGCAACAGTCAAACTCTTTCGCTGGAGCCCAGGTTATTCGTATATTTATTGAAAGAGGTAGCCGAATGTCTGCGCAAGGCTAATATCACGATTGATTTGGAAAAGTCGCGATTTTGTCTAAAGGAAATCAAATATCTTGGAAATATCTTGGATGAGCACGGATTAAGGGTCGATGCATTTACTATACAGACGGACACAAGAAGAGGAGAGGATGAGCGAGAAAACGTGATATCGGTCATGAGTCAAAAATTAACCTCAACTCATCGTAATTATTCAGCAACGGAGAGAGACTGTTTGACTATGGTGTTCGCCATCGAAAAATTCAGACCGTATATTGATGGCGTGAAGTTTAAGGTGATCACTGACTGTCTCCTTCATTGATATCTATGAGAAACTTTAAGGACGCGGTATCAATAAAACTCCAACAATTCGATTTCAAGCTCCTTTAAATTCCAAAATATCCTGGAAAAACATAAATATTGAAATCTGGACAGGTTAGTTACATGTTAAGCAATTTTTTATATTGCCAACAAATAACGTTCAAACTTAAAATGAATACGCCATTTAGCCCTATGTTGAAGGTTAAGAATCGAATGCATTTTTACCCAAATTCTCATCTCGCAAGTCTCTTGACCTGGTTTTATCCCCACGTTTATTTTTGTTCCGGCAAGTAAAAGTTCTCAGAACCAAGTTAAAACTGGGCTAGTCTCAATATTTCGAAGGATGCATCACACCATCCAGATTAACATAATTGGCCTGTAGAAATCAAAATTGTCAAATCATACAATGCTCCCACATTATATTTTACCACATCATTGACCATTTATTTTTTTATAAATAAGCATTGCGCTCATCACCAAAGTTCCACACTTAATTTAACTCTTTTTGCAAAATGAATTATTTTATCGTGATGCTGATATTCTTAGTTGTTGGAAGCGCTTGCGCTGGCAAATATTACAATATAAATGGCACAAAATATTACATAAGCTATCCGATGGTGAGTAAAAATTCTAATTTTCAATAAATAATTTAAAAATAATTAATTTTGAATTCCAGTCCAAAAATTATCACGAAGCATCTCGTTTCTGTGCTATAAACGGTATGCATTTGGTTTCTGTGCACACACAAGCAAATCATAATTCACTCATGGCGGCAATAAATTCATGGAATTCAACATATCCATTTATAGATTTTTGGACGGGCGGCACAAGTTTGGGACACTACGAGAAGGAATTTTATTGGGCGACAACAGGCTTTCCGGTCACCTTTACCAATTGGATTGCGGGCCATCCAAAAAATATTGATCGCAAATGTATTTTGTTACATGGTGGAACCAATCATAAATACAAATGGTATGATCAATTTTGCCATGCATCGCATAACTTTATTTGTGAAGATAAAATATTACTGCCGATCACTGTCAAAGATCATCAATGTGAATTTTAAATGTAACGAGTTATTTTATTTGTAATTAAATTGTTTTATCACTAAATGAAGTTTCAATTATTTTAATACTGCCAGTTCTGATATTTTCAAAATCCTTTATGATCTAGGCTCTTTGTTTCAAGAAAAAGTTTATTGGTTCGAGAAGGAGAAATCTATTTACATTTTTTTTTATGCCCTTGAAATTACGTATGTTAAGGTCATAACAAGGTCAACTTAATTTCTTTAACCTTTAACCAAGTTTGGGACATCATGATAAAGAATTTTATTGGGCGGCAACAGGTTTTCCAGTCACCTTTACAAATTGGATGCCGGGCCACCCAAATGATGTAGAACGTAAATGTATTTTATTGTCTGGTGGAACAAATAATAAATTTAAGTGGTACGATCAAGGTTGCCAAGTGTCACATAATTTTATTTGTGAGGACAAAATAATGCTGCAGGTCACTGTTAAAGATCACCAATGTGAATGTTAAGAGATTTATTGTATTTGTAACATACTAATGAAATAAATTTGCGAAATACAATATTTGTAACTTGTTCAAATTAGCTTTTAGTTTATTTAAGGTACTACGTAAGGGACGTATTATAAAATACTATAACGTATAGAAAACTATCGGAAAATGAAAACCGATATTTGAGTTTGTGCAAAAACTCGTATTGAGCGAATTGTAGCATTGGAGGATTTTCTAATACGTTCGAGTTGTAGCGTTATAGCCAGATAAACAAATTACCTGCACCATTAAAATGGATGTCTCCAAAGAAACCAACACACACTCTTAGACATTCGTTTAAATTATTTGTTGATGTTTTCATTGGTCTATAAGCTTGAACGTAACAATATAATTCGCTAAACTTGCAAATTTTTTTGAATAACACGAATAAACTCTAAAATCTCGAATAATCTTAAAATACCTTTAAGGTAACAACGTAAACGGTAAAAAGTAAAAAGGGTGAATGGTTGACGTTTAGATAAATTCTCGATCTCTATTCTTTCCATATCATATCATATATTCTTGAATTTTCAATATTTTGTCATAGTTCTGGAATAGCTAAAATTGGCCCCGAAACATGTGAAAAAAATTTAGCTGAATACAACTTGTGTTTGCTAGCCTAAATTCGAGGGAATTTCGTACCTATGCTAAATGTTGTATAATGCAATAATATGTGGTTCTACGTTTATTAGAATAAAGATCTGGAATATTCATTTTGAGCTCTATCTCGACTAAACGTGATGTTTAACTCTTCCCTACTTCCAAATTTTAGGATTGAGATGCGAATTAAAAAAAAATTGGAGTACTGTGAATATCGTGTATGTATTCAAGAATTGTCCACATGAAAGATCTCGTAAGTCAGTACGAAAATCTCCTTAACGGGAACTCGAACCTTGTTCTAACAAACTTCGTGAATTAAAACACAAAGTGCAAAAAATTGCCCTCTGTAACATACTAGAACAATGGAAGGATAAATACATGGTAGAGGTCACTTTCATCGATTGTTTAATACTTCACCCACCCGGTTATAAAACACAGTCATTGTATATGTTAACGGACGATAAAGTGTCAATGTATGATTTTGAAAAACGGCAGCCACTGTACTAGCTGATCAAATACACGATTACTCAGTAGAGGTCATTCTTCAAAATTGTGAAGAAAATAGTATAACCTGCACTTTGTTGTACGTCGCTGTTTTTTTTTTTTTTTTTTCGTCTCAATCTCTGCAATCTTTTCTGGGGCTCTAGGCACTCCCAACTCTTTCGCAGTTCCCTTTTTAACGTCCTACCTTACGCCGTTGCCAGCCAACTCGAGGACGTACGGCTATAGACCCGCTTTTGTTTAAACCACCTGCACATTGCATTGCTTCATGCCAGCCTATAGTACTGACATGAAAGGTGGGTCGGCCCATGGATTCCGCACTCTCAACAGGGGGTCATAGATGTGTTCATCGTCATCACCGATCGTAATCAGATGATGAAAAATCCCTTTTGCATCCCGCCCCTATAGGGATTCGAACCCGGTACCTCCCGATCCAACCGCCGTAGCTTTAACCACTGCGCCGTTTGGTCGGTACGTCGCTGTTAAGAAGCCCAATCCATCAAATTTCTATATCACGGCAAAGCATAATCCCTCCGCTATTATACTTCAGCAGACTAGTTCAAACTCAATTGGTATACATAATGTGGTCTTTAAGAGACTGGTGAACGATCTACATTATGACGAGAAAAAGTCCTCTTGTGTTATATTGGCCATATTTAGAGCGAAAACTGATTTCGAAATTCTAAAGAAAGTTTTCTTGAGTTTTATTCGAAACTCGCTGTTATCAAGGCAATTTCTGAATATGGCTTGTAATTCATTTTAAGGCGGGATATAAGCGTTGATTTGCAATATAAACTGGCAGGAAAGAACATACCATATATCTGTGGCCAAGCTGGTAACTCAATGTATCGATATTGAGGATACTTTGAAGAGATCAAACACACACCATGATTCTTCTCACCGGAACTTATATGAATTTGCTAGAGATTGCACAATCCAACCGCGAGATAATCAGATAGTTCCAAATCAAAGTCTGCACCGCAAATGTATAGTGCGAATTGGCAAGTTACGAAAAAGTTTTGGTTGCAGTGACCAGATTTACCTGATAATCGTAATGTTTGCAGAAAACCCCAAGAAGGGGATGAGTAAGCCTGGGATCTCTTCTTGCCAACAACCAGTAATATCCAGGAAGACAGTCGAGGAAGCAGCGACGATCACATATCCGGAGGCTACCTTCTATGAGAAATTTATAGGGAAATGGATAAAATGATGAAGTTGGGAGTGATAGTGAAAAGTTAAAGTTCATGGCCCTTACCTATACAACGCCTCTGAGATTTTGTGTAGGCTGATGCACAAAATAATCCCATACAATCCGCACTACCGAGTATTTGTTTATTTAGGCGTCTTGCTGCTAGTTTCTACAGAACTGAAGGAACATTTCCCTCTTTTGGCGGAAGTCGCTAGATTGCTTAAATCGACAAATTTAATCCGTTGTAAAGGTATCTAAATATCTCGAGAAAGATACATTGAATAGCGGACTATCCAACTCCCAAAATAACAAGGCAGCTCCGTCAATTCCTTGGAATCGCAGGTGGTCCTATTAAAACGAAAACAGAAATTATCCAGGAATGAACAAACCGATTGTGCATTTAAGGAGCTCAAAACTACTCTGACGACAGCCCCTGGTCTTCGAAATGCGAACAACTCAAAACATTTGTTTTCCAATGTGATGCCAGCTCGTGTGCAATAGGAAGCGTTTTGTTTCAGAAAACTAATGAAGGAGGCTGTCTACTATTCTCATAAGGGTTCCAGAACGTAGCTCCGGATATATTATCTCTTATACACCTCGAAGCTCTGGCGCAGATGGATTCGCCTGACAAGTGGACTTTAATGATGAAGCATTTGGAGATGCTGTTAAGATTGGAAAAATTAAAGCATTACAAGAGAATGTGACATTAAACAAATTTTCGAGAGCTCAATGACAAATTATAATACATAATGCCCAGTGCCACTCAAGACGTGAACAGTGATTTGTCATCATGGAAATTAATAGTTCCTCCTCAGTTTGTTCAGTCACTTCTGCAAAAGGCTCATAATATATCTTATAGCGAACATCTTGGGTTTGCAAAGAGGTTAGAAATTTTGAGACGATAGTTTTGTGGCACTAACATGGCGAACCCCAGGAATAAATTCGGCAAAACCATAGATTGATTGTTCTTAATCAATATAATAAGTTTGTTTTGCTCGAGCCGTTGCGAAATGCAACATCGCATCACGTTTCAATGTTTTCAAAGTCCCGGAATATCATATAAGTCTCCTCGAAGTAATTCAAGCTAATATCAGATATCACCAACAAAAAGCCAATTTCGTTTAAGTTTCTACCGCATTCCGGTACAAACGAATCGACATCAAAAAACAATTGAGCGATTTCCGATTGTGTACCTGAGTAGCAGTAATTACAGTAAATCAAATATCACTCAATATTTTTTTGGAATTGCTGAAATCTCGGAGATTTCCGATTGTGTACATGAATGAGATATCTTTCTAGGCTAAATATCGAAGTCCTGGAAAGCACAGAGATGTCTGATCGTGTATATGAGTGGGTTAATTTCATCTAAGCTAAATACATATTCAAAGACACAACGATCATTCCACCACCACCAGATTCGCATGATTAAAATTATAATATTTCAGAACTTAGAGCATTCCTAATATCGCTCAAAGAATTTTCAGAGACTGCCAATCATTTACATGAGTAACGATATGTTCTAAAGAAAATAATTAATCAGAACCACTTCGAATTTATTGATGCAACCTGCGTCCGAGCCGAACTACAATATTTCAGATATTAGAGAATTTCTAATAACACTCAAAATATTTTTCGGAATTGTGGAAATCTCAGTAATTTCCGCTTGCGTACATGCGCAAGGTCAACAAATCGATACAAGCCGAGACAAACTAAAATATTTTAGCAATGAGAGCAAATCATTTATCACTCAAAGATTTTTTTGAAATACCTGAAATCTCAGAGATTTCCGATGGTATTCATAAATGAGGAAATGAACTAAATTACTAGGATGTATAGTATATCTATTTAAAACCACTTGGATCTTATCGATGCGACCCGTACAACCTAATATAAAATATTTCAGAAATATCACTCAAAGTACTTTGCTCATATCGATGTTACCCGAATGAGCCGACCTACAATATCTCAAAACTGAAACATGTTATTTCACTCAAAGTATTTTCCGAAATTTTGGAAGCCACAATCGATCATAAACCACATCGATCATATCGGTCCGACTCGTACCAGTAAAGTTACAATATTTCAGAACTTTAAGCATTTTTGTAATCACTCAAAGCATTCGTACGAGCCAAACTACAACATTTCAGAACTTGGGGTAATTTTAATAACACTCAAAGTATTTTCCAGAATTGTAGACGTATCAGAAATTTTCGATAGTGCGCTTATTAATAGAGGAGTTGTTAAGCATGACTAACGCATGAAATAACCTGAAATAAGGTAGCGTTTAGTTCATAAAAAAATCGCAAATTTGGTATAGATTTACAAATTTATTAAACTAAACAATATTAAATTGACATGAAGTGCCTCCGATTTTGGGCAAATTGATTTTATCCTCACAAATAAAGTGATGAGCAGCGTCACATGATTGATCCCACCAACGGAATTGATGCAACGTGCCACCATGCAATAATAAGCATTTTCGTGCAGGAACGCTCGGTGAACCCGTAATCCAATTCGAAAATGTTATTGGATAACCGGTCTGGGCCCAATAAAATTCTTTGTCAGGATGACCCAAACTAGTGCCACTAGTCCAAAAATGAACGTCCGCAGGATATGATGAGTTCCATGTAGCTATTGCCTCCGCCACAGCATTATGATTTTGTTGTGTGTGTATCGACACCAAATACATACCATTTATTGCACAATTTCGATATGCTTGGTGATAATTCCCCTTTAACGGATGGCTTATCCAATAGTTTGTGCCATTAATGTTGTAGAATTCACCACCAACGACTTGTTCAGCGAATATGAACGTCACAAGCAGAATTAAACTTTTCATTTTGAATGAAACTACTACTACGACTTGACTTTTTGCCCTTATATACAATAAAAAATGTTCAATGATGTCGTTAATTTGAGCGAGGAAGCACACGGCTTAAAAAAAACGTTATCTAGTTAATCGCACAAACTACTTGTCAACATTTTATTTAAATTGAAAAACATTTACAACTCGCATTGTGTGTCACTAAATCGTTTCGGCATCGATAATTTGTCCTGACAAATAACCGGATATCGTATCGCACAATACTCATCAAACCATTGATAGCTATGAACTGAATTCAATAGCAAACAATCTTTAGTGGCTTTGTAATGCGGATCAAAATCACCATTTGTCGGTAAACCAGTTATCCAATTTTTATAAATCACTGGATAACCTGTCGTGGTCCAATAAAAATCATTGACCCCATGTCCCTGATCCGTTCCACTAGTCCAAAAATGTACGGTAGCCGAAGTTAAATTGAAGTCGATGCGAAATTGTTGTATAATCGCTAGCACTTGTTGATCGTCTTCGAACGAATGAATTCCCACCGTATACATTGCATTAAACGTACAAAATCGATTAGCTTCATACCAGTTATGTACCTGGAAATCGAATCAAAATGTTAAATATTAATAAGAAAGCGAAATGTTATATGAACTTACCATGGGATATGATATAAAATATTTTGTTCCATTTAATGTGTAGTATTTGGCGGCAAGCACCTCGCACAATATGGCCACGGCGGAAAAGAATAAAAAAATCGATTTCATACCAAACGTTTTTTTTTTAGATTTGAATGTAAGAAATGTGTTCGCACGTCGGTTTATATATAGTCAACGCTTCCATTTCTTCTGTATTATTTCGGGGGGAATCACAAAAATGGGGAGTTTTTATTTTTTTTTGTTAATTTTTTTCGTAATAAATAATCAGCAGGAAATTTAATTGCTTATCAGAGTTTAAGAAACTGTGAGAAATTTTTTTCTGTTTATTTCTGCATGTGTCATGCAATTATGAAATTATGGGGCGGTGGGAATCACTTATTTTATGTAAACAAGTCTGTACACAGTGATAAAGTACATATATAAGGAGATTAAATGTTTTGCGACGACAATTACAATTTCTAACTGTAAATTGTGGCACTCAATTAAAATGAAAATATTTGCCTTTATATTTGGTATGGTTGTTGTGGTCCAGGCCACTGAAGCTGGCAAATTTTACAACGTAAATGGTACAACATACTATATAAGTCATCCAATGGTGAGTACTCAATATAATAATGCAATTCATTTACTAAATATTTCCTATATATTCCCAGAACAAAAATTGGTTTCAAGCACAGCGATATTGTACATTGCACGGTATGTACTTGGCAACCATTCACACCGAACCACAATACGATATAATTTTGAATTTGATTGCCCAATTTCATGTAACAACGCAACATGTGCATTTTTGGACTAGCGGCACTGATTTGGGTCAAACAAATCGTGAATTTTATTGGACCACATCGGGTTTGCCGCTAACGTTCACCCGATGGGTGGATGGTACGCCGCGAACAGCTATCGCCGAAAAATTATGTGTACTTTTGCATGGAGATGCACAAAAATATAAATGGTATGATTATGATTGCAATACGGCACAATTTTTTATTTGTCAAAGTCGTTTGGAATTGCCCGGATTGCTGGAGGATAATAAGTGTCAAGTTTAATTTTGTGATTTAATAAAAATATTTTGAACTAAATTTGGGTATTTTCTAATGTCTTTGCTTATCTAAACACAGCAATCATATGTTTGTAGTATCGATCTACGTATTTCTTAATTGTACTCATACCAATACGTAATAAGTTTCAATTCTGATCGATTTGTGCAAACGTTGATTGTAAGGAGTGGGGAATAGTTCCACCAAAAGATTAAACTGCTACTGGGGTCCTGCTTATTTAAGCATCGCCTACTCCCTGGTCAAATTACTTTGGGAGATTCTCCAGGATTCTAAGCTGGGGTGAATCATGTTTTGTTCAACTAAGATTGTTCCGCTGTTTTGGGAAGCATTCTCTATATACAAGTGGAACAAAACAGATCTCTTTAGATCAGGAGTGCCAAAAGCACTTTACTCTTCAGAATGATCGGGATGTAACTATTAGAAGATTAAACTACAAAGATGAAGCCATTAAGACTCTCCATCACTACTATCCATAACTTACGCGAGGTACTGCGTCTGACTTTACATTCGCAAATTGTACACCAATCGACCTCATCTAATCGCGGGTGTATGCCCAAGGTATCAAAGAAGCTCAGTTCGGGAGTAATGTCGTTAATAAGTCGTTATTTTATGCTCCCTAAATTACAGACTCCAAATTCTGATTCTGTTGTTCGAATTTAAATGTAGCCTTGCCTTCGCGCTGGTTGGAATACCATTTCACACATTAAGTTTACTCTCTTCACAAAGATAATTGCGAATGTTCAAAAATGATTGCGGTCGTTACTGACCTTAAAACCTATATGGAACTCTCGGTTTGCTGTTCATTTGAAATATACAGAAATCTAAGTATGCTCAAGACTACCAACTGTTGCACGCTGATCATAATACTAGAAATGGTCGTCTTTGGTAAAAATGTTTGGAGCCTTTTCTGGATGAGTTACCGGAATTCGGCAAGGTATTTCAAGAAATATCAAGACAACTGTCTCGTATTCAATGAAGATTTCTTCCTGGTTAACATTTTTGTACAATCCAAGAGACATGCTGGTGGAGTTTGGTAAAATTCAGAGGGATCACATGAGGCTCTTTCGGCGGCAGTGCAAAATGGTACATCCTCATACATAAGCTGACGAGTAGGAAAAAGCTGAAGATCCTTTGGGTCTGCAGTAACAGTTGTTATTGTACTCGAGTTTACACTGGCCATCCGTTGCCTCTAGTTTACCTAAAATTTAGGGGATGGGACGCTTCATAATTATTTCATTGATGCCTCCTAACCTGTGAACTGGAAGGGGTAGAAAACTACAATGTTTGCAAGAACCGAGATAAACCAGGATTATATCAGGTTTGGCTCATTTGCCGATATCTCCATCTGCGCACTTGCTTTATTTGACTGATGGTTCCCAGGAAATTATTATCTTCAATCTAAAAGATTTTGGTAACAAAACTTGGAAGTAATAAATTGATGGATGTTTTTAATGTTAAGATAATACCTCGGCTAATCTGCAGACATTGCGAAAGTAATTTATTAGCGAGCTGATTATTCTCCATATGCCTCACAACTCTGTTCGCTCTGCTGCGCCTTGCAATTGAAAGTTTACATTTTAGCCAAAGTTTTAGTCCTTAGGTAAACTTATCCATACAAAAATCAATCAATGTAGTAACCGTTGACAATTTCAGTTACCATATTTGAGGTCGTTCATGAAATCAAAACCATGACAACGAACATTCCGGGTTAACTCTGATAAATAGATCATGCCTTGATTGTCACCCTTTTTCGACGAAATTTAATAATTGCGGAAAGGCTGGATACATAGCATCCGTGTATAAATTCAAAAGACGAAGCAATCAAGAACGGATTAGATTACACTGAATACAGAGAATATATTGTACAAATGTACAAATGTCGATAGTTCGTTGGAGTCATCCGATGGTATGGTATCCAATGGAAGGTCAAGTTGTGCTGCGGAGTTAGATTTTTCGTATTCTATTTTACGGACATCAAGGAAGCTTATAATTACGGTTTGCTTAAACGGCAAACATTTAGTCTTTCAAGGAATATCGGATCAACTCGTGTTCAATGGATTGTCGAAACGAGCACAAGTAGCAAATCAATGCAGAGCCAAAACACTTCCTTGTTAATCGTGCACTGGGGCATATAGGTCGAAAACGATGGTAATAAATATTTTCTTTAACTCCTAGTTACCAATAGTCAGGATGAATGAAACATTCTAGGAATGTTTTGACCTGATACAAAAATCTACCACAGTTCCAGCGGTTAAAAATTCGAATTTATTTTTTAGATCACGCTGCGTTACTATTTTTAGGTTTCCAAGCACATTTGCAGCTTAATGATGGGCCTATAAAAGTTTCACCATGTGAATAGTAAATAAAAACTTATTGAGTTGGAATGATTTTGATTTCTTTATTGAATCTTAACATACTTATTGAGCGATAAAAATTATGTGTGAAATGTAATATCGGCCGAAGGTTTACCGCGGCTTCTGCGGCACAAATCAATCCGTTTGTCCAAATTTAGTAAAACATAATTGCTCCTCTATTCCACCAATGTGCCTTATTATCTCATCCTTTCCCTCTTGAATTGTTGCTGGCTTATTGGCATATGCCTTACTTTTGAGATAACTCCAACTAAAGAAGTGCAAAGGCATTAAATCGTATAATCTTGGTGGTGAATTGGCAAGGCTGTTTCATGAGAAAATGCGTCCCAGCAACTTCCCGTGCAATAAAGTCAATTTTGCTTTGGCTCTGTGGCACGCCACCGTCTTGTTGAAATCATCCACATCCATTACATCAAACTCGGCCCATAAAAAGGAGCAATCATGCCAGGATGCACCAGAGGATTCCCTTAACCTTTACCTATAATTTTACCTTTACCTTTACATTTACCTTCACTATTACAATTGGCATTACCATTACCATTACCTACAATTACCATTACCATTACCATAACCATTACCATTACCACTAGCATTATTATTACCATTACCATTACTAATAAAATTACCGTTACCATTACCGTAATCATTATTACTACCATTACCATTACCATTACCATTACCATTACCATTACTATTACCATTACCATTACCATTACTGTAACCATTACCATTATCATTACCATTACCACTACCATTATCATTACCATTACCATTAACACTACCATTATTATTACCATTACGATTACCATAACCATAACCAATATTTTGCCATTACAATTATGATTACAACGTTCACATATTATAGGTTCATTTAAGAAATTCAATGCGCCTTAATGTATGCAAACACCACTAAAATAATTACAAATATTATGGGCATGCCAAGAGAACTTTCTGCTGCAATTTTTTTTTTGGTCCGAAATTATTAAAAACCTGTATTGTGATGAAAGCAAGTATGTATGCAAAATTTGAATGTACTCGGTTCGGTAGAAGAAAGGTGAAAATTGATTGCAAGATTTGACCCAAAGAGAGATTTGAAGTTAAATGTGTTTTGAAAAAAGTACGTACTTCACAATTCTCCATTTACTGCTTCATGGGGTTAGTCAGCAAAATAATAGCACGTTTGAAAAAGTTTAAAGACATCTTTGAAAACGGTTGCAATAATGAATTACTCCGAATTAAGCAAAATGGTAGTTAATAAATTTTATTTATTTAATTCTTTTAATTTTTATTAAAATACAGTGAATCCTGCTTATGTTTAAATTATTTACTGCACAATGCCAACATGTGGAAAGCCATTAAAACTAAACAAACGTTCTAAAATCAAACTGTCACAAAGAGCCTTCTGAAAATCGTTGATAAATCATGTTTAAACCACTCGAATCATCCGTAAAGTTTGATAACGATCCGGCTGTACTACTTGTTTCGCTTCAACAGTGTGACTTTTATCTGCGTCGAGTTTTTCGAATTTAGTATTCTTGTAGTATTACAAGTGTTTGATAATTTCAAGTTAAGACGGTAAGCTGATTTATCAATAAATCAGACTACTGGTATTAACGGACTGATAGCTCAAGAAGATTAATTTCATTTACCGAATAATCAATGAGGCTGCATGGGATAGAAAGAAAATTGCTCTAAAGGAATCTTGTTCTACATAGAGAGTGAATTTGATTTCAGCGCTCGAATCGATGGTCAGCTAATTTGAGACAGAGAAGAACCTTCGATTAAAACATGTCATGAGAGAGTTACGAAAAATGTACTAACAAAGAATTCCCCAAGAAGAGCCTTTTCTTTAGTCACTGCTTATGGATTAACAACCTTCAAACTCAGGCAAACTTCGATACAGTGATAGGATTTGATAGGAAATAATTCCAAAATCATAATTTCATATTTTAGTTTTACAGTTGCATACTAGAAGGAAGAAGAACAGAAATCTTAATACTCCTCAGATGAGAAGTAGATGATACCTTAAGATTGTAAATAAAACAACGAAAACTCTACGCATGTACTAGAACCTGTAAAATACATATTATAGGAAGAAGCCTTGAAACAAATCATTATTATCAAAGAGATCCGCCATCTGACTGCTGTTTAAGAAGAACTTCACTCACAATATAAACTGCACGCTGAATATTTAGACACTATAGACATAAAATATAAATAGTCCTATAGGTGCAACCGTCACCTCTCTTTTTACACATTAAATTGTTGTAAACGTTATTTCGTATTCATCACCCACAGACTACAACTCAAGTTTTATTTTGTAATAACAATTTCTCGATTTGCATATTTAAAAAAAAAACAAAAAAACTCGATATCTACAATGACGCTCGAGCGAATACACTAATATCGTTAATGCTTTCGTTGCAATCGGGCACTGTTAAACGTTTCTGACAAATGAAATGATATAGCGCATGGCACGACTGATCGAACCATTTGAATTTATGTATACCACCATGCAACATCAGACAATTACGATTATTACTATTGGGGTGGCCACCTATCCAATTTGTATATAAAATTGGCCCTCCTGTTTCCAGCCAATACCATTCTGTTTCTGTATGCCCAGCATTAGTTCCGCTTGTCCAAAAATGTACGTCCGGTGATGGTGGATTAAATTGTTCAATGATTTTCATAATAACGTCATTTTCTTCGGGTGAATTGATATAAAGTAATTCCATTCCATAATATGCGCAATATCGTTGAGATTGGTGCCAATTTTTAATCTAAGTATATATGAATAATACACAACGGTATGAATAATAATTGGTGTAAAGTAAATATTTCACACTTACCATGGGATAGCTTATAAAATAATTCGTCCCATTCACAGAATAATTTTCGGTGCTGCGGGCGAATGGAATCGCTACAAGTAATGCAACAAATACCACTGTTGACACACTAAACAACATCTTACTCGTATACTGGTCGAAAAATCTTATTTGTCGTTTTATTTATAGTACGCCAAATTTTAATCAAAATATGAAGCTTTTGTTCGAGTCAGATAACACTGGTGTACAATGTTTGTTATATAAATTTTGGCAAATTCCGGTATATGTGACAAATAAAGTCTTATCTCAATTTGCAACAAACAATTTATCGTTTTGTAAATCGCTATACAGATATCTTATTTCGTGGTTTAGGCATTGCATATTGCGAGTAACAATAATAAAAAAAAATTTTGGTTCACAGTGAGCCGGGTAGACGTAGAACTACAAGGTACAATGGTAGAAATGATTTGTTTGTTTGTTTGTTTTTAACTCATAGAGCTATGTTACTAAAATTGCCGCAAGCCTGAAGGCCGGTCCATTATCATTCGGATACAGTTCTCTGGAAGATGGCTTTTGGTTGGGTTAACAAATCAAGTTGAAAACGGCTATACAAATTTTGTTACTACGATCTTTACTTTAGTACAACAACTCAAATTATTTTCCACGTTCCAATTCAAACCATTAAAATAAAATAAAATTGAAACTATACAATTTCCAATCGTTCAATAAGAATTGGAGCCTTATATACATTTTATATTTTTATTACAATTCACTTTGACACCGCTGACTCTTTAAAGTATTCGGTATTGTTAAAATATCCTGACAAATAAAATGATGATTAGAACCACATAACTGATCGTACCATTTGAATTTGTGTGAACCACCATGCAACAAAATACAATTGTGTGTTGAAGTACTGGGGGCGCCTTCTATCCAATTCGTATATAAAATTGGAGCACCTGTTTCCATCCAATACCATTCTTTATCTGTGTGGCCAGCATTAGTTCCGCTTGTCCAAAAATGTCCGTTCGGTGAAGTTGAACTAACTTGTTCAACGATTTTCATAATAATGTCATTTTCTTCGGGCGTATTGATTGATACCAAATGCATTCCTTGAAATGTACAGTATCGTTGAGCCTGATGCCAATTTTTAATCTGTGACATGCAATTAAAATGGAGCTTATTTTATGAATAAATATTTAGTGTACAAACATACCATAGGAGAGCTTATAAAATAGCTTGTCCCATTCTCATAATAGTAATGGGTTCCGTGGACGATTGGAAACGTTGCAAGTAGTAATGCGACAAATGCCACTGTTGTTGACTTTACACCAAACATCTTACTCGTACACTGATAGAAACATTTTATTTGGGATCTTATTTATAGCATGCAACTTTCGCGAAATGTGACACCTAAAGTCTTATCATAGGTTGCGGCAAATAATTTATCAGCGACATTAAAAAAAACATTTTTTAACATTTCCCAAACCGCTAAATTTCGCGGTTTCTAAATATCCACAGCAATAAAATTATGAAACTTACCTCAACATTACCTCCTCCCTATTTTAATTCACCATGAAATGGTTAAAAGTAACAAGTTAAACTGACTATTCGTCATAACATTTTAATTTGTTTGCGTGGATCAAGTCAATTTATATATCGTGAAACGAGACTACCTCACACAAAGCACAGCTAATTGGCATGATTCATTTGTAGTCTAACCACAAAGCTTCCAAGCTCATATTATCTATATCATTGTTTAAATTTTTTGTATATAAAGTCAAAATATTGAGAAGGTTGCATTATACATACCAGTTTTGAGCTCTTCACGTTGAAAATGAAGTATTTTATCGTACTACTGATTTGTTTAATTGCTGATCAAGCAATTGGTGGTGAATATTATAAAGTTAATGGGACGAACTATTACATAAGTCATGCGTTAAAGGCAAATTATCATCAAGCGTACCGATTCTGTAGCTGGACAAAGAATTCGAATATGGTCTTTTTCGACCGTAAATTCGGTCAAATGTTCTTTAGCCACATTACATATCCTTGAATTGGTCTGAATATATTGAAATATTGAACTTTTTCAACACTGGAAAATTTAGACGTACAACGACTGCGACTTCCTTTAGTCTGGCCCCAGTCTAGCAGTTATCGGTGTGGAATCATGTTGGCAATCGGGTATTTTATCCTCAACCACGGTATGCGCACTTTAGTAGCCTTTGCTCTCATATTCTGTTGTTATTTCCCTCTCCAAAGCATTTCACACCTAGACCTTGTCTTCTGAGGTTGGTTCACACTCCACATATTACAAACTTGATTTGAGGAAAAGGTGGTAACCACAGCAGAGTATCTTGCGTGCTAACTTTAAAATAATCTCGGTACAAGAGTTTTATTCTTTACCATAGAAAACGGTCTTCAAATGAAACATATTAGGGTAAGATAGTTGGCAGCCGACAGAGGGCACCAGAAACACTAAAAGATGATAAAATTGTATCCGTCTTACGCCATTTCGGCAAACATAATGTCAAATGATAATGTCAAATCTATTATCGGTATGTAGATACCTAATAAGGTTGCAAGCCAATTTTTATCTACCTTACATCTTTTTTGGTCTGACTGTAAAAATGCAGCCATCTGTGACGTCTCCCACCTACCGCTAAAAACATCTGGCATTAAAAGTTTCATCAAAATATCTTCCTAATCTCAAAAAATTAGCTTTATGCAAAATCGCATACCATATTTGACGTGATTCAGTTTAACATATCTGCCTAAATGACTGCCTGCAAGCTAATTCGAAACTCATGATTTGGATAGATGCCTCGATTATCGCAGTGGGGGCTCTTTTACAAGAATTTAACCATGGTATTTGAGAGCCTTTAGCCTTCTTCTCAAAGAAGTTATGGCCAGCTGAAACAAAATATTCAGCATTCGACCGCGAATTGCTAGAAACCCCTAACAGACTGCTATACATTCGGAAACAGAATGTAGTTCGAGCGACCTAGAATAGTTTACATGACAAAATTTAACTCTTTAGCTGCAGAGACAAGACACCGATATAACACACTAATTACACAAAATCAAAAATCCAAATTTAAGCTTTAAATAATTCTGGTTCAATTCCTATAATGCTGGTTTTAAAAAATTAATTGGATGTGAAACATCTACATAGGAATCAGAACAAATCCGTTAACCGATTTTTGATTTCCAACATTCTCTATCGCATTCAGTTGTAAGAGCCTCTTGAAAAATGACAGTTTCTAAATATTTCTGGCCGAACATGAGTGCTAAATCGATAAAGCAAAAATTGGGATTTGCGTGTGAACAGATGATTGCAAACCTGAAAGATATACATTATTATTAGTGCCAGAAACATCAAATGAACTGCCAAAAAAATTTGCAAAGGCGTTACATTTATTTTTTGAGAGACCCTAGCCGTCCTCTCCATTGTACAATATGTCATTACATGCGGATATCGTTAAACTTCCCTTTTAGTGTGTACATGTAAGAATACGAAAAACTGCTTAGGATTAGTAAGAATTTCGTTCTGAATCCGTAGAAGGTTCATTTTATAAAGAAAATCATTCAAATATTTCAACTCCCTACACAAACCAATTTATTTACATTTAGCAATATTGTGTAGAGAATGTTTATAAAAATTAAATGTTTTCGATTCTTTAAATTAAACAAACAAATAGTTTAATATCAGTTTCCAAACTTAAATTTACTAGAATGGCCAGTTCAATCCAATCTGATCCAAAATCATTCAAAACAGTGTTGAACTGGTGCATCCCAAAATTTCTAAAATTGTCCAACACAGTTAGATATGCCTTCTAAAATCGATCCAAAGAATTTTTCGTTCGTCCAGCTCCAGGCAACTTTCAGCAATTTCAAATCACCTGCAAATAAAACATGATCATGGCGATTTATTAATGGTAATAGCATATTTTTAATAAAATGAATGAATTGATCTTAATAAACCTTAGCTGTGCTTCCGCAAATGGTACAAAAAACCAACTAAATAAAGTTTAAATAATTCACATTTAATTCGAACAATAAGCGACTCGCCCCCTTCACAAATTAAGTTAACCTTTTCATAGCGATATCAACACGACCTCATTTTATTTTGAAGCTATTGGGCTCCACATCAGCTATTGGGCTCCAGTAATATTATAATCATTTAGGGCATCCAATCCCGGAATTCCAAATTCCGGTATTCCGGAACACCGGCCCATATTTTGGTTTCGATTATTCCGGAATTGAAAACATTAATTCCGGAATGGATGACTTTCTATTTTTCACACTAACATAATTTTATGTATAATTAAAGTATGTCATGAGCCCACTTACATCCACTTAAGAGTTATACAAGAGTAGCTCAGAGACGACCTAAAATAATAAATATAATAAGTCTCAGCTATTTATTCAAAGGATTTCCGCTATACTGGTTGGTGTCGCAACTTGAAACTATACAGTTTATCCCAAACTACTATTATAAATAAAGCATTTCCGCAAACCTGCCACTAATTGTAAGATTATAGAAGTTTGGATATGGAGGCTTTCCTGTTTTGAATTACAATTAATGTCACCAGTCACCAAAATCGAAAAGATAAGACGTTAGTTAATGAAATCTATAAAATTTATAGAATTTACAGAATTTATAGAATTTAAGAATCTTATTGGATTTTATACATTTTACTGAATTTATAGGATTGATAGAATCTATAGCGTTTAAAGACATTTTATAAATCCTATAAATTTTTTTAATTCTATAAATTGTGTAAGCCATTTAATTCTAAAAATGGTATATACATATCATAATCGTAACTGCGATTTAGTATCGTTCAAACATGAATGTTTGAGCATTAATTATAAAAATACATATCTAATATTTTAAACGAACTAAAAGAAATTTGTTGTTTTTGGTAAAATTTTGATATTTAATTTTTTATCAGAGATTATTTAAAAAAATTAATTCTAGACTTGATTCCGGAATCGAGAACATTCAAATTTCGGAATTACTTTTTGACCAAAAATTGTATCCCCTATAATCATTACATAAAAGAGATAAGTAGTTAGGATGAGCCTTATATATAAATGAACAGGCGCCTTGCTTCCGAACTCTTACACTAAATATGAGTAAACGGGTAGAATTTTATACGTTTCTTAGTCATTCGTCCCGTTCGGCTGTTAGATATTATGGAAAATTAAAATCGAAAATTTAAATGGACAGATCGGATTTCAACTAATTCATTTGATAATGACGCATCGACCGAATTAACGAATGCAGTTGCAACTCCACTTTCCCACATAGACAGCAATCTTGACTTTTTCAAAATTTTGGGAACTGCGGAGAATGTTTCTACAACTACGACTATACTGGACATCATCGACATAAAAGGAACCAAATTATAGTTTCTCGTAAGTAATGACTTAAATAATTGAATCACTTCGGTCTAAAAAGACCAACCTATTGAAATCCTGTCAAAAATGAGCAAACATTTGGTTGGTCTAAAACCACTTTTATCAACGTTTTGAAAGTTCCTGAGTCTGAAAAACCAAAAACAAAAAAAATGTCCGTCCATCTGTCTGAACGTGTGGATGTCTGGATGTCTGTACCCATGGTATCTCGAGAACGGCTGGTCAGATTTCGATTTTTTTCTCGCCATTCTGTTTCTATGGTCAAGCCGGAGATTTGAAATGATTTTGAAGCATGTACGTCAAGAGGGTGGGGTACCTGCCATACGAATTGACCCAAAACAACTGGTTATATAAATATTTACGATTTTTGATATTTGCTGGTTTGATTATTGAATTGGGCATTGAATTTGGAGTTGATTTGAAGGTTGAGTTAGGGGCCAATTTGCGGGTTGTGTTGAAGTTAAGTTAGAGTTGAGTTGGGGTTGGATTAGGATGTAGTGAGCAGTTAAACTGAAGATTTGTAATTATATTGGGATTCTATATTCCGATTTTGATGAAATTCAGCATTTCAATGGAGACGGGATTCTCAAATATTTTTGGATGAAATTATGGAATATGTCCAAGTAGGATGGAACTTGCCTAAATTTCAACCGAATATGATGAAATTCGACATGTGCTTTGGAAATGGGGTACTAACACGTTTTTTAGATGAAGTCAAAATCAATTGATGATGGCGGTAACAGAGTTTTTATAAAATTGTGTGCTCAAAAATATTTTTTTTCTTCAAAATTTATGTTAAATTAATAGTTTTAAATTGTATTGATCTAAAGTTAAGTGATTAAACTATCCTACAATAAATAATTTAATACGAAATAGTGAGCAATACCATAATTATTAAAGTGAAAATAAAACGAATCGACAATAAAACATTTGTTACACAGTGAAAAGGTATGAATGACAAAAATCAAAATGTCCATTATCCGAATGAGTTATAACCTTATAACTGAATCTATGCATACAAAAATATTTTTTTAAAATTATTTATCAAAATTTTTACATGAAACAAACAGTTTTATAAGCCCTTTTAGTTAAATTATACTAAAAACATAGTTTGTTAACGGCAAAACAACGGCCATTAACAGCATTAACATGCCATACGTCACGCAGGAAAATAGAATGAATGATAATAAAGCAATAAGTTGTTCTAGCTGTAATCGTGAAATTACGGAGGCACAAGGGTACTTCTGGTGTGATGGATGCAAATTATCGTTTTATCTAAAATATAAAAATATCCTAAGTCAAAATATTTCCAGATTAGCTCAATGTGCGAATTGGTATTGCTCTAATGAATGTACGCAGAAAATGTCACCAAATGTCGGCGAGGGTACTTGTATTGATGTGTCCGCGAAACTTATTAATCCCGGCATGAACAATAATAATGGTGCTAATGATAATACATCTCAACAAAGTGGAACCCATATAGCCAAGTGTGGCAAAGAGCAGCCGTACTGAACAGTAACAATGTTGAGTGAAAACTGGATCAATTTCTATCTGATAAATTCGAAGATCTAAGAGCTGAAAACAATAGAATTATCCAAGAAAATAGTATTTAAAGGAAATTGAATTGCCAAACACAAAACACACTGAACATACTGAACAAAACAATATTGTGTGTTAATTGGAAACTAACTTAAACGTGAATAATCAGCGTGAGTTAAGCAAAAATATTCTGATAACGGGAATACCAAATAAGAAAACTGAACCTAACGTTCTACTTGATAAAGCTATGCAAACTCTTAAAGTCAACTATACGGATGCTGACGTTAATTCTGCTGTTTACGTGGAAGCTTTGGTGACTAACAGACAAACCTTCGGTAATACATTTATGGAAAAATCTGAGTATGTTCCAACCAAAAAAAAAAATCCACTTTCTACAAATTGCATTCAGGTCAAGTGGAACTAAATCAGCTGTGCTTCAAAAATATAAAGAAAAAAAGAAGAAGTTGCTTGGACCAGAAATCGACCTTGCTACAGCTCCTGACAAGAGAATCTATATAAGGGAACAGTTAACACCTTACAAAACTGAGAATGTTGTTACAAGAATGTCTTCTTAGTGAACACGAGAAGTATGAGGAATAAAATGCTAGAAACTGAACTAATGTTGAACTCTCTGCGGATACAAACTCATGTATTGGTTGTTACGGAGACTTGTCTTCAAGAAAGTGAAGAAAAATTTCACAATTTTCCTAACTATAATTCATATCAGTTGTCAAGGAAAAAAAGCCCAGGGGGGGGGTGTCCATATTTGTGGACGTAAACATTTCGGTCACCGATCATATCGGTTAAGGAATAGCCAAGTTCCATCCTAATTGACCATATTCCAAAATTTTATCCAAATATCATTTTAGCATCCCATTTCTTTGGAATGGGGACGAAGGGTCGAAGGGCCGATTTTTTTCGTTTACTATTTTTTTTTTGTTTTTAGAAATATAAGGCCGATTATTTTTTTGACTATTTTATATTCGTTACAGTGAAGGAAAATTCTATTTAGACGAATAAAATAATTTCATTGTGATTTAGTGATGTAAATTAGTGAATAGTAAAAATTTGGCCCTTCGACCCATTTGGGCCCTTTGATATCATTCCATTTCTATCGCACATGTCAAATTCCACTAAACACCACCCGAAGATTTCCACCAACACCATATTCCAGAATTTGATCTAAAAATAACTTTAGAATCCCACTTCCAGTGTACCTATCGAATTTAATCGTAATCGGTTGAGAAATTGGCAAGTTCCATCGTACTTGGCATATTCCAGAACTTCATCCAAAAATAATTTTAGAATCCCATTTCCAACGCACATGTTAAATTTTAACATAATTGGTTGAGAAATAGGCAAGTTCAGTCCTATTTGCCCATACTCCAAAACTTCATCGATTCATCGATCGAAGATTGGCGTGAGAGGTTCAATTAGGGATTGATTTGGGAGTTCAATTAATTTTGAAGACCGAAGTTCTAATCACCTTATGAGGTTTCAGCCCTTTATATTTGATAATTTGGTTCCTTTTTACATGTTATAATATTTAATTTGACGTGAACCTTTATTTTCGGTTTGTTTCAATCTCCTTGAGGTTCTTTATAACAAATTTTTCACACGTCCTATAGAGAGCTGAAATTTTGGGTGGAGATAACCGCTAGTCAAATTCATCAACATCGCGAGATTTTTTTGCCAAAGAAAAAAGTTTAGGTTAAATTACTCGTTTCAGGAAGAGTACAAGATATTCACAATGAATACTTTAAATTTGGATCACGAACTTTAAACTTAAAAGCTTGGAAATCATGGAACCTGGTCAAAATATGTTCTGGTTGTCGCCTCACGATGCCACGAGAGCAACCATATGTAGGAGAAGTGCGCTACAAGAACAAAATATACGAAAAACTGTTTCGGCTTTTTATAGACATTACATTAATAAATTGTAATGATATACTTGTACCCTTTCTGTTTTGAAATGTTTAATTTTTCACTAGTCGGAACTCGTTTGGCTTATGGAAAACGTGTTGGGGTGGCATTTATTTAAGTAATCTAAAGCCTTTATTTATAACCCAGAAATTTATTCTTAGACTTCAACCAAAGATTTGTTGAAAAATTCAGCAATACTTCGTGTGAGAAATTTGTATATTTATAAGGTGTTGAAATAGTTTTTACTTGCAAGAATAGAGATTTGGTTCCTTGAGTTAGAAGATTGTGAGTTCTTATTTAAAGTTTTGAAATAAATTTTAAATGTTTCGTATACTATAACCCGTTCGGGTTATAGTATAGGGAAACTCGGAGAAAAGCGATAACTGCAGAGGAAAAATTAGCAAATCACCCTTAGATTCTTAGCCACTGGAGAAAGCTATATGGAGCTGGATTATAACTCGAAAGTATGACCAGCTTTACTGTCCACATCAATCATAGAAGTGTGTGAGGCCATACCATATACAAACATTTGGAACAATGAATCCTTTACATTTTTAAAGTTAAATTAAACATTAAATTATTTTTTTATTATAGTTAAATTTATTTGTCATATTAATAATTTTAAGAAATCGATAATTTTGAACTTGATGTTTGTGGATGATCAGCTTCTTTTATGATGTTCCGTTATTTTATTTTGCTTTTTAATACTAAATTTTGGTATTATAGGGAGATAGGTATTTGAGGATGGGATGAATGTTGAAGTTTGAGGCGGCTGTTCAAAAATACTTGTCTGTTGATTAGTGTGGAGTTCAGAAACTGGTGGATTATTTATTTTAAAGTAGGAATGGGTTGAAGTACAAGTATTAAATATTGGAATTATTCGGAAATAACTATCTGAAGGTGGAATGAATGACGAAATTTGAGGCGGCTCTTCATAAATGGTTGGCTGTTGATTTGCTTCGAATTTTCGATCGGGTGGTGAACTTATTATTAGGAAGGATGTTTCAGGTGGCTCTTTGGGAATGGTTTGTTTTGGCTTATTTATTTTAAAGTGGGATATTATAGATGTAGACGTTTGGGAGTTGTCTTAGGAATCTTCTTCAGGAGTTGAATGTTAGAAATGGTTTTATTTAATAGGAAATGGTAAAGGAGAATTTAAGGATGATTCTGTGGAACCTGAACTTTTACGGCTTCGGTATTTATGTATATGTCTTCTGTAGCAAAACCTGGCGATATCTGTGTAAAGTGTTCGCTTTGCTGGAAACTGGCTTGCTCTTCTAATATTTTAGAACTCACCAATTCTAGTATTTTAGATTTTAATTCTTGAAAGGTGCTTTCTAATTTTATTCGTTTAAGCTCGCTACAGAGATAGCGAAAAAATTCTTCTTCTTTCGCTAGTGGTTGTTTTCGTCGTTGTTGTGTTATATGTTTTATATTGTTGAATCATTTCCATGGCCTCGATTCTTAGATCGACTTGAAATTTGAACTTCCTTTTCTGAAAATATAAATAAAATGAATTAATATTTAACATCCATTAAATAAGTTAAATTATACAAACATTTGTTTATCAGTTTCCAACAACCAATTTGGAGTGGCTAAAAATAGATGACGATTTAAACGGAAAATGGCAATTTCCACATTGCGTTGGTGCTCTAGATGGAAAGCACATTGCATTTCGATCATCAAAAAAACAAGCACCACTCTTATATAATTACAAAGGGTTCTATAGTATTGTACTTTTCTGCAAAGATCAGTATTTATGTACGTCCTGAAGCAGCCAGAGAAATATTTACCGCCAAATTCGTTCGTTTATGGAGATTCAAGGTTAGTACAATATCTGTTTATTGCATAATGCCTTCCCGTTATCACAAAACATGGTGACACCTTATCCATTTACAACGGTATATGAAAGCAAGAAAACATTTAACCGCATGTAGAGCTCAACAGACAATTGAGCGTGCTTTCGGAATACTCAGTAATAGGTTTCAAATTTTTCAGAAATTTATCAATCTCCATCAGGATAAGGTTAAATTAAATGTGAAATTTTGTTGTGTGCTGTACAATTTTTTAATAACTAAGAGTCGATAGTATGGTGAAGAAAATGTTTGTGAACAAAATCAAAATTCTACCTCTCAGGAGGTGGCAGCTTGGCGTTCAAACCCAAGGAATTCAAGAACTGGCGAAATTATCAGAACAAATTTGGCAGAATATTTTAATAAAGAGGGATCAATTTAATGGATTGCAAAAACAATGTAAGTAAAATTATTGAAATATAAAATGTTTTTTTATAAAACTTACTTTTGGTGTTGGACTTTCACAACAGTTTTCGGCGGTTTCGATTTCATCTACTTCAAGCTGAAAATAATAAAACGCCTCATTAAAACAAAAATTTTATAAACACTTATGGAAGGTAATCTTACATATTCTATATTTGATATGCTCGGTTGTGAATCATTTCAATGCAGCAAAAATGTGAGTTCATTAAAACACCATAATTTTGGTACAGACAAGTAGAACATTAGAGAACGTAAACCAAACTGAACCCTTAATGGTCATATTTCAAATGAATAGCGAATACAAAAAAAAAACAAAATTCCTACTCAAACAACTTTTTTATAGCTTTTCAGTGTATTTGTATGTAACTGTGTACCAAATTGTTCCGCAATAAAAATTTTTGAGGAAAAAGCGCAACATAAATATCCCCACTACAAAATTAGTTTATTGGTAAAAAGGTAAAAAACGAGGAAATCACATCATGTAGTAAATATACGTCTGAATAGGCCCAATGACTATGGCATACTCATTATTTTCGATTTGGCAAATCAGCAAAATAAAGCGGTCAATCACTCATAATATATCTACCAGCAAAGTAAAAATATTATACCCCCTCCCTCTTTCTTTACCCCAGAGTAATACCAATGTATCGGCTCTCAAAAAAAAGAAACCTCTGAGTTGTGTTGGTAATTCGGTTTCGTACTGAAAAGTAAGGGTTATACACACACAAACACAAATGAGATTTCTGCTTGGGTTTTTTGATTTTGATTTAGAGAATATAATTCACTAAGTCGATACACTCTGGTTTTATACTTAATGTATAAAGCGACGTTACTTTGCAGTACGAAACCGAATTATCGACACAATGATCTCAAAGAGCTTTCTCATTTTTGATAGTCGATACACTGGTATGATTCTGGGGTAAAGAAAGAGGGAGGGGGAATAATATTTCTACTTTGCTTTATTTTGCTGATTTGCCAAATCGAAAATATTGTGAGTTGTAGTTGCAAATTTGGTAGGTTTTTTTGTGATAGTACTTCTCCCACATAAAGCGGCAAATGGTGAACTCTGGTCAGAATCCGTGCTAGAGTTATTATTAAATGAGAGGGAAATAAAAACGTCGCGTACTCTAAATAAAGGGATATCGTTGGAAAGCAATGTCAGACAATTAACAAAGTATCAAGTAGATCTACTGTATAATCAAATTCAAATCTATCATTAGGAATTCGAGGTAGCTTCAAATTTTAATCGTTTCACTCATTGTTATTTACCAATTTATTTACAGAAAATTTTAATACGAATTTTCAGGCCGATAAATTAAGCCTGAGGAGGATAGACACCATTTCGATAACTTTTTTGAGTCAAAATACAACAATACCTAACTCTACTATATGCAATATAGTTTGCAAACGAAAGTAAAACATTCAATATTACTAATTAATTAACAAATATGTAAATTAATATTAATTTTTGTTATTCTCACGATTGTATTTTTTGTTATTTTTTAATTTGTTTGTTAGATCTCAAACGGAATAAAAAAATACTTTTTACACTTACTGCCGTAGGCACTTGGCAAAACCCACTTAATAACATACACACATTTTTAATTTTTTTTTTAAAAACACTTGTGAAATATTTTGCAAAATTACAAAATGTTTAAAAAATCACACGATCGACTAAAGAGTTTAGTAGATACTCCTGATGATGGCCTAACAAGCCGAAATCGATTGAGTGATTTTTTAAACCTTTTGTAATTTTGCGAAATATTTAATAAGTGTTTAAAAAACAAAAATTCAAAATGTGTGTAGGAATAAAAAAACTTTAGCCGATGCTACTGTTTAGCTCTCTTTCTTAAGGTTTATGTGAATGGCTGGAACACCATTTGATATTATTGCATCGCGCAAACAAACCTCTTCCATTCAAAAAACTTAACTTAATTTTCACTTTCTTTAAACCAAAAAAAAAACTTAAAAAATTTCCTTCATATATTTTCTTCACAGTTCATGGTTGTTCCCTTTCCGTTTTACATAAAATTAATGATCAAAAACAAAACATTAAAATTATGTACATATAAATAAGAGCGCGCAGCCGAGAGTCACCTCATTAAGTTAAGACGACGAATTTTTCTTTTTCTTGTTTGTTTCTAATTTCCACCTTCTGTTCAACACAAAACAAACAAACAAACAAAAAATAGAAAAGAGGAAATCATATCACATTTTAATGTGCGCGCGGATAAGATTAGGGTTCCAGTCGCACCGCATCTTTACCTTTTTGGAATATTTATCAAAGATGATTTGTTACAAATCATTATCATGTCGTTGTTGTTTTTAATTTTGTGTGGTGTCATGATACATTTTTTTGGTTGTTGCTTTTTGACAAAATCCAACCAACAGCTGAAAATTTTCATTTATTGTACTCGCATTTATATAAAGAAAATTATGAAAATATTCGTGCATATGTATTTGTGCGACGATACGCACGAAGAAAGGTTGTTGTGATTGACAAGGACAACGATTTAGTCACAATTTTATGATTTAATGTCATGTGTGCTTAAGCGCGATATCAAACTAATAAGATTTTTTATAAAAATAGAAATATGTGGTGATTATTGATCACTTGCGTATAAGATACATACCGCCAAATGTAAAAATATGGTTTCTTTAATATTCCTAAAGATATTAAGCCTTCCTTGGATGGTTGGTTAGAAAAGAAATCCTGGGCCATTCATTTCAAATTTCACAATGAAACTTTCATTACATTTTACTACCACCTCTACTCAAATTCGGAACATTGTGTATACAAATAAATTCAGATTAGCATATTAATCTCTCTTCCATACACATTACACTCTTATCACAATTTTACACAGTTCTCGACCTTCAAATTTTTTTATGGTTAAAACTAGTTTTGAATGAAAAAGAACAACAAAACAAACCTGCTATTTCTACAACATGAATTTATTATTATTTCTACTATAACATTATGATCGGCAATATTGATGTCGTGACATTTCTGGCAGCTCTAAATTACTTTGGCACAGAACATATTGTGCCGAATCGCAATCATGATCATAAAATTGAAATCGAATTGATGAGTCACCATTTATCAAAATACACAACTTTGTTGTTACCGCTGTCCGAGGGCATCCACTTAACCAGTGTGTAAACGTTAATGGAAATCCTGATGCGGCCCAATAGTATTCTCGATTTGTGACACCTAAATCAGTACCGCTTGTCCAGAAGTGTACACCTTTTGCTGTAATTTGATGTTTCTCTAGAATCTCTAGAATCGCATCATATTGTGATTCGGTGTGTATAGTGGCTGCATACATGCCATGCAGCGTACAATAACGTTGAGCTTGGTACCAATTTTTTTGCTGCTTATATACGAAAAATATTTCACAAAAAATGTTTGATGTTATAAGGAAATGCATAGAATGCAGAAAGATAATTTTTAACTTACCAAAGTAGGGTAACTTATGTAATAAGATGTTCCGTTGACATTATACATTTTTCCAGCCTCATTTGGTGCGAATATAATGAGAAGAACACTGAATAGTAGAAACCACATCATGTTTAACTGTACGTAATTAACTAATTACTGTATCACTTAATAAACGGTTTTACATACATGTTTGGTCGCCGGATGTGAATGTTTACTTTGATAATAGGCTTTGTTTAACTAGATTGGTCCACCACTACACTTGCATGGTAGCATACAAATTGAATAGAACATTATAGCCATAATTAGACTTCACCGATAAAAACAAATGCGATGAGGAGTATATGTACATTCAAAACTCGTTTGGATATTTTATTGCTCCGGAAATAATATAGCAGAACTACACTAACTGTCGGTCAAACCAACAATTTTTCAAGTTATGCTCGAAAGTTCCAAAAATAGTAATAGAAAATTGTAGCTAAGTGGCTAAAACTCACCTTTACCACGCATCTCTAACAATATTTTTCAAATCGTTTCAAGCACCGTTAGGTTTTGAATAAACTTAACCTTCCTCATTCGCAACAAACATGAAAAACTTTTTACTAAATTAAATTCACTTTTTAATCTTGACACGATTCATATTTCCGCGTTGGTGGTAATTCCAGATTACTTTGGCAAATAAAATATTGCAACGATTCACAATCATAATCGTGCCATTGATATTTAACACTTGAAGCACCATTTAGTAGGACGCATAACTTTGTAGAATGAGTTGTCACCGGATGTCCGCCCATCCAATTTGTAAATGTAAAAGGAAATCCAGATGTAGTCCAGTAATATTCACGATATGCATGTCCCAAATCGGTGCCACTGGTCCAGAAATGTACATGTTTTTGGGGAATTTGATGTCTCTCTATAACGTCCAGTGTAGCGTTATACTGATGCTCTGTATGTATTGTAGCCAAATACATACCGTGTAGCGTACAGTAACGTTGTGCTTGGTACCAATTTCTAAGCTGCAGTGAGATAAAAAAAATTTATTAGTGGTTACATAAAGACGTTGAGAATTTTTTTTTTTGTGAATCAACTCACCATCGACGGATAACTGACGTAGAATGAGGTTCCATTTACATTGTAAAAATTTCCTGATTCACTGGAACTTACAAAAACAAGAATAGTGAGCAGCAATAAAATTAAGTGCATGTTTAATATGGTTCAACTTCAAACTATATAATTGAAAATTAACTAAAATTCCATTTTTATATCATTATGTGAAACCGCGGCGGGTATCGTATTTCGTGGTTTAGAAATTTTAGAATTGGCCACAATAACAAAAAACATCAAAAATACAAATTTAAACCATGATAAATTTTGGTGTCTCGCTAACTTTTTTAAGCAAAAATTCGTCGAAATATGTGGATTATGGTAATCGTCACACGATAGTTGTGATTTTCTCGTTTACTTATCGAATGGAAAGTGTAACCCTGTAAGTGTTTATGTCGGATGTACTGGCCTTGCATAAAAAAAATCATTTTGCTATTGATTTAACTGGGATCCGTCGCTGAATATTACGCACCCAACTCCGTGTTTCCTACGCAACCTGCCTTTGATTGCTATGTAGCTTACCTCTGACCACCCTTGACAACCACTGATAACCCCTAACAACAAAACAATGGAATTACACTAAGTACTCAGATATCCAAAGTCACTGCTTCCTCCCTCTACAAACCACTTAACCTGATTTCACTTAAATTAAATGAATATCCAAACAACCTCTAGCATCCACATTCACATTCATGCACACACACCCAAATGCAACTCGGACTACATACACATGTAACCACTATGTTCGGTTACAAAAGTTTGAGTAGCTATGGAAAACAAACTACGATACTCACGATTTACATTAGTTACGTACACGTTTGAATCGAGAGTAGAAATGTTTTTTGTTTTAAATGCAATCAACCCTATACTCTTTAATTCGAATAGGTCCGAAAGGCCGAATACCGAAAAGCCGAATGGCCGAATGCCGAAAGGCCGTTTGTGTCGAAATTGATTTTAATTTTTCATCTTTTTATGAATGAAAATTTTCAAAATTTTTATTTTTATGGAAACCAAAATTTATCAAAATTTTTGTATAAAAATGTTTAATATGTAGTAAATCGCCTTAAACATTAAAATCTTCTTACGTTTTTTTTGGGCACCACTACATTTGCCTAAAAAAAATCCAGAAATTTTAAAATCCAGAATAGTTGAAAAGTAAAAATCCAGAGAAATAAAATCCCCAAAAACAATCTAGATATTGCCGGAAATGCAATCCAGAAAAAAATCCAGAAAGAATACAAAGTAAACTGCCCCATTGAAAAGGAAGACCCATTAAATTTTTGTTAACTATACAAAATGAAAATAAAAAGAAGCTTCATAGATAGGTTCTGGATGTACAATTCCGAAGTCTAGTCAATGCCATATGTGTACTTTTTAAACACCCTAGTTAAACATACAAGTCTTAATCCTTAGTATCGGAACTGTATCATTGATCTACCTTGCATTTAACAGTAACCTGACGAACTACACTAATTCGATGTCTACTAAATGCAATTAATTTTTTCGTTGTCGACGCTTCTATCATTAATTTTACCTTGTTTGTTAACTCTACTTCCTTATTTTCAATTTCAATTCTTTTTCATTTTTATTGCACGTAATCATCAAATGACCAAATTTACCGCCAATTCTGCACCCTTTGCCATATATGCCAAAAAACTCTTTTTCTCGTACTTGTCTAACTAAAATGTGTTTAAGTTATCTATATGCTCGACTTATTCTTTTGATCGTTTGTTGATTCTTTCGTGACTTATACTGCTAGCCGATTCACTTGACCTGCATACATCGATCACTTTCTTAAGCGTCAAGCCGCCATCGACCAACAGATGTTCTCGGATGTCATGTAACAACTTGTTAGTTAAATTCTCAAAACCACATCTCATTACCTGCGTTTTTATCCTGGTGAAAAACTCGTCGAAATTCTCATTGTCCAACTCTGACATCTTGTTGAACGTGTAACGTTCGTACCTATGTGACGTTCTTTTTTGGTGTAAAATATTCTTTCAATCTTTTAACTATAATCTCGTGTTTAATTTCACCTTCTTTCAATTGAAATGTTTCGAAGATCTTCCCTGCCCTATACCCATACACGTCATTAGTGTGGTTGCTTGAATTCCTTCATCGCATGTGCTTAGTTTCGTCGCCTTGCTATAAAACTAGAACGTTTTAATGTGGTGGGACTAGAAAGAGTCATTTACTACGAGCTTCTGGAACCTGGTCAAACTGTTACAGCTGAACGTTACCAGACTCAATTGATCAAATTAAGTGATGCTCTCGAACAATAAAGACCATTTACGTGCTGCATGACAACGCTCATCCACACACAGCAAAATCAACCCTCAGGAACTCATCTTCTCCTTAGGCTGGGATGTTGTACAGCATGTAGCGTATTCTCCAGACTTGGCTCCCTTGGATAACCACTTATTCAGATCGATGTCTTCATATTTGATAGGGCAGCGGTTTACGGAAGATGTGCGAAAATGGCTCGATGACTATTTTGCTTCAAAACCGCCAAGTTTCTATCGCAAGAGCATTCATCATCGGCCCGATAAATGGCAAAATACCATAGATATTAATGGGGGATTATTTCGATTATTAATCTATCTTTTCATTAAAGTTGAATTTGGACAAAAAAAAGCCGAGTTTATACTTGTATACCTAATACAAACCCCTACTCGACCCCAACTCAACATTCAACCCAACCCGATACTCAACATTAACTCAAAATGCATCTGAACCTCAAACCACATCTCAACCCCAAGCAAAAAACTGCATGCTTTCGAAAACTACTACTTATCTTATTGCCACATTAACTCTCGACGCAAATAAGAGACTTCCAGATATTCAGACATCCTGACGTCGTGACAGGTGGACGGGCACTTTTTGTTTGCAGCATAAGATAACCAATCATAAGATTACCTTTATCATAATCTTTCATTTACATTCACAATAGATTCAAGCAAAATCTTCCAAGTGCAGCTTCTGCATTTTGATGGGATATTTGATGCTGGTTCTGGCAGCTTTGAAATCCAATCCAGATGCCGAAGCTTCAACCGATGATGAGTGTTTCAAAATTCCTTTCTACCCAACGAGATCGCTCATTCCTCGCAAATGGTTTTTATGCTGCTCTGTTGAGAGATATCTACGATGTGCGGAGGGCGCTTTCTCTGAGTGAGTTTCAAATTCTTTAATTCTGTTCCCAAAATCTCGAAGAACTTGTCACGACAGGCTCGATTTGACCTTGCATATAGTCCAACTTTTCACTTTGGTGGTCAAATTTAGAGCCAACTTTAAAGATTATTGGTCATATTGAGAATTTTAATGTTTCATTTTCCGGTTCCGATTTGCTTTTACTTGAGCTCCGTGTCATCGTTAATTTCTCCGCCAACTTCTCCCAAGTATTGATGTTGTCTCTCTTCTCAAATTCCAGTTCTGACACCAAATTGTTACGATTTATATTTCGGATTCTTATTTAGCAAATAAAACGCGATTTTATTGGTAACTCTGTTTCTCATGCTACATAGCGTCTTTTTGCGTTGCACTAATGATGACATTGAAATTGTCGCACGAGTTAAATTAAACTGGATAGCAACAATATGTGAAACTACAATGATTGCTAATCAATCTTACGTTTCCGATGTGCCATGATATACTTGTGGCACAAAGTATATCCTGGATTCATCAGTGAAATTCGACTCTAAAGGATGACCACAGCTCCTCCAGGAATCTTGAACAAAATGTTTTATGCAACTTCCAAAGCTGAACTGGCATAATGTTTAGAGAAGCAATTAACAAGATTTCTACTAAAAAGTACTCTGGCGTTAGTGTTGTGTCCTTTACATCTGCCCATTTTTGTGTGTTGCAGCATGTCTCGATTTGAGAGTTTATACTGGGGATAGGGTCTTGTAGCAGGCGCTAATCATTATATATAGCTACGAAAATAGAACCCACCAAGCTGATTCCTGAGAAGTCGTCTCGACGTCAGTGAGTGTGTTGTTTTGCGGAAATGAGCGAATCTAAATAGAAAACGTTTATACAAATCGCTTATGTGTTTAAGTAACGAAAACTAGCTTCACAGCTAGCCAACTGATGCGACTTTAGCACGGCTACCTATAGTGTCTTCTACCGCCTCATAAGTTACGTGTTAAGTTTAAATTTTTTTTCCTGGTTGTTTCGGTCCACAAAACGCGTTGCATTCTGCTAAAATGTGGTTTTAAAACTTTAGGTTATGCCGGTTGTTCCGCATCGTCTTCATGATCAACAAATTTGAATGAGAACCAATCGGCAGCATCTTCTTGTATCAATAAATAAGGCGCTTTTATTGCTCAACAGAGAAGAAAATCGACAACAGCCCAAATCACTTTTGGAGTAGTTGCGTTGGGATGATGGGATGACTGCACAGTACAGAATAACTCCTTAATCCCCGAGATGCCCTTTTATGCACAGCTCCAATCACGTTTGATGTTCACATCAAAGTTGAGTTATAAAACCATAAAATCTTTGTCAGCCTTTCATACATATGTGAGCCTTTCATTTTTAATACATTTTGAGCAACACGCTCTTATCTCTTACATTCATAAATCGGCCATTAACTATCTTGTCGACAATTGTGAATGAGAATCTAAACGGGTAGCTCGTCAATGCGCGAACTACTGCAAAGGAAATCAAACTTTCATTTCACCAAGTTTATTTAACTTAACAAACGTTCATAAACGTTATCTGGAAGAAATTGTAACATTTTTTAGTCAAAAAAAAAATCAACTCACCATCTCACAATGATTTAGACTAATTTTATCGCGTAAATTAAACAAATCTCGAAAATATAAAAAAATCTCCAATCTCTCCAAACATTTAGCAAATATTCACACCTTTATATTTTTTGTTTGTATAGTACCGGTATTGTTTAATAGATGTCAGAGTATGTTTTGTATTAACATTTATTTGTTTAAACTGACATCTACCAAAAATGTATTGGAACTACATAAAAAAATGTGTCTTCGAAAATTATCCAAATTTTTGGATAAAACGTGGAGAATGCTTTTTATCTGTCAAAATAAAGTTTACAGTTTCTTATAAGAATCGTGTTGCATGCTGCATGCTTTAATAATATTCTTATCAGCCAATGTTTGCTCTTGGCTGTTATCTTAGAAAATAAACTACTTATACTACGTTATACAACAATAATCAATAAAAAAAAAAAAAATCTAATTAGTAGGTTATATTAAATGAAGTGAAACAAATTAATGATTAGTAGCTTTGTATTCCGAAAGTTGTCAACTTACCAGTTTTCACCAGTCATGTCGTTAAAATTTTCTGCTAATTTTGGATTTTTATTTGTGGACAAAACGAATTTAATTGACCGATATGAAGCTGCAGGTTTAGCCGGTTTTCGTGGTGTCGAAGGACCATTTCCCACTGGATACTCAATCAGCGAAATTGTAAATGCAACAGTTGTAGCCCGCGTAAAACAAGTGTTGTTAAATATTGCTGTTGGTGATATTCCTCATGGACAATATGGTATAGCAGCATTTCCAAATCATGAAAAAAAGTTTGAAGCTAATTTCGATTCAACCTTAGCACTTGCAAAAGCGCTGGACTGTAGAAAGTAAGTCAACTCTACAAATACATACATATTATCTAGATTTAGCTAAATTTTTAACATTTTTATATGATTTACGCAATTTTTAGAATTCATGTAATGTCCGGTAAACTTTGTAATCCACCAACTGCCGAAAACCATGCTGCGTACATAACAAATTTACAATACGTTGCCAAGAAATTAGAGAACGAAAATATCATCGCTGTTATTGAACCAATAAATCATTATTCACTGCCCGGTTACTACTTGAATAGTTACACGAAAGCGGTCGAAGTTATTGACACGATTAATAGTCCTAAAATTCGTTTAATGCTTGATCTCTTCCATTTACAAATGATTCAAGGCAATATTATCAATAGCATCAAGGAATTGTTTAAATATATCGGCCATGTTCAAATTGCACAGGCACCAAATCGTAATGAACCGGATTCGGATGGTGAAGTAAATTTAGAATATGTTTTATATCGATTGGTTCAATTTGGATATAAGGACTGGGTCGGATGTGAGTATATACCGAAGGATGGCGTGGTGAATGGCCTCAAATGGATTAAAAATTATGGTTATGAATTGTAAATTAATTTGTTGAAATAAAATTGTTTTAACTCTATATATATTCTCTATTTTATGCTTGTCTAACAAATTTTATAAATCACCAAAAAAAAACTTTAAACCAATTGTGTTTGTGATGCGATCAGCGACAACTTAAATTGCAACAACACAATTAAATAAACCGCCATTGTTGTCACTGAAGATGTTAACAGTTCCCGATTAACGTTTGCATATCCTTTTAAGCTAACAATCGCCGGATTCATACTGATCGCCTGTATAAACAAATCAATTTCCTTTTTGGTTTGCTGATCCACCGCTTTCAAATTAATCGACAGCAACGTATTTTGAACGCCTTGGGCCACTTGCTGTGTTGCCTTGTGCGAACAATCAGCAAAAATAAACAACAAAGTTGAACAGTATATAGCGTCTACGATGAGTCCAATTTCTTTGAATGAAAATCCAAAGCCGTGGTCAAAAATTTCCGATAATGCGCCATAAATCGCAACCGTTATGTTGACAAACCTGTAACGGGATAAGAATATAAGTATCGCACCTCATTTAGATGATAACCAAATTACATAAATAAGCAGTATGTGGAATATGTCCGTGCGTAAGCATTTCCCAAAGTTTGCAGTAATTCACTGAGATTCAACCATAAATAGCGATACAACGATATTAAAGAAGCAGTACACTCAACTCGAACATCACGAGCAAAACAATCGGATAAACTATTCGAGGCAACTCGTATCGCCCGACAATTTATATACCACAAAGCACAATTCATATTTATCATGGTCACAATGTGATAATAGGCCGTCGTATGCCACAATGAAAATCCCTCCAATAGCACATATAACGACAACAAAAATATGATGGCACACAATAGGCACCCGATCGAAATGATCACAATTAATACTTTGAGTCTAGGAAATTCAAGTGATCGACCCGTTATCCGATAGTAGCGTAATTGAAAAGTACCCCACATTGTTTTGTATACGGCCACATGATTTGCCACACCCCATCCAACAAATGGTATCCAAAAATGTGGCACCAAAAAAATCAGGAACAATATAGCATAGATGTAATCGTCGAATTTATCTGTAGTCTGTAACATTTGTATCCGTTCATAGCCCACCGTCAACACAATCATTGTGGTCACAATGTAAAAAAATATCGCATAAATTGTTGCCGCTGATCTCCAATTAAATGTTATACGGCCGGGTGATGACCGTGTAATTGGCATTACGGCTAATGCTCGAAATAGGATCAACAGTAATTTATGGTCACGATAAAATTGATCATGAATCTCAACATTATTGCCATCGGCCGAATTCAATTGTAATCGCATAGCCCGCTCCTTTTCCCGTCTAACTATCTCCGGATCAATGCCCGAATTTGGTACCTGCTCCTTACGAATTGTATCCCAAACAACACTCATATCAGTTTTCAGCAAGGCAAAATTTATCGATTCATCAAAATCCATTTCGGGAATTCTCATAATTAAATTGGGTAAAAATATTCACGTTACAATTTTATAGATCAACACGACAACACCACGTTTAACTTGATTATGAGTGGTCAAAAGAATTTTTTTCGTTCATATTTTAATGGATACCAAACATTGGAAAAAGCAATAAATTTTAAATTGAAAATTAATTAATGGGTTTTTATTACAAAACTAATAATTTATTGGGTAAACAGTAATTGAAAATTTATAGACTTTTCCGTTTTTCGATATATAGTATTGGAGAAATAAGAAAGAGTGGTGACAGAGGTTTCAATCAGTCGTGGTTTTATTTTAAATTACTATGCTGCTATGTGGAGCATGGAATTAAAAATGAGCGACACATATTAAAAGATTGTTAATTGAGCAACTCAATAAATCGTAATTTACACGACTGGATCAGTTTTAAAAATTATTTACGAAAATTTTCGCTTGTCCACTCGGCACGAAGATTTTGCGTTTCAATAACTGGAAACTGCGAAAACTTCCCAAGCAAATTTTTTAAAATTATCAATTTTATCACTGACATAGGAATTTAAAGCAGCTTCTAATGCCTAAGCTATTTTGCGGCTTTCGATCCCACCAAGATATCCCAAATTATACATTGAAAATCGAATTGAACAGTCACACTCCTCAGTCAACATAAAAATGGTTCATTGTATCAGCACTTTTCCCTCTCAGAGCAAAAATAAAATTCGAATTTTATCAGTTAATTGCTAAAATCAATCTATATCCAGAACCATGAAATTAGCAATTTGGAATGCACTCAAAAGTGTACTGTTAGATCAAAAAATTAACGTAATATCAACAATCTCGTTGCATAGCGCTAGCAAAAATTCCTGAAAATACGATACAAATCATACTCTGATCATAAAATTGCCTCTAAAGGGAAGGTAAAATTGAAATTTAATATAACCGTCAAAATCTAAAGGGCCGATACCTCACAAGGAGACAGAAACTTTGGTCCGGAAAGTTACGAAGGTTCATACATGAATTCATCTCAATTCAACTCAATCTTACCAGCATCACAACTCCCAAATCAATCCCTAACTGAACACATTAGTCCATTATCCAATGCAAACTCAATCTCTAACTGGACCTGAAATTCTTAAACCTTAGCAACCCTAAACTAAATCATCAATTCAACCACAAATCAATTTTCAACTGAACCATTAACTCAATCCTCAACTTAAGCCTAATTACATTTCCAACTCAACCTCCAACATAACTCCAGCTACACACTGACTCAATCTCCATTTCAGTGAACTTGAACCTCAACTGAATCCAAAACTCAACATCCAACTCCAATCCCCAAGTCAACACGGTCCGAAAATTATTTGTTTACATTTGATTGATTGATCAGAATGTACGACCAAGCCTAAGCAAAACTCCTGGATTACACCTGGTGACGTGGCCCTCCGTACACTATTTACATATAACAAAACCGAAGAAAAGGAAAGGTATTTAGTAACAAAGAATCAACCCGGTTCCAGACACCTAAGTAGTTGATAGTTAGTAAATTTATTAGTATATTTTTAGGTAGGTAATTATTTAGCACAAGACAAGAAATTTTCAAGTTCATTTTCTGCGTAAATTCTTGGAAAGTTGTTTCAGGTTCTTCAAAAATTTCCTAAATTTACAATCTGTATTAATCCTTTATAATAACTATTCTAAAATTATTTAAGTAGGTTTAAATTAAATTCTCTGAAATAAATTATAAATTATTCTTTGTCTACTACAAATAAATTAACATAAATAGTTTGTATAACAATAATTACACCAAGTACCACCCCGCTATCGCCTCAGTATGACAAACAATTATCACAAATACACCGTTTGGCTAATAAACTTTATTTTAATTTTAGATGCACAACCTACTAAACAAAATTCCCGCTAGAAGAAGATATATAAATTTAAATTCAGAGTCATTTTGATTTAGAAATCTGAAACTTTATAAACCTAGCAACCAACAAGTTATTCTAATCCAAAAACAATTCACCTTGGCCGATTAAAAAAATTAATTTTAAATCTCAAATTCCAAAACCCAAAATTTCATATTCCAAATTTCAAATTTTAAATTTTAAATACCAAATTTCAAATTGCAAATTTCAAATTCCAAATTCCAAACTTCAAATCCCAAACTCCAAATTCCAAACTATAAACTTCCAATACCAAATTCAAAATTTCATATTCCTAATACTAAATTTCAAAATTCAAATTTCAAATCTGAAATACCAAATCTCCAATTTCAAATTCCAAATTTCATATTTCAAATTTTAAATCCCAAACTTCAAACTCCAAATATCAAATTCCAAATTTCAAATTCGAAAATTTCAAATTTTAAATTTCAAATTCCAAATCTTAAATTTCAGATTCCAAATTTTAAATCTTAAATCTTAAATTTGAAATTCCAAACTTCAAATTCTCAATTCCAAATCCCAAATCTCAAATTCCAAGTTTCAAATTCCAAATTTCAAATCCCAAATTTCAAATCCCACTTTAAATATTTCAAATTTTCAATTTCAAATTTCAATTTCCAAATTCGAAAATCCAAAATTTCATTTTCCAAATTATAAAGTTAAAATTTCAAATTTCTAAACCCATATTCCAAATTTCAAACTTCAAACTCCAAATCCCAAATTTCCATTTTGAAATTCCAAATTTTAATTTTCAAATTCCAAATTTAAAATCCCACATTCGAAATTTCAAATTTTAAACTTCAAATTTAAAAATCCAAATTCCAAAATGCAAAATTTCATATTCCAAATTTCAAACTTTAAATTTTAATTACGAAATCTCAAATCCCAAAATCTAAATTTTAAGTTTCAAGCTCGAAATTTCAAATCCCAAAGTTTAAATTCCAAACTTCAAATTTCAAATTCCAACTTCAAATTTCAAATTCCAAACTCCAAACTTCAAATTCTAAATTCAAAATTTCATACTCCAAATTCTAAATTTCAAATTCCACATTCCAAATATCAAATTTTAAACTTCAAATTTCAAAATCAAAATCCCAAATCTGAAATTCCAAGATCCAAAATTTCATATTTTTTTTTTTTTTTTTTTCGCTGGCGCTACATTCCAAATTTTAAATTTTAAATACCAAATCTCCAATTTCAAATTCCAAATTCCATACTTCAAATCTCAAATTTCAAATTCCAAACTCTAAATTTCGAAGTTTAATTTCCAAATCCCATATTCGAAAATCCAAAATTTCATATTTCAAATTTTAAATTCCAAATTTTAAATCCCAAATTTCAAACTTCAAACTATATATCTCAACTTTTAAATTTCAAATTCCAAATTTCAAATCCCACTTTCCAAATTCCAAACTTCAAAATCCAAATTTCAAACTCCAAATTCCAAATCACAAATTGCAAATATGTACTAAATTTCAATTTTTAAATTCCAAATTTCAAACTTCAAACTCCAAACTCCAAACTCCAAATCTCGAATTCCAAATTCCAAATTTTAACTTTTAATTTTAAATTTCAAATTCCAAACTTCAAATTCCAAATTTCAAATTCCAAATTTCATATTCCAAATCTAAATTTCAACTTTCAAATCCCACATTCCAAATTTCAAATTTTAAGCTACAAATTCCATAATCCAAAATTTCATATTCCAAACTCCAAATTTCAATTTCCAAACTCCAAATTTCAAATCCCAAACTTCAAATCTTATATGCAAGCTACTAAGGGATACCATCATATTCCCGAACGGAAAAATTCCACAAAAAAATACCGAGAAATACAAAGTAAACTGCCCCATCGAAAGGGAAGACCCCAATAAATTTTTGATAACTAAAATATGAAAATAAAAGGAATCTACATAATTCCATGTCATCCTTGCGCGGAAAGGACCAATGCTAAGCGGCTTTGAGGAGTTTTTTATTTTAGTATGTGAAATACAAACATAAATATGTAAATAATGTAATGTTAATATTTTTGAAATTTTTCTGACGTTTTTCTGTCATCCTTGCGCAAATGGTCCAATGCTAAGCGGCTTTGGGGGGTTCGCTATTTTAGTAGATAACTTATTATTAAAAAATACAATTTTTTCAAAAATAGTTCAATCAGTATGAATATTAGAATTTCAAAAAATCGTCAGGGCGGAGGTTTGAGGCGGCAGCCCTCATCCCCTAAGGTATAAAACGAATTAAAATAATATTTCAAAAATTTGTTATTTTTAAAAACTTCGTTTTTTGGGATTTTTGTTTTTTTTGTGATTTTTTTATTTTGGATAATGATACCAACCCCAAATTTCCATTTCCAAATTCCAAATTTTAATTTTCAAATTCCAAATTTAAAATTCCAAATTTAAAATTCCAAAACCCAATTTCCAAATTCTAAATTCTAAAATTCAATTTTCAAATTCCAAATTTCAAATGGATGTGTATCGGAATCCCTAAAATCAAAATCCAAAAGACATAATCCAAAAAGCAAAATCCAAAATCCAAAATTCAAAAGAGACAAGTCCATAAGTGCCAAAATCCCAAAAAGACGAAATCCAAAAAATAAATCCAAAACAAAATCCAAACTTTTGGAAAATATTCTACGCGCGCACGGAAAATATTTTCAAAAAGTTTGGATTTTTTTTGGATTTATTGTTTAAAATCTATCTTTAATAGGTGGAATAGTTTAAAAAATAAAAATATAAATATTTAAATTAATTTGAATATATTTTTTGTTCTGATGTACATGGGTTTCTTAAAAAATAATAAATCTTCGATTAATGACTAAATAAAACTTAAATTATTAACATATTGAAATATTATAAGAAATTGACTTCAAATACTCAAGCATGTCCATGTTTTTCCTCTTTTGGAGGATTTCTTTAATCCTTTTGCTCTGTTGAATTGTTATTTTTTCTCGCGTAAAGCTGTTCGCCAGATTTGATTTTCTCAATTTTGTTGAAAATTACCAAAATCTCATTTTGTATTCCATTTATAATGGCATAAAACCCACAATTTTTTCCCCAATTATTATTTTTAGCCTATTGTGCCGCCCTTCAATAGAATTTTGTGCTATAGTTTTCCAATCTGGATATGTTCCTACTTCGTTTGCGGGTATAAAAACCAAACTTTTCAACATGCGTACTTGCAAATTAAATTCTTCGCTATTTCCCTATTTGGCAGAAAGTCTGTTTTCTGCACCTGTCGCCATAATATTTGGCTAAAATGGAAAATACAGCCTTTATAGTTCGCCGCTGGGAAGAATATTTTTGCTGCTGATAATATCGATATTTCAAAATCCGAAATTACACGTTTCGGATTTAATGAAATTCCTCTTTCATACACCAATAAACATAACTCGTAAATAAACTCTTCATACGCCAATTTTGATTTTTTGCTCATCATGCAAAATATTAGTGGTACAATTTGTCCCTCAATTCTGCCGATATGAAGAATTTTTTTTCTTTGTACTTGACTGGAGGGCAAGTATCTGCGGTAATTTGGTTCGGTCTCGACGATTGAATCAGTTGTTATTTTGGCAGGGCACATAAAACTCGCTTTTGCCATACATACTTTTTATTTTATTGTTTGTTTGGTTTATTATTTGTTTAGATGCTTGCGGATTATGAAGGTGCTGAGTGATTTGCCTTTTTATTGCGTACATGACATCTATTAATATCGTTAGGAAGGGATAAAATTGGTAAAAACCAGCGTATTTTATGACTGATTGTTTATCAAACGATGAACCGAATGATTTATTGATCTTGAAAAATATTATGGAAAACCCCAGATTATTTTCTTTCATTCCCCGAATATCTGTAATATTGTTGGGCACATGCTATTGTTTACATACTTATTCTATTAACGCCCAAAAAAAAATACTTTTCATTCGAATTTTAACAATTTCAAAAGGAAACGAATCAACCATTAGATTAATATTGAAACTTATTATGGAAATCCCTAATGCCACTATAACAATTTGGTCGTTAAATATCTTTATTGATATACTCCTAAATAGAAATAGAAAATTTTCTACAATAAAGAGTGTTCCGGTAGTGGAAATCCGGCATTTGGCGCATGTTTAACTATTACGTTTTCAGCAAATAATAATTGTTGGAATTACCTGAAATTACTATCCATCCATCAATTATACCAATTTTTAAAACTTTTATTGCCTGAATAAACCAAAAGAAATCTTAAAAATTTCTTAAATGTAGGTGGATCCAAATAGTTACCGCGCAGAATCTATATGATATTTAAAGTAGGGGAACATGTTCAACAGAGACACACCATAAATTGTGATATACGCCAAATTTCTTCGCCCCCGTCATCTTTTGTTTGGTTTAATTTACTTTCGCCTCGTCTGAAAGTAAGTTGAACCAAAAAAAAAATTACGATGCCGGTTGAATTTGGCGTGCATCTCAGTCTATGTTGTGTCACAGTTGACCTATGTATATAATAATATAGAACTATTTTGCTTATTCCGAATCATCAAGAAAGAAAAATATACAATTGATTTTGAATAAAACTCAACTTATAAATGAATTGTGTTACATTAAAAAAATAACACATTTGCATTTCATCGTTTTGGCTTTCGAGTTTTTGGATTTTGTTCCATTTAGATTTTTTGTATTTGGATTTTGTAACATTTGGATTTTACTTTTTAGATCTAAAAAAAAAATTATTTTGGATTTCGGGTGACACTCCAAATTCCAAACTCCAAATTTCAAATTTCAATTTCCAAAGTCCAAATTCGAAAATCCAAAATTTCATATTTCAAATTTTAAATTCCAAATTTTAATCCCAAATTTCAAACTTTAAACTCCAAATCTCAAATTCCAAATTTCAAATTTCAAAATTTTAAATTTCAAACTTCAAAATTTTAAATTTTAAATTTCAAATTCCAAATTTCGAAATTCAAATTCCAAATTTCAAATTCCAAATTTCAAATCCCAAATTTCAAATTTCAATTTCCAAATCTCAAATTCCGAAATCCAAAATTTCACATTCCAAATTTCAAATTTTAAATTTTAAATACCAAATCTCAAATTTTAAATTCCAACTCCCAAATTTCAAATCTCAAATTCCAAATTCCAAACTTCAAATTTCAAATTCCAAACTCCAAAATTCAAATTCCAAATCCCAAATTTCAAATTTTAAACTTCAAAATCCAAATCCCAAATCTCTAATTCCATAATTTCATATTCCAAATTTCAAATTTTAAATTTTAATTACCAAATCTCAAATTTCAAATCCCAAACTTCAAATTTTATATGCAAGCTACTAGTGCATGGTAAATGTGAAGTGTTGGGAATATTTTAAGCCCGGGAATTGTTTATCTATGCTTCACCGAATTTGCAATTCGAAAATACAACACCATCGCTGTTGGAGCCATATGATCCTATGTTAACCATAAATAATTTGTATTGGACACCCACCATTTTGACACCAATGAAGAAATATGTCTTATAGTTGAAGTTAACGACTCCCACTATTGCCGGGACAAAACATTTTGACAGTTTGTCATTAAATATTTTTCGCCATCCAGAATGGGTTAGTTTTGGTAACAAAATGCCCTTCAGTTTAATGTTGATTGCCATTATGGTTATTATTATGAACGCACCTCATCATGTTCGTACAAATATGATGAAAATAATTAAATTGGGTTTGGTTCATCCGAAAATATTGATAACATTTTGGTAGATATAATTCTACATTTTTGTTTAACGTAAGGTACTCCCTATGAGATTTGCTTAATTCATTAATAGGATATACATAGTACTTCGCGCGGGTCCTATTTTTCTGCGCCAAAAAATAAATAGCGCAACACAAAAGTATAAAATACTTTCTCAATATCATGAAAACTTCCCTTTCCTTTCAAATAAATTTAAAAAAATTCTCTTACATATGACACACGCTATTATTATTAAAATCAAGGATACCAGTTTTGATACTTGACTTTTACACGAAAATAGTATTGCGGTTTGGTCATGGTTAACACAAAATGAAAAAATTCAAAAAATTGGCAAATTTTTCGTTTTTTGTGTTTTTTATTTTCCTACGGCCTATGGGCACAGGCCCCTAATTTGGAATTAAATAATTTATATCCCTTAATTATATCAACATTTATATATTTATATTTATTTGGTCATCGCAATTTTTTTTTTTTTTGCACGAAGTCGTTCTTTTGTCCCAATGACATCCAAGCAATTGTGGTTCATGCCGCAACTGAAAAACAGTCGTCAGTAACTTTTATGGTAATTTTGCAACAGAAGAACTAGACGGACATGCAAGTTTCTCATTTTCTCTTGTTCTTCTGTTGCGAAATTACCATAAAATTTACTGATGACTGTTTTTGAGTATGCGGCACCAATCTCAAGAATTAGATGTCGAATATTTGCTGCGTCAGCTCGGCTCCGGGAATTGAAAAAAAATCGAAAGGCGTTTCAGTCAAAAATTAAAAGGCAACTCAGTCAAAATTGATTGAGACTGAAATGCTCTTTCAGCAGGAAATTCAGTCAAACAACTAAAAAGGAATTCCAAAATTGTTCTCTGGGAATACAGTCCAAAACAATTCAGGCAAAAAATGAAAGTAGTTTCAGTCATACATTTTTTTCTAAAAAAGTTGTTTCGGTAGATTGGAAATCAGCATTTTCCAGAATATTTTAAAACCTTTTCAGACGTACCCATCCGTCTGGAGAACGATAACATTAATTTCATTTTTTACAACAATTTAACTTTATCCCCCCAAGCCAAAAGTGTCAAAGGCAGTTGGGATTTATATTTTCAAATCATTTTTTGACGAATCATCAAATTTATGTTCATGATTTTTTCAGTGTACATAAATACGACTTCACTGAGATGTATCAGTGACTTTTATTCGTTTGACCAGTTATTTTCCAATCCTGAAGTTAAAGTCAACGTCGCCCGTGGAAGTGTCTTATTTCAATAATAATATTGAATTGTACAAGTATTTTGTTAATGTTGAAGACGACTGGTTATTTGTTTCTCGCAAGGCCAATCCCTTCGATAATCTTGTTTACAAAAAGTTTTTATATTCTTCTTACTGTTTTACCGTGTTGATACCTGATTGAAGCCTCTAATATTTCTCACCTTTCCATGAACCGCAATAATAATTTATAAGTTAAATTATCGCAGAGAAACTGAAGTTTAATCCTGAACGTATACTTTTTGAAGAATGATTTTGGACATCTTAAATTTATTTTTCGCTTTATTGAGCATACCGTATTTTTTTACAAAACTTTTCTTTAGGCTATAAATTATAGTTTAGCCGTTAAAGGAAATCGGTGCTAAATGTTTGCCTAACCTGTATTGTAATGTATAGTAGTTAAACTATATAACTGTATAACTGCAAAATACATCAAAATTCGAAAAAATGCAAATGGAACAAAAAATTCCTGACCTAACTCAAGACCGCAATATTTTATGAAAAATTGACCGTAAATACTCCACCACCCAAACAACTTTCCTCCAAAGCTAAACCCAAACTCAATGTCATAAATATACATACCATCAAACAAACAACATTACAATTGCATGTGAACAAACATTAAATGTCATAATTTCCGCCCCATTTTGCATGTAGATATATGACATTAAACATATTTTTAATCAATTTATTGATTCTTAAATTCTAATTACAACAATAACCCTTTACGCTACGCGAGTACTACAAGGAATTATTTATATAATTTATGCATAAAATATGTAAATATTACAACAGGTAATTATGACTTCTTTGTGATAAATGTGAAAAATAAACGTGTATAGAATGAAATTTTTTTGTTAGTACACTCGAATCATTTCATGAGTGATTTTCCGAAATATAGTTCCTACGCTTATTGACAGGCTGCACTATACGTATTAAAATATTTCATATGTATTCAAAATGCCAAAAATGTACCTTAACCACACTTTACTTAACAAATTCGTATATTTTGTTTCATTAAAAGTTTCGCCTACATTGTAAACATGATTTTACTTGTTTCTTATGAAGTTTAAAAAAGTTGAATCAGTGCTGCCCAAGCGTGCGAACAAATGAACTAAATCGATATTGAGAAACTTCCCATTGGGGTCATCCAATTTGCTTAAACCGCAGCAGAAAATATTTGAATAAAATCCTCACTGACTGATAAGCTAGTGGATTTACATAGTCGAATCAACATTTCATAAAAAATAAAACTCGATGTATACATAATACCTACACTCAATGGAAATTGGAAATAAAATGGACAGAGCTAACCAAGTAAATTTATAAAACGGCAAGGAGGTTAAGTAAACTAGAGCTAAAAGTCACACAATTGGCCTAGATCACGAGGTTTTATGTAGAAGACTGTGTTAGAGAAATCTCAAATACATACTTACATAACCCTAAACGTATAACACTTTATTCAAAACTGTTATAATTTATAAAACGTTTACGTTTGAAAGTATTTAAATAAAAATACTAGAATCGCACAACTTTAGTTTTAAAAATTGACATGAACGACAGTCATTTGTCTCAATAGTTTAACATTTTGTGATTTAACATTTTTAATTTAATTTATTTAAATCCAGAAGTAACATAAAGAGTTTAAATTACTAATTAAAATCTGAATTTGTGGAATATAGGGAAATGCTTGGTATGTAATTGGAAAATTCGAATGTAAAAACAAAATGGCATCGTGTAGCAAAATAAATTTCTCGAATAAAACATGTTCGCTCAATCGTCGCAACATTTTTAGCGCTGTATTCCTTTTAAACGAAATTGTAATATTTGTAAACAAAATTAATTAATTTTTTGATTTTAATTTAATCTACAATGCAAACAGGATTAACTTAATCCCCTTCGTTCACACTATTAGTAAATCTAGATTTGATGTATCATATAATCGACATTAATACTCCATAGATTAATTCTTAACGCGATTCTGCTTTTCATTGGTGTCTCAATTTTCCTTTCCCTTTAAGAGACGATGTGCATCTCGCCTCAAGAACTATTGGGCCAGTTTTTTAATTTTTTTTTTCCGCTGGCGCTACATCCCATCGATAAATGTTCGCGACACATTATCCCGAATAGATGATAAACAAATTTTACTTACTATAAATGATTTTATTGTCATCGCAGTTCAACAACCTAGAACGATCTACAGTTTAATTTTTTCAGACGCAAGTATGAAATTCACAAAATATCCCTTTTCTGGCCACTTATAAAAAATGGCTGAAAAATTTGTTTCGTAGCAAAAATAAAAAGTCAAATTCAACCACCTTTAGTTACAAAAGGATTTAACGAGTTACGTATTGACTTAATTGGGGCTATTACAGTTTAAGAGGATCATCGTTATTGTCTCACTACCACTGATAGATCTAAACATTGGACGAAGGTCATTTCTGGCCACTTTCCTGCTTTGCAGGAGGGCTGTGACCTTTGATAGATCCAACCCACCTCATTTATATTTAAGGAGGTATGGAAATAAAACCGCATTAATGTGTACCGAAACTATACTAGCCCCACTCCAAACCCCTTATAGCAGAAAAATTCTTGTAGTATTTCACAGTGAAAAATAGTTATACCAATGAACAATTTGAAACCAACTAATCAGGAAGAAAAGAAACTAATAAGGCTGATGCCATTCAGCCAGGCCTTATTTCTACTGATCGACTTGCTTTCTCGCGGTCACTACTTTTACATTATAGCCACATGTCCTCAAAAGCCTGTCAAAAGGCGACTGTATTACAATAATAAAATCATTATTCGATGAAGGGGGTTTGAGGTTTTGAGAACCTGAGCCTGAAAACAATTCAAGCAATTTGAAATATTCGTTTCTTGTGGAAGCGCTGTGTCATTTTACTTATCAAATTATGCTTGAGGTTTGTTTAAATCCTAGAATTTTTTGTTTTAGCTTAGGGAATAATTTTCATATCTTCATATGTAACTCTCGATGGATGTTTTAGCAAATGGCAAACAATCGATTTAGCACATCATTACTAAACGAGGCCAATGAATGAACCTAAGTGAGGATAGTAAAAATTGAATGGCTACGTTCAGATTGACAAATAGTTTGTAACTCAATTTTTTTTCAGTCTACATACACTCCCGAGCAACTGAATCGACTAAACCACCAAACGCATATTTTTTTTAAATGGCTGGATCGATTTTCGAAAAACAACCTTCTTTTGACAGCCTAGTATTTTATCTTTTCAAGGATACCTTTATCATTAAAATCCATACAGTACTTTTCAAATTAAAACAGTCTTAGCAAAATGCGATGTTTCGGTGAAAACAATTGGCGTGGTGCAATCTCCTGTATAATGCCACGTTGACCGATATTTGTCGTCACTTATGAGTCAGACGTTGACCTGAACAAATCTCTACCAGTTTAATTCATAGTTTCCTTAAAATCATGGATACCACTCCAGAAAAATCCGCACAAGTTGTTGCTTTATTGCAAGAAGGATGCAATCAACAAGAAGTCGCTCGTCAGCTTAACATGAGCCAATCTGCTGTCTCAAGAGTATTCAGAAGGTTTCAGGAAACTGGTACCTTCAATCGAAGACCACAAACCAGCCGGTTTCGGTGTACATCAGAGAGGGACGATCGATTTATCGTCCTAACTTCACTGCGAAATCGCCATCTCACGGGCGTCGATGTGCAGCAGGAGCTAAGACAAGTTCGAGATGTAGCTGTTAGTCAATGGACTGTAAAAAGACGCTTAAAGGAAGCCAACCTCACTCCAAGACGGCCGGCTAAAGGCCCAAAATTGACAACACGCCACCGCAAACAGCGACTCGAATTTGCTCGCGAACACATCAATTGGAACATCGAGTAATGGACGTCCGTTCTATTTACTGACGAGTGCAGAATATGTCTCCATGGTAGTGATATGAGAGACCGGGGTCTACCGGCGTCCAGGAGAGCGATTTTCGCAGTGCTGTTTTGCTGAAACAGTCTCATACGGCGGCGGTTCGTGTATGGTGTGGGCTGGCATATCGTTTGAGGGAAAAATAGATCTTGTTTTCGTACCTGGTGGATGCCGTGATGGAGGTCTGACCGCTGAACGATATATCGAGGGCATTCTCTTGGATCATGTAGTGCCCTATGCAGGGTATATAGGGGACGATTTCACACAGCTCGAACCACTCGACAGTTCTTGGATGAGGTCGGACTCGAGACGATGAGGTGGCCAGCACTCAGTCCAGACATGAATCCAATTGAGCATTTATGGGACGAACTAAAACGGAGGGTCCGAGCTAGAAATACGGTACCATCTAACATCAGTGACCTGAAGATTGCGTTAGAGGAGGAGTGGGGTGCGATCCCCCAAGTATTTGTCAAAACCTTAATAAGGTTAATGGGGAACCGCATGCGAACCGTTGTAGACGCAAGGGGGGCCATACTTATTATTAACCAATAAAATTATTTTTGTTTTGCTTGAGTTTTTGTTGTAATTTAATTTTAAACACATCCAATATTTTTTGCTTAATCATCAATTTCGGTTGCGTTTTCATTCAAAATTCATTACAAAAAAAAGTACTAAATCAATTTTCATAAAAATAGTGTCATTTTAAAGCAAAAATATCAGGCTTTCAAAAAAATAATGTCTTATGAAAATCGGTTTGACCGTTCTAACAAAAATCGCCCTTATGTGAGCGCTTAAGGTTTTAGTCGATTCAGTTGCTCGGGAGTGTAGATACAACTTCGATAGATCGTAAGTGCATTGAATCAAAAAGTTCACGTTAGAGATGAGAATTCGCGGTAAAAGTTATATGGTCAGCAAATTGAATCATCTCAAGTTCATAATTATTGATACGTACTTGCAGTGCCAAGATTTATTTATCAGAGTAACAGTGTCAATTGTATGAATATTAGAGGCTGTGAATATTTAAACTTTCACTAAATCTCTAGAATATTTAAGGACTACATAAGTAAATAACCACCATTTTGTTTTTTTTCTGTGTGTAACAGTTTCTTGGAACAGAACACTAATAATTCTCAGTATCCAGCTACTGTTTTTATCTCTACCCATTATTTTTCGACTAGTTTCGCTTCAGCTAGTAGTGTTCTCTTCTAATATTAATTTGATCTATGGGTTCTGACGTTCCAGTTTCCGATTCGTGTATGTGTACGATAGCCAAGGGTCGATCTTTGATTGTGTTATTATTTCCTCTAGTATTCGTTTCTGTAATCAAGTTTGTTTCAGATTAATGAATGATTGGTCCATTGAATCCTAGCCAGTTTTCATAGCTGCTGAATAAGGTATACTGGCATATACCAGGGGGAGATTCTCATTTCTTCACTTTGTATACCTTTTTCTTACTGATGTTCACAAGCGGGCAACCAAATTTGTACTAACCTTGCATATGTTGCTTGACGTTATTGATGAAATGTATGGCGTCTCCTCTTTCGTATCCACTCAACCCCTGTATCCTTTATTGCGTTACTTTAAAACAGCTGCCAGAGCAATCTAATTCAGCACATTAGACCAAGATAAAATCAGGTCAGTTTTGAGTCGTTCTATTATCAGTGATCTAACTTTTGTCTGAAGCATAGATATTTGTCTGAATTTATTGTTCGGAATGTTCACGATGTTGTAGATTTGTAGGGAGCTTTAGAAAGAGCACCCACCTTTCAAGGCGCTTTGCTATGCCAATCCGAATACACCAAAAAATGGTTTACAGATTCAGTTTGCAGATTAAATCTGCGATTAAAAACCAAGAATATAATTTTGCGATAGTTATTACCTCGATCTTCTTGACGAATCTGAACGATTTCTTTGCTGATCGTTGACAAGTCTATAATATTTCAAGCAAGTTAAATTGGCAGTTGTCGAGATTAAGACTAATTTTCCACTTCGGTAAGCTCCGCAGTATCCTATGTACAAAGAAGAGGACTAAAGTGGATTTAGAGCTTAAACAGTTCATAAGAATGTAGAAAATTGACTTGTCTTGTCATTAAAACCCTTGGAAGTTGTGTTTCCGATATTTGTCGGAAATCATTGGACGTGTTATAGAATTGAACTTTGTTACACGGTTGCCGATTGTAACATCTACAGATGACTCCAGTGATGGTTGATGCCTGAGCCTGAACTCCTTGAGATATTATTCCGTGGTTCCCATTTGTTTGGTTTTGATCAAAATCCTTTGGTTTATCCAATTTTGTTGCAGAATTTAGAACAATCACGAGCATAATGCATGTAAAATATTGTCAGCAATGTGTTGCTGAATTTTTTTTTGTTTTGTCGCATATATGATTTTGTGTTGAAAATGTCTGAGGTGAAGCTCTTATTCGAATCGAGTTTATTGACTTTGAAGAGCGATTTAAATCATCCGGATCAAAGTGAAATTTTACCAAACTGAAAGCTTGAAACTAGAAAGCAAGTCGATTGTGAACACGAAAAGGATGCATGTTTGAAAAAAACCATGTAAGAGGCACTGAGGCCGTCAATTTGGTTCCATAGTGGCCTAGCCAAGAGACTCTCGTTGTTGAACTGAATTAGACACCGTGGTCTGAATTTTAATTCGTCTATATAGTTCTTTTAAACGTCCAGAGAGAAAGAGCTACGGTCAATTTGGTAATAAATTTGTCAATAACGAAAGATACACATAAAGCTGAAATGGCATACACGAATTGTCAGAAGAATTAGGTCGAGATCAACAAACTTCACCACTGAATATGGATTAGCACTCCCTCATTTTATAGCGCACTAAAATGACCGCCGACCAACTATTCCAACAAACACACACACACATATATATACGTTGTTCGATTATCTTTAGCAATTTTATGTATTTTATGTACTTGAGCTATTTGAAAATAAAAAATAAAAAAAATGGAAAATATTACACCTTTGCGTGTTACATTTTGTCTCACGAATTTTCCCTCGTACAGTAGTTATGTCAACGACAATATTTTCATTATTGTTTTCCCGCACACACCAACCACACCCATCCCAACTGTATGTATTTACTCGTTCTTTTTTTAGTTTCATTTTACATTTTACTTCAGTTGATTTAAATTCGTCGAAATGTTTAGTTTATGCCACAGTGAAATGTTAAGTTCAAGTTTCAATAAAAATGTTGTTAAATCATAAATTTATGCTATTTGCGATTGCATTAAATGCAAAGCTATTGTTTGGTTTGGAAATGACAAATGATGTCGATGATGATGATGATGATTTAGAATCGAATATACCTAGTTTTCGTATTGTTGCACCGGAATTTTTATGCGGCGAATCACAACCAGAAGATTCGGTACCATCATCCAATGAGATAACAATAACTACACAAACCCGTGGTGGTCAAAAACTAGAATATCGTGTACAAATATATTTTGTTGTGCTCGGGAAATTAAAGGGGCAGCAACATACGTTGAGTATATGGAAAAGTATACGCCAGTTGCAACGTAAAATTGCAAGTGACAAGGAGGAAATATCGTTGAAAAATCAGATAAGTATCCATAACAGTCAACTGACACCGGGTGTTCAGTATACTTTTGAAATTGTGGGTGTTGATGAGGCGGGTCGAGAGAGTAAAAGTCAAAATTTTACGATCATTTATCGTGAAGGTAAATTTGGTACAGAAATTCAACAGGATGGTACTTCGACGACCGAAGAGGTTTCACTGCTGCTGATAGGATCGGAAACTTCGTATGGTGATATGCCCATCATTATCGAGGCTCGTTCGATTTGGTGTACGCCGAATAATGATTTCTATATGAAATGGGATATTAAACCGGCAGATAATCGTAACGGCCTGTTAAACTATTTCAATATTAAAGGTAAATTATTGCGAATTCCGAGTGGAATTTTAAAGGCAGACGAAACCTATCAAATATCCGTGCAATTGTTAAAAAATGAGGGCGACAAATTTATAACAAAGGTTAGTGTATATGAATCATCTAATTTACGTTGTACATGCACACGCACGCTAACATGAAATACATTATTTTCAGGCCGAAATGCGACTTACCATAATGACTCGAGAATATTCAGCTCGTATTCTACCCGAAATATTGATGATTGGCATTAATAATGAAGTCGAAATTAATTTAGTGCTTAAAGATTCGGACAACACGGGTAATAAATTCGATATAACGTGGTCGTGCCACTTGGCCGATGGTACAACTTGTGAAGATTTTACCCCATCCGAAACTAGTACGCAAACCGTACAATTTTATTCAAAGGGCGAGTATAAAGTGGGTGCCGTTGTCGTTTTGAATGGTGTACCGAAAACATTGAGCTCAAATATTACCGTGAATCCGGATATAATCGCCTATCCTCAAATACTGAATTTACCGACCAAAGCAATTTCGGTGAACGACAATTTTGAGCTGAATGCAATCATAATGGATTTGGTGCCTAATTGCCATGCGGAATGGACTGTTTTGAAGGAGGCCGGTTTCAGTTATTTCAACGAAACACAAATTCCGGGTGGTCTAGGCAACATGACAATTCATGATGTGGAGGAAACATTTTTATCGGAGCTGGTTGACTACGGTAATGACACGATAACTCGAAGTATTCCCCTGAAAATACCAAAACGGAATTCTGAATGGGACCCCGAATGGCGGGGGCTAGTATCAAATTCGAAATATAAATTCCGGTTGAAAATCGTTTGTCCCGAACCCATTGACGATTCAAAAACGGAAGCGCGTAAAAATATTGAAAGTTTTACAGATGTGGTGATCGAAACAAATGCAGCACCGGTTCCACAACCCATGGAAGTTGAACCGCTTGTTGGTGATTCGCTAAGAACTCTGTTCAAATTTTCGACTGGTGTGGCCAAAGATCGACCGGCCGACTATCCGTTGAAATATGTATTCTATTACGTTATTGATGGGTTTGTCATTAACTTGGGTGAATTTTATGAGACTATGGTGACCACCACCGATCTGCCTTACTCCAAATCTGGAATACAAACCTATTATCAGGTTTGTGATTCACGAGATGCCTGTTCGAATGATGTGCCGGGCCCAAATATAACCATAACACTATTCGAAAATGTTACCGACATCGAGCTAGAATTTAAGAGCAGCTTCATCCAAAAGAATATGGAAACGATGAATTTGGAATCAAGTTTTAATACGGCAATTGCTTGCTTGCTCACGTATCAACATTTCACCGACAAAAAATATTTCAACAAAATTCAAATGACGATAATTGAGGCCATAAAATCTACGATCTCGAAAATTAAGAATCAGGAGGTTTTTATTTACTCAAACGATGAGATTTTGTATTTCATAAAGTTGTCGAAAAAAATTTTGGACGTTATCGATTACAAGGAAAAGGATATTTATAAAGGACTATTGGAGCTGATCGATAATATTGATGAGGATAGTGCAAACGATGTGTCAGATCCTTCCAAAGGTCGCATGGTAGACTTGTTTGCCGATATAAGGCGACGGGTGAAGCGAAGTCAGAAAAATTTTGCTAATCAGCGAGTAAACCAAAGGGATAAGAATCGGGATAAAATTATAACAGCGCTTGATTTGTACGAAAAAGTGGTTGATGATGAAGAGTTGGCAGATTTTGTGAAACGGATTGAACAAGAAATTAGAATTTTCTGTAAAGTGATCAAGGACCAAAAACCGCTCGTTTATGGTCAGTTACTGCCTAACTTTGTGGTATTTTAACTAATTTTTTGTTTATTTTTCAGCTAAAGATTATATTGCGTTCGAGGCTATCAAAACCTATGATCCACTACTATTTCAAGAATCAGCACTGGTGGTCCCGTTCGATAAGTACCCCGGCAACAAATCTAAATTTAGTTTCAGCAAAAAAATTCAATTTCCTCTCGACGGAAACTATTGTTATGCAAAAATTTTCTATCCAAAACGGAATAACGCTAATTTGGTAGAAAACGAGGATGTGTATCAATTTCTGCTGTTTCAAAACGGAGAGGAAAAAAAAATTCGTCAGCCACTACACCAAAAAGTGGATAAACATTTCTTGTACGAAATTCCGTTCTCAAAAATAGGTGACGGCAAGGAATTAAAATGTGCGGTCCGGACGGATCTCACCGTCGACTGGGATTACATAAATTGTGAGACAACTGAAATCACGGAGAGTGTTATAAAATGTAGATGCTTGCATTTTGGGCTTTTCAGAGCCGATGAGATGGAACTGGAAAAGGCTACAACACCAAAAGTTGAACCAGTGGTGCCTATTGATAATACACACGATATAATTGACAGCAAGACCACAACGACTACGATCGCTTCAACAACCACTATTCCTACAACAACAACAGTAACAAATGAACAAAGCACAACTACGCTACTGACGACCACTGTTACAGAGAGTGCAACTACAAAGGCAACTACCACAATTGGTAGTGAAATTATCGAGGTAGATACAATTACAATGAGTATAGCCTCGACTGAACCAACGACGACGCCGACGACAACTACAGTCATAGGAGGGAATTCCAATGAAACTACTACCAACACTATTACTAGTACAATTGAAACCACTACTCTAGTACCAAATACAACTACTAGTTTACCGGAAACCACATCACTATTACCATCTACTACCAGTACGATGTTAATTTTACCAGAAACCACCACTCTTATAACAACTTCTACTAACTCATTAAATTCAGTTATAACGGAGCCAATTACAGGTGATTCTGAGACGATTGAGTTGACGTCAACAACAACGACTCAGCAAACTACTACAAATCTCGAGGAAAGCAAAAATGTTTCCGAACATATTACTTCGAATAGACCAGCAATCACAACTGATGATGCCGAAATAATAAATCAAACCACAAAACCGTTACAAATAAAAGGCGATTTAACCACCATAGTTACGAAACTAAATATTTCCGAACCTATTACTCCGAATAGTCCAGTGATCACGACTGATAACGTCGAAATAATAAATCAAACCACAAAACCGTTACAAATCAAAGACGATTTAACCACGATCGTTACAAAACTAAATAACAACGTTGCAATCATCGACGGTGAAACAAATGACCCAAATATGAACAATCAAACAAATGAAACAAAAATTACGAATGAGACGAATGCTGTAAATACTACTAATGGGACCACCACCGGCGCAAAAATTATAACAAATCCCACAGTAGACGGCCCCAATGAAGCGTCCGAACGTAATACAATCGCTTCAATTGGTATTTCATCTGCCTTGTCGTTTGTTATATTTTGTGGGTTCTTTGGCATAATATTTGGTGTTTTGTACAATAAACGAAAACGGATGTCGACTACGGTTCAGGAAACTGAAATTTTGGTACAGCCGTTATTTGTCCACATTATTTTGGTATACCAATTAAATTTTCTAATTTGTTGCAGGCTACAAGCATAAGGCAACCGTCACAAGGTTTACGGTATGCTCGGTTTTATGATGCGATGAATATGGGTGGGAGCAACCATATTGATGAAAGCCCGATTAGATAATTTCTTTGTAACTTACAGCTGTTTTAATAAAGTCAGACGAAATTTTAACGTACCAATCCGTTGATACACCAAACCAATAACAGACGCTACTGTTATAGCAACAAAAAATCAATTGTTTTTGTGTCGATCAAAGAAACAAACCATTCGAGTTTAAAGTATGTACTTTCTTATCGGCTGCAAAATGCTTATTGGGCTTATGCAATTTATTACTTATTTCGCATCGTGTGGCAGCAAAAAATTTGTTTCTTTAATTTGGTTGTATACTTATCATGACTGTTTATCAATTATCAAAAATAATAATAACTCCAATACAGGAAAAGTGTCATCAAATTTGGAGTACCTAGTTTAGCGATTAATGCGTATACCGGATTGAAACACTTAAGAATTAAAAATAAATAATTTATTTACCCTCTCTTGATTTTGACAAGATCTTTCAGATATACTGTATCATGTTAGCAGCCATGTATTGTACCATATTAGGAATGATGTGCCAACTGGTTCCTAAATCGGTTGAAAAATCTTCTATTTTCTAGAATTGAGATGTCTATTGCTTAGCCTTAAATCGTGAAAAGACCACCGCAATCGATAATTTGGTAAACTACCCGTTAGAATTCGTTCTTTCTCTGATATCTTCACATCAAATGTATTTGTAGGTTATCATTCTAACCCCGCTATTCCTCGTAGTATTTGATAGTTTTATCTTAGAATGATTAGACATTGTGATGGACATTGGCCTCTTGAGTTATCATCGTTGTGGTGTTACTGTATGTTAACATTGAACGGTTGATTCGGAGACCAACTCTTAGCAGACTTTCCCTATTTAAAACTGTATTAAATGATATTGTCACGGTGACATCTATGATAGAATAGAATAAGTTTATTGATAGCGGAAAGTTTTACTGTACTATCATGGAATTTTCCATGATAAAACTGTTCTAAATGTTTCTAAACTGTTCTTACCGGAACACTCACGAAATTTCGAGAAGTTTTGGTTTGAGTATATAAGGAGCGAACGAGTTCGAATTAGAACATTAGTATTTGGTAAGCGATAAAGTGAAGATTAAAAAGAAAATTTAAAAAGTGTTTTACTGCGATATAAAAATTATAAGTGAATAGTGAAATTGTGCAAAAAATATAATAAGTGATTTTGTGAATTTTTGTTAATAAATTGCGTTGTGTTAATTTTTGGTGTTAAATAAATAAATTCGTTTGTAATAAATTAAAGTGTTGTGTTTTATTTACAATCCAGTGATACGACCTTGATTGACAAGGCAAAAACGTAACAATATTAATAAACTTTTGTTGTTTGCTGGTATACGGAGTGATTTCATTGGCAAACATTCCGGATTGAATCATTTTTAATAAGAGCCCCTATTTTGATAATTAGCTCTGTGAAACCCCTTTACACTTATAACTACTACCAATGATTTGAGGTTTCGATTTTAGACTCGAGCCATCACTCGTACGGCTCTGCTGAATTTAGGGAATGTTGTGCACAGATGGTTGATAATATCATTCAGGAAACTCTCATGCAGTACAGTCTTTCTCATCTCTAAATTTTGTTTCCCTGATGTTTGTTGTTTCGAACATATTTGTTGATTCGGCCATGCAACCTACAATTTTCGCAGCCCATCTGGACCGTACCACCACAGATTGACCTTACCACCACACAATTTGAAATAGCATCTCTATATTAACAGAGGCAGCCAGGCTAAATGGTCTAAATCCCATTTTGTGATCTTTTCATTTGGGTATTAATGGGTATTAATTAAGAATGCACCCAATTGTAGAATGCATGCAATTTTTTTACATTTCCTTATCTCCCGTTTGATGTAAATATGTACTTTCAAACAAAATATTTCAAAATTATTGTGTCATTATTGACATAGAAATCCGCAATTGAAAAATAATGTTGGAGAGACTTCTCTAAACAAATCATACAAGTAAATAATAATAAAACCTTTATTTTAACGAGAGACCATAAAAGAATATCATTTTTAATAAAGGTTTTATAAGCAATTTTATTAAGTTGTCTGATAACAACTCCCACTCCCTCCACCCAATTCTATGAATTGGCATCAACATAATCGTATTTTAATAGAATCGTATACTTAGAATACGCGTCACTTTATTTAGGGTTTTAGGCGTTTCCTAGTAGTTAGGATATGGTATGGCTATATCTTTATAGGTATTTGCCAAGTAAAGTGATTCAAGAAACTAAAATAAAAGATCGACAGACATACGAAAGAAAGAAATTATATTTTGTTAGTCTTCCATTTTTTACTTTGTTCGAAGAAACAGTCAAAATAAAAAAAACAGTCTTGCATGTGTTGTTGTGGTTGTATATGGTTTGGGTAGGTGTGTATTAGTTTCATTCATAAACACAAAAAAATTAAAATACATTGAAGTGTATTATTATTAAAAAAAACATTGAATTAACCAACAATAATTCAAGTAAACGATGTTGCCCGATAGCCTCGCATACTTACTCACAGAACTTGTGAACAAGATATACTGATACAGTTTTTTTTTTCTTTGGTATGGTTTTGTTAAAGGTTTTAGTAACGTATTGGTGAGCGTCGTCGGTTGATCGTATTTTTTGTGTCTAAGATCTTCTTTCATAATTTTTTTTTTTTGTTTTTCTTGATCTTTAGATTTTTTTTTTGTTTTTGTAGACAGAGTTCTGTGTGTGTTAAGTTCTAGGTAGTTTTTTTTTAAATTTTGTGCACATCTGTACCGATCATTTCGTCACTGTGTTGTGTAGTGTGTGCTGCTGCTGCAGGCAAAATAATTAGTTAGCGTTTTTTGTGTATTGTAAATTACACTGATAACAGATTATATTTTTATTCGAGTTCTTATCAGTTTTTTTATTTTTATTTTTATTTTTTTCGTGGTGTGTGATCTTAAGTGTAAATATTTTTTTGTGATTTTTGTAAAATCGGAGGAGTTTTGTATTTTTTTTGTGAATTTGTGATATATAAAATAAAATTTAAAAAAATATTAATAGAAGTGAATATATTTACACATATCTATGTATGTACTCGTATAGTGCAATATAAATATCAAGTTTGATGTGTAGTGGAATTTATTAATAAAATTTAGTTTAGTACAATAATCTGGTTAAACCTAACAACTTACATTTTTACAATAATTACACAAATTCATATTTGGATTACTCGTGTGCAGTTACAAGACAAAAAAAGGATACCCATCTTATGATATACGGGTGGTGAGGATCTTAATTTCTTATAATTTTAACACACAAAATTTTAATTTTTGAATACACAAGTAAATTTCATTCGCTTTGTATGTGTTAGTTTCGCGGCTTATAAAAACGTGAATCATGTTTATGAATGAATTTTTTATTTTTTATTTTTATTTTAGTGTTTATTTATTTTTTGATTATATTGTGACTCGCGGTGTTCTTAGTATGGAATTAAATAGTGGTTGTAAACATTTTAATTGAAGTTTGGCTGGTATTTTATCTACATTGGAATAATGTTTCGAGGTTTTTTATTTTGTATTTTTTATTTCAATTAGCTGACGTAAACAAATAGTTTATGTGTACTGATATACCATGATAGTTTTTTGGTTGTGCAAGACGTATTGTCTAGCATTATTTGGTGTTCATTTTAATTAGCCCGTAGACGATGCGGCACGAAATGTATTTAAACAATGTTGTGGTAGAGAGGGTAAAAAAAGTTGGGGTTACATAGAAGTGGCAACAAAAAACTGTATTTCGGCAAGCTTAAAATGCCCACAAGAGAGTTAATGAATTGGTAAATATGCTTGTGTGTTTCAAAATTAATGAAAAGGCATAGTGATTTACAAGTTAGATAAATCAATTTTGGAAAATATGAAAACGTTTGAATGTAATTACGATACTAACGGGGTTAGAGTGTGCACGAAAATGGTTTGAAAGCGCGATAAGTTGAACCCCCAACAAATACTCTGGGGTCTGAAATGGGTGATGCACCTGTTGATTAAAAAACGACAAAGAGAGTGGATTACAATGAGAGAGAGATAATCATAATTATAACAAATAAAACCGAATTGTACACATCAATCATGTCCATGTCGTTTACACATAAGTTTTGATTTTGATTTTAATTATGTCATACAACATTCCCAATTTAATTCAATTTTTCAACTTGTACATTAGTTTGGTTTTTCATAGTTACGCTCCGCTTAAAAATTTTACTCATAAAGCGAAATCTCAGCTAAGAATTAGGGTTAGTAAATATGGTTTAAGGGAAAGGTATCCTAATAGGTAGTCTCGTCATAAGCATTTAATTCGGATTGCTAAAAGTAATTTGTTCAAGGGTAAGTTAGACCCTCGCTTTTCACCCAAGGTTTTCTGGCGTAATAGTCTCAAAATGCTTGCTACATATATTCAATTTTATTCTCACGTCGTCTTCCTATCCAAACCAGTGGAATCAGTAACTCTTCAGAACTGTCCCATTTTCGGCCAATTAGTTCTCTATCTTTCTCTCAAAAACTTTCGAGATAGTTGTTAAAAATCAAATTCAATCGCATCTTTATAGCAACAGTTTATATAGTTTCGTCCAATATGAGTTTTAGAAAATTGCACAGCACTTCTACTGCATTAAGTATTAAATGTATGTGGTGATATTAGGGGTAATATGAGTATTAGGAAATTGACTGCTTTACTACTTACTTATCAAATTTCTAAACGTTCTCAGCCAATTTTTTGTCGACAATTCTTTGTCTGATTTCCTTCCTGTAATTTTCGGCATTCCTCAGAGTTCAGTGTTAATTTCTATACACATTAATGACATAGAATTCTCTATTCACCATTGTTCATACCACATTTTCGCTTATAACGTCCAAATTTATAGAAATAGTTGTTAATTCCATAGTTACAAATAATTCTCTGATAAATGAGAGAGAAATGGAAGGATTGGGCTCGCTAATTCCATATTCAAATACTGCTAGGTTTAATTTTTAATAGAATAGAGTGACCATTAAGTTCGTATGTAGTAGTAAGAACACACATGAATTAAGCAGAATTTTAAACAAAGTTTCAACGGCTCGAGAAAGAGTTAACTGATGTCAAGGCAAATGGAGCATCGTCACAAGTTGTTTAGACCGTTTACTCAATCAAGTTAAAGCCACCAACATTCAACGGAACAACGTCTTTCGCCATTTTCAAATTTCACTTTTAAACGGCAGCCAATCAAATTCATTGGAACAATGAACGTCGAGTCGCAGCGTTAATAGTGTCCCTTAAAGGTGAAGTAGCAGAATGGAATTGAAAAGTAGACGGCATATGCAACGAGCAGATGTTGGAAATGTGATAATGTCGGTCATATCTCGCGAGAATGTTGGGAAACAAGAAGGAACTGTGGGTAGGTCACCATTTCCTATGCAGTGACGACCAAGACAGTGTCGAAGTTAAACTGAAAAAAGTCAGCTTAAAGGGTAAGACGCTGACTTCCACAACCGAATGCCCCATAACCTCCATCCGCGTTTCGAGAGCAGCAAGATACGGCCAAACCCTAACAACGAAGGCAACATTGATTTTATGGATTGTATCATCACCCTGGATACGGAAGCAAATCGCTCGATTGTCCAGCCAACGGGTTGAAGTTAAAAACGACAACAGGTGATAATACATTGATAATAGGGAAAATGATCGTGATATGCTGATTTCAGATATTATGGATGAGGTCATCTTGGGAGTGGATTTCATGAGGGTGAATGGCTTCGTGGTGGATGTTGAACTAGGAGTATTAACTTACGGTAACATCGATTGTCCACTTCAAACTAGCAGTACAGGAGTCACTAGTAGCCGAATTATAGTAGATCAACGTGAGAAGCTGCCACTGAACTCGGGGACGAACGTATGGGGAAAATTGGAGGGAGGTTCTGCGTCACCCAGATTGTGCGTTTTAGAAACAAACGAAGAAGAGAGCAAAGAAAAAAAATTATTATCGGGAAAGCCCTAGCTAAGCCAGACAATGACTATAGAGTTCTAAATCTCTAGGATAAACCATTAAGAAAGGATATAGTCATCGGCAAATGTAATGAGGTATCGACGATAGTAAAATATGCACAGAAAAGTCCGAGTATGGTAAAGCCGACATGCAAGGGCATGGAGAAATGGTAGATCAACTGATGTAAAAATGGATCGAAGATCTTACCGTGGCACAGAAAAATTCTGCATATCAAATACTATGGATTTAATTCCGAGAACTCAATAGTAATACCCATTGCCAAGGATCGGCGACACATTGGATATATTATCGGGTACTTGAATATTTTCGACATTAGATCTATAAAGCGGCTATAGGAGGCAGATCGCGAGAAAACGGCGTTCAGTGTGAGTAGCAAACTTTGGCAGTTTAATGTTATGCCGTTCGGATTATGGTTTCATAAATCGTCCCTGCGATTTTAGAACGATTAATGGAACGTTTACTAAAAGGATTACATTTGAAGACGTGCCTAATATATTTGGACGACATCATCATCATGGCCAAGGATTTCGACGACCATCTAAGAAACTTGGCAGAGATTTTGGATTGGATACAGGCCGAGAAGTTTTATCGCAGAAAACGCATGACCAAGAAAGAGTTATTGTGTACTGCTCCGAATTTATATTGTATAAAGCTACGATTTTCAGTATGACCATCGGAAGGGAAGCACACACGGAAATGCCGACGCATTATGAAGTTCACCATGTCCAGTAGAAGGCAAAAATTGTTGGCTGTAACCGATGTGCGGCGGTGAAGGGACAGGCACGGTGAAACAATATATGATATAGCGGGGCCATTTCCCATTACCAAGAGCGGCAATAAATATGTGCTAGTGATAATTGATTATTTCAGTAACCGGCCGGAGGTGTACCATATTCACACTCCGACGGCATGGTGGAAAGGACACACCACCTAAAACTGTATTTGGAGATAATCTGCGATTACTTTGAGATTTAATGTTTGGGGCTGTTCCATCATACACCGGATGAAAGAATTTACTGAGATACGTGAAATTGTACGGGGCAAAATACGGATGTTAAGTGACCGGATGAAAGTTCGATATGACATATGAGCAAATAACCGAGGCTTACAGGAAGGGCAATTGGTAGGGCGTCATAACTCGCAACGAAAGAAGGGATTATCACCGAAACTGCAAGCAGCATGGGAATTACCTTATACTGTCATCATAAGGATGAACGACGTGGTTTATCGGATTCAGAAGGAACATCGAGGTAAACCGAAGATAGTGCATTTAGAGAGGCTGGCTCTATACAGAAGAGGTGATTTGGCTCCTGTTCGGGATGAATAAGCTTAGGTGAGGGATAGTATTGCGGTGACACCTAGGGTAGAATAAAATAAGTTAATTAATAGACAATTTACTGTATTAAAATGGAAGTTTTTCATGCTAAAACTTTCTACATTGTACCAATTGGATTATTCGTATTTGAACGCGCTATTCAATTGACAATTAGATATATTGTTGACATCACGCATACATCATTTGGGTCGATTCAATCGTTTTTCAAAGATCATTTGGGCCTTAAACGCGTCTCTTCTCAAGACCGAAATACCACGTTAAAGTAAATCAAACTGATGTTGAACAGTTTTCTTCCATTATCGTGGTATGGTACATTATGAATTCCTTCCGCCGGGTCAAACTGTTAAAAAGGAATATTATTTGAGCATTATGCGTCATTTGTGTGAACGTATTCGCCAGAAGCGGTCAGAATTATTGGTAGACAACTCTTGATTTTTGCATGATAATGCGCCGTCTCCCACTTCATTGGTATATAGTGCGTGACTATATTTGGCTAAAAATTCGACGCTCCGGGAACATTGTTTGGAAACTATTGGATAGATACAGGTTTTGAAGATCATTCCGGAAATCAACAGTGTTTCGAAGACTGGAAAAAATGTTGGCTTAAGTGTATTCTATCCGTATGGGATCACTTTGAAGGGGCCAAAATAAATTTGAAAGAATAATCAGCCGTTTGTGTTTTATTTAAAAATTTTACTACTTATGAGGTGGATGTTTGAAAATAAGAGGTTTCATGCCTAATGGAAGCAACTTTCTTAGTTTTTTTGTTCCGTTTACCTAGGTATTCGCTGAAAAATTGATTCTTGATTTCTTTGATAAGCATTTTCAATTTATACACACAATGTTAAATTTTTTACAAAAAGTTTAAAAAATCACTCGATTGATTTCGACTTGTTAGGCCATCATCTGGAGTTTCTACTAAACTCTAAAAATATTTAACAAGTGTTTTTAAAAAATTTAAAAATGTGTGTATTAAGTGTGTTTCGCCAAGTGCCTACGGCAGAAAGTGTAAAAAGCATTTTCAATTTGTTGCTTATCACATTGACTACTCAGCCAATTTTGCTTATAACCGGTCTAAATTTTTTTTGTGATTTGTGTTATCTTATTCATGATAAAACTACATAGCTAAATTTGTAGTCGGACTTAGTTTTGAAAGCCCAGGAATCAATCTAACGGCTTTCATATTTTATAGCTAAAGCCTTGCGAGTGAACGTACCTGTCTATCATATTTGATAGCCATAGCGTCATAGGAAATATCGGTGACTTTCAGAAATGATAGCCAAGGCAGTCAATGTGCTAAATATTTAAATCGTGATTTGCATTGTGATGTTCGGTTCTTCTGCAAAATATTTCGTGTTTTTTGTTTATCTCTAACAGACCTCTCATTTCTAATAGTTGATGCATAATTTTTCAAATTTGTTTCAAGTAGGATACGTACTTTGCCACACTGCTTGTAGTATACTGTTGTTCAGCAGCTCTACCTTTTCCAAATTTAGGAACATTTCTAACTCTGGAATATATTGCAGCTTCCCATTTGCATTCCAATTGGCCATTCTGAATGTGTTATTCATCTTCATCGATTAGTATATCATGGAAGAGATTTCATTCACTGTTGCTTCCTTATTTAACCGCTTATTTAAATTGGCCAGACTTCTTTCTTATCTTACTACTCTAACGCTGAAGGTCTCTGTATTCTTTAGAATTTTTTCAAGAATTACGCCTATTATACAATCTGTGAGTATGTTTTTTGGCCTACTGTGTTGAATTGGCTTGTGATAGTTCTATTACCGGGTTTTTGGACAGGGTCCTATTGGGCATTCCACGGTTTAGCGGGCACTGTCGGTTTTTTTGTTTCTCAGATTTTGCAGGCTCTTGCTACTTCACAACCTCTATAATTAGCGGCATGCTGCCCATTACAGTTTACGCATTTTGGAAGCGTATTTTTTGTCAAATTACAAGCTTGGGTGAGGTGCTTCGCTCGAACATTTCACACATCTAGGCTCTCGCCTGCAGTAAGTTTTTTAAGGGCTTCTATTCTAACTCTCATGTTAAGAACTGCCGTAATATTGAATTTTTTTCCACGTTTCCTTTACTATTAAAAGTTAGCATAAGCAATGGAATCCTCCTTTTAGAAATGTTGGTCCCTTGAACACTAACGGTTGTTTTTTTTTTGAAAATATTTGCCGCGTCCTCCATTGCCTTGGTGTTTAAGGCCTTCCATTATATTCTGCCTTGCACACGTTGGGCGAAAATCTCTGATCATTACTTGGATCGGGTGATAATTTGTGTCCTCATATGTACACCATTCCTTGCCGTCCTTGGTTGAATAATAAGCCATCATTATAATAATACTACATACATTTCCGTGTAATGTCGATCACTACGCGAAAATCTACTGAATATTACCCTATCACAAAATTCAATATATATCAGCAGCGAACAAATTCATTGTTGCAATAAGGAGTTCAGGTTAGTAACGGGATAGTGTTGTGCTTTTGTACATAAGGAAGTGATGCCAAATGTCTTAATTTAGCCGTCACTTACCTCCTGGGGTAACCTGGATAAATTGGGTTTTATTTTTATTTATTTTATTTTAACTCCAACGAAAATATTTTTTCATATTGCAGGTGCTTACTTTGATATCTAATCTTGCTCATATTGGTAAACCACCCGATAATACATAATAAATACCAAGATTTAATCTCTTTCCGTTAACAAATATTAGTCATCATCATCACTGTTCAAACCCATATTTGATTTACAATGAAAGTCGTTCTTATAACCGTATCGACTGAGGAGTCCACTGGAAAGTGTTTGGAATAATCAACAAAAAGTTGCATTCAGCACACAATATTTATTTTGTGTGCGTAAAGAAAATAACCTGTGACAAACGGAAATGACCACAAAACGCTGTTTCGGGAAACGACATAATTATGGAGGAGAATCGTGTATTTTCTTTTGTTTTTGTTCCTTTTTAGAAAACTTTAGTAATTTTTACATTTTGATGCCTTATCAGAAAAGCCCCTGTTTCACGAGTTCGAATTAAGAGCCAAAACTTTTAAGAGTGTTAGGGAGAGTCATGTTGAATAATGCAATTTGGAAACATTGCTTGTGGAAACATCGTTTGAGAGAGGATAAGGATTGTGAGCTGTGGGGAATTATAGGGGATATTGAGTATCTGGTAGTGACCTGCCAAGTATTAATAGTCAATGCGGATTACGTTTCAATATATCTCAGAGTACAAGAAACTTAACAGGTTTAATGATTGTTGAAGCTCTCGCTTATAATGGTGCGAGTGCAGAACTAGTTATGTGGAAATTTTGAAAATCAAATAATAAAAATCCAAAAATTAACCTCCACGAACAGATGTTCCGGTTTGTTTTTGTTTTTAACTCTGGAGATTTGGAATTTCGCTTTTTCAATCCAGATGATATTTCCAGGGCAGTTTGCTATCTGAATACCTAATTAATTGACATAGTTTGATCTGTTAATCGATCTCGCCAAAAAAATAATGTTCGCAGTTTTATCTACACAAAAAGTCAGTAGTCAGGATTGCTGATGTCACACCTAAGAAAATGAACAGAACACCGCTCCTGATTCGCTTCTCTTTTCGTAGAGGTAAACTTGCCATTCGCTGGACACTGTTAGGCTTGTAACTTCTGCGTAGAATTTTTGCCAAGATATCTTTAGATTTTTTATGCCTGTTTTGAGCTAATCATCATTGAGAAAACTATCCCTATCATCCTTAGGGTTAGGAATGTTTTTATATCCTTATAATCCAAGTTATATTTTAGATCAAATTGTAGATAAATTGATGAATATAATCAGTTCGGTGCTAGAGTTATCAGATACGAGAGTGAGATATCAGTTGAAGTCGCAACATGCCACAAAGAATTTGCACATAATTGTGAAAACAAAAATTTTGTGAGAATGCCTTGACCTCGGTCGGATCATTTTTGGAAATTTCAATGGATAATGTTGTGACCTGAAATAAGAGAGGCTACAAATTTTTAAGGATAATTATTCGAAATAGTTTACTATGTATTGCCAAGCCAAAGTTTTAGTTCGGTAATTAATTGCCATTTTCCATTAAAAAATGGTTTGTTGCCTCCAATAAGCCATGCACAAGGTATTGTGTATGGATTTTCCTCCATTACTTGTATGTCTTGCTGATTCCATGTTTTTTCAAAATTCATATAAAATCTAAATTATTAAATTGATCTACTTTAATGTTGAAAAAAATATTTTTCGCCGATCTCGATTTTGCTACATTTTGCCCCCATTATTGCTTTAATCCTATGCACCGTCGTGGTAAGTGATAAAAAAATATAAAGAGCTTAAATCTCACAAAGTAGAAGTTACAACTGTACGTGAACTCACCCCAAGTTAGCTCAATCTAACCTCTAACCCAAATCTTAATCCAATCCCTAACTGAACCTCCTAATCCCTTACTCAACTGCAGCTCAACCTCCAACTCAATCTCCAACTAATCTCAATTGAACCCCAACCCAACCATCAACCCAGTCCCTAACTCAACTCGAAGCCAACTCCAACTAAACCCTTATGAAACCCTGAAGTCAACCCCAACTCAACCTTCAACTTTCTAAACTCAACGCTCAACTCAATCCCTAAATCAAAACGGCTGGGAAACTGCTGAAGTACATGCACTTAACTTAATCCCACCATAATAGAAACTTGCTTTACAACTTGGGGCCCCCAATTTCGATTCCCGGTGGTGGTAAGAGCACTTCTGTCATGATTGGGTGTTGCAAATGTGAATGCTGTTTTGCTAGCTTTCCTTCAAAAAACATTAAATCCACTGGAAGAGTATAATATTACGTGTAAAATAGGCATGCGACACAACCCCAAAATAAATTCCCCTTCTGATCGATTAGCCCCAATTCAACAATTTACTCGAGGACACCTCAACTCCTAGACTGTCAGAGAAACTAAAACTAACTTCAAGCTCAAATGTCAACCCAACCTCCAAATAAACAACCCACTGAACGATTAAATCAATCGCAACTCAACCCCAATTCAACCAGGCCTTAGCCTGAACTTAGGCCTAAGCTCAATGTTCAGTAAAGCCTGACTTAAGCCTCAACTTAACCCTAAACTCAATGCCCTGTTCAATCCCCAGATCAACATGGTCCGAATATATAGGCGTACAGAAACTCAACTGAAACTAATTTATTTCCAACTCAACTCTCAACTCACCCGAAATAAATCCCCAATTGAACCTTTACTGAACCCCAACTGAATCCCAACTCAACCTCAAGCTCAACATGTTCCCAAAACTACTTGTGCGTTCATGATAACGCAATTCAATTCTAACTTAACCTGCAACTCGACCCCTGCTCAATGAAGCTATCTTCCAACTTAAGCCTCAATACAACCCCAATTCAACTCATCCCCAACTCGACCGATAACTTAGCCCTTATCTCAAATACAAATCTCCAACTGAACTGCTCACTCAGCATAATAGAAAAAAATGGCAACGTTGATCGAAAGCCTCATGATAATACCACATATTCGTATGGGGTTGACGTACAGATTCTCCGCCTTGACCAAAGAAATAGATTGGTGAAAAAAATTCCAAATCGTACAAACCTTTCTCGAGAATCTTGGGTACAGACATCTTGTCATCCAGACATGTTTTTTTGTTTCTTTATTTGGACGTCGAGATGGTTTTAACAAATCGAATTTTTTAATTAATTTAATCCAATGTTAACGCATGCTAATGTGTACCGATTTACGCTCGTTGACCTTAATTCGTCGAAACGTTCTAGTCGACTCCTTGATGATTTCTTGGCATTTTGATGCAGAGCTATAGAATTGCTGTATCAACTGCAAATGTTGAAATTTTTAGGCAATTTGATGTTGGTATGCCTGCTGTATGTAGCTCAAATATAATACTGGTCCCAGCACATTACCTTTTGGAACCCCGACGATAATTTCCTTAAATTGGTGGATGCGCTATATTTCACCAAAAATTATAAGTCCTTTATATGCTATAGTTTATCAAGAAATTTTGTAATGTCTTGAAACGCTGCACATCAATACTTTTTAACGTAAAACGTCTTATATTTCACACAAACTATCGAATCGAAAAAATCATAGAATTTGACGAGAGTATTTTCTTAATGAAATTTAAGTTAAACATCGGTGCCAAAATCATAATCGCAAAATAATCAAACTCTGCAACGATGAAATCTGGCACTCCGGCCACCCAACTGCGTATACTCAGTCTAATCGTTCAAAGTTTAGCGGCTCACGTTCGTGACCGGTGGAGTGATGCCACCGTGGTCTCGCTGCACCACTACATTTTTGTCAGTCAAAAAATACTAGCGTTGATAACGTGCCTCATTCCGAAAGAAACAATACCTACATCAAAGGAGACTTATGTACCGTAGAAGTTCATGGATGGTGTTTGCTTAGATCCCGATGACATGAAACTCTTCCTAATACGATTTCTTAAGGTAAACACATACCATTCTGCTAACTGTTTCAAAATTACGTCGATGTGTTTAGCTTGAATCCTGTGGTTTCGTTGATTCTACCACGTTCAGTAGGTGGTCAATTAAAAAAGTTTTCGTTTGTTTCTGAATTTAGCCAATAACAGTTTGAATGGCACCTCTGTTAATTCCAGATATTACTTCGGAATGTTTGAGTTACATTTTCATTAATTAAATTTTCGCTATTTTGCACAATTTTATTATTTAAGTCACCCAGATTATTTCCATTTTCATTTCAAATATTTGACGAACTAGCATTTTTTGATTACAATTTTGGTATTTCAAAGAAATTTGTTAACCCTGCATTATTTGTATGAACAAAAGTCGTTGTCCTTGGTTTATTTACATAACGTTCACTTTATTATGCCGTGTGAGTGTAATATTCACTGTAATCGATGTTTAGAAAAAGTGATGGTCGGGACATGTTGACTTCAAAATTCTTCAGAGTTTAGGAAATTTAATTATAAACTACTACTACTGTTAATTCCATACCATAATGTTGATGTAATGTTGTTGAAATATCTTGTTGGGATTTTATGAATTTTATTAACGGTAAATTGGTTATTAACTCTAAATTTAAGTAAGTTAGACGCATTTTTGTTTTCTAGAAATTGAATTTGAGTAAAGCAATCCGCCACCTCTCTCCGTCTGGTTGTTTCATACTCTATTGCAAAGTTATGCAACGTTCCCCATATTTACCATCACTGTTCTGGTATTTTACGAATACAATATTTATCGACAGATTCATTGTGATAGTGTAAATTATAGTTACTCAAACTATAAGTGGTGAATTTGAACTAGATTCGAGTATGTTTGATTTTCCAGAGAGTGTGACAAAACAATGTCTTAAAGCTTATTACAACAATAGTTTTATCTTATCATTTAATTAAAAATGATAAAATAAAAATAATTGCTTCGACAATCTATATAAAAAAGTACAGTATAGATAACAACCTAAATAACACCCATAACTGAACATTAGAATATTATTGTTGTTACAAACGCGGCAAATTCTCAAAATTATTAAAAACAACTCAAAGAATTCAAAACAAAGTGTCCTTCTATTTAATCGTTTAAATTATGACTTCTCAAATGCCTGGCGAATGTCAAATGATTTAGATATAAAAACCGTATTGCGATCCGACTTGTTAGTGTGGCAATAAAATATTTAGTTTTGTGACAATAATGTGCTTACCAGCCTAGCTATTCGAAGAAACAAAAAATCTCTGTTGACTCGTCTTCCGCAGCGAAATTTAATAAAAGTACACATCCGCTTGACTTCTTGCCTCATTATACAAATAAACTCTCTTCAATGAAAAGGAGATTAAGTCAAACAACTAAAAAGGAATTCTAAAAAGTCATTTGAATAGTATGCTTTGTCCAGGCTATGGATGCGCGAACATATAGGAAACTGGAAATTTTCATTCTAATTTTAAAAAGTTTCCCCTTTCCCAAAATAACGGATTTTAGATTTTTTTACTTCAAAAATCAGAGCCCTATGCCTTTTGATAAAATTCAATTAAACTTTTTAATTGTGTAACAATAATTGAGCAATTCAATTAAAGTTTTGGCTTACTAATTGCAGGCCTGAAACCTATCTTTGGAGAGGACAGCTATCGAAACCGGAGCACAATTACGGAATATTTTTACCTCAAAAATCGGGGTACATGGTTTTATGATTAAATGCAAGTTACCGTTAATTGTGGAGAAATAATTAAGCAATTGAAACGAAAGTTATGGGTTATTAATTACAGTTTCGAAATCTCTCGTTAAAGGCATCAATCATCGAAATCGGAGCACATTTAAGGATTTTAGATTTTTGCCTCAAAATTCGACTCACTTCGTTTCTCCGTTAATTGTCGAGAAATAAAAGAGCAACCTAAACTAAATTTGTAGCTCAATAAATGCAGGTGGACCACCATTACGAATTTTATATTTTAACCTCTAAAATCGTTGGGTATCTAGTGAATTTTGATCAAATCTAAATTAAAGTTGTGGCTCAATGATAATTGGTCTGAAACCTCTCGTTAGAAGTGTCAACCAACAAAATCGGAGCACAATTACGCATTTTACATTTTTGCCTCAAAATTCAATTCTCCCTATATCTTCGTTGTATAGAAATAGTAGAGCAACCCAAATTAAAATTGTGGCTCGAGAACTACGGATTCGAAAAGTTTTTTAGAGGAATAACTCATTGAAATCGGAGCACTTCATTTTGTTATTGTGGCCCTTTTCTAGGTGGAAATTATTAAACAGTTTTTTTCTGGGCGTTAAGTCCGTTTAAAAGACATGTAACCTCCATTAAATTTAATTGAGGATAATTTCCATGCAAGTCACGGTACCGTGGCTTGTAAAAAGCGAGCAAAAAATATTTACGGATTTTCTGACCGAGAAACCTTATTTTTGAACTGAAGTTCCTTTTTCAAATGGGGTTTTAGTCAAAAAATGATTTCTTCTCGTTCTTCTCGTCTCGGAATCTTTTCGTTTGTTGACTGAAATATTTTTCACTGGTATTCCCGGCGCCTGAAACACATTTTCGTTGCTTTGGTTTTTTTATGGACTGAAATTCCTTGGTACACCAGTATTTATTGTTACGTATAGTCTCCAAGAACATTATCCCCAATTTGATTTCCTGCAGGTTATATAAATATTATCCAAATGGCTTCTTTGCAAGATTCCGAAAGGGAGATGAATTTGGCCTCGGTTCCTCCAAACATGAAGAAAATATAGCCTGCTTTGTATTTTCTGTATTTTCGATTTTCTGCCCAATTAGTATCAGTATAGACTAGCAGCGGCTCACCTGTGTTTCCTCCTAGTCTGAACTTAAAATCGATTGTGCCCTTGAGATATTTTAAAACTCTTGTTACCTCCATCCAGTCAGTTTGTGTTGGTGTTTGGGAGTTTTGTGCTAAAATAGTAACACTTGCCGAAATATGGTCAGTAGAACTTCCGATGTGTCTGCTTCTTTGAAGTATCCACACCAAGTGGAATATTTGAGATCTTGGCATCGATCAAATTCAGCAATCACATTGTTGATATAGGCAGCTTGGCTAAGTAAATAATTTCCAGCTGCTGACTTATTTATTTTCAGACCAAGGTAAATTTTAATTGGTCCCAAATTCTGGATCTTGAACTTTGTTTTGAATGAATTTTCTCGATTAATTTTTTCGATTGCTTTAATCCATATAAGCTTTTCTTCAGTCGGCACACAAGATGTTCGTCGTTTTCTTTAACAAAACCGGATGATTGTTTTATAAATAATGTTTCTTCAACTATTCCGTTCAAAATGCCGTCTTTGCATCGAAATGGAATACGACAATTTTTTCTGTCGCTGCAATCGATAAAAGAATTCGAAATGTTGTTTGCTTTACCACAGGTGTGAACCTCATCATAATCTTCCCCGTATCTTTGTGAAAAGCCTTATGCTACTAGCCTACATAGCTTTGAATCGACAAACGGAACCGTCCATTACCTTCACTTTTAAACCCATTTACATCCAATCGGTTTTCGTCCTTTTGGTATTTCAGCCAAAACCCAAATTTGGTTTTCGCTCAGCGAGTCTATCTCCTCCTGTATGACACTCTTCCATTCATCTTGTAACTGCTTCTTTTAAACTTTTGGATTCCTTAACAGCATAAACAACACACATTTAGTTTATTAGTCGTTTTGGGGAAACTCCCTTGTTTCGTCGTGTCGACCCAGATTGTAAATCCACGTCACTAAAATAAACTTGCTGTCATTTTCATATGATGAAGCATCTGCTGGTTCAACCGGATTGTCTAGAACAATTGGGACAGGAGCAACATTTGAAAAGGTTGATTTATCCGGAATGCTTTCATCATCGATGTCATAGCAAACTGATGTTGCAGATGTTTCTCGCTCCGAATTTTCACTTTTCGTTAATGCTCGCTTCTTTTCAATCCCTTTTATCACAGTCTCTTTAAAGACAAACTTCACATCTCGGCTGATTACCACCATCATATCCAACCAAAACAGCTTTCATTTTCGAGTTCAATTTACGCCCCTTTTCGTTTGGTACGTGTACAAAACATTTCGATACAAATTTATGAAAATGTTTAACTCTTGATCGCTTACCAAGCCAATGTTCAAATTGCGTCTTTTTTACTTCTTTTGTCGGTAATCGGTTTTGTTTTGACAACATTTTGCTGGGGGTGAAGGAAGCGGTTCTCTGGTATTGAATGCCTTCTCGCGCCATATATTTTTCAAATTTCTTATATACGTAAGTATTCTCCTCCTTGATTCGGCCGCAAGAACTTCATTTTCTTTTCAAACATTGTTTTGGTCATCTAGATAAATTCTATGAATTTTCCAAATACTTCAGATTTATGCCGCAACAGGTAGAATATTGTGAATCGCGAAAAATCATCAATGTTACGATGTATTTCTTACCTGATCGTAACTGATCATTTCTTACCTGCAAATGTCAGAATAGACTAAATCGAGAACAGCTTTTGATCGATTTTTCGATTTTTAGCGAATTTTATTCTGGTCATCTTTCCCTTTAGGCATATTTCGCAGTTCACTTTCCTTTTACAATCATCTTTGCAATCTGCGATCGCGATGCTGTCGACTAAACCTTTTTGTGAGAGAGTCTTGACTACTTCAAATAGCATGCCATTGGTGCGCACACATAGTTACACGCTCTGATGCTATGCACGCTCTTTGTAGTTCTCTCAACTTATAGAATTTACCACAAATGTCTCCAACGGCCATGTTTTTGTAGCAGCTGCATTCAGAAAAGTTACTCGAACAGAACATTTTCCTTTAGAGACAATTTCTTGACCATTTGCAATACACACTTTTTCACGATGCGATAAATTCAATTCGATGAATAATTCCTTCTTGCCAACGATATTGCATGTTGCTCCGGAATCCAGTATCCAACCATCGAATTTTCCTGTTGCAAACAGAAATTCGTCATCCAATTTTTCCCCTTAGAGCTTCTTCACTGCCATTTGTCGACCGATCCATTCTTCGCTTATACTCTGCGATGGTCTTTGATCGAATCAAACTCGAACTTAGTTCCTCCTCCGATCGCGCTTTTAATTCGGTTATTAGCTGATCATAATTCTTCGGCAGCGATCCTAACAGTGTTGCACTGATGAAAAATTCGGGTTTAATTTCTTCTCCCAACGCTAACAACTTTTGGAACAATTCGTTCATTTTGTTTACATGCTCCCAACATCACCCCCTTCTTCTAATCACTGTTTCATAATTGTTCGCAGAACAAACACACGATTACCGGGAGTATCCGTTTCGTGGAATTCTTCGAGCGCGTCCCATGCACCTTTCGCTGATTTGCAATTTCGAATTTGTGGTATTTGGCTGTATTCTACCAAGATTGCAATGTAATTATGTGCCCTCTCATCTTTTGTAGTCTAATCTGCGGTAACTGGACTTGGCACTGCAACTTTTATTGCACTTTCTAAGTACGAATGAGAGTACTTAAATAAAATAAGTAGCTAGACAAGTCTCAGATTTCGAAAACAGCCGTAAAAAATGTTTGCCGATTGAAGAGACCGAAATCGAAACAAAATATTTTCGCTTAGTTTGTTGATTCCCTATCACACCCGTAAATTTCTATATAGATTAAAAAAAGCAAAAAAAAAAATGTTTCGAGACCAAAAAAACCTCAAAAAAATATTTTTAAAACTATGCATATTTGAAATTTGAATTTGTTGAGTGATATTTGGCTAATGTCCAACATTAAAATTTTAATAGAAAGGTCGTTTGAAAATTATTTATTTGTATTTTTAAATGGCGACCTTTATAATATTAAATTTTAATGTACAGTTGTTTGATGTTTTTTTTGTTTATTTTGAATATTGCGGGTTCTATAACCGAGGTATGATGTCATAATTTCAACAATATATGATATATATGAAAAACGCATGTTGGCATCAAATTTTGGGACCTTTTAGCCAAAAATTAATTCATTGTGTGTGGACGGAAATTATTTAAGTATATCCAACAACAAACTTTGTTCTCCTTCTGCTTATACTTAGTAACATGTTTTGTTCGTTCTTTATTATACCGTGCAATGAAACCACAAATTGTTGTTGTCACTAAGAAATTTGATATGATTTTCATTCAACTAAAAGGTAATTTTTGGTGGAAAATTTTAATCGAATGTCTTTGTCCTTTAGTTTTTAATTGGTGTAGGTAAATATAGGTACATAACATACTACATATATACATTTGGTGGGATAAATTTAACAAAAGGTAAATTTTTTTTATTGTCTGTGGTTTACAGACTTAAAAAATTTTACAGCATTTTGTGTGTATTGAATTTAGTTTAGTGTATTTCAGTGGATCAGGTGTCTTTTCAATAATGTTTACACAAAAAAAAAAACACAATGTTAGTGAACTTTTTGACATGTGAACTGGAAAAGGTATTTTTTTTTGTTCAAATTTTTGAGGAAGATTATAGGCATTCCAGGCCTACAAAAGCTATTATTAATGACGTTTCTACGTAAATTTCAGAGGGTATTAATTATTGTTGTACTCGTAGAAGCCAGCGAGTAAATGTGTTAGTGTAAACTAGGGTGTGAGAAACGGAGCTCAATGTCAAATGTGGCAAATGTACCAGTGTATGTCTACAGCTACGAAAGCTTCTTCTGAGTAAACACTACCTTAGTGACATTGGGTTGACACCTAACTCATTAGATTAAATAGACAACCCACTTATAAAGTAACATTCCCAAAACTTTTCAACTATGTATTTTATTGGGTTATTCGTAAAGTAATTTCAAACAATTATTTTATTGGTATAGGGCTCTTTATTTTTATTTTTAAAAATAAAAATAAAGAGCCCTATACCAATAAAATAATTGTTTAAATTAAAAGATTTGGCTCAATATAAATAAAAATAATTAGTAAAGTAATTTCGTTTTTTTTTTTGGTGAAAACGAAAGACGATTTTCTTATAGTGAATACATATTTTATTGAATTATATATTCTCTAGTTTGGTACAATAAATTTTGGCATCTTTCTAGTAGTAGCATAATTCCACGCTCATAAAACTTTTCATCTTTGCTGGCAAAAAACTGATCCAATTCATTTTTGACGTCCTCGTTTGAAGTATTAATTTTGCCGTCTAAATAATTTTGTAAAGACCGGAAAAAGTAATAATGCGAAGGTGCCAGATTCGGAGAATATAGGGGTACATTCCATCCAAGTTGTAAAAGCTTTTGACGAGTTACCAAACTTGTATGAGGTCTCGCATTATCTTGATGTAATACTATACCTTTTCTATTGATCAACACTGGCCTTTTCTGTTTAAGTGAATCATTCAATTTGTCCAGTTGATAACAGTATACTTCAGAATTGATCTTGGTATATTGCTCGGTAGAAGCTAAAAAACGATTCCCTTGAAATTTCACCAAACAGACAGCATCACCTTTTTTCGATGAATATCGGCTTTCAACGTGGTTTGTGCCGGTTCATCTTTTTTACTCCATGATCTCTTGCGCTTAACATTATTGTTGTAGACAACCCATTTCTCATGCCCAGTGATGATTCGCTTCAAAAATGGATCATTTTATTGACGTTTGAGAAGCATATCATAGACGTCAATGCAACGGAGCAAATTTCTTTCCGTAAGAACATGTGGAACCCATATGTCGAGTTTTGAAATGAAACCTAGGCATTTCACGTGATCATGAACGGTTGAATTTGATAAATTTAATTTCTCAGCGATCTAACGAGTTATTATTTCAGCGGAAATTTTACAAACCAGTTTTGGCATTGGCGTTCTGTCATTACATCTTCTCCATACACATCCAATAAGTTTTTGCTTGCTTGAACAGCAGTTTTACCTTTTCGATAATAAAAATGTAAAATATGCTGAAAATGCTGCTTTCGACCTTCCATATTTGATAGGGCACCAAACAAAAACTATTAGGCACAATCAAACCCACTTTTTTTACAAACAAACCTTGCTATGTCAGCTGTAAAAATATATTACGACAATGCGGCTTAAGTGTGAAGTTAGCTGCAAAAAAAATACAATTAAATCCTCTGTTGGGAAAAAACGAAATTACTTTCCGAACAGCCCAATAGCCCAATTCCGAACTAAATTCATGCCAATTTTGGAACTTTTCTTGAGTAATTATTTAAATTTTTGTGTGTCGGCTGGAATATTTTTCCGATAGCTTAGTTGCAGTAACAATTTCTGATATAGGTAATTTTGATGCTTGCTTCCTAGGATTTTCTCAAAAAAAATCGGAAAATCAGTCTTTACACTTCTTTTCTAACAAGTGGAATATTTGACATAAAATAAAACTTACTTACTTTAAGATTTAAACTAAAATTTAAAAAACATTTTGTCTTATTTAAACATCTTTTTCATCAGACATTGGAAATGTTGTTTAACCTGTGGACCATTGTATATGATGAAACTTTTGATGAATTGTTTGTTACGTTTGTGTAGGCTTTCTGAAAATTTGAAAATTATGTTTCTTTATAATGTTAAATCCAAAAAATTAATCAATTTACCATTTTCAATTTATAACGTGAATTTTAATTTTTTGTGAATTTCATTTAAGCAATTATGAAGCTGGTTCAGTTATCTACTAGTCCCAGAAAACAATACCATCTAATCAAATTTGACTCGGACTGGTCCATTTAAACTGTGCGTGTAAACCTAATTGATAAATTTTTTTTTCTACTGTTGGTACAACCTTCTTTGACTTTCGTTTGACGTTTGAGCAGAATACGTCCATTAGTGTGACTTTGGCAGCCATTTGTTTACGACGCGAAAAGTTTGTTTGGCGACTTTTACTATGGAAAAAACAAATTGAACAACGAGTTTGCTTGAAATTTTGTGTTTTCACTCGAATTAAGTACGGCTCCGGAATCATTGAAAATGTTGCAGAAGTGTGTTGTGGAGTCTACTTTATCGAGAACGTAAGTACTTGAGTGACATAAAGCATTCAGTGAGGGTTGTCAGGTCGTTGAAAACTTGCGTCATGCGAGTCGTCCATCCACCTCTGTTAACGACCATAACATCGAAAAAGTGAAGAAAATTGTGCTCGAAAATCGTAGTGTTGGTATTAGAGAGATATCTGAGGCTTTTAACATCTCTTATAGATCGACTTAACACGTTTTGGTTGATGTTTTATAGATATGAAACGCGTTGTCGCTCGACTAGTGCCGAAAGATCTGAATTTTTTGCAAAAAGAACGTCGAGTAGAGTCGCAAAAGAGATGCTTCCCAACGTAGCTTATACCCTTATATTCAACAAACGAATTACTACTGGTGATGATACGTGGGTTTATGAATATTACCGGTGTCCAATCTGTGTTGCCTCAACGCAAATCTGCATCATTTTGTCGAAGTAGTGATTCGCAAAATGATTTATTATCAATGTTCTCTTATTCGTGAAAGAATGGATCAACCTGTAAAAGTTTGAACGGGATCACCATCTCATTAATTGACCATGCACCAAGTTCACTGCAAACAATTGTTCAGCCATCACCCAGAACTTTGCTATTCGAGATGCCTGAATATAAATATTTAGAAGTGTTGCAAGCATTTCGAGCAAAAAACGTCTTCAAATTAGGACAATCAAAATGCCGATACTGTGATCCTAATCCGCCTGTTTATGATATATTTAATGAAACGAAAAAATTACCATTACCAACACCGAACGAAATAATGTTCTGGGATTCCTTACAGCGTTGCAAATTGCGAAGCCAGTGGGGCCATTGGCCACAAGTTTATCAAAATACACCAAAATTAAAACGCCGACAGTTAGCCCTAATTGGTTACCAAGCGATGTTGGATTAATTACTAATGGTAAAAATACAAACAGTTTCAATTATTAATTCGAAACTGCCCAACAATCTAGCAAATAGCGCGCCAAAAATGAGCCCATACCGAGAAAACACGTGAAAGTTGGTCGAAAATCATGGTTATGCTCATCGTTTACTTCAATTACCGTGATATGGTTAACGATGAATTCATTCCAGAGGGTCAAACGGTCAATAAAGCATACTACTTGACTGTTTTGTTTTGAGGCGTCTACGTGAAGCAATTCGTCGTGAACGGCCGGATTTGTGGGCAAATAATGATTGTGAATGAATTTTTGGCCAAACACGAAACAAAATTCATCGGTCAGCGACTGTATTCGCCAAATTTGGCTCCGTGTGACTTTTTTCCGTTTCCAAAACTCAAATATCCGCTCCGGGGAACTCGCCATGAGTCAGTTCAAGCCATAAAAAGAAATTCGCTGAAGGAATGACCATCCCATTTCCACCAGTTCGGGTCAAATTTGATCAGATGGTACAAGATTCAACTTAAAAACAAATTATTGAAAAATTACGATTTAACTTAAATTACTGATTTTAGAAACAAAAATTATAAACTATGCTTGATTTCTTCATGATGTTTAGTCCTCAATGGGTAGCCGAGCTATGGCACAACGAACTTTACCAACCGAGCCTGGAAACACTTTGATAACTCTTCCCCCTTAACCAATGCGTCGATGGTAAATTTCCTCGGCGAAAATTACAAGCTTATCAACCTTGTTACGACGATTCACTTTAAATGATGTTTCAGAATTTTTTTGTTGGATTCCCATAAATACCCGAAACTTGGGGTTCTAGGAGGTATGCATCACTATTGAACACCTTCATTGGCACAGAACAATGAAATCTCCTGTGATTGACTTCGGATGACACCTTCAATGTCCAAATCATTTTGATCCCATTGCGACCACCTCTAAATGAGTCAGTGGTTGCATCCGCTACTATCTCGAAAATCGAAATGCACTGCTTTTGTTGCAACGCAAATAAAATTACAAATTTAGACTGTGTTGTAAGTTTGCTTACGTTGTTTTCTGTATTGTACAGAAAAGGGCCTATACAAAATCTAGATAAGTTGTATAATTTGAGTCATACATTTTGGTTTTGCGTGGAAATACGAAATGCATCGATATATGATGTGCTTTGTTTAATTTTTACCATTGAGCGGCCAGTATTTTTGTCTAACCGCAGCCAATGTTTGTTGGGCTCCAGCATGCAAATTACTATTGTGTTCATACCGTATTATCAATGTGGTATGCTGTAACATGGAGCAATCTTGTGTATCCATGTTCACTGTATTTTGGGATATCAATGATATCTTTGTTTTCGGCAAATCAACCAAATTATCCAAAAATAGATTACCTGGCCTGATTCCCCTTAGATAATAATAATGTTTTTGCCACCAACAAGCCTCCAATGTATATTTTCCGTTAACTCGCGGCAACTTCATCCAGGTGAGCACAATAATCAAATTGTCCGCGTATACCGGAATTTACAGAAATAACAACGCAAGATAGAACATACCTTTTGGTAATCAAAGCGAAAATTGGGAATTCCAACAAATCCCTCACGATGCTCAGTATAAGAATCTTTTCCATTAATCTGCCATCATTTGAAGCTCATTACGTTAATTGCATAATAACTGACTTGAACATTTCAATAATTTGACGCTGAATTTCTAAAGGTTCGTCAATGTCATTAGACCAGACATAATTGAGGCAGTAAAACAGGCCCTACCATCAGCGTGTCGTTTAGAGATATGCCTATCGATGTTTTCGCCGACGCATTGAGTCCGACCCTAAGCTTTGTCGTACTCTAATCCGATCTTTCAACCAAATTCATCCGACATAAAATTGGACATAGAGGCGGAGTCCAAGAGAGCCCTGCCTAAAATATATTTTCCATTGATAAAATGTACTAACTATATAACTATACTGTACTAACTGAACTATAGCTGTTGACAGTATAATAATTCTTTCATTCTCTTGTATGTGCGGTTTATGCCTTGGTGACCACTTGTGGGGGTTAAATGAAAGGCTTTGATCACATATTGAATATTGTCGTTGCCTTCTACAACGTGATAACCGCTTTACTGACTTCTGAAAGTTTTGGAATACATTTTATTAGACCTTGGTTTAGTTGGGACTAATCCCCAGGTTCTGGAACTGCGGTTTCCCGATTTGATTGAATACAATTTTCAGGCTCGGAAGTTGTGGCTTCCTGATTTGATGGTAATTCGTTTTGTCAAGTTTGATTATCCATTTCTAAAGCCAAATCAGCGGCTTATGATCGGTATATATTATAAATTTATGACCGTAAACGTAGGGATGCAAATTATTTATGCTCCAAACAACAGCAAGCATCTCTCTTTCGACACAGTTGGATAATTTCTCTTAGCTTTATTAAGCGCATGCCAGGCATATGCAATCGGTAAATCTTTGTCAGAATCGCAATTCAGTGATAAACCGACGCCTCTAGCGGTGTCACTTGCATCTGTAGAAATTATGCACTTCTTAGAAAAATTAGGGTATTGTAAAGGGTATTGGGTGGTCCTAATAAATTTGCTTGGAGTTCTTTAAACGATTCATCACAGAAAGTAGACCACTAAAATTTAGCTGAATTTTTTAAAACTACTGTTAAAGGATTATAGATTTTCGCAAAAATGGGGATACATTTTCTATAGTGTCCTATAGAGTTAAGCTCAACTTTAAATCGATTTCAAAATTTCGCAACCATAAAGCTTCTTGAGCTGCGGCAGAGAGTGCCATGTACTCTGCCTCCGTTGTGAAAAGGGCAACCGTTGGCTGTCTCTTGCTGTTCCAAGAAATAGCTCCTCCCTGAAGCTTAAAAACGTAGCCAGTAATCGATCGTCTATCATCTATATCGTTGGCCCAATCCGAATCAGAATAACCATTACGAAGGTATCTCAGGATTTTTTAACCGCGTCCCAGTGCGGCAGACCAGGGTTGTTATTGGATTTGCTAACGGGGCTGATTGCATAGCATATATCTGAATGAGAAACACGAGCAGCGAACATGATACTCCCAACTACTTCCTGATAAGGAACATTTTTCATATGAATGGCTTGATTATCAGATTTAGGTGACACACTTTTCGTTAATTTTTGATTTGCATCAATCGGTGTCAACGCTGGATTACAATCGGCCATACCATACTTTTTTAAAATTTCTTCGATGTATAATTGTTGGTCAATCCATATTTTTCCAGCTTCTTCAGCACTGTTGCTGGAGCCCAAGTCCTTTATTTTAAAGGTATTCGATAATTTTCTTTTCAATGCATCTTTTAACTGTGTGTTATTTGAGAATAACAACAAATTATCAACGTACACGACTACAAACAAAATATGTCCATTCTGAATTTTGTGATCGATGCTGTGGTCCACGAACGAAAACGAAGACTTCATGCCGAAATCTTTAAGAACACTATCCAATTTATAATTCCAAGTACGACTAGCCTGTTTTCAGCCGTATAATCCCGTTATTCACCCTGCAAGAATGCCGCCGCAACTGCATCCATTTGTTAAATTTCTAGATCATAGTTAACTGCAAGTGTCGGAGGACGAGTAACGAACAACTGGCGAATATGTCTCTTCATAGTCGATACCTTCTCGTTGAGAACAACCTTTAACTACAAGACGCGCTTTATAACGGTTGATATTTCCATTAATATCGTATTTGGTTTTGTAGACCCACTTGCATTGGATTGTTTTTCTATTCGGTAGAATATTTGCTAGAGTCCAGGTTCCATTTTCAAGAATAGACTCATATTCCTCTTGCATTGCTTTTTTCCACAAATCGCATTCAGGACTACTCATAGCCTCTTCATATGTTAAAGGATCTGAGCGAACTTCAGATAATTTGACATTGTAACTGAGTTCATAATCCTTCAACTTTGCTGGCTGTTTCCTCGACATATCTAACTTCGATTGTGTGCTTCTTGTTGTTTTTTATCATGCAAATCAACAATTCCAATCCCTTGTACTTCAAGTTTCGAATTATTTGCTAACACAATTCCTTTCACGCGTCCAATCACCGTGCTTACACATGTGTGCAGAGGCATCAGAGGCAATTGACTTTCACATCACCAACGGCACAGTGCACAGGTTGTGATTAAAGCAAATTTTCCAGTTCTTTTTCAGGTGACTTTCCAATATTCTTATTGTTACAGCATGCCGCAATGTGATCAAACTCATTGCATCGATAGCACCGTGCAGTTTCGTTTTTTGTTTCAAGCGTTAGGTAAGGTACCTTTGTGAGAATTTTTATTCTTTCAAAAATTCTCACAGCGAAGGGAATCATAAAGTTTTCAGCAAAGAAATTTAAGCAAACGGCCTACCGGTAAATTGCCGGCATCTTCAGTGAGCATTCTAATCTTGATGAAATATGCTTTGTGACTAGTTCTTCTGGTTATTGATGCTACAATCAACTATTCATATCGTCTGGTGGAAGTTGGAAATTATTAACGCCGATTCTTAACTAGGCGCACTTAGATGAGCTCACATGGATTGATTTAAAAACCTATTTTAATGCTGGAATTTTGAACATTTTGAACACATTTGAACAGCCATGACGACCTAGTATTAGTCGGGTCTACAAAATTTTAAACAATTTTATATTTTACATTAGCGATTATGATCGTTACATTGTCCGTCGACTATACGCATTACTGACTACTCATCCATATATGTAGATCATACTCGGTTTTAATAACCAACAGCTGCTCCCATATTTTGTTGCTGCACAAAATCCTATGTCATGCATGCCTTCTTTATATTGTACATATATAACATATACACAACAATCTTTGAAATAATGTCAAATCGATGTGTAGAGAGTTATTTAAAGAATCCACATTTTTAAGAAAATTATTTTATGCATATGGAATTGAAAATGCATTTTCAAAAAACTCGATGCGATGTTTACAAGACATCTACAAAAAAAACTAGAACATAAATTATTGTATGACACAAATATTTATATTTAAAGACGAATTTCGGTTTGAGAGTTTAAGACTCAAGTAAGAAAAAAATAAAACCTCATGCAATGTGAATTTTTTTATTTTTTTTTTTATTTTAAGACGAATCTATCTATAAACGATCTAATTTCACCCTCGCACCATTGTATGTTGTATTGTTTTTGTATTTTGAAGGGTCGGGGTTTTAATGTTAGGTATACAAGTATTTTGTTTGTGTCTTGAGTATTTTTCTCATTGGGATCAGGTTATTTTTAAAAGATGTTACTTTTTGTTTTTCAGTTACCCACACACTTCAATATACCAGACCAAGTCATTTATATAACTGCTGTCAGTTTATCTTCTTTTTTTTTTTTGTTATTGTCTGCAGATCGCAATGCTGCCGTTTATGATTGAGAATTACGTATATTTTGCATATGATAAGTATGTATAGTATGTACACCTGCTAGATCAGTGTATCATAATCATAACTTACTTTTAGTGTAATATTGTAAAAAATAATAAAATTTAATTTAATTTTTGTTCGCAGGTACTAGAAATGGAATTGGAATCATACGAGGATTTGGCGGATTATTCGCTTCAAGAAGTACCATTTTATGAATCAAGTGATAATAAAGTATACGATTTATCGATGAATTCAACAACCACAAACAAATCAAGCCTTAAATATAATGAATTCAATAAAAAAAGTCATAAAAAACCAATTAAATCAGTAAGCTTCTTGCCGACGTATGTTGAGGTAAGTTAAAATTTGTATTCGTGAAATGGTTTTTGGATTTTATATAAAAAAAAAAAAAATCTTTATTGTTCTATTCTTAATTCTAAATACATAAAGAAACGTGCTTCTTGTCAATAAGTAAAAAAAAAAAAATCAAACGTTTTTCTGTTGTTTGTTCAATCTTTTTTCAATCCGCGAGCCAATCAAATTAAAGGATTTAATGCGGCTATATCTGGTAAAATTGTATATACAAAATTATTTTTCAGGGGTTTGAAGGTGGGCCACCAATTCAACTAAAAGAAGAACCCGAAGATGTACCGCTGAACATGCAGAAAGTTCCTAGTCTATCGGATTTATCCGATCAAGAAGCATCATTGGGTAAGTCAAATATTTTTTATTCTAAAATTTAATCAACAACTCTACAAAAATAAGCAATTAATCAATTATGTGTCTTAGATATTTTGTCTAGTGTCATCTAAATATGAACATTTGTATTTCGTAATTGGTATAAAATTGCGGTTCGATTCATGGCTAAACAGTTATATTTTTGTAGTTCAATTATTTTTATGTAGATGTCGAAAAATAATTTTATTAATTATGAGTGTGTCTCGGATAAAATATGGGAAATTGTTGCTAGTGACATCTAATATTCAACGTTATAAATGTAAACTGGTATAATTTTAACAAATATTGATTTCCAATTGGAATATTTTAGTTTTATAGTTTAGCAATAGATGTGGCTAGGGAAATCGGAAAGTTCTCAATAATTAAACGTTTTCAAATTATGTTTGAATTTATTATCTTCCAAAATTTGATTTTGAATTTAAATTTTTGTTTGATGTTGCTAACTACATAAAATTTAAATTCGAAATAAGAGAGTTTGAACGTTTTGGTTTCGTTTAAATTCAAACTGAACCATTTCAACTATTGATTGAATTGTGATTACTCAAACTAGAAAAGGGGATTTCCCTAAATTCAGTGGTGGTATTTGGAAATATACGTGACCAACGCATCCCAATTATGCCATAATATTTGCAATCCCAATTCGACAATCTCTATAAGGTGGCAAAGTACACCCTTCAATTTACAACTTGTGGAGACCACGAACTGCATCAATATTCTCGATTATGTCAGAAATGCAAAGGGCGAATCATTTTATTTAACAAATTCCCGCAGCTATCAAATCATTTATAATTTAGTTATTAACTGCAATCATTACGTCTTAGGCGAGATTAGCGTTAAATCGAAATTTATCATGTCCTGCCTGACACGGTTGCTATTATTCTCCGGTTTATTTACCTGTCTCAAACAACAACTTGGCATAATCCTGGATCGTTTGCCTGAGTTGTCATCCACGACTACCACATTGCTTATGCCTTTAAGTTCTCCTGCAAGGTCTACTAAAGATTCAGCTCCCCGGATTATATCCGATGAAGAAAATAACTCTACTCTCAAGAAAATAACATCTGATAAAATCGTAAAAGGTATACCTAGTTTTGGGTTGCCTGCTGTTATACCTATTAGTCCTGCGGTCTTACAACCAGCCATGCAAAAACCTCCGGCCTCTACTGGAACCTTTTCTGATGTGGTGACTTCTTCAATGAGTTCCAATATTGCCGTGCCTGTAGTTGGGAACAAGCATTTTCAAAATTGGGGCACAAAAACTATCTGTGGTACCAGGCAATTTTCGAAAAATTTTGGGGTAAATATCATTGTACCGACGGTATGGCTACACGTCTCGAAATTTGTTCCGGATACGTCTGAAAATGAAATTGCGTCCATGGCTATCGAATCTCTGGAGCTTGTTTGCTTCAAATTGGGCATAAAAGCTGATGTACGTATTAAGGCTCTAGATCCTAATACTTGGCCAACCGGTGTACACATTCGGGAGTTTTACGATACAAATTTTCGGACAACGTTGCCTCCACGGGGGAAGTTTCGAACAACTGCTGCGCTCAACAAGTGAACAGAATAAATTATAAGAGCTTCAATTTTAAGGCTTTCACAAATGTTTCGATGTAAGTGAAACTTCTTTGGCTGCGTTGAGATCCGATTTCAACATTTCGAATTGTTATTCTGCGATGCAAATGAGGTTAAATGATGTTTAGATGAAATTCAGGAATGAGGCCAAATAGGATAGAAATTGGATATTTCCTAAGCGATAATGATGAAATTCGTCAGCTACGATGGAAATAAGATTCAAAAACGATTTTTAGATGGAGTTGTGGAATTTGGCCAAGTAGGATAAAATTTGGTTATTTCTTAACCGATTATAATGAAATCAGATGTGTTCGATGGAAATGGAATTCTAAAACGGGTTTTTTAATTTCGGGGCCGTACACTTCTATGTTCTATCAAAAGTTTCACTTTTGCCAAAACGATGTTAGCACAACATAGCCAAAAAATGGAAAAATGATCATATTTAAATCAGGCGACACCACAAATCTCTTGGCTTTATAGCATGCTTCTACATTCAATGTAAAATGACCTATTGTTGTCTTAGCCTCACCCTACTCATCCAGTCACTCAGCGAATTTACCATCAAAAGGTTTAATCTTCAGATCAGACAAGTGAGTATCGACGAAATGTTGCACACGAGCTTTTTCTTCCGTTGTGAGGACGAAACTTACATTTAGTGACAATATACTTCCTAATTGCTCAGCGAATGATCTTGTGAAAAAAAAACATGATTGAGATGCCGAATGTAACACCATTACCAATTAATGAATGATTTACTTGAATTATGGCTGTTGAGAGTACGACTTGTTCGGTCGGGGGTGCAACAAGGTGTTTAGTCGTTTATGGCATACTTTGCAGGATGGCGACAGTTTTAGTAATTTCTCGCAGTGTTGAATGTAATGAGTCGTCGATTTGCAGACCTTGCATAAACTATACGGATACCGAATTAGAAGTTGTGCTTGATGAGTATATTTCCGAGAGGCATTCAAACACACCAGGAATATTGTTAATAACTAGTAAAAATAAACAACTAAGTTTTAACCATTGGTTGGCGGTTATGCGATTAACAATATTAAAAGCAACGTTCTCTAATCCGATTTTATATTTTATGGTTGATTCCACTACGTCGATATGTTCCAATTCCTTTGGGTGTAACCACTGAAGTTGGTTGTTCACTACTTCTAGTATTTTGATGATTCACTTTAATGAAATGATGCTGTTCATATCCGTTCTTAAAGGACCAAAATTATGTTAAACATAAAATTGAGCTTTTCTTTTGTTTACCCTCTGGATGGCTCTGCTTTTTTTCATATGGGTGCTAATCTTCCCAAAATTTTCGTCTCTTTCTTAGTAAATATTATACAAAAGCAGCGGAAGTTTACTTCTATTACGTTTGAATTTTTAGACTTGGTAGACAAAATGCTCTTAATACTAATTTGTCTGAAAAAATAAGTCCCTACATCGCTTTACCGAATAGATTTCGTGTATAAAGTTTACCTTGCCCAGTGCCTGTAAATTCAGATCCAATTAAACAATTACCTTTGCATCTGTGAATGTAAGGAGGTGACTTCTTAACTCAGTAGGGATCAGTCCTAACTATCATTAAAAGTTTCGCTCTTATAAATCATCGATATTTTTAATGCCATTGCTGCATCGACATCAACGTCTATATCCAAAGCAGGAATATCGGATTATGAATTTGCTTTAAATTGCTGAGTATAACATTGCATGAAATATATTCGAATTAGCTTAATTCGTTGCGTTAGATCCATCTAATAAATAGAATCTGCAATGGAAAAGGAGCAGGTTGCTGAATTTTAAATTTTGTGTCAAAAATTTCAAAATATTTAAAATTTTCTAAATCCAACAGTTCGAATTGAAATTACATTAGCGAATTCTGAACCAAATTTGACATTCATTCATCGTTAAATAAGGAATTGGAATTTAAAATTTTTAGTGTATTTTGAAATGTCAAATTTTATTAATGTATTAATAATACTGAAACTAAAGTATTCAGAATTTTCCATCAATATTAAATTTTGTCCCTCAAAATTATCAAAAATTTCCAAAATTTATAAATTTTATAACCTTCTAAAGTTATTGAAAATTTGAGTACCTATTGAAAAATTGACTAATAAGGAATTTGAAAGAATTTAAAAAATTTTAATTCATCTAAGAATTTAAATTCTCAAATTTCAGTAAATCACTTCAAAAAATTTTAAATTTTTTCAGAATTCAAATTTTTGTTTTGATTGGAATTTCAAAAATTTCTATACTTTTTAAAACTTTAAAATTTGGTGCTAAAAAATTGAAAAAAAAAAAACTGTTTGCTCGTTCTTTCACAAGTTTGCCCTCGATGACATGTTGATCCCTGACCTGCTATGAAATGTTTCATTTTTTTTGTTCACATAAAACAATATTGTTACTACTTCCTTCTGACCTTATCGCCCTAGTTTTGATTTATTTATTTACCAACTTTACAAAAAAAAATCTGGTTACAATTTAAAATATTCTGAATGCCAAAAATAAATAAACAGTTTACCAAAAATCAGAAAGAAAATCAGACATCAAAACCTTAAACGATTCTCTTGACAAATTAAAATCAAAAATCGATCGTACTTTATTGCAACCAAGACAATATAAACAGGTTCATTCCTAGCTAAATTACTCCTCCGATCGTAACATACGTGTTGGAACGTAAATAGAAAACAAATCGAGAATCTCACTACAAACAATCCTACAAACGAGGAGATCACGAACAAAAGTGGCACTCGTCACGGTGTTACGAATAGAGGGAGGTTCCAATCTCAATAGTTTACATCTTCCCCTATAAGGAGGAAGAATATAATTGGGAAGGTTATCGTCCCTCGGTAATCTACGCAAGGCATATTTTAAAAACTGTTTTTGTACCCTTTCGATAAGATCCGAAGATTCTTCATAAAATGGGTCCCAAATAACTACGTCATAATTTAATTGCGAGCGCACTAACGTAATATATATAAGATTCTAAGGAGTCTTTAGAGAATCTTTTAACAAAACCTAACATGGAATACGCCTTAGAAATAATGCCCTGTGTATGAATGTGGAAGAATAAATTAGAAGCGAATATGATACCCAAATCTTTGAAAGTGCCCACTTTCTCAATTCCATGGTCTTTAAGAAGAAATTCGTAGTTAAAGTTCAAATCGTCCCTTCTACGGGAAACTCGCATTGTTTTACACTTCTTAGTATTAAATAATAAATTATGACAAGTACACCAATTTGTAAAATCCGATAAATCAGATTGTTAATCCTCTACATTCCGAATATTCCAAATAGTTTTAAAAATTTTAATATCGTCAGCATATATGAGAATTTCAGAATAGTTAATACAGTCAATCACATCATTAATGATTAAAAGGAGACCCAAATTGGTTCCCTGGTGAACCCCTGACCTTACGTGAATCAATCTAGACATGTAATTCCCAATCTTAACGATTTGAGTTCTATACAATCTAAGTACGATTTAATACACCTAATAGGTAAACTATTACAACCCAAAGACTCTAATTTATGCAATAGTAGTTTGTGATCAAGTTTATCAAAGGCCTTAAATAACCTGTACATCCTTCCCAAATTCGAAAGCAATTGAAATAAAATTGGTCAGTAAAACAAATTTGAAACAATTGATCTGCCATTAAGGAAGCTTTGTTGCTTAGAGGAAATAAACCTACGCGTATACAAAAAAATAAAATCTTTGACTAATTTTTCAAAAAGCTTCGGTACAACGGATAAAATATCAGGAGTACAAATTGAAAATGCGGGTTTTTTTCTATTTTTGAACGTTTATTCTGAAAAAATGGTAACAAATGAATTATTCAAAGTATTGTCCATCGCTAGCCACAACTTTTTCCCATCTTTCTGGCAATTTACGGATACCGTCGCGAAAAAATTCGGCCGGCTTGGCTGCTATCCAGTCATCGACCCATTTTTGGGCTTCTTCGTAAGAATGGAAGCGCTGGTCAGCTAGGCCATGTGTCATCGATCGGAAAAGGTGGTAATCGGAAGGAGCAATGTCTGGGCTATACGGCGGGTGGGGTAAGACTTCCCATTTCAGCGTTTGTAGGTATGTTTTGACCGGCGCTGCAACATGTGGCCGAGCGTTGTCATGTTGCAAAATTACTTTGTCGTGTCTTTGCTCGTATTGTGGCCGTTTTTCTTTGAGTGCGCGGCTCAAACGCATCAATTGAGTTCGGTATAGTGCTCCTGTGATGGTTTCGTTCGATTTCAATAGCTCATAATACACCACACCCAGCTGGTCCCACCAAATACAGAGCATGAGCTTGGCGCCGTGAATATTTGGTTTGGCCTTCGATGATGATGCATGGCCGGGGTAACCATATGATTTTTTGCGCTTCGGGTTATCGTAACGGATCCACTTTTCATCACCAGTGACAATGCGATGCAAAAAACCCTTCCGTTTTTGCCGTTCGAGCAGCAGTTCGCATGCAAAAAAACGGCGCTCGACGTCTCTCGGCTTCAGCTCATACGGCACCCAATGTCCTTGCTTTTGGATCATTCCGAGGGCTTTTATACGATGGGAAATGGCTTGTTGTGTCACTCCCAATGAATCTGCGAGCTCTTGTTGAGTTTGACACGAGTCTTCATTGAGTATTGCCTCCAATTCAGCATTCTCAAACTTTTTCACTTGGCCCGGCCGCTCTTTGTCCTCAACGTCAAAATCACCACTTCTAAACCGCACAAACCATCTCTCGCACGTTGAAACCGATGGAACTTGACTCGGATAAGTCTCGGAGACCAATCGATGTGCTTCAGCAGCACTTTTCTTCAAATTAAAGAAGTAAATTAAAACTTCCCGCAAATGCTGTTTTGTTGGCACGAAACTCGACATATTGAGAGCTCAAAAAAACTATGAATTTGACACTGCGACAAATTGACACATACTGAAAATTAAAGCTATAAGACGTAGCTTTGACATGAACATAGTCACAGTACTGCCTGATGCGTATAGCGTTAGTAACGCCATCTGTTATCAATCCCGCATTTTCAATTTGTACCCCTGATACTAATGGCTCGATAATTTTTAATATCACTTCTGGAACCCAACTTAAATATTGGTTTAATTAAAGAGCATTTCCAAAGGTCCGGAAATTATCCTTGCTGACTTTTGTTAAATAGAACGGTGATTGGAAAAGCGACAGTATGGACTATCATCCTAAGAACTAAGGAGGGATGGAATCGAAACCTGCACTTTGATTAGTATCAAGCGAGAATAGTTTATTCAAAACGGTATCAACTTCCAATTGCAAGGAACATTTTTTTTCGGCCACTGGACAAAAGCTCGATATAAAATCTGTCGTTACCGGTTTCTTTACATAAACACTCTCAAAAAAGTCAGCGAACAAATTACAATTATCTTTCAAATTATGACCCACCCGAACATCCAAAAACATAGTAGACGGATATCCTTTTATTTTTTTTTAGAATCAACGAATTTCTAGAAGCTATCAGGTCTAACTTTTATGTTCGATTCAATCTCCAAAATGTAATTGTTGTAACGAAATTTATTCAATGTTCGGAATTCATTTCTCAAGGATTCAAAAACAGCGTACCTATCAGAAGTAGGGAAAAATTTAAATCTCTTATGAGCCTTGTCTTTACGGTTTTTCAGATTAATAAGCTGTTTATTATGCCACGGTTCCTTTTACTGACGCGGGGATTTAAATTTAGGAATAAATTTGTCAATTCCTCTATTTAAAACAATATAAAATTCATTCAACACTTCATCTAAATGATCGTCACCTTCAAATGCACTCCAATTATATTTGTCAAGAAAAGCATTAAAGGAATCGTAGCTCCCAATTAAATTGGGAAATTGTCAAGGATGAAGTAAATTGTTGAAATTAAAATTTTCAACAATTTACTTCATCCTTGACAATTTCACATTCTATAAAAGGCAGTGACACTTTTAATGGAAAATGGTATATGCTGGACGATCCTGCTAAATCGTCACACGTATCGACAATAACTTTTTGATCCGACGGCAAAAATACCAGGTCCAAAACATTCCCACAGTTGTTCTTAACGACCGCACATTGTTTGAGACACATAGAAAGTAATCCGGTCATGAAGTTATCATAATTTGCATTCATGTTGGGTGCTGATTCTCTAAAAATTAAGATAATGTGTAAAGGGGTAAACTTATGATAGTCAAAGGTTACTTTTATGAGTTTGGAACTGTTCGTATTATTTTAGTTGTAAGTCTAATCGAGAAATTGCAAACTCATAAAAGTAAACTTTGATTTTCACAAGTTTACCCCTTTACACATTATCTTAATTTTTAGAGAATCAGGGTGCTGGTTGCAAAATGGGTGCTAGGCTGGACTTCATAATATCAATGAATTTATCATACACTCCAAAGTTAGAATCGCATGGAATATACGTGACACAAACAATTAGTAAAAATGAGTGATATCTGATTCGTACTGCAATTATGTCCAAATCGCAATCCATCAATGATAAGGTACAGGTGACAATTTATCCGCAACAGCAATTAGCACACCTCCACCTTTCTCATATGTGATTTATACATACAATATCGAAGTTTCCTCATAAAGTTCAAACAAAATTTTGTACTACGTTCAGCAATTAAATTAAAGATTGTAAAATTTATCCAAAGGTCTAAAAAGTTATCAAAACTAAAAATTTGATGGGATTCTGATAATTTATAATTTTGAAGATTTATAGTCGGAAAAATTTTCTTTAAATTCCAATGGAATTAAATGCTGACATTTATAATATTCTTGTATTTTATGAACTTAGTTTAAACCTAAACCAATTCTATTAATTTAAATTCGAAAATGGAGAAAAAATTTCCAAATTTGAATACCGTAAATCACTCAAATGACAAATTCTGAATTGTGGTTTTGAATTGTGAAATTTTATCGAAATCATCAAAAAAAAATCTAAAACAACTATGTTTTCCCTACGATAAATGTCTGTACTTTACAAAACGTCCAAACCATGTATTTCCCTCGATATCGACAAAAATTTAGCCTCGGGGAACCGTGTCAGTTGATTTTTGTTCTCGCTGCTAATTCTCCGATGAAGTAATTTTTATGTGTGAATATCGATAAATTTTGATTCGATGCGAATTGTATAACTTGCTTTTGATGCTATTCCATGTTCAATTGCTCCATGCGGTATTTTCTTCCTGAAGTTCAAACAAAATTTTAAACGGCGTACTTTTCCAAAAATTCGATGCTTAGAATTAAAGGTTTTAAAAGTTCATTTGGACGTGCAAAAATTTTGATGAGGTTCTGAAAATTTAAAAAAAATCCAAATAGCTACTATGTTTCAATTTTTTTTTAATCTTAGATTTTCATAAAATTCTGTTTTTTTTTCTGAAATTGTCTGAAATTTGAACAAGTTTTAAATGCTGAAATTTTTGCGAAATTTTTATTTTATAAAATTCAAATATTATGAATTCATCTTTTTCTGATTCCACAACTATCGGAAATGTTAAATTTTACCGAAGTGAAATTCCTCCCATGAATGTGTTTCTACAAATTGCATTCATTCAGGCGATATAATTGTTGCATATAAATCCCAAAAAAGTTTAACTTGAGATCAGAACTATCAAATGTTGAATATTACGCTACAAGCTGTGTACATCTAGTAACTAGTACGCTTAATGTCACAAGGTCGATCACATGGTCAATCCTGAGGGTCATCAATATGAATAACAGGCAAATTTCAACGACGAAATCTGTTCAACAAAAATCAAAAGATTGACATTCGACTATGGTTTCTGGACTCTCTATCGTATAGGCCTTTTATGTTAAATATAACATGGTCAATCCTAGGGGTCAGCGATCTAAATAACAGGCAATGTATATACGGGCATGTTGCACCAAATTTCAACAACCCAATCTGTTCAAAAAAATTCAAAAGATTGACATTCGACTATGGTTCTATGATCTATTTTTTATAGGCCTTAAATTTTAAATGGATCAATGGGATTGTCGGGACCGCATGGTCCATGCATCATACAATGGAAGGCGATCTCATAAACTCTTGAATGTAATGATTACTAGGTAGGCATATAGAAATTTTCACTTTTAGAATTCATTCGAGTATACATACATATGCCATACGCTTTCTAAGCATTCCTTGCTTCGTCACCTGATGTGGTTTCTCCCTTTGGAGGTTCTTAACAATTTCAGGTCGTTTGGGGTTTGCCGTGATGGTAACGAAAAGAACAAATTTTTACAAATTTGCACTTTGGTTAGCCACATGATCTGCAAGTATTGGGTATAATTCTGTTTGCAACGTTTTCTGACGGAAACGAATGAAATTCAGATTATTTGCCTCAACTTGCAAATATAAATGTACTATCCATTGCTGAATAAGACGACCGGCATTAATGATTGGGTTAAAAGAATTTCTAAAGGCCAGTTGGAAAGCCTTAGACTGCAGTATGCTAATATTTTGCCGGATCCGTTGTATTATTGTTATATAGCTACCCCTCCCCCTTTTGGTTGCCATCCCGGCTCTCCGTATAGATATACAAATTGCATAATACATATATGGATCCATATTAAAATGTGTTATATAAATTAATTGCTGGGTAAATGTTTATCTTTATTGTCAGGATATACTTATTCTAATGACTCCATCATTGTTAGTTGAGTGACATAGTATCTTTGATCTGAGCGAAGAGCTATCCATTATTTCTCCTTTTGCAGGATGAAAATGGCACATGAGATAATAAATCGGGGCATCAACATGACACACATAAGGGCCGGAACTTGGAGGTCTCTGAATTTTTCTTCCATTGATGCGAACGCAACAGAGCTATTGTGAGATGTGATGATTTTCGGAAGTTTTTGTAATTCTGAATTTATTAATTAATTTTGTATGGAAATGGTGGATGATACAGATTTCGCCGTTGAAATTTGATGCAACATGTCGTATGTATATTGCTTATTATTTATATCGCTAGGTCCTAGGGGTCTAGGACTGGCCATGTGATATTTTACATACAAGGCCTATACGAATATACGATAGAGATTCCAGAAACCATAGTCGAATGTCTATCTTTTGATTTTTTTTTAAACTGATTTCGACGTAGAATTTGATGCAACTGACTGTATGTAATATGTTCGAACGGGCCTGTTATTTATTTAATTTGGCATAAAATCATAACGTAAAGCCAATGAACGGTTTTTGCTTTAGTCATTTTGACTAATAAAAGCTGCCTAAATGGGATCTTTTAAATTAAATAGAATATTTGATTTCTCCTAAAAGATGATTATATGGGAAATACATTTTCTGGAAAGGCATTTAGGCGATTAAGTTACCACCACATACATAAAATATATACGTATACGGAAAATTTGGGATTTTATTTTGGGAAGTATTTCACAGGCATTAAATTTTGAGTAATTTAAAATTAATTTAATTTTTCTGAAAATTTGAACAAGTTTCGCAAGCAAATTTGAAAATTTCTACTAAATATTTGTCAAAATTGAGAATTTGAAATTTTACCGATATCGAATGGTTACTTAACTTTAAAATCATTTACCCACCTTTTCTAGAATTTTGTTGAAACGTTAAAAGAATTGGATCAATTCTCAAAATTAAATTAATTTTTTATGTTTTTACAGAGACTTTGGTTTTCAAATGATCCTGTACAACAACGTTTTCAAATATCTATCGGTGGCCAAAAAATTCCAAAAATTTTCTAAATTCCGAAATTTGTAAAAAACAATAAATTTCATTGAAATTTCAAATTATTTTTTAAAATTGAGTCTTACCTTTTTATAAAATTCTGGTGATATAAAAGTTCTGAATTTTTTCTGAAGACGTCTGAATTTTCAGCAAATTTATACTTAACGTTTTTAATACAAAAAAAAATCTTCGATGATTTAAAACAAAAATTTGGTAGGCCTAGTATTATAAGAACATGAAAAATGAAGTCCAGAAACGATTCAGATAATCTAGTTTCTAAACTTATAGTTTTCAAAATGTTCCATTAAAATTGGAGGAATTTTGAGATTTTAAAGTTTTAAATTACAGAGATCTCGAATGTAAATTCTTAAGATTCAGCATTTCTATATCCTCCAATGTCTAAAAAAAAATTTTTTTTAATGTTTTAGGATTACGAAACATTTAATCTGAAAGTTGTTTTGGGCAAAAATGTATGCTTTTTAACTAAACTTTCAAATTCATCTGTAAAAATCATTTCTCATTACACTATTTAACAGAAGAATTGTATCACTGGTGGTAGGTCGACGGCTCTAATCACAAATGCTAATAATTACGAAAAATCAGATCGCAATTTCGACAATCAAATATACATTTAGATCAATCCCGGTTCATAAGTGGAACGTTAAATTTAGCGGCGACAGTAAGGGACTCAAGTTACAAAAATTTCTAAGGGAAATTAAATTTATGGCTAGGACCGAAAAAGTTAATGATAAAGAACTACTTCGTTCATGCTAGAAAGTGATAGCATTTCATGAACAGTTTCCCGGAACCTTATGATGAAATTCAACAAATTAAAATCCTTAAGCACAATATGAAAACGACTTGTATATCTCGAAAGGATGCCTTTAATTGAGATTCAATCAATCAGGCAGATGGTCGAAAATTACAAAAAGATTGATGACGTGCAACATTAATCGCAGGCTTAATAAACACCCGGGTAATTTCAATATTAAAAGAATTTGCGAAATTGAGACGCTCCCGGAGGAAGTATTGGTACCTACATAGGTCTTCGATAGAACGTCAGAACTAACAGAAGCGGTAGCCACTATCACCAAACCTAAATTTAGTTGTTATAACTGACGAAAAACAGGACACCATTTTAATCGATGTCCTGAACCTCGAACAAAAGTATTTTGTTACAAATGTGGACGAGAGGACGTTGTATATAACGACTGTCCGAAATGCTCACACACTAAATCGAAGACGGGAAACCAATAAAGGCAACTGATTGTCTGAGTCGGATCAGGTTCAATCTTCCAAAGACTCAAGCTAAATTTTGTTATTTTTCCAAAGTAATCGGTAATTCAAAATTGGAAGGGTTATTCGACTCAGGGGCTTCCGGTACCATATTAGGAAGAAACGCAGAAAGGCTCATTAAGTCTGAACAGTTAAAAAGAAATCAGAATTTTAGGAATTTTTCGCAATTGTAATTAGAAATCACCTCTTCCCGGTTTTACAACTTATTTGATCGAAAACATATTTCAATCCTAACCTTCTTAAAAAAAAAATTAGAAAACTTCAAACTAACTTTGAATTCGAGCAGTATTCCATTGAAACAAAAACTCACTTTTAAGAATAAAAAGTTGACCTGAAAAAGTTAAGGTTTCCCAACGAGTGCCGGTACAATCGGATTCGTTTATTAGTTCAAACTCTTTGGAAGAGATTCTTATAAAGCAAGATGCTTTGATTAAATTTTGAAAAAAAATTTACGTTCATATTAAAATTTTGAAATTTCTGAAATTTTAAAATGTCTCAGAAGTTCAAATTCCGTACTTCTTAACTAACGTCAACATATGTCTTTAATGTACCCAACCATTTAATTCGTGCGTAGATCAATTGAATAAAGAAAAATTCGGAATTCGGAAAAAAGTTCTTTATGAAAATTCAAAACTTGATTCTTGTGTGTAGAATTTCGGAAAACTTAATTTATTTAAGAATTTAAATCTTGAAACTTCTAAATTTTTTCAATTTTTATCATCAAACATTTCAGTTATGACTTCAGTAATTTTGAAATTTTTCAGAATTCAAATTTTTTCGCTTCAAAAATTTAACAAAAATTATTAAAACTTTTACGGGAATGGCTATTCAGAATTTAATAAATTGAAATTTGGATTTTTTTAAATTTGAAACATGTGACTGCTGAATTGTCGCTTGAGCTGCAAATTGTTTTGATAATGTTATGCAAGCTACGAATATGAGAATCAAAATTATCAAAGGTGAACTTATCGAAACGACGAATTATCAGAATTTATACAGAGGTACCAGATAACCAGATAATAGAACGAAATCGATTGTCCAGTTATTAGTTTTTTATAAGAATGACATGTTATTGTTAGTTCAAACAAAATTGTCTCAATTGCAATGAATTTTGTTGGAGTGTTAACTATTTTTCCCAAAGAATAAGCTTACGAAATCAGTAATCTAACTAAATTGATTCGCTGACAATAAAAATATTATAAAGCCGTTTGATAGTACGAGTTTACGACCAATTCATATCTAACATAATTATTAATCGATATCCGGTTAACTTAGTAATAACTAATAACCATATACATAAATATGTATAATTATGATTTTTACTCATTTATGTTTATTCCCAACTCTGCTGCTACAAAATTTATTATGTTGTATAGAGGAGCTCAACTCTTACGTACGTCCACCAGTCATCGCAATACACAATGAAAAACGAGCGCAAGAAAATATCAACAAAAAAAAAAAAAAACAAGAAACTCGAGGTAAAAAGTTTATTGACCACACCACATACATATAGGCACATCATCTTTGTGTGATCTTCATCTTTGCGTTTTTAATGTTGTTCTTTCTTCGGTTTCGTTTGCGTACCTACATATAGTTTGTTGTGTTTCTTCTTTTCAATCTCAATTCATTCATAAAAATGTCGTATGTGTATGTATGTACATATATACGTATGTATATACTTATGTATATTCATTGATAAAATTATAAACATAAAAAACATAAATTTTTTATTTTTATTTTGTATTCCGCGCCAATAAAATATTCATGCAAATTAGTTGAAATGATTTTGGACTGTTTCTCACAGTTATGCCAAACTGTTTTGTTGTTGCAATTGGTATGCCGAAGATTATTGATTAACATCTTAAATTTAACATAATTTGAGCTATATACTATATATGGAGATATGTAGATTCACACGGCCTGAAATCGATTCTAATCATTTGTAGAAAATGTTTAAAATACTAAACGCCCTATTAGTGTAAAATGCCTTAAAGGAGATAATTAAACGGATTTTGTACCAATTCTCTGTGACAGTTTTTTTTTAAAATCTGTGTGGCGAAATAACACTTCGTATTAGCATTTAATGCCGAAGGGCTACATTTTTTATTACCACCATGTTTCCATTTTATTAGCTCATGAGTATTTCATTCTAAGACTTGATTTCGCCTTTTTCAGTCCCCATCTCAAAATTTAAATTGGTCGAATAACATTTGAAACGTTGTATGATTGCAATTTTAATTTTGAAGTACATTTTTTAGAAACTCGAGATTGTAATTTTTTAAAATTCTTAATTTTTGTTTAGCAAACTCTAAAATTTTAGAACTTCAAATGTCGAAAGACCGATTGTCGGATGGCCGAATGTGTCGAAAGGCTGACACACATTTGTAGTACATATCTCTGTCTGGAAGATTGACGAAGCAATTTCCATTATCGTAAATATTAAGAACAAATTCGATAGACATTTTATAAGTAAATTTTAATTTTAATTTGGTCCGCACTTTGATAATTGCGTTTCTGGATTTTTTTCGGGATTTTCAGTTTCTGTCGCTAAAATGGATAGATACGGATAGTTACTGAACCAATTAGTTTAGAAATTAAATTATGGCGTCAACCAATGAATTGATACAAAAATGTGGTCGAATAAAGGAAGCTTTAACAAAACTCGTTACTTTTGCTTTTTGAACAGTGAAATAACTCCAAATAATTTTTGGGCTGTTATTCCATATCCGATATTTGGTAACCTATTTCCAAAATTAAGAAATGCAATAAGTCAGCATTTCTTGCAGCCAATTAAACTACCAAGCAGCTTGTGAGAAGTTGTGAGTTCGCTACGACAATAGAATATCAGCTGTAAATTCATTACTAATTGATAAATTCATGTTGCACAAGCAAAATTATCAATTTAATGAAGAAGACCTTCGTAAAATTCCCGAGTAGGTCGTAAAGTATATCAATCTGGGGTGCGATTAAATATGTAAGCATTACGAGTTTCGAGTTTCTCGTAATTGCGACTTGTTGCTGTTGTTTTACTCGAACATAATTTTATGTACGACAGACAACTCGTAATGATTGAAAAAAAATCAAAATATGCATAACAACCACAGTACTGTGCGTAACAACAACAAAATTGTATGCTGAAAATGACGCTATCGGGCAACATTTATGTTAAAAAAAACGTGCTTCTCGTAATTGCTTACATAATTGCGTTATGTCGCAATTACGGCATACTGAGTTTCGACTTCTCGAAACTCGTAACTCGTATTACGAAAGATACATAATCACACCCCTGGAAATGAATGTTTCCATAAATTAAAATGCGTCAATACTTCAAAGCCGTTTCTACTTAAAAGGCAATTGTTACATATACCGTAACCTATCGACCAACTCAGCACTTGAACATACACATACACTTACAAAAACACAGATATTCACACACTGCTCAAGTGTGCTCAAGTGTGCACTCAAGCATCACACTGCTCAAGTGTGAAACCACAGGGTACCACAGGATACTACTTAGTGACATAGCCTGATCGACGAATCAAACGATTAATATTCCTACCATGATTGTTCAATCATGCAAGGAGACGTCAGCTGGCTTTAAATCGTCGTAAAACAGGTTAGTTTTAATGTAATGATTGAGTCATTATCTACTGTGGAAAACTGAACCCAGGTTTCAATAAATTAGACATAAGGGTTGTATAATAAATTTTAGAGTCGCTCAAATTGGAATTAATTTCACAAAAAACACCTGAAAGTCAAATTTGACTGTTATAGTGACTGATAACGAAGCCATTTAAAAAGTTTGATGATAATATTTTCTCAAAATCCTAAAATTTTTGAGTTTAATTTAGCAAATGATTTAACATAGTTGATAAAATTTTAATTTTGAATTTTTTTAATAAATTAAGGTTATTTTGGTTTTATTCCTTGATTTTTTAAAATTTTGATAAATTCGTCGTAAAACGCTGTAAGTATAATTCTTAAAGTACAGTGGTTTGCCAATTTATTAGGAACAAGTCCTAGACTTGGAAACTTGGGAAACGGGACACCACAACTTTTATTCAACATTTTTTTCAATACATCCTAAATGTTGGATGCAATCATAGTTTGTTCCTTTTGCTCTTCTTTAGTCAGAACTGAGGATTCCGCGAAGCAACTTTTAGTCTCATTACCTACTTCAATAAAACGTGCAAGTAAGAATATATCATAATGAGGAAGTGATTTTGTTTGTGCCGATAAAAAAGCTTGTAGCGATATTTGCGGTACTTAAGCTTCGGTTCTTTTTTTTTAATCTCTAATAGAATCGATCAACTTGGTGCTTGAGAGCACATTTTATAATTCTATCACATTATTTAAAGAAAGCTAAATAAATTCTTAAATAAAGAGTACTTGTTACCTGTCTGAGTGTATATGCAAAATATCTACAAAAACCATGAATACTGTGAAATGATTTTGTTATAGATCATGATGTTACTCAGCATAAACAATAACTCAATAAGTCAAGACTGATAAACTATTAACTATCTTCGCACGATTTTCATTCACTTTGAATATTCTATGTAACTTCACGCGATTAACGTTGACGAATAATCTCCAACTAAAATCTCGAAAGAATCGAATAATCTCGAAACCTCGAAAATTTCAAATATGTTAGAAAAATGCTGTCTATATAACTCATCATCCTTCAAACTTAGCTGAACTGTATTTGTACGCAAATTCTGTAAAGCGTAAAAACAAAACTCTCGATAAATCACTAATTCTGCAACAAGAAAATCGTGTAACAGGAGTAATCTCGAAAAGCTTGTGTAATCCTCTGAATATAATAAGAATTCTAGAATAATCTCGTTAGTTACTCAGTTTTCCTTGAGTTTTTTGATTTAGTGAATTTATAATTCGCTAAGTCACTACGTTCTTGCCTCATACTGAATGTATGAAGTTGGAATTATATTTTTGTAGTTTGGTCGTAGCTACCTGATGAGTAGATCTAACTTTTTGTTTTGAAATTATCAGTACGAAACCAAACTACCACACAGAAAGCTCAAGGAAAAGTTTTCATTTTTTAGAGTCAATACATTTTGTATTGACTCTCGGGTTAAAGTACGGGGGGGGGGGGGGGGCAATATAAATTGGCTTGTTTGGGCTTTGTTTATACATTTTATAATTAATTTTAGCCGATGTCCGATAAGTTCATTGACAAAATCTCATTTTTTAATTGCTGCCCAAATCAGTATTTATACAGAAATTTCTTTCTGATCAAAACAATTTGCTTAACTGATCATTAAAATAAAATCCTTAAAATAATTGCAGCATGTTGTTAATTTTTTTTATTGCAATCGCGGGCATACATCTGAAATGCGCTCAATGTCTCTTACAATTATTACAAAATAAATACACTTTTGGCTAATTAATAAAAATGAGTAATCATTAAAAATCACGTATTTTAATTAATTAAATTTGCTTTTCTTAATTTTTTTCTCACAAAACAAAAATTTAAATAAAATTCGATTTTTTTTTTGTTTTATAAAATTTATTACCAATAACAAAATGTCGCGACAGCGCAAAACAAAAACAAAAAAAGTCAATACAGACGAATTAAAAAGAACAACTTGATTTTGGGAAGTAATCGCCAATAATTGGATACATTTAAGATTAATATATTATCTTAATCATGTTCTATAGCGAGTTGAAAAGAAAAACGGTTTTTGTGTTTTGTATATGTTGTTGTTTGTGCAAACAACTATTACAAAATAACGAAGGCAGGTAGACGAGTTTTGTGGAGGGGTCTGTGGTTCGCGCGGCACTATTCATGTATAATAAATTAATTAAACTAATCACCTTAAATTTATCGGATCAACAATTATTCAAAAATACAAAGCACGAAATCACCCTATCTTTGCATGACTACAGGCGTTTTGTTCGACCCTTTATTTTATCGTTTACGCGTTTAGTGTAGTAAACAAATATGATACGAGTTTTTTACAAGTCTTTTGTTATAATTACAGTGTTTAGGTAAATTATTATTTGTTTTCTATTCCATTTGTTGGAGAGGCTACATAAATCCAAATTCGGCAAAAAAAAAAATTGAAATTCTAGAACTTACGCAATCTTTGTGCAAAAATCAATTAGCCTACGCTAATTGCGGCTTACCTATAAATATTTTTATTTATTGGTTTTTATTTTTCTTACTTTATTCTTTTTATATCTTTTGAAAACAAGTTTTAAATTTTGTTATTTGTGGATGTGTTTCGTTTTTTGTTTCTTTTACAACAAATTTGTTAAGCTTGGGAAAAGAGTCGCGTGGCTTGAACGAAACAAACAGAAAAATAATAATAATTCCAAGTATGAAAACGGAAAATAAAATAAAAAATTAAAACTTGTATCTCTTACGGCAGCACAGCAGCATCAGCATCAGCATTTCATTATTATTATTATTATTATTACTATTATTAATCAAAGTGTGGTACAATAATCACTAGTACCAGCTAAGATTAAATAAGATTTTCTTCTTGTTCTTGTATAGCGCGTATCTATCGCACGAAATCTTTGTGTACCAATATTAACTATATACATACATGTATGTAATATGTATGGATATAGCAATCATCTTATCTCGTTGCAATTCAAAAGAAAACTTGAAATTGGATAAATCTTAATTGTTTTATTTTTTTGTTTTCTTCGATGGTTGTTATATTTTTTGTGACTTTTTCGTGATTGATTAATTTATTTTTATGACTATTCAACAATACTCCTCTATATCTGTATGCATCAAATACAAACGGATGTAAGTATTTAACTTGGTTTATTACATCTCTCTCATTGGTAGAAAAGACATAGAATTAAGACATAAAAAATATTTTTTTTTAGATGCGAATTATTATCGAACGATTGTTAATCCTGGAAATTAGCAACGTTCAACAATGACTTTATGTTCAATGTTAGTTTTATATAAGAAGTCCCCATTCAAGCAGCTAAAATTGGCCAAATGAATGAAATAAAAATATATTTGGTTCTCGCTCACCGACCTCTAGCTATCTTTTAAATTCTACACATCAATGACCTGAAACGCAGTTTGGAATTGCATTTATTTCTCAAATATGTAATCTACTCCGACGACTAGATGACTTTATTCAATTTTTGGCAATAAAATATGTTTAATATGGGCCGACCAAAGACTTACGCTGATGCCATTGGCAGATTAGGGGTAACCTCAATGCTACCGGTCGTGTAAAACTAGTGAAAGGATAAAATTAATTTAGAAACGGTAGAAAATTTTAAGTTCTCAAATTTCAGAATATGCTTGATGTTTTGATGGAATTTCAAAAATTTTTAATTTATTTCAAAATTTCAAAATAAAAAATTAAAATTGTATTTTGCAGTTCAAAATGGAGAATTTATGCTCCTTTCCTCGGCTCTCAAATTTAAATTTCGAAAGAAACAAAATTAAAAATTTCATAATTTTGATTGATAACGTTAGAAAACCTTAATAATTTATTTATTTTAATTATAAATCAAACCTGAGGATTTATTCAAAATTAAAATTTATCAACAAACATTTCAAACGATAACTCTACTAATAGGTTTTGTACTCCAAATTCAACCTTTTACAAAACACAATCATCTTTATCCAAATCAAATTCAACTGTAGACTATATAAAACCAACAGAATTGAGTTAATTTAAATTCTAGATACAAAATAACAAGTAATAAAATAAATAAACCTTTACTATAATAAGGGCATAAAATTCATCTTAAAATTCGCCATATAATTATTGTATACTTCACTTTAGATGTCATCTTAAAATTCGCTGTAGAAATCATCCCAAATTGACCTAAATTCAAAATAAAATGGATTCCCAAATTTAACTTCACCGTACAACCCAGCCTTAAAGTTCATCCTAAAGTTCATCCAAAATCAATCCAAATTCTCCATCAAATTCATCATAAATTTACCCAACATTTACTTTAAAATTCTTCCTAAAATTAAATTACGAGAAATTAATTCTAAAATTCACTCTTAAATTCAACCTACAAGTCACTCTAAAATTTGACTTAAAATTCACTCTAAAATATATCCTTTAATTCAGCCTACCCTAGAATTAACCCTAAAATTTACTGGAAAATCCTCTCTAAAACTAACCCAGAACTTCACTTTAAAAGTCACTATAGTACATACTGCGATTTAATAAATCGAATTTAGTGAATATTTCGAGTTAAGCCGTATTATGTCTATCTTGATTTTAGCTAAACTCGGTTTTTTTTGCATAGAGTACTTGAACGAGTTTTGCTAAATCGGATTTATTAAACCGCTGTCTGTCTAGGGTATAAGTGCCAGGGATTTAGAAAGCGAAACCACTTAGAAGCTTAAATAAGAATTTATCAAATTTAAGAGTTCTGGAGTTTGGAAATTTTAACAGTGGAAAAATTAATTTTGGATTTTACTTATTGATTTTAGAAATTAAGGAATTTTGTAACGTAATTTGGAAAAAAAAGAAACTAGGAATTTCTTGTATTGTGTGGATATTAGAATTTAATAAAATTATTGCGATTTTGGTTAGGTAAAAATGGAAAATGGGAGGTTAAAGGTGTAAATCTTTAAAGTTAGTACATATAAACTTAGAAATTCGTCGAACTTCAGAATCCTGATATTTAGAGATGTTTTACAACATTTTTAAAATTTAGAATTTATATTAGGAATTATTTAATTTAGAGATTTAATACTAAATACAATAAGATTTTGGAAATTTAGAAAATTAACAAATATAGAAATTGTAAATTTTAGGAATATGAAAATTTAAATAATTTAGAAATATTATATAAAAGGATAAATTTAGACACCAATAGCTACTAATTTTACGTGAAACTATGCGATGGACTATCCCATTCAATCGCGGGTTAAGGAAAAACGGGGTGACAAGTTTATTTTCTCCGACGCCTACCGTTACAAACAATAAAGTTTTTCCTGTTTCATCATTGAATAGACAAAAACAAATTTTACGCCGCAGACAAATATCAAAAACTTCGAATAATTTAAAAAGTAATGGTCACAAAGAATCTCAAAAATTCTAAATATATCAGTGAGTCAAACGACTTTAATCCTTGATTTGGAAAGGAGTGAATATGTTTTGTAAAAGTTTGAATTTGGAGTGCAAAACCTATATATTTGACTATATCTTGTGAAGTTTCGGAATTTGAAAAACTAATAACTAACGAAATGATCAAATTATTTTAGAGAGCTTAGAACGTTTAAAGCAATTAAATTTCAGAATTTGCTAAAATTTTAAAATTCGAAGAATAAACAAAAATAAAAATCAGAATTCGAAAAAATTGATAGAATTTCAGATTATCTTAATTTATTTAAAAATGCCAATTCAAAATCAAACTTCAATTTTATCATCAATCGTTTTATTTCACAAATTTCAACTTGAAGCCTAGGAGGAATAAAGAAAATAATTAAATACTATTTGTGAAATTTCGGAATTTGAAAAATTAATTGGCGACTTGATTACATTAATTTAGAAAAAACATAACATTTTAAGCTCTCAAATGGGAGCCAAGCAACTCAGAAAGGTGAATTTACGCCAAGGAATCTATTGTCTTGGAATGCACAACTTCAGGGATGGCAAAATTGGATAAAATGTTTTGTCATGTATCGTTGCAGTGGCGATACATATCACAGTGATTCATTTGACTGTACAGGAGGACCTGATCTACCAGGTGGATATGGGGAAAAATTCGGAATTGAAAACGAATATTAGTGAAATTTCGAAATTTGAAAAAGTAATTATCAAAATTACCAAATTAATTTAAGAAAGGAAACATGTTTAACCCTCAAATTTCAGAATTTGTTAAAATTTATAAATTCGGAGATTTAAAAAAATCAAAATTCGAAAAAATTATTTCTGAATTTTTTAGAATTTGAAAAATTAATTATCGCATTGCTGAAAATAATTTAGGTATGTAAGTACTGCATAAAATTTGCTAAATTTTAAAAAACAGAAAGAACAAAAAATTTGTTATAATCGCATAATATCAAACTTCAATTTTATTATCATGATTTTGCCATTCCACGAGGCCTACAAAGGTGCGGTAATATTTTGATGCAGTTCATTACCTGGTACGGCATGGATATTTGTGAAATTTCGGAATTTGACAAATTAATTAGCGGCTGTACTAAATTAATTTAGTAAAAGGAGCACTCAAATTTTAGAATTGACTAAGAAAAATTAGAAATTTGAATAAGTTAAAATCTCAATTCAGATGAATAAAGAAACAAATTTGGAATTCGAAAAAGCTGCGAAATTTGAAGAATTAATTAGCGACTTGACAAAATTAATTTAGAAAAAAATGATTTCAAAATTTTGTACATCTAAATTTATTTAAAAGATATAAATTCAAACTTCAGAATTTATTCAAAATTAATATTTTATTTAGACAAACGAATGGAGTACAGAACTCATGGGACGATAAAATTGATAAAGAAACTGTTTAGTTACGCACTGTTTCAACGGCGATATGATTGTCATTCATTTGACTGTTAGGAGGGTGATCATGGAAACAATCCGGAATTAAAAAGATTTCTTAGTGAAATTTCAGAATTTGAAAAATTAATTAGAGAAATAATCCAATTAATTTAGAAAAAAGCAGAGCCTATTCAAAGAGGAAAAATTAAAATTAAAATTCAAACTTTAGAATTTATTCAAAATTAAATTTATATTTATTCGGAATTTCAAAAATTAATTAACGGTTTGAATTTGCTAAATTTTATTGAATACAAAAAAATTAAAAATTTGAAGAGATCAAACTTCAGAAAATCAGAATTGATTGACAATTAAAATTTTAATATCAAACGTTTTAAAATATTCTGTTACCATTCATACAAATTTAGAGCTAGGCAGCTCTAAAAGGTAAAATTTACATTTTATCATGCTACGTTGCAACGACGATACGTACAGTGTAATTCGTTTGATTGTCGGGTGTAGGTAGATCAGATGAATAGTGCAAAAATCAAACTAATTTAGAAAAAGCAGGAAATTTTCTCAACACTCAAATTTCAGAATTTCGAAAAATTTAAAATATCTCTGGAAAATCAATTATACATAAGACAAGAGAAAATTATTATTTAAAAAAAAGAAACCAAAAAATACAAATTTACAAACCACCTTAATGTGACTAAGTAAGTTAACTTGTATGGAATTGTTGGACAGGATTGCATCAAAGTCAAGGCCCAACTCACCCACAAATGCAACAGTCCTGATCAACACTCCATGCAACCAGAAATCACATTAAAGAGTATCGGCGAGAGAGAATCTCCTGGTTGAATACTGGAGCTAATTACAAAAATTCTCGAAGCTTGTTCTCAACTTTACAAATATTTTGCTAAAATTGTTTCGTTTTTTATAATAATGAGAAATAAAATTTTCCAAATGCACCGACGGAGAATATTGCGTATAAGCAAGACGATACTTAAGCTCATTTTGATCGCCAAAGATAGTGGCGTAACTACAAACTTTGGGCCCCTGGAACATTTTTTTGGCCCCTAAACATGCTTATTGTACTTATGAACAAGAAAAGCTTTAAGTGAAAAACTTATTTCTTCCTATTGTCTAGTCTCGCATTAATTAATAGTATCTGATTTCGAGAGTAGATGATACGGAACATCTTGCCACTCAATGCTCTGACGATTTCTAAATATATTGATAAAGTATCACACATTTCGAAATAATCTCAAAAATGTCGAATTTTCAAAGTATCTTGCATATTCTTGAAAGTTCTCAAATATCGGATTATCCGTAAGTTTTGTTAAAAAGTGATATAAAAGCATAGAATATGTATTTAAGTTTGATATTTAATTTAAACAAGTTTGGGTTTTAATTTAACACAATACATATATGCAAAAAATTAAAAACTTTTAATTTTATAAGCTTTCAATTATCAAAGCTTTTTTAACTAAACCATTTTACTCAGAAGTATGATTTTTGAGTAGAATTTTGGTTAACATTTAGAATATTTGATTTGATCTTTAAAGTTAATCAACAATCATCAAAAGCTTTTCGTTTTAAAAGGTTTTCAAACTAAACCATGTAACTATGGAACTTGATATTATAAAGGAAAGTGGTATTTCTAGATAAATTTAGAATATTTGTTTTCAGTGAGGGGTTTTGGGTTTGAACTTAACATTTTGGAGAATTTTCATAATTTAAGGTTTTCCTTAAAATGTTTTATAGCAAAAATTATGTTTTGTAAAAAATGTCAAGCACTATTAGTTTTAATGGCTTTCAATTAGAAAAGCTTTTTAAACCAAACCATTTTACTCAGAATTTCGATTTTACATAGGGTAACGGAATTTAGGGATAATTTAATATATTTGTTCTCAATGTAAATTCGAGAGCTTTTAATCAAACCAAACCATTTCGCTAGGAAACTTGGTATTATTATAATCTTTCGTTTGTCGAAGCTTTTTGAATCAAATCGTTTTATTCCGAAATTTGGTATTAAAAAGAAGTACGGAATTTTGGGATAAATTTAGAATATTTGTTACAATGAGCTTTGTGCTTGATAGGTATAAATTAATACTATTAAACTTATCATTTCTCAGACTTTTAATAATTTCAGGTTTTTGTTATACTGTTTAATGTGCAAAAAATATGTGTTTGCAAAAGTTTCAAGAGCTTTTAGTTTTAAGAGGTCTCACTGATCGAAACTTTCTAAACAACTTATCTCAAAATTGACCTTTGTAACAGAAATTTGGGATATATTTAGAATATTTAGAAAAATTTGAAGAGCTTTACTTTTAAGAGCTTTCAGTTATTGCATCTTTTTAAACAAACCATTTTACTTCGAAATTTCATAAAACAAGGGATGACAGAATTTTGGGTAGGATTTAGTATATTTGTGTTCAATGTAAATTATTAAGAGCTTTTTAAACTAAACCATTTTACTTTTAAATTTGATATTGAAGGTTGTATTTTGGGATTAATTTAGAGTTTTTGTTTTAAATGAGCTTTAAGCTTGATAATTTATTTATACTTTCTCGGTAATTTTTGTACCTTTCCATAAATTCTGTCTTTCGAGCTTTCACTTAACGAAGCTTTTCAAATCAAATCGTTTGACTCAGAAATTTAATATTACAAAGGGTATTTTTTGGAAAAATTCAGAATATTTGTTCTCAATGTAAATCAAAATGTGTTTTCATTTTCGAGCATTCCATGTGTAAAAAAACCAATTGGTTTACTTAGATTTAATTTTGTGGAAATATACGGGACATCTTTCAAAAGTAGTTGAAACGGAACATAATTCATTTGAATGGCATCAAATAAATTCGAAACATCTGCAACTCTATGCTATGTCGAGTTCTTATCGATAAAGCATCATAAATTTCTAATAAAATTTAAAAAATATCAAGAATTCCGAAATAATCTCAAAATTGTCGAATTTTTAATGTATCTTGAATATTCTTGAAAGTTCTCAAATATCGAATTATCCGTTGTTATGTAAAACTAAAGAAAATCCTATACGTGCTGATCACCGCCATGTACAACGTAAATAACCTGGACGTTCTTGAATAATTTCGAATAACTTACAGGAAATCGAAGAAATATCGAAATTTTGGCATAATCTCAAAAAATCTTTTACATATCACCATTTAGATTTATATTTGTAACTCTGCCAGTTCGTGCAACTCAAAGCTAAGCGTAGAACATGGTCTTACAAAATTCGAATAAATTCGAAAATCTTTAAAAATCTCGAATAGTCGTAAGAACAACACTTAAGAAATCTAAAATAAACAGCGGAACAATTTCGACTACCCAAGAAAAAAATCGAAAAATCTTCAACAATTTCAATAATACGGAAAAAATCTGGATATTAATGAATAGTAACGGAGACTGCCGCCCCGGTGGCACAGTTGTTAGCATGATTGCTTTGAATGGTTCAAATCATTATTACCAAAGTTTCATAAAACTCATTTTTTCAATTTTTTAGTATCGGCTCCTACTATTTTTAATAAGCTGCCAATCGCCATCCGTACTTTAAGGTTTAGGAACAAAATAATGTCTTCCTTGAAAAGTTGGATCTTTCAGCATAGCTCAGTCAAATTTTTATTTGACCGTATTACGTAACGAGTCTCTTTCTGCACCGGTGTCATTTTGGTATTAAGAAAATTGGAAGGAAGGATGATTCATGATCTTAACAATTTTTATTGTAATTTTTATTATTCTATATTTTTTTTTTTTGCAATTATGTATGTACTTTGTATTTTTATTTTAGTTTTAAGAAAAACCCGCTACTGGCTTTGTTGTCAAAGGGATTTGTTATTGTTGTTTCATTCGCACTTAAATACATATATAGATACATACATGCAAAAATTTGTCCTTTAAGGCAAAAATAGAAAATTGAACATGGTTCAATTTTGTATATGGCAAATTTTTTTGTCTTTCAGGCAAAATTACATAACCTTATAAAACAAAATGACAGCTATTTCAACCAATCAGCGCGTCGTATTTTTTTTTATCTTAAAGGCAATATTTTTATAGCCTACTTAATGCGACTATTTTTGTTTAAGGCGACGCTCGCTGAACGAGAAGGATTATTTTTATCCAAGGATTATTTTTCAATAGAGTTCAAATTTCCTTGAGAATTAATTTTTTTATTTAATTTCATATACGAAAAGACAAAATTTTTTCACAACATATGAGAGAAATATCATAAATGAGCAAATATTTCAATAATGGGCAAAAATTATTGTTCTACACGATTTTTTTGTATTGTTATGTTGGTCGTCTACAAGATTATTTGCCCAATGTTGAATAAATTTCAACTAGCGAGGAAAAATCTTGAAGGGGAAATTTATATTTTTGTTATCAAAACAGTGATTTCATTGGGTGAAAATGTTGGGATAAAAATAATCTCAGAAATAATCTGGCCCGTGCAGTTGGCTTAAAGGCAAACATCGTATATGTATCATTGCCTTAACCTGACTATTACACTGAACCGCTAATTAAGTCTCAAACATCAATCATTGGGATGCGAGAATTTCCAAAATCAGAAAAACCCCACAATTGTTGTCGTTTGATGTAGAAAGCATTGATTTCAAAATGTTTTGCTAATTTTCTTCTAAATCTAAATGTCGGTCAGAACCTAAAGGAATTTTTACTTCCTTGGAGTCAGAACCGAGAAGAAATTTTGGAGCCGGTTTTAAGAAAGTATTTAGCAACAGGAAATTCGTTTCCTAAAAATTAGAACACCGCCTTTTAAAATTTAAAAACGTACAAAATCAAACAAAAACAAGAATTTTAATATGGTTTTTCGATTAGACTCGATTTCGCTTGTTCCGTTCTCTGCTACCTAGCCACAATATTAAAAGGTAAAGTAGAGTAATCTTGACTTGTGTTGTAGGTATCGTTAACGTCATTTTCTCTCAAAAAATCTTCCCATTTCTCGGAAATTTGTATTTACACTGAGTTGCTCATTTGCTGCAAGATTGACACAACTCAAAAATTACTATTTTTGAAGAAACACTTTTTAAATTGTTTAATCTTTCCGACAATAATTTTAAAATGACTTAGCGGTATAAGCTAGAGATGTAATGGGGAATATGTTGTTAGAAAGACAGCGTTGTAGTACCCCTAATAACGCATGTGTGGGGCCATAACCCAAACACAACTCAAAAATTTCCATTTTGAGTTAAGCCACTGTTGCAGCAAATGAGCGATATATGAGGGGGAGAAATACGTCAAAAAATTATTAACTATTCGGACAGCATAGTAAAAAATTTGAATGTAAGGGAATATTTTTCAATTAAATGACAGAAATTTGTACTAAAAAATATTTTACTGAATATTACATTATATACTACATATTTTACTGATACTGAAAATTTCTATCTACTAGTGGAATCATGTATAATTGTCCTAAATATAAGCCAGCCGAGAAGTAAATATTGCGATGAAGCTTTGTGCTAGCCTTTACAATTAAATTTCAACATTTTATTTAGCCTATTATTACCGAGTGTAAACTAACCAAACAAACACTAATAAATCTAACATTCCTAAGATTAGTCAACCATTTCATGCAAAAACCGTGTAAGTAAATTTTTCTAAATATAAATACCAAGCCTTTAACATCGACGTCATTTTGTCTAACAATATTTATTCCACGTACATTCAGTCATTCTTAGATAATGTGTATATGTATGTATAAGGAAAATAAATATTCCAAAAAAAAAAAAATTAAAATGTAAGTAGATGTTAAACAAAATTAAATAATAAAAAATTAAAATTTATAGCCATAGTAATATATGTAATAATAATAACAAAACAATCTTATATGCACAAAATAAATAAATACGGTGTATACTGTAATTTAAGAAAACAATTTATTAATTTCTTAAATATTCTTGGTACAGTATTATGTATACACACAATATACGAGCTGCTCTCGTATATAGATAATGATAACCAAAACAAAACAGATCATATATAATTTGTTTTGATTTCGAACTGAAAACATAAATAATTGGAATAGTTTTCTTCCCTCTATATACACTATACTCGAGTACACAACACACTATAACGCCACTAAAAAAAGATACATGGATTTTTTTTTTTTGGTATTTTGTGGATACTATTTAGTACATTTATCGATCCTTAATAATTTAAAATTAGATAATCCGGTTAATAATCCGGTAAAACAAAAAAAAATATTTGGATTAGGTAAGTTTGCGCACAAAAATAAAATTATCCGTTGATTGATTTAAGATTCACATGTATAGTAAGGCGGACGACGACACAGACCAATACACCGTGGACTGTGGTTAAAGGCACTGATCAATTAATTACACGTTAAAAACCATTCTTGACACCTATCCCGCAATTATGAGTTTGTTTTATTTAATTCCCTCCATTATGTGTCGATATAAGATAAACTATTAGAGATTTCTATATTTAAAAATCCCAACTAAATTCTAAATTTTTTGTTTGTTTATTTATTTTTTTGGGAAATTTTTTTTTTTAGTTGATAGACTAAAAAATATAAACCAAGGTACATGTTTAGTAAAAATAATAATAACGATAATTTATTATTTTGTATGTTAATTGATTAATTTGGGATATGCAGCTGTGATGGAGGCGCCAGCAAATCTAGATCGGCGATTCGTCATATGGATGTTACAACAAAATGTTCAATATGCTTTCGCAAGGCGTTCGATTCTGATTTTTTTGTTGTTTATCGAATTTATTAATAAAAATATGTATCTTATGGACCATTACGTCTTGGCGGACCACAATTATCACAAATATGTGTGGGTGTGTGTACATCTTGGTTCATCGAAATATTTTTTTTTTTTTTTCACAAAAACAGCTGGAGATGGCGCTGTTGTGTTGATGTTTAAAAATATATTAAATTTCTCTGTTTCATATTTCTGAATTTTATGTTTAGAGAGAGGAAAAAAAAAATGTTGTTTTCTATAATCAAAATAAAAAACATTATATTTAATGTTTATTTAGCGTCTTTATGTCTGTTAAATTTTATATAATGTATAGTTTTTATATCATATATGGGATATATGTAATTAAAAAACAAAAAAAAAATTTAATCATTATTTAAAAAAAAAAAAAGTTTTAAACCATAAACCATTTGCATTAAAATTTGTTATAAAATGCCTATAGGATTTGTTTTGATTTTAGAAATTTGTGTTCAAAATGTAAACACAATAAATTTTCATTTAATGTATTTTTTTAGGAGTTTAAAAAAATAAATTTATATTGAATTTATTACAGTTTGTACATCAACATTTTTTTTTTTTTTTTTTACTTTGGTTGTTCGTTGGGAAAATTTTTTCATAAAGTAAATTTCGAATCAATTATTTTTTGTAATATGTTCAGATTAGGGTAAAGTTGAAATGTTCCTGTTTGACAAAATGTCGCATGTTGCATGTTTATCGCAAAATGACTTTCCAGTTACTACTTTTCCTAAGTTACTTTCTGTACTTTCTATACTTTAATAAGAGCGAAATTATCAAGAATTTGGCAAGTTCAGTTTCAATCTGAATGAGAATTATGACAAATTTAATTATTTTCCAGTCAATCTCATCAGGCTTTAGCGACTGAATTGCTAACTACACTTTTGATTACTCTCTATATATAGAAAGCAACCATTTAGTTAAGCATTAGCGAATTATTCGCATTAAATATTAAATTCTTAATAATTTCAATTTTATTTTATTTAACCCATAAATACGATTTCCTGTTTGAAATTAAGGTTCTTCGGGCATATTACCAGATAATTAAAAATTGAAATTATTAATAATTTAATATGTTGTAACATAAACCGGTTGTAATTAAAACCGGTCGATAATAACAACACAAATTTTTTATATTTTGACACTGTATTTCGATTAACTTATATCGTATGCAATTTATCTTTACACAAATTAAAATGGTTCACTCAACAAGAAAATTAAACTCTTCCAATTAATTCTCAAAAGAGTAACAAATAAAAAAATTGTGGAATGAAGGTGAGCAACCGTGCAAATTGATTTTTTTTATTTTTTATAACTGAACTGTCAAATTCCTCTGGTTTGGATTGTTGTCTCTGACGTCTGCCGATGATCGATGAAACCTAATGTGTTGCCGTGTTTGGATGAAGCCAATGATCGCCAAAAAAAACGCACAGGAAACAAAAAAAAGAGAAAGCAAAGAACACGTGAGGACCCGTTTAGACCGTAATTTATATATACTGTTTTCGCACCTATGACGACGCCACGTATGCCAGTTTTCTCCTCTCAGAAATATATATTTATGGGCGCCACCGAATTTCCCGAAGGCAATCCGGAATTACTGAGAAGCAACGTTGAAGCACCCGGCTCAAGCTCAGTCAAGCAGTAGACTCCAACGGCCGTGAGTTCGGAATACTGGCACGATGCGAGATAGATTCAAACTCCCGGGCCTGTTATCCACTGTACCCAAGCGGATGTTGTTTGGGCCTCCCACTCAAGGTTGGTGGTGATATTCGTGTAGACAGCAAACTATATTCCTATATGCCTAACAGCATCTAGACCTTTACACAGTCAGTTACCGTCAAGCCAAGACGACCTTGTCGTGATGCGCAGCCAACACGTGTTGCGTCACCCGTTTAAAATTTTATTTTTTTTATTATTTATCTCTCAAAAGAACTTTCGAGAAACCCACCTACGACAGGAAACCCTTTTCGTAAACAACCTTTCGTCGTTTCTTTATCCCTAGGGACAATTTATCACCAACACACTTTATCAAACTACACTGTGATTACTTGTCCCGCTACACAAACACAATTTAATGTGCAATAATTTTTGGCTGTGCGCCAACACACTTTAAATAATACAACACTAGTGGTTGTTAATTGTCCCACAACATAAACAAAACACTTCTATATCGTTCGGGCAGTATTCTAGACGCTTTTTTTTTTTTTAACGGTTTACTGCCAACAGTAATATACAACACACTGAGACAACAACCAACCAAGTATACAACACACTGGGTGAACTGGGAATATTTTCTTTTCACCTCCCAGAAAACATCTCACTTCTCATCCAAGACAAAATCAAATTTTTATTCGTTGGCACGCACTGATATCACGGACACTATTCCTTTGGTCCAACCGTGTTGACCAAAATTTTCCAACTTACTGACCCCGGCCGCATTGTAAAATTTTTAATTTATACCCAAAATTGATGAGAGTTCCCGTTGCGTTTTGGATTGCTTCCTTTCTCTTTTCTCCTTGACCATTCTCAATCTACCTACATTCATCCAAATTATCAATTACAAATTTTCTCCTCCAATGTTAATTCGTCACTATGGTATTGTTAATTCCAAATATTTTTATTATTTTTTTTTTTCATATTTCGTTTTATGTGAATATTTTGTCTACCATCCCAATATTTTCTATACTAAATTTCGTCATCATCGATCGATAACACGTTGGCTGCCGGTAGTATAGATTCATTTGTTGCGCGGCTGAGCGAGTGGATCAAGGAACATTTATAAGGAGAGGCTTGTAAGATAGTCAACGAAAGGAAGGAACATCAACTTGGAAGCAAAGAATGATACCTACATCCCGCCTGCACTCCCCACTCACGACTCTGATCTTTCGTCAGCACGTATAAAACCCATTTCGCAAAATTTCCAACAGGTCCTCAATTTCTACTACCCTGACTCAGACAATCATGCATGTTGTACTTAAATAATTTTATGCGACCCGATGCGAATGTTACGTATAATTCGCTAATACATAACTACTTGCTTTCTATATAAATAAAGTAATCAAAAGTGTAATCAGCAATTCAGTCACTAGTCGCTATATCTATGATAATTTTAAAGTAATTTACATTTGAATTACTCGATTTATCCTGCATAAATACAAAAAAGAAAAAAGGCGACTAAAACTTGATACAAGTTGCAGTAAACAATATGCCGAGAAAAAAAAAAAAATCGGCATAAAAGTGCTATTTGCGCCAGGTAAACGTACATTTCAATCCTAGGCAGCTATTCTGGCTTTTTTGAATATGTGTTTAGGCAGCAATTATTATTTTAGTATAGTTTCGTAAAGTATTTATCTCTGTTAGCCGTTTAGCGGCTTTAATCGGCACTAGCTCGCTCACACTTTTACTATGCTTCCTAAAAATAGTCGCAAAATAGTTTCCACGGTTTTTTAAATAATCAAAAATTATCTCTCTCCCTAAGGAAAATAAGGTACACTGGTAAGCAATTAATAAATGGCATGATCTGGTGGAATAGTTTTTTTTTTTTGGTTTTCAGAAAATGTTGGAAAATTTCTATAAAAATTACCGCTAATTCAGTAATGTGTTTTATGCGGCAAATCCAGTAAACCAGTAACGTAACATGGTTATTACTGGTTATAAATAATTAGATTCCTCATAGATTAAATAGATTAAATAGTAGTGAACATTACCAAATTTATATTTGTATATGTAGTTGTTTGCAAAAACTTTAAACGCCATAATTTCGTTGAATTCTAAAACCTTTTGAATTCTTGAGATTCTTCTCTTTAAATTCTTCTCCCATTTAGTAAGGCATTTAAATATCATAAAGAAATTTAAAAAGCAGAATTTAATGAATTTCAACAATTTACAGCATTTAAATAATCTTTAAATTTTCAAAATTCTTCTAATTTACAGAATTTAAATAATCTTTAAGTTTTTTAAATTATTCGCTTTAAACTGTTTAAATTTTCAAAATTCTTTAATACTTTTAAAACTATTAACTCTTTAAACTCTTTTTATTTTTCTCTTTAAATTATTTATAATTTTAAAAAAATTTTAAATTCCTTAATTAATTAAATTTTTAACTTTATTTATTTATTAAATTCTTTTATTTTTGAAATCCTTAGAATTCTTTGTACTCTATAATTATTTTTAAATATTTTAAAATTTTTAGATTTTTTCATTTCTATAAATTCTATAAATCTTTAAATTCTTTAAATTTTAAAACACATCTCTTAGTTTTCTAAATTCTTTAAATACTTATCTAAAAATTCTTTGAAATTTATAAGTAATTAAATTGTTTAAATTATCTAATTTTTCTAAATCGTTTCAAATTTAATTTTTTTTAATTCTTTACATTTTCTTTTCTTTAAATTCTCTAAATTTTAAATAATCTTTAATTTCTTTAAATTTGTTGAGTTCTTTATAACTTTAAATTCTTTAATTTTCTAAGCTTTTAAATCTTTATCTGGAAATTCTTAAGTTTCTTTAAATTCTTCAAATTTTTACGATGTTATACTTTATAAAATTCTTTCTAGAAAGAAAAATTTAAGAAAAAATTTAAAGATAAGAATTCATTCATCTGCAAACTCAATAATTGCAGAATTTAAAAATGTAAAGAAATTTTACAAAATTAAAGAATTTCAAGAGAAAAATTTATCTTTTTAGAGCATGAAAAAAGACCACGATATAAGGTATTGTTATCCCCAGCAATTTTGGATGAGAAAAAAATGACCACAAAATGAGATTTTCTCCTCGCATTATGGTCATGATATTCGTCCAATTTAATCAATCCAAAATTATGTTTTATTTGATCGTTTAAGATTTTTAAAAATAAGAACAAGTAATTCCCGATAAATTAAAAAATGGAGTGAAGAAAACTGCGCAAACAAATCTCTGGTTGGAAACAAAACTGGAACGCGGATAAAATATTGTAAGGCTCATTTTTGCAATATTTCCAACTCCCGCACTCTAAACTCCGCACACTCGCTCCAAATTGGAACCAAATATAGCAAACGAGACTGAATATATGCATAATATATCAACAAATCACTTTGCTTGGGAAACACGTGGTTTGTCCCGCTTATGGCAAATGCATAGGGTATAATGATTTTCTTGATTTTTTCGATGTGCTGTGCCGTACGTAACTTACTATCTATAACTAAACCCAAATAATTATATTTGTCCACTCGTTCTAAGGAGAAATTGTCATATTTTATTGAACAACTCAACGCCTCACTGTCTGTTCTCAAATACCATGTATTTACTTTTCTTGTAATTCAAGCATATTTTAAGAATATGAATGTCTTTTTGAATATTGGAAAGTAATACTTGAAGGGAATTTGAACTGTACCGTAACCGTATTGTGAAAATGTCGATTAAATAGAGTCGGTCCTAATATTGAGCCTTGAGGAACGCCTTGGTTAATAATAATCGCCTCACTAAATTTAGTATCAATTTTTACAATTTGGGTTCTATTGAAAAGAAAATATTTGGACAATTGAATTTGTGTATCAGTAAATGCTTGGATTAATCGTATCAAACGATTTACGAAGATCTAAAAGTAAACAAGCACAATATAATTTCTAATCCGCATTTCTACTGACAAAATCCAATAAACTCAAGTAAGCCGCCGTAATATTTGATGTAGAAGTAAATCCAAATTGACATCAGCTTAGTATTTTGTTAGATATTAAAAATTGATTTAGTCTTTTTAAAATTATTTTCTCGAAAACTTTAGATATAGATGGCAGTATAGAGATGTCGATAATTGATCACCAGATTTAAAAACAGGAATGACTCTAGCTACTTTGCTAACATCTGGAAAGTGGCCTGTTTTATAAGATTCATTTATATAGATATCAGTGATTTTATGTAATTTACAATAAATTTCAACAGTTTTGTGGAAATCTGATCTAACCCTGTAGCTGTAGCAGCTGTTGCAATTAAACATACAATTTTTTACTTCTTCATCATTAGTGGACGATAGTTCAAATTTTTGATGAATATCATAATTTATATAGGAAAAGTTGCCAACCGTAAAAGAAGCAAACGTATTGGACACCGCCACTGCTGAGTTGAAAAAATATTCGTTTAAAGTTTTGGCAATTTTTCCACTATATGAAACTACTTTATTTTGCATCCTGATGGCTGAAATACAGTCCGAATTGACAGATTTGTTAAAACTATTTTTTTTTAAATAATTCCACAAATCTTTAGGTTTATGCATATGTGGTCTAACATAGCTGTAACAATTCCACCCTTTCAATTTTTTGGATTTTTGCAGCAATCAACGAGCTTAGAATTGTATGCCTTTGAATCAAATACAGATCGTTTTGGTACTTTCTTTTTAACTTAAAAACCCGTTCCCTTTCTTTTATTAAATCAAGAAATTCTTGAGGTAATGAAAGTTTACATTTTGATTTGACCGTTTTGAAAACAGTTATGGTATTTTTATTAATAAGCACAATCAAGTTATTGACAAACTCGTTTAATTTGATTGATTTTAACAGTTTTACCCATATTGGATCAGAAATTATTTTATCATAATTTAATATATTATATTGAACACCAGTACCCTTGTTGCATCCTTTTAATATTGTAGAATCATCAGTTTCCTTAAATTGTCAATTTAAAAAATTTTCTTAAGTTCTGTAAACTCTTTGAATTTGCAGAATTCAACAAATTCTCTAAATTGCTTCATTCTATAAACTATAAAATCATTACATTCTTTAAATTTTTTACATTCTTTATATTTAAACATTTTCGAAATTATTGAAGTTCTTTAAACCCTTTTAATTTAATATACTTCTTAAAATTCTTAAGATTCTTGAAATACTTCAAATTTCCTCAAATTCATAGATACATTAAATGTCGAACTCCCTTAGAATTTCATTCAAATTTGTTGGTGAATTGAAGCTATTATAGCATGTTAGCAACTATTAAAATTATGCCAAAAATTCGATACGAATTTCGAATTTATTTTGTTGTTTTCGATATTTTGTAGGAATGTGAGGTTTATAAATATGAAAACTGTTACTACAACAAGATTTGTAGCTGCAGTAACGACTATAAATATATGTTTAAAAATATTTAGATGAAACATATTTACTGCAAAGAAAAGCATACTAGTTTTTGCTGTACATAATAAGCAGCGATTCAGTGATGTGATGGGGCACAAAAGCAAGGCCAAGGATTAGGATTTTTGCTATTAGTCATGAGGAAATTTTGCGTGGCTGCGCTGTACTGAACGCGGTCAATGATTTAAACCATTCCCACCCAGATACACAAAGTAATTTAATTACATATTTCGGCCAATACTATGGTTTGAGCGCTGATACCTCTTAAGGTTTCCATTATTTTTAATGAAACAATTAGAGTTATAGAAATAATTTCTGGATATATCTTTCTAAAATGTTTTACTAAAGCATTTTTTTATTTTTTATTTTTTAACCCAAAGCTATCATATTATACGGCTAATTTGAACCATCTGCGTTTACTAAATAAGTTTGCGAATTCGTTCCAAATCTAACCTTCGTTCATCTTTGTCCGAGGCCGTTAAGTCGAGAGGATTTTTTTGAGATTGTATGTGACTCTTTAGTAGTTATTTTATTTTATTTTAGCCTTTGGCCATGGCATATGTGCTCTCGCGTATTATCCAATATTTCCTTTTCAAGCAAATCAATCTCAAGAACCGATGTCCACTACGCGAATAAAATAATTTCAAAACTCTAAATATTTGGAGATGCTTAGGGGTTGGCCATTTTTTGTTTTTTAAATTTTTCTTAAAATTGTTTTTTATCAAAAATAAATAATTTATTGTTAATTTAATGATTTATTGTTGATTGGTCGGCGCACGAACGTCGAAGGTGTAGACGTGTTATTGCTGTGAAACCGGGAGTTAATTTGAGGTGGATCGGGCTGGGTTTTAAAAATTATAAATGTTAAAAAGGGGCGTACATATATGCGGTTACCCTGGCCTCGTTTTAATGCGTGGTGGCGTAACCTGGAGGTTTTTCGTCAGCCGAATATTAGTTTGGTCCATACGCCATTTTTGTGTTTTTTGACCTGAAAATGTAGAATATGGTTATAAAACCCGCTCTTTCAGAATCAACTGTCAGTTTTTGTTAAATCATAATAGTTGCTGAGATATTTCGTATTCTGTTTGTTCCATGTCCTCTTTTTTAATAATTAATAATTTCAGTTTGGGCCATCTCCAGATTTTTGGCGCATGGAACAAAAATCTAATGTATTTTGCAAATTAAAAATTGTTACGATTAGTTTGGTACAAAAGCACATTAGATATTACCTGGAACAATTATTTATTTAATTTTTTTCAAATCTAGTTTGTTCCATGATTTTTAATCAGAACTTGGAACTAGACTGTTCCATATCCAAACCAATTTGGTCCATATCCTAGAAAGGAAGAAAATTAGTGCTGAAACGGTGGATATGGACCAAACTTTAAAATTTCTATATTTAGGAAAACTTAAATTGCTCATAAAAAATTGGCCAAATTTTTATAAAAGTTTGAATAGAAACTCCTAAATGTCTAATAACTCTATTCTAAAAAAATCGAAAAATTGTATCGGCTACTTTTAGTTTTATTTAACTTTAAACAAAGAAGTCCATTTTCTCGAGTTTCAGGTAAATGGTTGATGGACCAAACTAATATTTGGGTGACGTTATGTTATTTATTTTTACACCTATTAAATTCATTTTGGTACAATTATTCGTGGCATTTTTCGAAATGTACCTGATCAAAAATAAAAGAAAAATATTTCCAATGGTTTTTGAACAAATTGTAGATCGGGTCCCGAAGGCGAGTGAGTATATACGTTGTGTCGTTTCTTTATTCACATTTATAATAAGATTCACATAATGCTGGTATATAATTTGTAGTCGGAATGAAACAATGTTGTTTAAGCTGTTTTTATGACATAGGAACATAGGAAGACAGGAAGATTGACACGACCAACCAAATTATTAAAAATGTCACCAGTCCCGCCTGAAATAGTTTATTACAAATTTAAATTTAAATTTAAAGCAATTTCAAAAATTTCAAATATTTGAATATTTTTATAAATTTAAGTACCTAGCAATTAAAGTTTAAACATCGTTAAGTTCTTAAAGAAACAAGCATATCGAGAGTTTTAGAATTTAAGGAAAATTTTAAGAATTAGAAGAAATTCTTCAAAATATAAACAATTTATGAATTTTACAATTCATATTGAATGTAACTATTTTAAAAATTTTCCATTGGAAACTTAGAGATTAAAAAAATTAATGAATTTCCGGAATTTTTAAATATTAAATTAAAAATATGAAATAGTGCAAAGATTTTTAATAATTCTACAAAATTTTAAGAAATTTACAGATTTTAAATATTTAAATAAATTAAAGAATTTAAAGATTTTAAATTTCAACGTATGACACATTTATGGTATTTAAACAATTTTTTCAAATTTAATTCTTCTTTCTTTAAGAATTTTGAGAGTTTAGGAATTTCTTAACATATCATGAATGTTATTAAATTTACATTAAAAGAATAAAAAAATTGAAGGAATTTAGGATAAGTTAAAAACTTTCAGAATTCTGTGAAAATACTGAATTTTTTTAAAAAATTTTGAATTTTAACCAATTTTTTGGAGTTTTAATTAAGTACATAAATATTTTAAAAATTTGAATTTTTATGAGGTTCCTAATTTTTGTTAAAACAATTCAGTTTACAAATGGATTTTATGGACTTCCAAACACCAAATAATAATAAACTAGTCTACTAAGGCCCTCTAAATTTTAATTGGTTTTTAGAAATAACAAGAAAATATAAATTTAAAGAATTTGATAAAATTTTGAATAATATTTTGAATAATTTTAGAATTTTTAAAAATTTAAGACTACGACAATCAAAATTTAAGTTTCGCAGTTCTTAAAGTAACAAGAATGCCGAGAGTGGTAGAATTTAAGAAAATTTTTAAGTATTAGAAGAATTCTCAAGAAAAATTAAGAAATTCAAAAATTTTAAATTCTTAATTTTAAAAATTATTATGCAAATTATTAAATATATTTCTGAATAAACATTTAGGAATTAAAATTATTAGTGAATTTTTAAATATTAAGTTTAGAATATGCAATAGTTCAAAGATTCTAAATAATTTTACAAAATTTGGTAAATTAGGAATTTAAAGTTTTTAAAGATATTCAAGTTTAAGGTTTCACAGATTTTCAGAATTACATTATAGTAATTTAACAATTTCACGAAAATCAAGAAATTTAATTCGTTTTTCTTCAAGAATTTGAAAGATTGTACAAGTTTCTTAATATTTCATGAATTTTGATAAATTTACGCTTGCAGTATACGATAATTGAAAGAATTTAGAATAATCTAGTCGCTTGCTTGTGGTTCTAATGAATAGGTATTTTCCGAACTTACAAGAATCAAGGACCTCTTTTGTATGATTTGCTTAACTTTATCTTTTATCAAGCTTAATTGTTGGAATCAACATTTTATTAAGAACTAAACTAGAAATACATCGAGTGATGTTGATTCAGCAATGATGGCCGAAAAATCTGTTTTTCAAATAATCCCGAAAATTATCCAATTCTGGCCAGTTCTGGCATTGTAGCAGAATATATTGATGTTGGATCGGCAAATAATCTAGATGAAAAAGCGTCCATCTTGGTTCCATAAGTAATTAACTTTACGTTTTGATGTGAATACTATAGAAACGTAAACTGTCGTTATTTCGCTGCTGCCTGGTCGCACACAGTTTTTAGGATGGAGCAGAGAAAAATTGGAAAAAAACATTTTTTTTTTACTCATCATTATGATATTGCGTCTTGCAGCCTGCACTCCTTTAATATGCACATTTTATAAACCCTATTCATTTATCTTTAAAATGAGCCCAACTTTATAATTTTCGGATAATTCGTTTTAGCAATAAATTCAATACCACGTGATTTAAAAAAAAACAACAAATCATGTTCGATAATTTTTGTTTTTAGTTACAGAGCATTTACAATGAAAAAATATTTTAATTTTTCTTACAGATTTGTATGAATTTCCAACTTGACGAATAAAAAATGTCTGCTCGTTATGTTGGAAATTCATACAAACCTGTAAGTCAACAGTAAAAGGTTTTTTCATTGAGAATGCTCTGTTAGTGCTATTCACATTCAAGACCTAAAAAATCATAAAATTAAAACATGACTTTTAACAATACGATTTTTTTACCATTGCATATGTAAGTTTATATTATAAAAGCTACATAGCTATATTTTTTTGGGGAGTGAGAGAGGATAGAGAGAGAGAGGAGAGAGAGAGAGGAGAGAGAGAGAGGAGAGAGAGAGAGAGGAGAGAGAGAGTTGACTTAACATTTCTATCTCTTTCGCTATTACACTTACGAATAAGTAATACAAAAATGACTTATTTGGATTTTTGATGGTGCATTGGACTTCTTTTGTTTTTTCACGTTCGAACAAGATGTATTTCGATTGCAATTTTTTTAATTTTGTTTGTTTAAAATTTTCATATGAAATAAACAAAATATTTGCGACCAACTTCTATTGATAGTCATTCATTGTCTTGGTTGTTCATTTAATTTTGCGAACTTAAAAAATTATTAGTAATTAGCCATTTGATGTTTTTTGCAAAAACAAACAACAGTTAGAGCTAGTTGTTATATTTTTCGACTTGCAAATTGCGATTTGCTCAATTATCAAGTAGTATTTACCCCCAATATATTCGTTATATTAACAAAAACATAAAACGGCTTCTTGCCAGAGGGTTTAGTTTGAACAAACTTTGCAGAATGCGAATACTGCTATTGTTGAGTCGAATTTATCTCTTAATACGTAACATATTGTCAATGCAATAAAACAGTTGCAGCATAATTTGTTGGAATTTATAAGTAAATGGAATGGAATGTTGTTATCAAATCAGTTTAATTATTACTATCGATCAAATCTACAGAAACAGTTTATTTGTAATTTAGAAAGATCGACATTGTGTTTTCACATGAAAAACATTATTGTTAAACAGATTTAATTTTGTGAATTTTGAAATCAAATTATATTTTAAGCTACAATATATAATTAAATTTTATGTAAATTTATCTGTAAAATTTATCTAAAAATAAATTCCGTATAAAATAAGGCCAAAAACAATGGCATTCAAATTTATTTTCTCATACACAAAAAAATGGCTTTGGTTAATAACAATTAGTACGGTTAATGTCATTATAATTCAAGATAATCGTTTCTTTGTCTATATACAGACTACTGGTAAAGAGCTATAAATGTCCCTCACCGGTGCTGAGAGTATTTTTTTGTTTTTGTTTACAATTTAGTTTGGTCATTTACATTTAAATAATGAAACGCATAAACTTAGCGACTTTAAAGGGCGTTTATCAAAAAATTAATGAAGACATAATAATTCTCTTAATTATACATACAAACATAACGTTTCAATGTTTATGTATTTTACATATGTAACATAATACAATAAGCGCTGTACATATAATTACTAAACATTAAAATCAATAAACGATTTTAACGATTAATTTGGCGATAAAAAATTATTTTTATTTATTTGGACCAATCTATTTGATGTTCTCTGGATCAAACAGTTAACCATATTCTTTAATTCTTTTGTCTTAATGTCTTAATTAATTGTATAACAATTTGTTTTTGTTTTATTATACATTGTTTGGTTTTTTCGGATTTCCATATATAATTAGATCGATTACCAAAGACCGTCAGTACACGATTGAACCATTGGTGAAGTTTGTTGAAATCCAAAAATCTAAATGGATTTCAACAAACTTCAAAAAAATATTTATTTCAAAAATAGGATCAATATGGGTCTTTTCCGTTCTTTTGTTTTTTCCCCCCTCAATGATTGATTGTCGCCCTGCAAAGTAATTAAAAGCCAAGACTGCGATAAACCTGTAAAAAAGACATGTGACCTATTAGCTAAATCGGAAAGGTTTTTTTTAACTAGCCGTATGCTCTCACACAATAAACACGTTTCCCACCTCCCAAATGAAGGTATAACCCAAAGCCAAAATTTAATGCATGCAAATTTTATTTTTTCAAAAATTTCGTACCACACGATTTTGACGACAATCACACCACGTGGGATATACATTCCTGAGATTACCTCTGCTTTGCGAAATGTGGTGCATTATTCGACGAAGTACTTTCCTCATTTTTGAATGGTTGGTCAGCACATGATCACGCATTTCAGGGAATATGATCTGTTAAAACTACTAAATTTAGAAGGTGAGTGAAGTCAAAACGAAACGCTTTGTTGCCTGTCAGAGTGTAGTGGGGAAAAATTTGGAGATGCTTACAAAAGATCTTGTCATACTTATAACCTCTGGAGTAAGAAACGAAAGTATGAAACTGGTAAACCGGCTCCCATTTAGTAGTTTGATTGTAACTCCATATAGTTGGATGACTATACGAGAGCAGTAACAGAAAATGCACTTTGTAAACTCTCTACAGAATTATTAGTCCTTGGCAAATCGGAGATTGAAGAGGCGTAGTAATTTCAAATTTTTATTGCAAATGTTGAATGACGCCTTCTCAAAATACTCTATCAACTGTTGTAAAATACATACATACATTCATTTTGCTTAAAATATTTTGATTCCAGAAGCTGTTGAAAAGCTTGGCAAGATAAATCAGTATTTTCGATCTTTTTGATCTTTCGGTCTTTCGATATTTTTGGGTAATACCGTTCGACAAGGAAATGCTCTGTCGCTGACTCTCGTTAATCTCTTGTTGGATTATATTTCCTTACAGACAGATATTTTAATATGGTTGCCCATGCCAACAGCATGACAATTTAAATTTATAATTATTCAGATACTGAAATACAGAATACAAAATTACTCTTGCACAAAAGCTGTTCCTTGGCGGTTGAGGTTTTCTGCTACCGCCTTTAATTGGTTCATAGATATAGACTATTGATGGCATCCGTACTCTTCAGTTAATTTCATACTTGGGAAAATTTGAAAAATTGTTCCATTTGCTTTTGAAGTATCAGTCTTAATTCGGTCTCATTACCAAATAGGCCCTTAATATATTTCTAAATCATTAACCGTTCTGTAAATTTATTTGAGGATTGTTTGTTTGGTATAGTACTTCGATCATGGCAAGTTGTCCTGTATCTAAATCGCAGCTTCCAAAACATGGGCTCGTCAAATTATAGGCAGAATGTGCCAAACGGACGAATTGAAAACTCAATATGCCATTTGACTACTTATACATTATATATTTAACAAAGAGATACATATAATCTTTTACTGAGATTCTGCTTCTTATCAAGTGTCTCAGCGTCATCTATAGATAACGAGTGGTTACTCTCACGTAGATGATTCGATAAAGCGCAGTCCAGATATTGAAGGTTTTTTTTCGAAATAATTTGGCATTAGCGAAAACTTGAAATAAGGAAAAAATTTCGTTGAGATGTCAAAAATTGAATGTTTATCCTGGCAACAAACGGTTAACGAATAAATGTTTCCAGTAAAACGTGAAAAGTGGGATGTAAATTTGACAAATTTGGAAATTCTGTGGTCATCATCTGATGATCCACAATTCACCTCTCAAGCGATTTCATTAGAGCGCGTAAATCGGCTTATGTTTACTATTTAATGGTAAATATGGGCCTACGGTCAATATTGTAAGAGCGAATGATAAAAAAAATTTGTTTTATTTTAAATTTCAATCAGATTCGAATCTTTAATTGCAAGACTAAGGCTAAACAATGTCAAAAATAATTTATCCTCTAGCCATATTTCGATTTTCCTAATCATCATCGCTGCCCACAAAAACCATAAATAATTTTCTAATTACCCAAAACCAAAATTACCTGTAAAACATTTAAATTAATTTTTACCAAAAAAAAAAATAAAAAAAAAATGAAATCATTAAATCGAAATTTTTTATTTTGTTGTAAAAAAAAAATTAAATTAAATAAAAAATGAAAATCTTTTGAACTTTCCTTAAAAAAGATCAAATAAATTTCCATTTCTTTATATTTTATTTTATTTTTGTTTTTATATTATTTTCTCAAATAAATATCAAAAAATAAAACAATAAAAGATGCCGGCAGTCTTAATTAAATTTTTTAGTTCTTGTGTTTACTTATTTGTCAATATTTATATTTTTATTTTATTTAAAAGTTTTTAGTAATTATTTGTGTGTTGTATGTGTTTGTGTGTGCGGTTTTGGTGACATAAGAAGAAATATTTAAATATAAATTACACAGAAATTTTAATAATACGGTTATCACCCATCTTATTTATTTAGCCAGGCACCACCTTGAGGCTATTTGATTCTGCACTTAATTATTTGTTTGTTTTTATGTACTCGTATTAATGTACATTTTTATCTTTGTTCTTAGAAATAATTTGAAAATACTAAATTTTGCGTTCTTTCGTCTTTTTTTTTATATGTACCTATACAGGTCGAACCCGGTATTAATATAAAAATTTAACGGAAAATTAATTTTTTCGATTTAAATAAAAATTTTAATAAATTTCACAAAAACGCGGGGTAAAATAATTCCCACGCTTTATTCAAAATACTCAAATGTATGTATATTACGTACATATATGTTTGCACCTGCATTCAATTTTCATTTAAATTTATTTCATGTTGTTACGTCCCTTTTTGTGTTTTTTTTTTTTTAATGGTGGTTCAAACAAAGTTGGTGGATTTTGCCCAATTTTATGTGTTTCCATCGATTTATGTATTACACAAAAAATATCAAATATCGCGAATAGATAAGTTTTACTGGATTAAAAAAGATTTACTTTTACTAATTTCGGAATAGTTTTGTTATTTACAAACGGCAACATAATTTTCGCTTACACCTACAAAAATCGTTAACTTTAATTACTAAAGGTGTTTTTCCATTGTTCTGATATCATTTCTATTATTTGTATACAGTTTGTGTTATTGTTTAAAACTAAAATTTGGTTATTGTATTAAATCACCAGTTTTTTTTTTTCAATCAATTTAATTAAACCGAACACATCACATACTTATAAATTTATACAGTGGAAGGACCAAAATTCCAGGAGGGGGCAGTCCATCATAATAGAAACAATTATTTGAAATTCGTTTATATTGTCTGCATTGTTATTTTTGTTAGTGTCCACACCAACTATTTTACATATGACCGAGTCAAAATTGGGAGAAAGACGATGACGCGAAAAATGCATTGCGCGATGATGTTACGGTTTTCTGTTAAGTTTTTTTTTTCTGTATTCCTTTTGTATTTGCGCCACTACTAAAGTATCTGAACCGAATATCCGGTCAATTTTAAATTAATTTTTATTAATAAAAAAAAAAACTAAAAAGTTAAATAATAAATAATGTGGGCTCATTTAAAATATAAAAAATGTATGTAAAACAAAAGAATAGTTTTAGTGTCATTATGTACTCGAATAATGAAATTTAGTGTTTTATTTCGACAATTAATACGACTTGGTTAAGTGTTTGGACTGGTCGGTCAATCTCGATGCGTGTATGTTTGGAAAAAAATCTTAAATTGATCAGGAATTAAGCCGTTGATTTTCAGAATAATGTATAGGAACATAAGAGCGCTTCAGTTTAGATGATACCTTCCTGCACCAAAAACTACAGCTTCTGTTGCAATTAGACATTCTGATGATGGATAATTAGAGTTGTTTTATGAAGTATTTTGGTTGGTTTTACTACATCATTGGGCTTATTTGTAAAACATTTCATCGGAATTTGTTTTTGTCTTTTTGATATAACATCTAGAATAACCGGAATAACCAAATCACCGAAATGAAGTTTGGAAATTCAGCAGCATTATTTATGATAGAGCAAGTTAGCTGTAGACTAGGCTCTAAATGCTCTTTAGGAGATTTTCTAACTCGATTTCACAAAGAAAAATTAATTAGGTACCATAAGCTCCGGTACAATTTTAAACATTGTACATTTACGGTTAATATTAAAATAGCACAAAAACAATTTAATTACTAAAATAAATGTTTTTTAATGATTGTTTGTTTTCCAAATTCACCAAGGTAATCGGTTGTCAAACTCAACTGTTTTCCTTGCATACAAAATTAGAAAAGATTTTTGGACTACCTCAATTCTAGACCATATAACTATGCATGATGAATATTTGAGCTTTGAGTGAACAAAAGATTGATACAGGCAAACAAAAACTCAAGGATCACTAAACGATAGAGTTGGCTTTAGCACAAATGAAGTCGAAATGATAAGGTAAATATAAATGTAACCCCAAGGTCCTTTATTTTATTTACTCGTGTCAAATTATTATTCGCAATATTGTAATCAATAATAAGATTCGATGTTGAATGTGTAAAAGTCATCATTTTGCATTTTTTTACATTTAAATTCTATAAATTGATTCTAAAAATTTTCTTTGAATTCTACAAATTTTATAAATTCAATAAATTCTCTAAATTGGATATATAAATTCTACAAAAAAAAACGATTTCGGCGCCTCTAGTGGAACAATGAAATTCTTGTTTTAAATTTTCAAATGTAAGCGATTGTATCGCTTTCCAATAGTTTATATTTCGAAAAGTTTCTTACCACCTGTACGGACGCTAAGGATCAGGAAACAAGTTTTCATTTATTTTTAAACGTACTATAGTTCGGTTTCATTATTTAGCCTCCAAAATTACATCAAAAAAGGACAAAATCAGCAAAAAATTCGGGCTCTACTAATCAAACTAATAATTTAAAGAATTTTAAGAAATTTTTTCAAAAAAGGTGAATTATCGCAAAACAATGATTTTTCTTATATGCTATTTCATTACTAGAGAAACGATATTGTGGTTCTTAGGTATTCCTTGCTTTTGTTTCTTGAAACCAAAATATTGTAAATATCTAATATTTTAAATTACTGAAATTCTGCAATCCTATTCCGGCATTACTTGACTTACTGGGTACGTCGCCCAAAATCATGTAACATGCATATTTTTACAAAAATTTTGGATGTAGGATTGTTTATTAACAGTTTTTACTAGATGCAAGGTAAATTTTTCCGGAAATTGTCTGAGTTAATTTTTTTCAGCCAAATTTTTCGAGAGAATGTATCTCATTTTCCGTGAGAATTTTAATTTTTTCCAAAAATATTTTTTTTTTTATAGAAATCAGGTTGCTTACTCAATTTTAATTTATACGATTTTATTGCTCGATTCCTCAATATGGACCGTGGTATCTATTGCGGTATCGCAAAGATATCGGCGATAAATGCACAAATTACGCTTACATTAAAAATGCCATCATTTGTCGATACTCAAACCAAAAATAAGTAATGATCAAGAAATGGCTGGAAATCCCTTATCGGTATTTAAAATTCACAATCTTGCTAAGATCAATGATAGGCGAGATCTAATTATTACTTTAACCGTTAAAGTGCGTCGTGGAAAAAGTTGCAGGGATAGAGCTACTGCCTGTTAAGTACAACAATTATTTTATTGGTATAGGGCTCTTTATTGTTGTTTTTTACTTATTTAAGCTTGAGCTTTCAATCCCAATTCGGGATCATTATTTATTTATGCTTTTGACACTAAAAATAATTGTTGATAACCAATAAAATGGAATTGTTTAAATTTGCTCAATATAAATAAAAATAATTTACAACAATTATCGTAGCTTATTCACAGTTCTCCCATAGACTACAGTAATATTTCGTAAATATTTTCTAGTTTGCGTGCCTACATTTTTCAACCGATTGCCCATATATATACGGTTAATTTTTAATAGTAATAAAATAAATAATAAGTTTATGAAATCAGTTAAAATTTGATTGAAGGAGAGTGGTAAAGAGAAAGAAATACATTTGTTTAAAATGAGCCTAACTTTTTAATTTTCGGATAATTCGTGTTTTTCTATAGCAACAACAACAAAAAACATTTTTTTTTCTTGTCACTGCTGCCCATTCATAACATAAAAATCCTAAAATTAAAACATGACTTCCGGTCCTGTATAACAAATTTGTGATTTAATGAATACTAGCTGAGTTACCCGGCGTTGCACGGGAGGTATATAATTCAAATACCTTGATTGTTATGCAAGAATTCTCTCTTTACATCGCTGTAGTTGCAATCACATATGAAAAGAAAATTATAAGTAGCTGTATTCAGTAACGGGTGCCTCCATCAATGCATCCAGGCGAAATTTTGTAATGATATTATTGGACATCCTGTTTGTGAGGATAGTTAATTAATTTTGGTTTTGTATTTGTTGCCAATTGCCAAATAATTATACTCTATTTTTACAAACCTTCAACCAGATCAAAGTGAATAATAAATATAAAGATATTTTAGTTAATAATTTTTATTATAAAGCCTTTTGATAAACAATATTTTTGGTTTTTCCATTTGGTGTGTAAATAAATACATTTTTTGGCGTTCCCACTCTGGAGCAAGCAACATACAGTTGGCCATATGAAAAGCATGAATTTTCCAAAATAACACCAGCTATTTTCAATGATTGCCCCGGGCTTTGTTGATTGTCATTGCAAAAGCAAGGCGTAATGGGAATTGTAGTCGCTTGAATTCAAACGGCAAATCGGTGGGAATCATAGGAATGCGCGGAATTAGCACATCTTCTCCTTTACTTTTACCGATAATAATCGTTGCTTCAATCACATTCGGCATCAATTTCTTGTGCTCGAATAACTACTCTGTGTGAATAAAATCTGTAAACTTGATATTATTTCACGTTTTGTTCCGGGACTAATAGCACAACGTTGATAAGTCTCCGCCTCCTCGTTGCCCATGAAGTAAATTTGTAAAAACTTGGAGTCGTTGTTAGAGAGAGGAAGAAGTGATCCAATTTAATGATAAATTTGTCCTTGTACTTTAAACGTGGGCATAAAACCTCCATCCTTAACAATTCGGGTTGCTCCAAAAGATGTCATTTGAAAGCATGAGTTGTATTTTCGAATATTTTGTAGAAAATGTCTGGATAACTCAGTAGTTCCGGAGACGTAAGCTAGAAGAGGTTCAGGTGGATCATCCAGAGGAGGCAAATTCACTTTTCCATTTGAACAACACATTCCAGGCGATTCATTGTGAAACTTTAAAGCATGACAATACAAACAAATGTTTTCCATTTGCCCAATTGAAACATTGTAATCATAGTCTTTCTCGTAATTGAATGCTGCTAACTTTAAATCACCTCTAAAAGTTTCTATTAATCGTCCATATCGTAACCGATCGACTTCCAGCCGGGCCTCACGATGTTCAATGGTTTCAGTAGCTCTAGAAGAAGACATCCTGCTTCGTACATTTCCAAGTCGTGTTTCACGCTGTTCAGTTGTTTCATCAGCTCTTGAAGAAGACATCCTGCTTCGTACATTTTCAAGTCGTGTTTCACGCTGCTCAGTTGTTTCATCAGCTCTTGAAGAAGACATCCTGCTTCGTACATTTTCAAGTCGTGTTTCATGCTGTTCAGTTGTTTCATCAGCTCTTGAAGAAGACATCCTGCTTCGAACGTTTGCAAGTCGTGTTTCGCGCGCTGTTCGCTTGATTCAGCCACCCTTGCGGCTCTAATCTTCTTCGACTTTGCAGTTACCTGCCCAATTGATCTTTTCTTGCCCATGACGGGCATTCAAAACAGAAATTAGTATTAATTTATCAAAACGATTTTAATGTTCCCTTCGATACGTTTCACCGCGAACTTTGTTTGAAAATGTCTTTACGGAATTTTTTTTAAGCAAAATCAAATGTTATCTACAATCAAAAAGTAATCATAGATTAACACGTTTATAAACTGAAAACTTAAATCTAATAACAATGTATATTCACTTGAAATAATAATTAATACCTGGAAAATAATCACCAACAATTATTTTATAGCAATACATATAGTTAACTAATCGAGAACAACGGCATCCGAAATACAAATTAATATTAATTTATTCAAAACGATTAAAACTACGTCCACTTTGATACGTTTTACCGCGAACTGTGGTTGAAAATGACATTTCGAAAAACAAAAGAAGTTTTTTCAAACTAAGGCAATTTTACACGTGCAATAATTTGAATCCAAGGATGTTTCTTGTAGAAGATGCTATTTTCAAATATAAAACGCTAGTACTTTTCAAATTAAATCAGTTTATACGTACAATATTTTTTAGTACCTTTCCTAGAATTGATTTTATGAAACAATCATTGATTATTTAAGTAATAAACTAAATAAAGTAATAAACTATTGGCGTTTAGTATGAAACTACTATTTTCATTAAAAGCCGCCGGTTGCAATAGTGGATTAAAATAGAATATTAATTATTTCTGAAGTTACATATGTGGAAATTAGAACTCGCTGACTATGGTACATTTCAAAACAGGATATGATAAATAGGATATCACTAAACAGTACATGTCAAACCAGTAAAAATGGATTATTAGTATGGATAACATAAGTGTTCAGATATTTGTCTTCAGTTAAAGTGATGAAAGATAGTCTTAAATTTAAATTAATAAAATTAAGTTGAATAATTAAATCAATTATAGTAGAGGTATGATTTGTGTATAACAATCGCACGCTAGATATCCTTTTTGGTGTATAAATTTGCGGCTAAGGCGCTATTTCGGAACATTTAAATAATTGTATCTATACAATGTAAAAATGAATTCTTGATCCAGGGCAGACTTCCGGATTGGAGCATGTCACTAATTTCATATATCCCCTTTCCTAAAGTCATTCCCGTCAAAAAATCTTAAAAAAATTGAAATTTGAGAAAAAATTTGTACCACAGCCCCTAGACCCCGGGGTCCAGCCCCTTCAAAAGTATCGTGGGCTTGGTCCTGAACATGCAATATATACATGGTAAAAATTTCATGGCGATCGGTAAAGCGGCTAAGGCGTTATATCAGAACAATCAAATAATTGTATCTTTACATGTAAAAATGAATTTTTGATCCAGGGGCGGACCCCCCGAATTCGAACATGTCTCTTATTTCATATAACCCCTTTCCAAAACTCATTCTCGTAAAAAAATTTAAATTTTTGAAAAAATTTGTACCATGGCCCCTAGACCCCGGGGTCCAGCCCCTTTCACAATATCGTAAGATTGGTCCTGAACATGCAACATTTGCATGGTAAACATTTCATGGCGATCGGTTGAGCGACTGAGAAGTAATTTTGAAATAATCAAATATTAAAATTAATTTTTGATCCAGGGCTGGGCCCCTCGGATTCGAACATGTCAGTAATTTCATATAACCAGCCCCATAAACTCATTTTCGTGGAAAAATTTAAAGAAAATTAAAATTTTCGAAAAAATTTGTACCGCAGCCCCTAGACCCCGGGGTCCAGCCCCTTCCAAAATATCGTAAGGTTGGTTCTGGATATGCATTATGCAACTTGTACATGGTAAAAATTTCATGGCGATCGGTTGAGCGGCTGAGACGCCCATTCGGAACAGACAAACAAACAAACAAACAGGAATTCATTTTTATATAGATATAGATTTTTCACCTTTCGTAATTGTCGATATTATATTATTATCTGAGTATAGGTTGGAGGTGAATTAAAAATAGCACTGAGTAACATAAATCTCACATGGATGAGATTATGAAACGAAGATTATTCTTGGTTCTATGATGCCGAATGATATTTTTCAGATTTTATTTGAGATTCTGTAATATTTTGGGAATATTTGGAATTTTTTATGAGTATTTTGGATAATTCCAAGACTATTCACTTATATCCGTATTTCTCGACATTTTTTGAAACTTGAAAGGCGATGATTTAATTACGTCTTGTTACAAAAATATGCATGGCGTCGAGTAATTTAACATTAAATTAAATTTAGGGTATTGAAGAGAATATTTGACACTTTCGAGATTATCATTGAAGAATGTGGTTACTCGCCAGATTTCACAGCAGTCATGATTTTTGAAGGTATAACACATAAATATACTTTAACAAATAGAAAGGCAACAGATTCGTGTTTCTGACCTCTGTTCAATCTATTGATGGTGAATCTTTAAAACATTTAGCTGTAATTTAGAATTTATTGAGCGTTTTTAAATATTGTACCAGTTGTAATATATTTTAACACCTTGCTCACCAAGTATCAATCAAAGTTAATGTTGAAACCAATTCAAAATAAAAATTGCAACAAGCACAAAATCGAGCTTTTATACGCTAAATAGTGATTCAACATGCATGCTTTGTATTTGTTATAAAGTGGGAATATTCTCAAGAATTCCGGAAACAAGCCCTAACCCCAGTTTTCATAAGTAGTTTTGTTCATCGAAATTTTCGTACACCAGTGAAAACTCGTGTAAAACTGAATCAATTGCTAACGATTTTGGTATTTATTTCTCTTAATTCGTTAATGATTTGAGATCTTCTAACGTTTCTGCCCAAAATATGAGTCCTAATGATTGTTCTTACTCCACTGAAATATTGAAAACATTTTTTTATTAATTCAGTCGAGGAATCAAGATTATTAGTATTATTAAAGGCCTTAAAACAAGTAATGCACTTAACATTCTTGGTATTAGCTCGAATATGCTAAAATTAGTGGCTCTAACAATTGCACCAGTGTTAGTACAATTTATTAACCAATGTTTTGTAAATGGTTTTAACTCTAATGTATGAAAAACTGCAATTGTTATCCCTTTGTTTAAAAAGGGAGAAATCATTATTAAGTTCAACTATTGGGTCATTGCATTGCAACTCACAATTTTGAAGATCATTAAAAAATCAATGAAATCCCGTATTGGGAAGTTTCTTATCAAATTTGAGTTTCTTAGCCCTTATTAACCCGGCTTTAGATCTGGCAAAAGTACTGAATCTGCGTTAATTAATTTCTTAAATGGAATTTATATTAATCTTAATGAGAAGAAGTGTGTTGTTGCAGTCTTCATCGATATAAAGAGAGCCTTTTATGTGGTGGATCACAATCTGATTCTGCGTAAGCTCCATTCTATTAGTTTTAGAAGAATATAACATAAATAAATGGTTCGAGTCTTATCTCAATAATCGAACATTGATGATTAAATATCTTTTAAATTGAGCCTCTGCGAGGAACATTTTTAAAGCCGATACGCTTGCCTTTTCGAAGGCCGATATCATGACTTTTGGCTTCAAATGTACGTTCCATTCGCTTGCTAATTTACAAATTTCTTCAAAAGTCTCGAAATATGCGGCTTCAGTCTTCGAACTCGCATGCGCATAAATCGTGGAACAACCTCGAACTTCCCATCCATAAGCCAACATTTTGCTTCTCCCTAGGAGTTTAATGGTCGATTGCATTCCTAACAAAATAATTTTTTGATTATCGAACATCTTTTCCGAAAGTACAAATAGTTGTCCTTCTAAATATTTTAAATTTTCCGTAATGCTTGTATTAAAAATACCATCAGGTTGTCTTGTTGCAGTAGACCTGGCTCTACTATTTTTTTGCTTTTGAGCCTGTTTGCCCAACATTTAATCCCGTTTGCATTTGTCTCTGTCCTTGAGTCATTTTGAAATTTTATAAATTTAGTATTTAATAAAATATAAAATGAAAAAGCCAGCTCATTTATTCGGGTTTAAAATGTTCCCGGCGATTTCAAAAATGAATTTCGTGGATTTCTAAAAAATTAATTTAAGGCAAGCTAAGACTTATAGAATATACCTAAAAAACATATTTTCAAAAAGTCAGGTATTTTTTGTGGGACTCTCTACCTGCCAGGTGGTACAATTTTAAATGTGGGAAAAATATCATTACAAGCAAATTTAAAAAACTTCTGATTTACTGAAGGGTGAATGTACGACACCACAAGTAATAAAATACTTCTTTTCGGTAGTATTGCGTGGTGGTCGTTACAAACATAAAAAGAGCAGCGAATGCGAAAGAAAAAGTTCTTCATTGGCTAAAGATTTAATTTGTAATGTTTCACGTGGAAAAATTAAAACTAGTAATCACATTACACTACCTATGACTCTAAACAGTATAACGAGTTCTCGAAAAGTTGTTGAGATCATAAATACCATATGATTGAAATAGAGGCTACATTTTCATCTTGCAGTCAATCCACATTATGTTCTGAAGGTATTGTTAAAATAAATGGGTTATTTACGGGAGCGAGTAGCATTTGATAACTTTGATAGATTTGTTGACACAGCATCAGTCATCTGTTGGTAGAATTTATAAAAAGGTGCCTCTGGTAGACAATATAGAAGAAGAAGACGATATCTTACAACTTAGATTAAATTCCAAAAAGATATATCGGATAATGACGAAGAAGAAAATTAAACTGCAAAAAATTGTCGCACCAAAAAAATGCGAAAAGACGATGAAAGTTTGATGCAATTACTCCCAAGCTAGATTCATATTGTAAAAAAATATGAGTGGCAGAAACGTTATTACCACCTACAGATGGGCGACATTCCTTAATTCGAGAATCCTTACAATTAATAAAAAATGTTGATATACTTTGGATGCTGTTACATGCATTAAAAATTACAAATACTCCGATGTGGGTTGGCTTTAACAGCAAGTTTATACAAGATTTTAATACCTCTAAACTATAAAAATTTGTTATCTAACGCTTATCAATGAATCACCTACTTCTAAAAATGTTGTTCTCAAAATACTAAAAGACAGCCAAAACAATCGCTGAAGAAGTACAGGAGGCTCATATCGATTCAGCTAAGTTGCGATGCAAATCATATCTAGTGAGCAGCCATTATTTGATAACATATTATCTTTTCATATTATGGTTGCATATTTCAAAGCTGTATGTAAATTTATAACAGACTGAGGACTAATGAATATTGATGTTGAAAGTGAAATACTAGCAAATAAATTTGTTGATACATATTCCTTTCAGGCAAGCATTTCAATAGATGTACATGATTACACCCACTGATGGCAGTTGGATTAGAAATTTTGCATTTTCGATTTTCCTTGGAAAATGAAAAATTAACGATTCCAGCAAATTTCCGTATAGAGCTGTTGGAGTTTTAATGATCAAAAATTATCTTATAAGTAGTGCTTTATTACAAAATAGTGATGCTTCAAACCTCGTATCTTCATATCTTCAACATAAAGAAGCCTGTTTGAATGGAGCTTATGGTTTCAGTTATAAACAAATAAATAAAAATAAATATCAGGAGTACAAATTGAAAATGCGGGATTTTTTCTATTTTTGAACGTTTATTCTGAAAAAATGGTAACAAATGAATTATTCAAAGTATTGTCCATCGCTAGCCACAACTTTTTCCCATCTTTCTGGCAATTTACGGATACCGTCGCGAAAAAATTCGGCCGGCTTGGCTGCTATCCAGTCATCGACCCATTTTTGGGCTTCTTCGTAAGAATGGAAGCGCTGGTCAGCTAGGCCATGTGTCATCGATCGGAAAAGGTGGTAATCGGAAGGAGCAATGTCTGGGCTATACGGCGGGTGGGGTAAGACTTCCCATTTCAGCGTTTGTAGGTATGTTTTGACCGGCGCTGCAACATGTGGCCGAGCGTTGTCATGTTGCAAAATTACTTTGTCGTGTCTTTGCTCGTATTGTGGCCGTTTTTCTTTGAGTGCGCGGCTCAAACGCATCAATTGAGTTCGGTATAGTGCTCCTGTGATGGTTTCGTTCGATTTCAATAGCTCATAATACACCACACCCAGCTGGTCCCACCAAATACAGAGCATGAGCTTGGCGCCGTGAATATTTGGTTTGGCCGTCGATGATGATGCATGGCCGGGGTAATCATATGATTTTTTGCGCTTCGGGTTATCGTAACGGATCCACTTTTCATCACCAGTGACAATGCGATGCAAAAAACCCTTCCGTTTTTGCCGTTCGAGCAGCAGTTCGCATGCAAAAAAACGGCGCTCGACGTCTCTCGGCTTCAGCTCATACGGCACCCAATGTCCTTGCTTTTGGATCATTCCGAGGGCTTTTATACGATGGGAAATGGCTTGTTGTGTCACTCCCAATGAATCTGCGAGCTCTTGTTGAGTTTGACACGAGTCTTCATTGAGTATTGCCTCCAATTCAGCATTCTCAAACTTTTTCACTTGGCCCGGCCGCTCTTTGTCCTCAACGTCAAAATCACCACTTCTAAACCGCACAAACCATCTCTCGCACGTTGAAACCGATGGAACATGACTCGGATAAGTCTCGGAGACCAATCGATGTGCTTCAGCAGCACTTTTCTTCAAATTAAAGAAGTAAATTAAAACTTCCCGCAAATGCTGTTTTGTTGGCACGAAACTCGACATATTGAGAGCTCAAAAAAACTATGAATTTGACACTGCGACAAATTGACACATACTGAATACTGAAAATTAAAGCTATAAGACGTAGCTTTGACATGAACATAGTCACAGTACTGCCTGATGCGTATAGCGTTAGTAACGCCATCTGTTATCAATCCCGCATTTTCAATTTGTACCCCTGATAAATTGACCAGAAGTTGGTGTTTATAATGGAATATGACACATACAAGAAAATATGAAAATACTTGATTATGGGTTAGGAAAATAACAAAATGCTGATTGCCGATTTAGCTCGTGAAAAAGGTTGATGGTAAAATTAAACAAAAATTAGAATTTCTTTTCTTCGCCTAGTTAGTACTACCAATTATTTCTATATTTAGCATCAATATGGGCGAGGCGAGGTGACAAAAAGTCTAGTTTATCTTCCAACACAATTACATTCCATTTCAGATTTTCCATTAGCCGCTGCCTCTCCATCAATGTAGTTATATACGAACCAAATTCAATTCCGACATAACACATCAAATCATTTTTTTTTTAATACAAAGTTTTGTTATTTTATTTTATGATGTTATTTCCTTTAATAATATGTAACCTCAAAATGTTTATTATTAAGCAATAAGAAAATCAACATTCGCTTTTTTCTTTTTTCTTAATATTAAAAAAAGATAAAAAGGCAAAAAATAGTGTTTATATAATAATATTGTAACCATTTTTTATTTAAAAAATTATACAAAAAAAAAAAAAAGAAAAGAAAATTCAACAAAAAAAAAAATTTTTTTTTTTTTTTGAATCACTTTGATATTTTTCATTTTCCGAAATAAAAAAAAAAATTTGATGATTAAATAAAATAAAAGAAAATCATTTTTTTTTGTGCGTTTTGTTTATTTCAAAATATTTATAAAATTAACAAATATATATAATATATTATATAATTAAATAATTTGATCTATTTTGATCTACCCGACTATAATATACAGTAATAATCATCTTTCGGGCCAGAATTATGAATAATGGTCGCATTTGACATGATCTAATTATTAACCCTACACACTTTCATAAATACATACATACGAGATATACACAAAAAATTATCTACTTGCTATTTACAACAACAAAAGCAAAAAAAACTAATTTTTGGTCTATATAAATTTGTATATACGAGGAGAATGTACTTGTTTATATAATAAATTTTCATTTTTATTTAATTTACATAAGAAACAAAAAAAAAAAATGAGAGAAGAAAAACGATATTTTAAAGGTCTAATCAACCGACAAAAAACACACCAAGCAGTCTGGAAAAATCAAGCAGGCGAGAAATGTATTGTAATTAGATAATTAAACGAAAAAAAAAAAAAAATTCTTGAGAATATAAACAGGACACGAAACAGAATGATGTTGGTGGTTATAGAAAACAAAAAAAGTTAATTGAAGGCTACTTAGTCTGGAGTGTACACGTGAAATTTTATTTTAATTTTCCCTCAACACTCTTACTATATTATGTATGTATATATACGAGGAATTGGTTCAAAAAACTTAATTTCATGCAATAATATACTGTCGCTCCCGTAGGCAAGTTTTTGGGTTTATCGCTCCCGTATAGGCAAACTTCGAACTTATCGCAGTTGGATTTATTCGTATATGTACTTGCACGGACGCTACACTCAAAAAATAAATTCATTTGTAGGAAATACTGAATTATTTTAAGTGGTTGGCAGGCTATTTTGTAATTGTCTACAACCAAATTACGACAACGGCCTATACAATGCTTTGCGACGTATATCTTAGATAATGTAGACAATTTGCACACATTGATATTTGTAGACAAATTATAGACAATCCGTAGACAATGAAAATATTAGGTTTGTTGTTGTTATGCTCATATTTAAAGCTCCCAAATCAACTTTAAATTCAGAATGTATAATATTTATAAAACTGGGAAGTACGAAATATGACATTACGTGCCATTTCCCTGGGTATGAGGAAACTCTAAAAATAATAAACACTTATAATTCAGGAAGAGAATAGAGGGAATAGAAACGATATCTTACAGGATTTAGTACTGGGAAATATCCCAGCTCTACGTGTTGAGCGAACCTCAACTTAATTCATAGTAGCCTTAGGCAGAAGTGTCGCGTTTCTTTTTTTTTCTCATCGTACGAAAATAAAAAAATAATAAATTCGATTTTTGGGGCATAAATTGGGGCTCTACGGTTAAGTATTATTCTTTTGTTTACTTTTTCTTGGCATCTTTTACTTTGGATCGTTTTTTTAGAAAATTTCGTAGCACTACTACTGCGTTATTAAATGTATGTGATGATATTAGGCGTAATATGAATAATAGGGAATTGACTTTTTTAACTTCGTTAGATTTTTCTAAGGCTTTTGATTCTATTAATCACAGAATTCTTTTTAATAAACTCTTATCTCAAATTGATGTTACTGTCTTTCTAATCGTTCTCAGGCTGGTTTTTTCTCGACAATTCTTTGTCTGATTTCCTTCCTGTAATTTCCGGCGTTCCTCAGGGTTCAGTGCTGGGTTCCCTATTGTTTTTTATGTATGTATATTAATGACATAGATTCCTCTATTCACCATTGTTCACTTCACATTTTCGCTGATGACGTCCAAATTTATAGAAAGAGTCGTTTAGATCAGAATTCTATTGATAGGAATGTTTCTCTGATAAATAAATAACTTAATATCGTTAGTTGGTCGGTTTCTAATAGGCTTGTTTTAAACGTGAATAGATCTCAGTCGATTAGACACCTCGTCCTTTCCTGTTATTTTTCTGCAGGGTTCCCTAATTAAGTATTCAAATACTGTTAGTGATTCAGGCTTAGTTATTAATAAAACTCTTTCTTGGGGTGCCCATTTAGTTTTAGTATTAGTAAAAGAGTTTTTGGCATGCTTAGTTGTTTGTATAAAGTAGTAGGATTTTCTGATAGTCCGCTTTGGATACAAATGTTTTTGTCTTATCTTCTTTCTCATTTTATTTACGGTGACATAGTTTTATTCGGTATGCTTCAGGAAAATATGAACATTCTCCAAAGATGGTTCAATGCTTGTACTAGGTTTATTTTTGGTCTTAGGAAATTCGATCATATTTCTACCAACTCTAGCCTTGTTTTAGGATACAGTTTATCTACTTTTTACGTACACAGAAACAAAATCATATGAAAAGTCACATTCTTCATTAATTGATTGATTGATTTAGTGTGTACGACCAAGCCTAAGGCAAGTTTCCCCGGATACACCGGGTCCACCGTACACCCTGTTACGAATAATAAGATCGAAGGAAAGGAAAGGTATGTTAGCATTAAAGACTCGACCCGGTTCCAGACACCTAAGTAGTCGATAGTTAGTAAATTTTGATAGGTTTTTTTTTTTTGACACTTTTTAATCACAAGACAACACAATTTTTTCTAATACAGCGCCCTCCTGTTGTTACCGCAAGATCTGAAAAGGCTTAATTTAATTAAATTTTTGTATCTCCACTATTTTTCCCATCGGCAGTTGGGCGGTGGGAAGGGCGAAGTTTCGTTCCATCATCATGTTCCCAAGCGGTCATTCAAATTTGTTCTAACCGTAGTAAATGTTGCTTGACATACAAAAATAATCGGATACCTCTACGGGTTTTTTCCAAAAAGAAAGTTTATTAAAACTATTAGATTTTTCATATTACATGTGACTCCAGTTGAAAAAATCGGATTTTCTGATCGATTTTCTGTAATTTTATTAGAAATTCTTATCTTTAAATAGGGTTTCGTTTTAAATAATAATATGAGTCCGGATTAATATTATATAGGATATACTCTAGCTAAACAAATAGGTTTTCTTTTTAAACTTTAAAAATATCATCTTCAAAACTTATCTGATTTTCTATGATACTTAAAAGACGCAGTTCAAAAGGAGTTTCTAATTTTATTAAAAGTGTCTTTGCTAATCCTAGAAACAAACCAAATTTTCAGATTTAAAATAAAAACACATTAAATTAATTCTTTTCGTTAAATTATTTATTCTATAAGATTATAATATTTTATATTCAACATTTTTTAAGTAGTACATCTGCATTATAAAAAAAGATAATTCATATAAAATAATGATAACTTAAATATGTCTAATAATTAATAAAAAATTAATTTAATTATAAAAAATACATTTTTGGACGAATTACTTTCTATCCATTATTTAGAATGAATTGCTGGACCGTCAAAATTCATGAGATTATTAAATGCATAATCCAATGGCTCTCCAACTATGTAAGACTGGAAATGGTTACAAAATCGTGTAACACTCCATACTTGGCATGCAACATACGGATTGTTATTTGATATTATTATATCGATAATCTCACATGCTACAGGTAAATCAGATTGTGAAGTTCTAGTTAGGACATAGCCTTTTTTGTATTCTAACCCTCGAAATATAATTGAGTCACATGAGTGGGTGGTTGAACATGGGTATTCTACCCAAAATTGAAGTCTCCTAAAATATGGTTGTGTTGAAATAGAGAACTGCGTGCTTTTCTTGATGATGAGTTCTTCTTGAAAAAAGTTTTCAATCAAAACTATAGGTAGGAATGATTTAAACCAGCTTTGATGCTTAATGTTAATGGAATATTTATTCTTGAAGTAATATTATGCTCATACAGTTTTGAGAAATGATGCTGCGCTTCATATCTAAAGCACCTTAAATATTTGATTGGCCCTAATTGTCTCATAATAGTAGGACAGTGAACCATCATGTGAAATTTTGGTTAAGTGAAGTTAATTTATTCAAATCATCCTGATCAAATTCTGATAAAAGTAACATGTCGATTAATCGTATTAGTAATACCAGATGATCATTTGGATCAATTAAATTTCCAATAATAAAAATGAAGAAACGTTTTCATTTGTGAAGCATTCATTTTAAACGAAGCACCGCGAATATGATATTTCTCAATCGGAGGATATTTCTGTTTCTCCATAACTAAACATTTGTTTTCTGTAGTTAAGAGTATCAAGTGTTAGTAGTTTTTTTGTATACAAAAAATAGTTTAAAATTTTAGACAAGTCATATTTGCAGACACCAATATATACATCGTGCATTTTGAGTTACGTGAAAATTATCAATTTGATTTATTACAGAAACTTTTTTTAAACTGACCTCGCTACTACCAATCATAAAAAGTTCGTTGTTGTAATTTTCTATATTTCGAAGGGCTTCAGACACGTCTACACATTCAACTTGGGGTTGAGATTTATTCCTAAGGCAGATCCTACAAAATGTATGTGAGCTAAATGATTTTACATAACCTAAGACAGTGTTCAATGCTAAATTATCACCAAGTATTTGAGATACTTGAAAATAGATTTTATAGGATCCGTTATTCGTTTTTACTTCTATTCCATCATGTTGTAATTCGTTTATTTGTTGAACGAGATGCCGAAGTCATTTTCCCATACCATATTCTTTAATATCACGGCTCATTATAAATCCTGCTACTAAAATATTGGTAATTTTTGGTAGATAAAATTTCGGTAAAAAAAAATAGGCAACACTATTTTCTCAGATGAAAATTTCTTATTTGCACAGAATTTACCATTAATGAAATAAGATAGTTTCGTTTTTGTTTTCAACAACGTTCAAATGTTTTAGTTCAGTTTCTGGTATATTAGTATGATAATTATTCAAAAATTGTAAAATTGAAGTAGATAAAGGTTTTGTCACCAGCTCAGTTATATTAAATTGTATGTCTGAAACAACTTTTCTAGATAGCGAGGGATTAGAATGTAATTTTAAAATAAATACTACTACTGATTTATCTAGTTTAAGAGAGCCAGATTTAGATTCTAATGTATTTATATCTAATGAGCTACTTTCTAAATTTAATTTATGGCTTTCAGTTCTTTTTAATAGAAGGTTCTAACCACTATCAAAAGAATCTGAATTAGTAACACTTTTAACATTTTTGGGATGTAAATTTAAATAGTTTTATTCATGTTTTAAAATGTGCTTTTTAAATGCAGAAATATTTTGGAATTTTTGCATACAATTATCCTGTTTACATTTAAATCTATATATTGCCAGGAAGGTTAAGAAACTTTTTGAAATGGTTGATAAGATCGATTGCGCTTAAATAAAATACTCACATATAAAACAATTAAGTCGGGTCATAATAGTTTTAATTAATATGATTTAGTTTACTAATTAAATTTGACACCTCAGAAAATTTTTCTGAGGACAGATCGAAGAAATATTCTTCAAAAAATGACCAAATTAATTTTGATATCTGTGAGTATTTTAATTTATAACTAATTTTATAATTGTGTCAACACATTTTATGAATTTGCAAACTTTGTATTTTATGTTATTAGAAAAAACATAAAACTCCTCTAAATTTTCCCAGTTAGTACCTATACCTACGACAATGATCTTAGGTTGTATATTTCCCTTGTTGTTACGACATTTTTCCTTTAATAATTCCAATTTTGGTTGTAAATCATTAATTATTTTTGCCGCCTGATGACGTCATTGCGATAATATAAAGCTGTAGGACCAATCTAAGCAATCATATCTCTAAATTAAAGGTAAGGCTTATAGTTGATGAGTAATTACCCCCGACCAAAGGCTAAATTTCGGCTCAGTTTTCTGAACATGCGGTGTAAAACGTTATCACGTCAAAATATCAATCAAAAATTCAGTACAATGATTCACTCAAAATCCATCAATCAAATTAGTAATGGTAAAAATTCATGTATTTGTTTTGTCAAGACTCAAGATACGCTTTATCAAAGCTGAAAAAATTTGCCGAATCTATCTGCATTTGAAAATAAAAAAATGTATGTTTGCTGCATTCATAGTATAAATTACATATACATAGTACTTCCATGTGAAGTTCATCGGTGAAGTGTTAGATGACGATACTGATGTCGTTTTGAATTTTTCAAAATATTTTTATATTTCAATTCACCTAAATATATGTACGCCTACGTTGATTGAAGAGCTATGTACTTATAGTCATACATACACAGATATTTTTATATTGTTTTAGTTCAAAGAACACTAAGCCAATTCGATTTTTTAAAATATTCTTGAAATCAAATTTTTCCAATTTTTCATTTGCGTATTAGATGTCTGTAAATCAGCAAAGTATATTGCTGTTCTACAAAATGTATTTTTTATTACAGATTCCAAAATTGGATTTCAAAGAAAGTCCAATAATGGATTTCCTCCAACTTTTACTTGTGATTGTCCTTCAAAACCCCACCTACATTTGTTTTTTGGATTAGAGGACCTTCGTAAAATTAAGAACCCAGTCTCTGGAGGCCTTGCAAATATCTTTGGCATACATAATGGTACTCTTCTCGGAAAGCCTGAGTAACACTTAACACCATGCAACTCTGCGTCAAGCACTAATCATCAAGAAATATTATGCAACACAAACTCAGTTGAAGCCAAGCAATATATCGATACCTTAGAGCACAAAAGTGCTATGTCTATTTTTACAATCTGTGGTAAATACAAATTAAGGCTTTCAGAAAGGCATTCTTTATCATTTATGCGGTTGTATTATTTGGTAATATAACCATTTATAGTATTTCCAAGGCATTGAATGAAAATTCACAATATTTTCAAATTTAGAGACATTCTTGTGGACATTCAAAATATGGGCATAGCACTTGTGTGCTCTAAGGTATCGACAAATAAAACCGTCACACCCGAAAATCTCGTTAAGACTCAAATAATCTGGTAACCTCGAAACGTCTTGAAAGTTTTGGGAAATTTCGTCCTGTTAAAAAAATGTTATCATGAGGGGCTCAGAACCATAGTGGCCTAACCCACATTCAAAATTTCAACAATTGTTTCATCTAATCGGTCATAAATGTAAATGGTTATTATTAAACAAATATTATTATAAGTAACCTAAAAATAACTGTATGGAATTGAAGGTCATTTAATTAGATTCCATTTCCAAGAACATTTATGGCCAATTAAACGAAAATGTTTAAAAATGTGGGCTAGGTTACTATGGTTCTGAGCCCCTCATATAGTAAAACAAAGTCAAGCAACCCAGAGCATTATTAAAAAATGTTCAACTTTTATTGGCTAGCCCTAAAATAGGGGATTCTAAAAAAAATTCAAATGACGAAAAATTTCCAAAATATGAAAATAATTCGTAAATAATCTTTTGAATAACCCCAAAATCAGTATTTCTTAGACACCAGTACGATTACATGTCACTGACCCTTAAAATCCATTTACATTTTTCCGTGCAGAAATACAGTTTTATGGAACGTAAAAACGTATAAAATTTGTATTACCTGTGGACAGTACACATTTCATTAATAAACATCCAAGTTTGATTTACGATGACATTTCTACCATTATAACTGTTAAGTATGTGTCGACAAAACCACATCGAAACACTTTTGGAGGCATAGGGTGAAAAACTGAGTAAACTTTTTCCTTAAAATTTCTAATAAAAAAAATAAAAAATCAATAATTCCTGTAATTATTTGCCGCGATCTTACCTGTTACTTACCCTTCTCTTATACCACCTAATAAAACGTAAGCTAGCTCATCGATGCGTCGCATAAGATTCAATCTTAGAGCAGTTGCTATATTATTGCAGACGTTGATGCCAACAAATCAACTAGTCCCGACAAAACCTTGTTAACCGTTGAGCTCTAAGAACTTAGCCCTAGGACGCCACCGCTTTTGGAGGCACCGATTTTCAATATATAATTCTGAACATCCAGATGATCTAGAATAAGGTTCAATTAAATAATGTTTGCATTTTAAACTTGTTCATATACATACAGGGTATCCCACAAAATCCGGAATCATCCGGCTAATTTTCTTCCAGGAACCAAAAACATAATTGTAAACTTGCCAACATTGTAATTAGTTATTGGAAATCATTAAATTACGAAATTGTCAAGTAACCATAAGATTTTTGTTCACAGAAGAAAATTAGCTTGAGGATTTTAATTTTCCATTCTTAAGAGAATTACCTGAGGTCGTCATCTTTAAAGAAGAAGAGAGAGGAAGCAAAGAAAGGAGAAAGTATATTGAATAATAATTTTAGTGTATTATCCATAGAGTCCGATTTCTTGGAAAATATTGATCATCAAAAGAAGCAATTTTTTATTAGCCCGCAAAGGAGCTCAAATTTGCTAAGACTGCCCTGAGCTCCGATGGTATTAATCCAAAAAACTACTACAAATTTTTGACTTAGCTTTTAGTTATTCTGTTCGGCTACGATCCGGAAAATAGCTAATGTTTATTCTGTGCACAAGAAGAGCATAAAAGCCGCCTCTAATTATCACTCGATAGGAATTGCCTCTGCCCTTTCTAAGGTGCTACAAATAATAATCCATTTATTTCTGATGAAATAGCTGAAAGAACCCTAATAGTTTAGACTACCAAGGCGGGTTTCTACGTGAATCGATCGGTGATTTAACTAACCTCGCCATCAGCAATACACAAGAGCTTACAGTACAAGTTGAGAGCAATTGGGGTTTCTTAGATTCTTTTTTTTTGCCTCAGCATCCAAGTGGTGTAGTGGATGGCGTGGCTTTCTTCCCTCATACATTAAATGTTAGTGTTGTTGCCACATTTGGAGTGTCTTTTTACACCAAATTTTTAAAAAGTGAAATAATTCAATCGCGTATTGTGGCCAAGAATGCTATTGAAAAGGAATTCCACTTATTCCAATTCGCAATTTTACTGTATTATACGTGCAGAATATTGCAAAGTCGCGAGACCAATATTTTTATTCTCTACATTCCTCCTTTGGAATGAAAAAATGAAAATGTTCTAATATACTTGCATACCAAAGCCTAAACCACCACACAATCGATAAGGGCTGTTCAAAAAACTAGATTTCTGTTAAAAAGTACAAACAGTACAAATCTTCATTGTTTTGAAAAACTTTCTAATTTGTATGGTTTAAAGAGAAGTTTTAATAATAAAAAAATTCAACAAATCAACAAATGAAGTTTTGTGAATATTTTGAAAAATTTCAGGAATGAGCTTCCAGAATTTAAAATAATAAAAATTGATATTTGATTGTATGTATCATAAATAATATTACACAAAAATACATGTACATTCTGTATATTTGCACTACAATAATACGTAATGTGTTAGTGACGAGTAGGCCAGGGGATGTTTAACTAACCTTGCATTCATTTAGGCGATTACCATAATTTTGCACCATAATATATTTAAATGGGATCGATGCGACATTTGGAACTTCACCGATTAAATATTTTTTTCGTATGATGGTAGTACTATATGTATTTAAACTATGCTGCGTTGTAACCTAAATAAGTTTAGCCTGATTTGCAGTTAAAAAGTATTCCCTTTTAGAAAACTATTTTTGGGGTCGGCTAGTCAGAAAATAAGGGCATTGAAAAAACAGTATTCCAGTTGAATTCAACGGACAAAGATATTGACAAGAGAAATGTGGTTAAACGAGTCATATACTGCTTGTTCGTTGAGCATTTTACAAAAATCTTTGTATAACGGCCAGTTTAGACTTACACATAATAAAATAAAAGTTACGGTTGTTCACCCAAAGTGAATGGAGGTGTCCTCAGTGGAAAAATTATACCGCGTACGCTATCATTGGACCTAGATCTTACATAACTACCATCATATTGTTATGATGTAATACACACATAGAATTGGACGTTAATTAGTAAAAAAAATATGAAAGATATAAATTCATTCATAAAATTAAGTACATAATATAACAATTCATTACAAAAACTAACATCGACCAATTTTTTTTATTTTTTTATAAAATAAAAATTTGCATTGCATGCAATGACAATTCGCATTAAATAAAAAATACAAAATAACAAACAATCACACTACTACTAAAACCATATAATAATGTACTATGTAATGTATAAACAAAAGATAATAATTCTTTTCATTTTTATAGTGTACTATACACATATAATCAATTTAATTCAAAATACAAAAAATTGTGTACAATACGATTCGTCATTTACAAATCTTATATTTTTCTCTATTGTTAATCGCGATTTAATTGTTATTTACAATAAAGTCTATAAATCATTGATCTAAAAAATAAAAAAAAATTGTTTTTGGTTATAAATGACAGGATTTTAGGTTTAAAATAAAACCCGCCGTAACGAAATATTCAAAATTCAATCGATTGCGGATTTCAATGATATTAACAATGCAACAGTGTTTTATGCGCAAAATGAATTTTTTATAAGATTTCAGCTTACACACAATTCTTACATTAAAAATATTACTTGCAATATATTTTACTATGTACTTTGAAAATGTATAGAAATGACAAAAAAAAAACTAGAATTAATTTGTTTAAGAGCTGCTGCATTGTAAAAGAAAACCGGAGATAGCTCATTAGTCAGAATTGATCATTTAAAGCCCACACCATAAATCATTGAAGCTTACATATAAAAATTATTAATCTACATACGAGTACTTGTAGTATATCTACATACATTATGCAAATACCCATTTTTTACTTGTTTGATGAATGATCGTGATCTCATTCTGATAATAATTTTGTTGAAAAGCCTTCGATTTAATTTAAGGAGCAACTTACAAGTATTTTTGAAATTAAAAAATCGTGAACACCCTAAATGCTTCAATTAATTAATTGTGCTTAAATATGTATGCTCCTCGCAACACAATAATTGTTGGGGCTCGTAAATATCTCAATCAAAAACTGTTTCTGAATTCTTTCAATTCGATCAGCATGAATCCGATAGAATGGATGCCATATAACTGCAGCAAACTCCAAAACGGACCTAACATAGGTAACGTAATCAGACCTTAACGTGTAGGGATCATGAAATCTTCCACAATGTCTCTTAATTATGTAATCAATGTGTTTATTGAAATTTAGGTTAATTGAGAAAATAACTCCAAGATATTGAATGTCACACGGTCGCCCTATTTGTTCATCCATCAAGACATATGGAGCCTCAATACCAGATGTCCGAGATCTTGTGAAAGATAGAACTTTACATTATTATTAGCCTTCAAAGACAACTTATTCAAAATACATCACACACAAAACGTATCAAGTTCATGCTGCAGACGTTCCGTGTCAGTGAAAACATTAATTTTGGTATACATTTTTAGATCATCTGCATATAGAAGACATTTACAAAAATTAAAGCAATGAACCACGTCATTAATAAAAATTATACAAAGTATTGGTCCTAGGTGACTACCTTGAGGGACACCAGAAGATACGTTATACACATATGAAACCATTACGTATTGCTTACGTGAACATAGATATGCAACCCAGGCAACTGGAATGAAATCAACACCGAATGCCATCAATTTCTGTGGAAAAAGTCATTAAGTTAGTAATTGTAGATATACCCTGTAAAAAACCATATTGGTACTCACCATATTGGTTTCAAATGAAAATCAAGTCTCGATTTAACTAGAGATTCAAAAAGTTTAGGAATCACTGATAGAATTAAAATGCCCCTATAGCAAGTAAAGTCGCTTCTCCTGCCTGATTTAAAAATCGGTCTAACAAAAGACAATTTCCACACCTCAGGAAAGGAAGCAATTGAAAGACTTAAATTAAACAAATGAAATATTGGCTGACATATAGCATATGCGCATTTGGTCAAAATAAATGGTGTAATACCATCGGGGCCTGCGCCTTTGTTAGCCTTGAAACTCTGTAACCCATTGAGCACCTCAGAGAAAGCAAACTGAAACCTGGCAGAAGATAATAAATCTAACGACGTCAAATCATTACTCGTGCCGTCCTCATCGAACGAGCTATGGAAAAAATTTGCAAAAGCATCACAAATTGCTACCGTTCTGGATTGGAAGAAATTTCATTCTCTATCTGTAGGATACACATTTTATATAAGAAATCGTTCAAAAATGTAAACTCCTTACACAGATTACGGTACTTTCGTTTAGCATTAATGTCACCAGTTCGTTTAAAAGCCTTAAATGCTTTAGACTTGCGTGCTAGCAATATTTTTCAAGCGAAAATTAAACCATGGCTCAGAGTAAACGGAGTTTACGAGTTCTTTTTGGTACAAATAACTCAAAACCAGTATTCAAAGCATGATAAAATTCAGACACGGCTTCCGATATATTCTGATTGTGGAACAGAGTTGTCCAATTAACGTTTACGAAAAAAATTGATCATAGAAGGCACATTGGCTTTTTCAAAAGCCTAATACTAAATAAACAAGAATCAAAATCAACAAAATAAAATTTAATCAAAAGTGGTGTGTGATAGATGCTGGAACGACCAGCTAAATCAAGGCATAACTCAATTTCAAGGTCATCTAAAGATGAGAAAACTAAATCCAAAATACGTTCATGATAGTTGAAAACAGTGTTGAACTGACGAGTCCCAAATTTTTCAAAGTTATCTAACATCTGGTTAGAAAGGTCATCCGAAGTTGATCCATAAAAATTGCCGTTCGTTCAGCTCTAAGCAATTTTCGGTAAATTAAAATCGTCTTTGTAGAATAGACAAAACTCACCACGTTTGACTTTAACAATAAGTGACTCGCCATTGTGACATTTATGCGCTAAAATACTAAATTATTTTTCAGTGCAACAATGATACCCCCACCTTTAATTGTGACGTTCTCGTGCTCACGATCCTGACGAAATATAGTGTAAGACGGTGGAAAATATTCTTCTGAGTTAAAATTAATGTTTAACCAGGTCTCAGTAAGAACGACAATATTATAATCATTACACAAAAGTGATGAATAAATTACAGTATTGTGTTTGTTTCATGTGGTGACGTTAGTGATGTTGATGATAGAATCGTTGGCAGTTCTATTTATTTTACTATTTATTTGATTAGCATATGATTCGAAAGCAGTCGGTTCGTTAGAAGGATAGCAATTATTTACGGAGACAAATTCAGTGTTGGAAAATTTCGCCCGCTTTTTGATATATAAGTTCCACTAGGCGACAGAGTTGTTGCTGAAAATATTGTAAAATGTAAGTGGTAAAAAGCTTTACTGTTGCATTATTTTTTCATAAATTTAAAGATTTCTGATTTTCGGGTGAATGCAAATCAAGAAATTTCTTAAATAATCTCAAAATGTCGAAATTTCGACGTCGTATCTCGAAAATTCTAGAAAATCATAAAAAAAACTCATTATTAATCTGTAAGTCTGTAACGTCACCAATCAAAGTAACGCAATCCGATGCGCTAATCACGTGAAATTTGAATAACCTGGCAGTTTTCGAAAAACTGTTGAATAAACTCGAATCGAATAATCACGAAAAATCTCGAAAATATCCTAAATTTACGGTTCAGATTCATGTCTGTAATGCTGAATTGTTCTTTAAAATGTTCGTCGCCCAAAAAAAAAAACAACTATAATCTAAATTAAAACCCGTGACTATTTCAAAGCATTACGATTCATCGATAAGTCATGCAACCTCCACACAAAACTCGAATTATTTCGTAAATCACGAGAAAGTATCAAAAGTCACCAAAAAATCGAATAAAAAAAAAACGGTAAACAAAATTGCGAGGCGGCGCACTATCTTCGAAATCGGAAGAATCCAGCGAAGAACAAACATAAAAATCTCCAAAATATTTTTAAGTTTAGTTCACATTTTTGGCATGATATACATAGAATAAATTCTGAATAATTTTCTAGTTCAGCTGCTGGTTGAAAAAAATCCGTCGAGTTATTAGTTAGCAAATAAGCCGGTTTTAATTCGATTTTATTTAACGAAGAAATGTCTAAATAGTTGGAGTTTGTCGAGAAAATTCCTTCCGAAGGGTCGGATAGATCAATTTGTATATATGTAGTATCATGTTGTTTTGGATTATCATATTATTGTAAATAAAAGCGATCAGGCATTCACGAGCTTTTTAAAACCTCCCTAAACCACTGATTGCAATCCGCCACAAGAACTGTGCCATATGATAAAGGAGCGGGTCAGATCGTTTGTTATAAGTAAAATCCCAAATATCAAACGTCAAATAAAAAAATAAAATACTTTGCAACCAAGCCTCGTTTTGTATATAGAGGAATTTACCTAATAGCTATCCATAAAACTAATAATAAAAAACAAGCTGCCAACGAAACGTCAGATCCATATACTTTATATCACAATTAAAATTGATAATAAGTTTGAAAATCCATTTATCTTCTTTGATTCATCCAATTAAATTTTAATTAATTAAAAATTTTAAAAATTTTGATCTTTCAAATCCAAATATACCAAATATTATGATCTTAGATGGTTATGATAATCACAGATCACCGTCTAAATTTTAAATATATTGATATTTAAATTCACCACTTGCTGTGATTTTATATAAATTAAATTAGTGGTTATTATATAGATTTGATAATCTATGGAACAGCAGCAGTATTTTGTTTGATTATCACGTATAATGATCAGTGATCAACCATATATGATATTAAATACCAAAAAAAAAATCGTTTTGTTGGCGTCTACAAATATCCATTATAATACTCTTGACAAATAATTTATTCCCCCCAATATATATTGGCAAAAAATTTGTAATTTAATTTTAAATGGATTTGATTGACTTTTTGAGGACATAATATTGGTTGTGTCTCGACTTTTGTTTTTTAAATGCGCCTATACACGAGATACGAGTATGTTAAAAATTTATTCATGTTCAAAAAAAAAGCAAATTTTGAAGGTTAGTTAAGAAATTATAATTTTAGTTATCATCTTAGAATCCTTTATCAATCATTTCAAATCAAAAATCAAAAAATTATTTAAATTGTCAAAGATAGAAAGATTTATGTTTCCTAGGGTTTAATTTGACTTGTGACAACATCCGCCGTTTATACATACATACAGCATATAATATATCCAAATATCTGCCAAGACAATAATTATTATGTTTAAGAAATTACAGTAAATAAATTTTACGTTTACCTACTCGTACTTTTGCATAAATTTTACATAAATTCTCAGTAGAATGTTCATTGAATTTTAATTTTATTTTTACGTTTTTTTTTTGACCGATTTCTAAAGGCTGGTAAATAGACCACCCATCATAATAAAGGGATTTTAATACATTCTGGGCAGGCTTTTTACTTTAATTTTGTTATTTATTTGGTGTATTTTAGACGCCATAATGAAGACATTGAGTATAGATTAAAAAACACTTTCAATTTCAATTGATTATCAAACATAGAGTTTTCTCAGTGCTCTTTATTCTGTACATTAAATATAGGAATGCCAATATATCACGCCCCGGTGGCACAGTTGTTAGCATGCTTGCTTCAAGCTCCGGAGGTCCCGGGTTCGATTCCCGGCGGGTGATGAAAAAATCACGGCTGGTTAATGTATGGATCAATGAACTAATCACTCATTATCCGTTGTAAAAATGATTACGAAACTTCACTATGAAGCGGCCAAGTCCCTCTATGGGATGTAGCGCCAGCGGAAAAAAAAAAAAAAAAAAATATATCCTTAAGAAGCGCGATGATGTTATGTCATCAACACAAGAAATACAAATTTCCAAAACTTAAAAATTGCCGACGGACTTGCATGGAACTGTTTTTGGCTATTGGCAACATTACACTGTTACTTTTTCAGGAGTACTTTCTTAACTTTAGATGCGATTATGGGATCATAGAATATCGCAAACTGATATCTATAACATACCAATTTCTAAAAATTTAACATAATTCACCAAACATATAAATTTCCGCCATATTGTGGTAAAAAAAAACATTATTTGTATCCCAAATGTGGTTATTTGTTGTGTGTGTTTTCTGTACACTAATCTTATTAAAATCTCATCTTATGACGCTAGTGGGAGAAATTCAGTTTTCTTCGTCTTCTTGATCTAGAAAGGATAGGAGAATTTAGATAGTACTCACCATTCAAATAAAAATTCACCATGGTGAGGTGAAAATAAATTTTTCCAGTCAATTGTCAAAATTGTAGCATGTCATTGTAAAAGGTTTTAAGAACGCAACAATTTCATTTCTTATACTTTAGTTAACAAATTCACCGTTATGGCGTTGTTGGGAGATAAACCTGTGTATTCACTGGCTATATCGTAAAGACCTGAAGAAAGTGTTAATAATAATACCTTGATGTACAAGAGACAAGACATTTTTTGACCGTTTGTTATAAAGGCCTTCGAGAATGCAACAAAAATTTTTCCTTATCAAATTCGCCGTTATGGCGCTATTGCAATATAACCGTGAAGCATATCGCTGTAAAGATGTTGAAGAACATAACAATTTAGGTTCTGACAATAAAGATAAAAAATTCACCGTTACGGCACCGATGGCAGACACATATATTTGGGCACTTTCACCAATCGTATAACCTTGAAAAAAGTTTTAGTAGTGCTAGTGAGCCCTTGATATACCGACATAAGAAAATCATAAACTCTTTCACCACTCCTATAAATACTAACCACGATGAGAGGGAATGCAATATTTCCAGCCGAATATAACCGTGCAGTGTATCGTTTTACAGGCCTTGGAGAACAACCCATTTTTTTTTTTATAACATTTTTGTCCACTTCTATATGTGGGGAGCTTTACAATTGAATACCTAGCATTACTGCATTTTTCGACTTTTAAAACAATCGTATACGCACGTTTTATTAACAATGCTATGTAGCACACTTCTATAGAGAACTTTCAAAACCGCCTAGAGGCAAAATTTTCTCTCTCTCTCTGGCCCCAAATTTATTCTGGGAAATGGAAATTATTTAATATGAGTTTTGGAGTACTTTTGCATAAGTTTTGGGGCATTCTTTCATTTTTGTTTTGAGGCATTTATGCATTGGTATGTAATTACAAAATACCCTTTATTTCTTTAGAGACAATCTTTAGAATAGATGGGGTGAAACTGTATCATTTTTGGTTACGATTCCAAAGCTAGCAGGAGAAATTAACAATGAAAAAATTTGTGTCATATAATGGGTTGGGTATGAAATTCTGTTTTACAAAATTCTGTTTAACATAATTCTTCAAAAAATTAATTCTGCGAATTTCCACCACCTAAAAACCACAGAGAGCACAGCTCGCTCCGAGTATTCTCAAACCGTGGGCATTGGAAACAAATGTGCCCCACATCTTCTTGTGTATCATTGCAAACAGGACAATCTGAAGTATCAGTGTACTTTAACTTGTACAGGTATGCAGCAAAACTCTTCCGAGCTATCCCATCTTCTTTGCCATTCTATCATTGTTGTTCTGGTGCTCTGCTTCCTGGTTGCTCACGATTAGGGAACCATTTATTCCTTACTTTCGCGAGTAGTTCAGTTGGGATCATCCCCGCAATAACGAGTGTCGCATCAGTAGATACTGTGGGAAGACCACATATCACTCTTAGAGTACTTAGGAGGTACACCGATACCAGTTTGCGTCTATATGTTTCGAAGTCCATCACATCACCCCATACAGGCGATCCATAGACTATGATGGAGGTTACCACGTTTACCAGCAGCATTCTACGACACTGTCTAGACCCTCCAGTATTGGGCATAATACGAGAGAGAGAGCTGCAGATACACTGGCAGCTTTTCTGCTCACTATCCTTAAGTGCTCTCTAAAATTTAAACGTGTATCTATTTCCACACCCAGATACCGTAATGAAAGCTGTGAGTGGGTTAAGATTCCACCTACATCAAATGTTACGATTTCTTTCACCTTCCTACTGGTAACTAAAACTGCTTCGGTTTTTTGATCAGCAAGTTCAAGGCCCAAATGACGTCAACCATATTTTTATAATTATGATCGTCAAACTACTTATCTCCATTATTTCTTCTGTGGTTTTTCCAACCACTACTACTGCAACGTAGGGACCCCAAAACAGATACTTGAGGTACACCACCCATAACATTGTATGTCATCACACTGTCATCCCTATCATATGTCAGCATTCTATCACTAAAATAGTCTATGATGATACTTCTTAAGTACATTGGTATTTGCAATGCCTGCAGTGCATTTAGGATACAACTCCATTTGGCCGAGTTGAATGCGTTCTTAACGTCCAGGGTGATCACAGCACAGTAGTTTTTTGAGCCTCCTTTCCATCTTTTCTCATCTGTTGCGTTCTTAGCTATTTCAATGACGTGTTGAATAGCGTCCACTGTCGATCGAGTCTTCCGAAAACCGTATTGGTTTTCAGCGAGATATCCAGCCTTTTCCACAGCTTTCTCCAATCGGTTGTATAGGATTCTCTTTAGTACTTTACCAGCCGTATCCCACATGCATAATGGTCGGTGGTATCACTCAGTTGGTTCTTTTTTTTTCCCAACAGGGCCAGACGCTGTGTCTTCTATCGTTCGGGGAAAACTCCCTCTCTGAGACAGGAATTATATAGTTAATTAAACTCATCCGGTCTGGCCTGAATTGCAGCCTTTTGTGCAATATTAGGGATGTTGTCGGGTCCAGGAGCCTTTGATTTCTCAAAACGTTGACAAGCGTCGGTGAGCTAATCTGTTGATACCGGCGGTATTTCTTCCATGCCAGTTACTCGAATCATGTCAGAGGTCACATCATCTTGCTGCGGAAACAGAGCAGTTACAATTCAACGTAATACCGCTGGGCAGGTGGGCGGCCTTTGCATTTTTAAGACTTTTCATGATGATTCTGTAGGGCCTCCCCCATAGGTTATGATCCACTTCTTCGCATAATTCTTTCCAGCACTGGCGTTTCCTTACTTTAATGGCTTGCTTAAATTTATGCCGAGCATCCAGATAATTGTGGTGTAGGCTAGAATAGATCTCTGTACCCCAAGCACGTTGATGTTTTCTCCTTGCATTAGGGCATTTCCGTCGCAATTGTGCAATCTGCTTAGTCCACCAGTATGCCGGTGGACGACGATTATCTAGCAGCCTTTCTACCATAGTTGAACTGCAGACGCTGGTGATCATATTCATAATCTGGGCTGCTTTTGTATTGGTACACCCCGAGAGGTCGAAATAGGTCCTCCTCAAACATATTTGCCTTCCAGCCCGCCGATTTCTATAAACATTTTTTCCGTTTACTTTCCCCTGCCAGTTTTATTTCGAAAAGTATGGCTTAGTGATCGCTATGCGTGTAATGCTCACGGACTTCTCATTTGGTCAACACTCTCATCAAGCAGCTGCTACCGAATGTAAGGTCAATTACGCAGGTGGAGCCACCTTTACGATAGGTCGGTGTGTCACCAGTGTTGAACAGCACAACGTCTATGGAAGAAAATGCTTCGACCCGTACTGCTCCTCTTCTATTTGTTTCTTAGGGGTCTTGGGTTTCGCCAGCTCCCTGTTTCCCTTTCTTTTGGATGTGGTCACTGGGTGAGTTTTGTTTCGATCTCCTCCTTTTTCTATTGGTGGTGGCCGTCATTTAACTATCCAGCAGGACAGTTACCTCTTTATTATTTCCCTGGTTAGTGATACTTGGAAAAGTTTGAGTCTCACCGCATACTGTTATCTGCTTTGCCATCCTTGTAATTACCTGCGTTGTCTCCACTGTAGTTTCCACCGCTAAGTTCTTCGGAGATCTCGGTATAATAACACTCTTTTTAAACGGGTTGGGAGGTGTGCTATCTCCATGAGTGGGTTCACCACTTCCTCTCTCCTCGCTTATAAACATATCTGTCACAACGTCCAAGTGCGCCACCATTGTAACATTTCAGTTGCTGGATCTCGACTGTTGGGAGCCTGCTTGCTCACTCCCTACAGCCGGTACTGGGTTTCCTATTCCCTGCACCGTAATTAAACAGTTCTTTTCTGTACCCATTGTGGATTCTTTTTCGGGGTGCCGCCCCTAGCATTTTATACTTGCTGCCAAATAAGTATACAGCCGCCCTTCCTGGGGAACAGTCGCTGGCCAGGAAGCCCTCAATGTGAAACAGAATGAATGAATTTTATCCTAAATTTGTATTAAATTTTGTTTATGTATTATTAGGAGAAACACGCGAATTCAACATGTTATTTTGGCATATCCACACGAATTTCTAAAACATCCCGAACAATTTTATTTACCCGTTCTGAGAGGCCTTAATACATTACAAATCGAAATTGTAACGTTTAATACAAATACGAATTTTATTGACAAGGTATGCTATATAGAGACAAAATTATTTTAATTTGCTTGTCAGTTTAAATTCACCTTTTGGCTATTTTTATGTCAGCATTTATGTAGCAAGCAAAACATAATATTAAAGTATATAGTCGTGGATGCTAAATGAATACACTGCGCCCATGGGGCTACACTTTACAGTACGCCCAAATATTCGATTTCGATTTATTTTTTGATGAGATTTGAGCATTTCGTTGGGGCATCGCAAAAATAAAAATTCTCACAACCAAAAAAAAATGTTAAAAAGCCAGATGGTAAACGAAGGGATACACTGCACACAGTACGTATGCTCTTTTCCTATACATTTAGGTATAATACACATTATAAGATGCGAGGCTTTTTATTTTATTTCATCTCTGTATTTTCTTCATTCAGTTTTTTAAGATCGGTCAATTTCATTCATCATTCAAGAGAAAAAAATAAAAATAAATTACACAAAACAAAAACAAGAAAATAGCATTAAACTGTTATTTAAAGAAATCTTGAATGGAATATACATACATACACACAACTAAATACATTTACATACACATTTAGTTTTAACTTAAAGATTTTATTTTTTATTTCATAAAACTAATGATCAACATCATCATCATTCGCAGCATCTCTCACTCAATGAATTGAATATGTATGGTAGAGCTATATAGTTGTTATTGTATAGTTATATGAATGAATGAATGAATTAAAATTTATAAATGAAACAGACAGATAGATAGATATACGTAAGGTCGATCAGACGATCGCAAGAGATCGCGGCGCGAGAGAGAAAGCAAACGCAAACAACAATAAAGTTAGTTCTTATTATTTTCTTAAATTAAATGAAAAGATAAATGAATGAATAAATAAAACGTAAAATTTATTTTAATTAAAGCTGAATATATGTATACAAATATACATATACATATATACATATATCACACACTAGTTAAATTAAGATTATTTATATTTCCTGTTCAATCAAAAAACTTTTCTCTATAAATCTAATTTGTTCGATAAGAAAATTGCTATATCTCTGTCACAGGCAGCAAAAAAAAAATAAAAATAAAACACTTATGTATATATTAATAAAGATGATCTTCAAAAAACAAAAAAAAGACATCTTTATATTTATTTGATCTTATATTTCACAAACTTCTTATTTTTTTTTTTTTTTGTTTAAGGAGTTTGAGGTATATGTTGTATACAGATCAGAAGAAATAAGAGATAAACGTATATAAATAAAACAAAAACAAAAATCAAACGAGTATTTATTTCTTAAAGGCCGTGGGAATTTTTTGGTCGGTGACTAGAAATGCTGCAGGCAGAACTACAGCTACCACTTTGTATAAAATTATTATGCGTATATCTATACATATGTATATGGATGAAAATTTATTAATTTTGTTTTTAATCTGTAACAGATATATGTGTGTGTGTCTTAACAAAACACTTTTTTTTTATGTTAATTTACGTTTTAAGATTATTATACTATAAATGAATGAGAAAGCCAAATGACTGGAAAATTATGGAAAACACACAACATTTGTGTGTTTGATATAAGAGACAATTTACTTTCCGTTTTCAATTTTATGATAATTTATTGTAGCAATCAAGCGGACAGGTAGAAACTGTAAGAACTGGAGCTGGCTTTGTGATTTGATTTTTGTTTATTTTTGTTTGTAACCGAAGAAGGGCATTGAATTGTGTTAATAAATTGGTGACCAATAAACTAATTTAGCAAGTTGAGAGATATTTTAAGATGATTAGATAAACTAATTGGTCGACACAAATAGGTTTTCTGTGATTTGTTAATTAGTTAACGTTCCTCATAGCATTTGATGCTTATTTGGTGCCCGGTTATTACCCCCGGACATATATAATAATCCTCCTGAAGAATTTATAATTTTGCGTTCAAAGTTTGTACATTGCAGTTAAAATATTTGATTTCAAAATCTGGGTTTAATCAGACTTTGATCTTGATTTCTTTTTGCAATTTGCTATAAACCTGCTGTAAATTTTGTTTTATACAGTTTTTTTGATTTTAGGCAAATGGTGATAATTACTCGCTTGTCCTAATTTCATCGAACGTAGGTGAATTTTGTCCTAAATCTATCCTAGAAAAAGAAACATAATTTTAACTCGAATTCGATTGCCCAAAATGTCTTTTGTAGTTCGTACCGTATTACGTTTTGAAATATCGTGTTTTGTCAAATCGCGTTTTAGAATGGGAGGACCCTTTTGCATATTGCCGCAGTTTTTTCCAACCTTTCTTGTGTTCTAGGAAACTTTATCTATTCATAACGTTTTTCTCAGTAGCATGTCAATTTAGTTATAAACAGAAGTTCTTTGGACATACTCACTTAAGTGAGTATGAAAGAATTAATTTTATTTTGTTTTGTTGTCCCTTCATGTGGAAGAAATAGTAGTTCACTGGTTGAATGCTTGTGTTCCCATATGGTAATGTCAACTTTGAGCGGAGGGAAGACGTTGCATTGGTGGTTGGGTGAACTTAAACGCCAATTGTGTGAGTGATACAATGTGGTGGTGCACGCATAAGTGAGCCGCTACAGGACTCTTCCGCAAGTGATTCCCCCCTTCCTGCGAAACATGGTACGTTTCGGTCTGTCTGTGTGTTCAAATCAGCTGAACAGACCAGATAAAAGAAAGACTATAATTACATAAAATTAAGTTAAAATCACTTAAATTAATGTGAAAAAGAGAAATTCATCAATTCCGGAATAATAGAAACTAAAATGTGGGCCGGTATTCCGGAATATGCACTATAACGATTTTTCTGATTTTCTTGAAAAAATTCCATCAAGCTGACACCAAAGTGGCCTATATACAATATTGAAATAAGACCTACGCTAGGGTGTTTAGGACAAACATGAATTGCAGATAGTATTTAGGAAGAGAATTAAGGATTACGCGTTCTGCGGGATTATTTTGGGGATGATAGCGAGTGTTCTTATAACGAGATACACCATTGGAACATAGAAAGTTTTTAAAGATCGATGATAATAACTGCCGGCGATTATCTGAAATCAGGGATTTTGGAGTACCAAACACTCAATATTCTCTTGCAACGTCCTTCAACATCAGGAAACCCTAGTTAGCGGGTTTAGTCCACACGAAAATCTTTCCTTTTTTTTTTCGAGTACCGGAAATTGGTGCTATAATTGATTGGTGAATTCGGTGTGGGGTAATTAAGAACTGCCTCAACTTTCTCAGGGTTAGTGATCAAATCATTGCGTGATATTATGTACCCCAAATATTTCATACTTTCTTGGAAAAATTTTAATTTTTCGAGATTAATTGTTAACCTTGTATATTTTAAGCGATCTGCCACAACACTTAAGAGATCAGTATGTTTTTTTCTAATGCTCCGGTTGAAACCATTAGTCGTCAAGGTGTACAAATACGTGTGGCACTTGATCTACTCCGAAAACGCAGTTTTCTCCTTGGATGATTCCTCTAAAGAAATCTGCCAAAACGCGTCAGAATAATCAATTTTTGAGAGGAAATTGATACTATTGAACCGGCAATGGCTATGTAAGGCATTGAGTATGTATCGAGCTTTTTAACAGTGTTTAGCTTACAGGAATCGAAACATAATTCGATTTTGCCATTCGATTTACGCATAGTATTAGATTGATGCATGGACTTATAAACTTTTCCAAGTTTCAACATGTGGTCTAATTCAGCGTCAATTTTTACTTGAATAGAAGGGGACACCTTATAATTCCTTTATTTAATAACTAAAGCGTCGCTAGTTTCTATATGATGGCTATAATGTAATAACGTTTGTTTGGCTGTCGGATATTAACAATTTTGCTAGAATTAACTCTATTTCACAGGTTTGCTCAAGTGTAAGAGCTCCGAAATTTTAATATCTATCGAATTCGAACTGACTTCATCGATAACTGACTTCAATGTTGAAACACTTCCAAAACTCAATCAATGTTGGTATTACAAATGTTTTTGTGATATATGTGAACGGTAAGTTAACGTATTCTTGTATTACGTGTTTTGTACCGTCAGCAGTTGCAATAACGTCTGTTACAATCAAACTTTTAAGTTCTATTGTTTAATTCATTTAACACTTTCTACTCCTAAAATAGTGCAGCTTGCTCGGGAGTCTAGCAAACCTTTTACATCAACGTCAATTCTTTGGAAACGATTTTTACGTCATATCAGATATTCATGTCTTTGCAAGCAGTTTAGGGAGCGGGCCGACAAAATGTTCTAAAGTATCCATATTTGTTCATATATTATTACATGGCTTAAAGCAAGCCTGCTCAACATTTTTTTGTATGTGAGCTAAACTTTTTAATGGAATTTCTGATTTTATTATATTCTGTGATTAACATAATTAATTGGACGTTTACCTTTGATGCATTCTTTTGTTTTCGGGTATAAATCGTTTTGTATAATAATTATTTTCATCTCTAGATCTGTTTGATTTACGCTTTATGTTAATTTTGTCATCACAAATTATGAGTTTATGTATATCAGCTGTCAATAAAGAAAAACTAGAAACACCTGCGGTCGAAAAGTAAAATTAGGATTTATGCTAGTTAGTGATGTAGTATAAATTAAAGACCAATATAGACACGTTTTGCTAAGAAGAAGAGCATAACACGTAATTGAAATCATTTTTCGCTTGCAAAAAAAATGTAGCAATTAGCAAATCGTGATCAACCGGTTGTGACTTACTTGTGGAAATGGAATAGTTTACTATAATGAATTTGACTTCAGCAAATGCTGAAATTTGTCTATACATATATACAACCAAAGATGGTTTCTGATGCTAAAGTAGAAAAATGCCTCATGTAGGTGTTATATACAAATCGTATTTTACAATACATTTTTCCAATCACTTACAGATGGATTTTAAATTTTGAGAAATGTTGATTATTGAGTTAAAGAAATGGTTAATTGGAATCCCTCTAAAATCTCGAGATACAAAATTTCATGATCCATACGTAATAAATCCACAAAAGCTTTGAAATTATGATTGTTCACTTTTTTTCAGATTTTATTTGTTTTCGGGTTATAAAGACATAACGGTAGCAAATTTCGACGAAAAGTATCACAATTTTTTACTTAGCTACATTCTCTGTAGAACCTGTATTAATATAGTAGCGTCACATTGTTTTGCTAAAATTCTGCGAAGTTTAAATCAAAATACAGTATTAGAAGTAGATACAAATTACTTCACATCAATCACGATTACTACGAGCACCCACAAAAAATGAAATATGTTAAATAAATCACCAGGCGAAATTCCAGTAGCCAACAAAGATTAACGATCACTGTAATTTTCACATCAATGTTATCGCGCTACCTTACTTTTTGTGTAATAAAACAACTCCCAGCATTATGTATGCAGAGGCTTTACGATAATTAAAAACATATAAAATTTAAAAATTATGGCTGTACGTGTCAGCTATAAATAAAACTCTTTGGTTTAATTTTATTTTTTTATGTACATATGTACAAATCACGGTTAATCAAAAAGATGTATCTATAATGTTGAAGCTTGATTTTTAAATTTTAATTTTAGCCCTTAAGAGTTTTGTTTATATCTTACGTTTAATGATTCTTGATCATCAACAAATTCACCTAGCTCGTTGGTGTTTTTGATCATAAAGCAGTTCATGTGAAATAACAGGATCACCCTGAAAAATGCCGATATTCTCAAAAGTTTGACCGCATTCCTTTAATCTGTTCTTCAGCCGAGAAAGTACAAAATGTAAAGGCTCTGAAGAATTTGTGCGAAATAATTTCATTATACCTGCTTTCATATTATTTCGTAATTTAGCTGATGGGCACAGAATAAATCTTTTCGATAATTTGATCGGCTCTTAAAATCAGATCAATATTGTTTATTTCGCACTGTATTCAGTTCATTCCAACTTTTGTTAATATTTTCTTTGAAACAAGGTAGCATAGCTTGCAATTTATCATAACTATTGAAATTCAACTTTACCACTACGACCATGGGTAAACATTTTTTTTTAGTTTAAATTTGGGCTGCAAATTTCATTGAAACCAGCGTTGTCTTCGGTAACGCACATTACCCAATTGAATTTTATATTTTCGGGACACTTTTTATGAAAGAATAATTGTATCGTTTGTCTGTGGGGTATATTTGACGGCAAAGACAATCATTTCTTTTTGAAGGATAATTGGTGCCACTATCTCCCGAATACCAACAATTAAAGCAAACTTGGGCATTAATAGTATCTTGCTTATAATTTTTAACTACAAAATGGTTTTGTATTGTGGTTGTAGCTATCATGCTATCTAAGTTATGCTATGAATTTGGACCTTGACTGCCAACTTGTTTGGCTATCTCGACATAATGTAGTAACCGGCAAAGAGAAAGCAAAATAGTATAATGTCCACTTAAGCTGTGTTTGACGAAATGAAATTTCGATTTAAGTGTTGTGGCTTTACCTGCAATCAACCAAACAGCACAGTATTTAAATTTATGACGTTCAGATCGGCAACTACCGGATTTCAAACACGAGAGAAGTGAAATGATCATCTGATTCTATATTTTAAAATATTTCGGTATTCGTTGTCAATCAAATGTTGATAATTTGCATACATTTAACTGATATTGGCAACCGGGACCATGTTTTTAACGACCGTGGTGTGATGAATTTTTTGCAGTAGTAAATACACTAGGAGGGAGTGGTCGGGTTCCTTGTAAACATAATCAAGCTAAAGTTATACAGGGTATTGATTAAGCGCGTTGTCATATTACGATGCAAGCTAAATAACGATATTCGAGTGGTGAATAATAGGACATTCGATTGATGGAAATAAATTTCTTTGCGATTAAATTGGAGGTTGAGTTCTAAATTGAGTTAGAGGTGGAAATTAAGTTAAAAGGTTCAGTTAACGATTGATGTGGGAGTTAAGTTAAAAATTCCAAAATGTGTAATCATAAGATCAAGGTTTAATCAAATTTGGAAGCATAACATCGCTAACTACAAATAAACGATGGCCTGGTGCTTTATTGAAAAACACGTCTGTATGCTAACTTTAGGAAAAACTCTAAATTTTCTAATGGAGTTTCAATTTCGGTACGTTCCCAAACCAAAACTGTTTGATATAATATATAGCGTCACTAACACTAAATCTGTTGCTCCAAAACAGTGGATGTAAATTGGTAAGCAGTTTGAAATTATTCTAAAGTTTTCTCTTTAACATAAGATTTTTTTATTAATTTTAAGAAATCAGGACAACGAAAGCACATTTTGGAAAATTGTAATCTATTTTGCTCTAAAAACAATGGGACTACATTTAAATTTAACATTTTAGTTGCATTTAAAATTTTCCGGTTTTTTAAAGCACTCTAATTCCATTATAATTAGGGCATAATTTTGATATTTGCAAACTACTGTTATGAATGTCATTATTGTTAATATATTTTGTTTATAAAAAGCCGAAAGCATCTTATTGGTTTTAATACAGACAAACTTCTCTTTCTATTATTTGTGTGGGCATGAAACACACAGAAATGAGGATTTTCCGTGAGTTTTAATTTATTGAATATACGCTCTTGCTTCATACTTAATGTATGAAGTTAGAATTGTATTTTTGTAGTTTGGTCGTAGCTACCTGATGAGTAGACCGAATTGTTTGTTTGTGCGAGATTGTCTGTACGGAACCCAGCTACCACAGGAAAAACGCAAGGCAAAGTTTTCATTTTTTGGAGTCGATGCACTTTGTATTCACTCTCGATTTAAAGTACAGGGGGGATTTTTATATTTCTACTTTTTTGGTAGATATATTATAAATGATTGGCCGCTTTACTTTTTCTGATTAACATGTCGAAAAATGTTGTGAATGCCATTATTGTGAATATATTTTGTCTATAAAATGCCGAAAGAATCTATTGGGAGAGGCGAAGAAAATTTATTTTCTGATTTATAAAATAGAAAAAAGTATAAATACATATGTATATCTAAGCATTAAGTGTAATGAACCTCTCTGTGGAGTGGCCCTTACACGCATATAAAATATTCTCTGTGTGCATAACTTTAGGGGCCCTTTATAATTTAGCGATTAAGACGAAGAAAATGCTAATCGGCTGACATAATAGTACTGTGAATGGACATGGGAGAAGAAAAAGTGCCAAAGATAAATTTGTGGAAGTTTTGTGGAGGGTAAATAAATTATTAGATAACGGACAAGGAATGTCCGAACTAGAAGAAGACGCAATTTGTAATTGCTTTTGGCATGCAATTGGAACAGAAGCAAGGACTATTGGGACATAAGCTAAGCTTGAGCCATTACAGCACAATTTGTTTGAAACTCTACTAGACGGCGATAATTTCAAGCTTGCCTCCATGACAGGCATTCCTTACGTTTGCTATTCTGGATCAAATTATTATAGCAATAAATTTAATCCTACCAGTTGGCAATTGCTTAATGAGCGTCAAAAATAGAACCCATGCTCAGATTAAAGATATGCCTAGATAATACTCAAACTTCCATCATGTTCCGAAAACACCTGCAAAAAATATTTTGTAGAGACGGTTGGCTGAGGTTCTGAAAGGTTTCATTTTCTGGTAGACACGAGAGCAAAATTCCAAAAATCTACCAAAATGTTTTTGGGATTTTGATAACATCATGATTGTCTTGGATTGCACGGAAATAAAAACCGGCACTTTCAGCTGTTTAATTTGTAGAACATGCCTTTATTCGCACTACAAAGGTTGCCACACAATTAAAGTACTCATTGGTAGTGGCGCCGTCTGTACTAATTAATTTCATCAGCCAGGCAACATCAGAAAGAGCCTCGAATAAAGCCAAATTAAATTCTACAGATTTGTTATGAAACCTCGAAAAGGGAGACGCAATCATGGTAGATAAAGGGTTATTGATTGCAGATGAACTTTTAAGAGCAGGAATAGAAATGATCAGGCCTGCTTTTATGGTCCAAAAAATGTCCAAAGAAGAAGTTATCAGGAGTACAAAAATTGCTGCCGCACCAGTAATTGAAAGGAGAATTGCACGCATCAAATTATTGCAAATTTTGTCGGAACAAGTTTACATTTCGATTTTGCCATATATTCTGACCATTATTTGTGGTTTATCTAATTTAAGTTCACCGATTCTTAGCGATGAAAAATTTTGTTGAAAATAATTAAAATTTATTTTAATAAACAGAATTTTTAGGCAATATATAATGTATATTTATATGTATATTAATATTAATAAATAAAATAATTAAAAATTACGTTACCACTTCATCAAAAATATGTTTAAAATAATTTTTTATTAATTCAGGAATAAATACCGAAATTAAATTATCATCTCTTTTGACTTGTAATACGTAAAAGTCATTGCTGTGGGAGCCGTAAATAATCAAATCGCAAATAACTAAATTTGTAAATGCAATCCCTAATTGTATCTGGCCATAATATTTATGCTTGTGGTTGGTACATAATATTTGTGTTCTCGTCTGTTTTAATATACGACAGCTTATGGATGAAGTCAGAGATTCATTGTTCTCTTCCCATGGCGGGACACTTTATTTCTATTAGACGCCATTCACCATTGCAAAGAGAAATTCCATCTGAGCTTGCAGCAAATAAAGGCAGATGTTTAGAAATTATCAGTCCGAAATTAAAAATTTTAAAGAGCATGCCATTTCCTTTTTTGGCTAATTTCTCAGCATATAGATTATAGCGCGTGTGCTCATTACCCTTTAAATTTCCATTGTAAATGGATTCGATTCCAATTTCGATTTTTGGAGTATGTATATAAATTATAAACGATTCTCCCAGTAATCCGGGACTTTCGTTCTAATAACCACAAAACACTGGTCTGCGTAATTATCGCTGTACAATTCTTAAGAGCTATTGCATCGTTAGTTACAACTTTAAGATGAAATTTGACTCTCTGATGTAATTGGATCAAGATCTCAATGAGGTGAACGAAATTGGACAAACCACTGTGATTATACAAGATGTTAAAATATTTTTCAAATCATCATATACTTGAGGCCCAACATACCTTGAGGACGTATTTAACATTTTGTTCGCTTCACATTCTTGAGTAACTAGAATAATATTTTAAATTAATTATTCACTTAAATACGAATTAATTTCATGTTTTGGGTATCTGACTTAACCAACATATTGGAAAATCAATGAATTAGTTGCAACTTATCTAAATGATGATGAAACAAGGTTAGCATAAATTTTGTACAGTAATTTATATTTAATTAAAGAGACTTAAAAACTGTCCTGGGTTTTAAGTTGAAATGTTCTGGGTACAGTATGTACCTAGCCTAGGCCAAAAAACAAAACATTTTTCCAACATGATATATGCTTTGAGCAAGCCTCTTATATAGTGGTGTAGTGCCTTTATATTGGATAACAGATTATGGACCAAAAACGTCTAGAGCATCTGTGGAAGGACTTCAAATAGCTGTGATAGCTGTGGTCCGCAGGGGAACAAAACATAGGCAACAACATACTAGCCCTGAAAGAAGCGAAGTTAGTGTTTTATTATTTTAATATTCGTATCTGTCCCTAATTTTGTGACCAGCTTTTACTTGATTTTTTTAGATTTTTGAATTTATTTCTTATTGTTTGCAATCACCTTCAAATGGAGTACTAAATTTAATTTTATAAATTAAATTAAATACTGGCAAAATGTTACAAAATTAGCCTTAATAAATTTTTCCCCTATCCCTAATTTTCTGACTACGAAATACGAATTTATGTAAGATACCTAGGGGCAATGAACAATTATCTTCAAAATTTGTTGCTTTGGCCTCGTTTGGCCAAAAAATCTCGTCCTCAAAATATTGGAAGTAGCACAGAAACATTGCTGAAAAGAAAGGATTCACTCGTATACAGCTATAATATTTGGTATATTCCGCGAGGTACGCAACAAATTAAAATTGTAGAGTCCATTCTTAACCTCAAATTAGGAATTGAAATTTCGTTAATAATCGATAAGTAAAACGAAAGTTTAAGGAATTTTTCCCGATAAACTCGATAAAAACGAATTTTTTCAGTTGTCAATATTTTGAGGTATAGAAGAGAGTCATTATCACCAACTCAACCGAATTTTCGAGAATCTTCTTCGCGGAATAATACTTCTAACATAAAGTAAACGCCATAAAGTGAATAAGTAAAATTTTCGATTAATTGCAATCCCCTGTGCATTGATCACTCAGTTTGGGATACTATGCGATACGAGAAGAACCAGCTGTAGCACAAACTCGATTATTGCAACTAATTAAAGCACACAGAAATTCAAATATACTCGTCAAGTTCAGAATACCGCAGAAACACCGCGGTTTTGCAAAACGAGTTTAGCTAAAAACGAGCAGCTATAGGCTACAGGTACTCACTCGTACGTCATACGATTAATTATAGTAAACCTGAGGTTAACATAATTGCGACTGAACACGAAAAATTGTGTAGACCCGTTTTGCTAAATCGCAGTCAATTTCATTATTTTTTTTTTCCGCTGGCGCTACATCCCATGGAGGGATTTGGCCGCTTCATTATGAAGTTTCGTAATCAGTTTTTAAACGGATAATGAATGATTAATTCATTGATCTTACCGTTAACCAGCCGTGATTTTTTCATCACCCGCCGGGAATTGAACCAGGGACCTCCGGAGCTTAAAGCAAGCATGCTAACCACTGTGCCACCGGGGCGGCAAATCAATCCATTGGCCGACTATCAAATATTCGAAATGTTTTAGGAAAAACCGCATAAGTTCTCTTTCACCGACCCTGCTATGCTCCTCAATTTCATTATTGCTCTTCTTATTAAAAATAAAAATAAAAAATAAGGGTGATTCAACCAATGTTGCGCGGAGCACTCAGAAGTTTCGAGCCGGCACTGTTTATGTATATTGCTCAAATAGTCCACAGCGATGTTCCGTTGACACTAAAACTCTGATTAAACAAATCAGCCAATTTTTTATGTTGCTCAGATAATGTTGTGACGTGAACAACCGGCGGTTATTAATTAATTTAAATTAAATTTTAAAAATGAACGTCAATTCTTTCCTTTCTGTCAAATTCTACTTTAGTGTAAAACTTTGGTAATTCAGATGTGTGCATTTTATGTCGTATTTTAACCATATGCTTAGAGATGCATAACTGGAGCTAATTCTTAAAGGTCGAAGATGAAAAATAGTGATGGCGATTTTGATTGCTGTTCAATACGTTTCAGTTCTTGGTAGGAGATTTATATTGTTATGACAAATTGTAATATTGGAAGAGGGGTCTCACAACCACATATTTTAAGGCTGCCTCTGCTCAAAATAATTTTTGTAAAGTTTCAATGGTGGGTTTTGTGTCGTATATCAGACTCTTTGTGGAAAAAGAGTTTTTCGAGGAGTCGTAAACAACTAGTAAGGTTTTATTTTATTTTTATGTAAAACTATTACAAGGCAACGTTTTTTTTTTTAAATCGGCTAAATACATACTAGAGGCGAGTGGATTGCTATAAAAAATCAATATGCAATGAACAAAACAAAAGGGAGAAATACCCAGGTGGTACACCAATGGAAACATTGGGCAATCCACTCCCTGATGAGACTGGCTATAGGGATTCTGGGGAGGGCCAATCCTTGCATACACAAAATAACAAGAATATGGGAATAATAAGCAGCCCGATCAAAAGGCGAGAAAAGGTTGCTAGATCTCCTGAGAAAACTTTTAATTTCTCATCTGAAAATCTTAACATGGAGCAATTCCAAAATAATATGGGCACAACAGCGGCACCCCAACAAGCAGGTCTAACAACCTCATATAATTATAGTGAAACATTTGTTCTTGAAAGTTGTGCTTCAGAACAAGAGCAAATGTTATACAAACAATGGCAAAAAGTAACTGATAAGAAAAATCAGCAAAGCATTATTATTCTCAATTTACAACAACAAAATTTTCGAACTAATGCAATTAAAGCAGCATGAAACCCAAGCTAAGCCATCAATGAAGCAGAACCAGAATACGAAATTTAATTTAAACAATGGTACATGTCAAACCGAATCACCAATGATACAGAACCAAAACACCAATATTCTAATGTTAATAAAAAAATTGAATAACAGAAGAAATTCAGGCCATAGTGGTTTATCTAAAAACCAACAACTTTCCTATTGTTGTGGCAGGATTGTACTGTCGACCAAGACATCCTATGAAAAGCAAACAATACTCAGAGTTCTTCAAGCGTCTGGGAAAAAGGTTCATAATAGATGGTGACTTCAATGCGAAGAATACTCACTGGGGTTCTATAGATTAACTACAACTAAAGGAAAAAAATTACTGATTGCCATTAAAGAAAATGGATGTGAATCCATTTCAACAGGAAAACCAACATATTGGCCAACTGACCCAGAAAAAATACCTGACCTGATCGATTTTTTTTATAACCAAAAATATTTCTAATAATTTTATGAAAGTTGAGGAAAGCCAAGATATGAGCTCAGATAATTTTCCAATACTCATAACTCGAAGTGAGTATATCATCCAAAAAGGGAATAATCCAGTATTAACCAACAAATATACGGAATGGGAAAGTTTCAAAGTACACTTCAACAAAGAATACTTTTAAAAGTTCCTTTAAAACTATGGATCAACTGGACATAGAAGTAGAAAAGTTCTTTACGGATATTCAACAATCACATGGGAAAGTACTCTAGAAATCAAATCAAGGCTAAAAGGAAGTAACTATTCAATAGAAATTAGAAATCTCCTTAGGGATAAACGCAAATCTTGAAAAAAGTGGCACTTATAACTAGAGCTCAACAAGACAAAAAAGACTAAACAATCCTACTCAAAAAATAACAAGAGAAATTCAGAAATTAAAAAATGAGTCAGTTAATTTCTACTTAAGTAATATGACGAATGACAGTAATACGGATTATTCGCTCTGGAAAGCAACGAAAACTCTGAAAAAGCCAATAATGCCGATTCATCCTATCAAGAAAATGGACGGAACATATCAAGGAAAATCAAAGAAAAAGCTAAAGGATTGGCTAATCATCTTGAAAATATATTTCAACCTCATGAATCTCAATTACGAGAAACATTGGATGAAAATATAATACAAGTTCTCGAAGATGTCACACCTACATCGCCTACTGAAGTAGCACACGAAATTAAAAACAATTTAAACTTAAAGAAAGCACCAGGGTTTGACCTGATTACCGGAGAAATAATAAAGCAACTACGGTAAAGTTTACTAATATTATAAACGCTGCATTCAGGTTAAAATATGTGCCAAATCTTTGGAAAGTGGCTGAGGTTATCATGATTTCCAAACCAGGAAAACCGCCACATCTATAATAACATCATATAGGCCTATATCACTGCTGCCGATAATGTCTAAACTCTTTGAAAAATTACTTAACCTAATTCCAAATTACCAATTTGGTTTACGCAGTCAGAACTCAACTATTGATCAAATGCATAGAATAACTAATATTATTGAGAAGACATTAGAAGAGAAATAAGTTTGTTCCGCAGTATTCCTTGATGTAGCGCACGCCTTTGACAAGGTTTGGCACGAAGTAGTTTCTTGCTGTAGACAGTACAGAGTACAGCATAATACTGGAATCATATATAACGGAAAGATATTTCAGGCTTAAGGAAGAAGATGAATATTCTGAGCTTTATATATGAGCTTTTTTATTAGAGCAGGAGTTCCACAAGGAAGTGTACTTGGGACACTTCTATATTTGCTATACACCCGAGATGTTACAGCAATAATGGCAGTAGATGACAATAACTCAGATACAACAGTGAAATTACAAACCAGCTGAATCCGAGGCTAAATCTGTAAATGTCGACTTTTCGAACAAGAGATTAGTACACAAAGCAGTGTATCTAAATAAATAAGAAATACCACATGCAAAGACGGTATGCAATTAGATGCTAAGCTTCGCTGGAAAGCTCATGTTAAAAAGAAAAGAGACGAGTTGGGATTAAAATAAAATAAAATGTATTGGTTACTGGGAAGAAACTCTCATCTATCAATACCTAATAAGCTTCTGCTTTATAAGCAAATATTAAAGCCTGTTTGGACCTATGGTCAGAAATAGCAACATCCATAAAGACCTGGGTATAGAACCCATCAAAACCGAAATTATGAAATTTGCTAGAAGTTATGAACAATGTTAACATCGAGGCCATCCAACTACTGGATAATACGGATTTAGTTAGAAGGCTCAAAAGAGTAAAGCCATTTGAGTTAGTGTAAAATCAGTTAAAATAAATCTTTATCTAGCGCACAACAATAGCGTGATCAAATAACAAAAATAAAAACTAAGGAGTACTGCGATGGATGAGCCCTTAAATTTCAGTAAAATGTAGTAATTTAAGTTAGAATAAAATTGCTTATTAGTCTTAGACTAAATTGTAATTAAAAAGGAAATAATAAAGGAAAATTATTTAATAAAAAATAAAAAATAAATTAAAACTATTATTAGGAATGTTTTTTGATTATAGAGAAGGTTACCGTGGATTTCAGGAAGATTACTGTGTTGTTGTATTTAATTAAATAAAATTTTAAAAATGTTGAAAGCGTCTGACATAAAATTACCAATTCGCACATTATTTCGTACAAAGTAATTCGTCAACTTACTTCCCTATATGTACACATACACATAATACAATATCTTAGTGAATGGACCGAGCTTTGTACATACTCGGATATAATCACTGCGATAGATGTAAGTCTGAATGTACATATTTTATGTACATACATATACTTATTGATGTTGATTACAATTAAAGTTATTAAACTTAGAATAATAAACATAGAAAGAAACTGGCTAACAACGACAGAAGCGCGAGTATAAAGAAAAAATAAAACTGAGATACTTGAAGAAATTCAAAACGCACAGGTTTTTTTTTATTGTAGTTTTTTTTACTACCAAGAGGGAATTTTTTTTTTTTATTTTTTATTTTGCCTTAAGCAGTTTAAATTTATGAATGAATTTAATATCTCATTCTTTCCTTCAGAAGTTTATAAATATTATATCCGGTTTTTATTTTTTTTTTCTTCTTTGTCAATTATATATCTTAGAGTTTTTATTTTTTATATTTTTATTTATTATTATTGTTTGTGATATAAATATAATATTGACGATCATGCTTAAGATGTAACTTCTTGTGTATATGTGGTACTTGAAGAAGATGATGATGTTGATGATGATGATGGTTGGTTTGGTACATATAAAGGAACCGAGTATATTAAAAATAAAAACTAACAGCAACAACATCGTCGTCGACAGCAAAAAAAAAACGAGCAGCAGCAAAAGAATTAAATAATAATAATAATATTCGTTTGTACATAGGTACATATATAAAATAATAAGATGTTACACGGTGCTAGTTAATAAATATATGTTACCATTCATATTTTTAGTCTTCTTAATTCTTAACTTGGTAACAACAATAATAATGATAATAATAACAATAAGAGCAATAATATAAAATAACATTCCGGATTTTTTTTTTCAACTCGGGAATACACATAACAAGAAAGAGTTGAGTGTTGAGTGATATTTGCGAGAAGTGCGCGATAATTGCATACACAATTCTGAGGCGATGTCTTTGGGATATAAAGTTATTATTTTTATAGCTTTTACGGCTTATCCTAAATGGACATCATTAAGTTAAATTTTATAGCTTGTTGCTAAACACATGCCATAAAAAAAAAATTGCCAAACTGCATCGTATTACAAATCTCAAATTGTTTGGTAATGGCTTCTAAAATAACCGCGTTAAGATGTCTACACACTATAAAACACTATACTTGGATATAAATAAAATGTCTAAAGTCTTACATTTATAGTATGCAAAATATATATTTTGTGCAAGTTTAACAGAAAAATATAATTTTCACACAATAAAAATGAGACAATTAAAAATTAAGGTCAGTCTTAATTTGTAATATGATGTCTAACTTATGTACATATAGGTATTATACATAAATACAAACATGCCAGCTAGTATCGAATTTTTGTTTGAAATCGACTTAATCTGCGCGCGGTGCTTTGCTGTAATATTGAAGGTTATAATTTATGTTGATTGTTTTTGTTGTCGTCATTCGATATTGTATTGAGCAGACGCGACAAATTCATGCAAAGGTGGTGATATCTTTATTCTAACAAAAAGGGCTCGTTGATTTAATAACCTGAATCAATAAATTTACAGAATATTTAATTTTTGCGGTGCCGGGTTAAGGGTTAAAGTTTTGAACCGATAAAACTTTAAAATTCATAGACCAATCAACAACAATTTTTTTCTATTGTCAAACAAGATTCTACGATAGTTTGACGTAAAACGCCTTATAGTACTCCTAAAATAATTTTCACAAAATATTTCAAAGAATTTTATATTGGAAGTTCACGATGCCGATATAAAATAAAATCAACACCATTGCATCATTGACACCAGCGCAACTGCAAAGAAATAAAATGTATGAACGGGTGACCAAGATTTACTGAGCGGATCAAAACTTCACTAAATGCATCCAGGGTAGTTATTAAGTCTTGAAATATGTAATGCATTTGATTAATAAAAAAAATTCTAAAAATGCTAAAATCTCTTCTAGCAAAGTATCAAACCTGCGCGCTAACTTCATTTATAGTTTGGATGTGCTGCAAGTATCTCATTGGTCATCAAATACGTTGGTTAAGTCAGATACTAAATTTCAATGGAATTAGTACATAAACGTGGCGCAGTTCCATTTGGAGCAGGGATGGAATTTCTTAAATAAAATATGGCCAGAATTCAAAAATATTGCGGAACACCGCTATTGATATTATGGTTGGCATTATTAATCAAAAAAAATTGTTTCACCAATATTTTTTCCACATAAACAGCCAATCCAGGCAGAGTACGACGTCTCCAGCCCAGAATTTTATATCTGAGATTCGAGATGTCAAGTCGATTTTTAAAGTTTTTATATAAAATTGATTAATTGCGGGTCTGGAAAATTCCTTAGGCCATATCATCTGGAGTCTGGTTTCCTAATTAATTAAACCATGGCTCAAATTCAGGAAATATTGCGGAATACTGCCAAGAATATTTTTTGGTAAACCAAATCTTAAATTAAAAACATTATATTCGCCAGATTTTACTGAAATTTTATATCTGAAATATTTTTTGGATCCCATAATTGGTTCCTAATATAAAACCCAGTTAGGCTGGGATCAGAATTTTTAAAATGCCACACGGCAAGAAATATTTTGGAACATTACTCGTACTAAAGTGGTATCATACTCGATAACATAAATCAAAAATTTGGCTTGTTAATTTTGGTTTTCCACACATAGCCAACCCCAAAAATTTTCTCCACTACCAACTCGTTTTAATTAGTGTTCAGGTCTTTAAATTAGTTTTGGCCCGCAGTTAATTATGGACCACACAAATGAATCTCGGTGTTTTGAAATGGTTTGACAAGATTAATGCGATGTTCCGGAAGTTGAGTCATATTGTTCCCAAAGATCGAAGAGCATTAACAGTGACTGAGCAACGGCGTGAGGAAGTCGAGTATATTCATGGTTGATGAGAAATTTGGAAAACGGATGGCTAGCGGGTTAGCAGTACATATTTGATGATTGGGATCGAACAAAATATTAGAGTGCTTTAATCTATACCACCAACACGCAAAGACTTTGAGCAGAAACGATATGACTGACTTTTTCGAATATTAGTGAAGTCACTAGAATATTCTTCCGTTTGAATATGTTTAACAACGACTATACAATTCTGGAGTTGACCGAAATTTAAGAGGAGCGGCTCTAGTTTTGGCACAGAAGTCCTTTACGACACCGTTATTCAAATAATCAAACCGTGAAGCTCAACTAGTTTGTCTGTGAACAAAAGATGATTCAACATTTTTGTTTTGCATTTTGAATAGTATCGAATCCCGTTAATATATCGTCAACGCAAAAATCTCGTTTAAGAATTTTAGACGTCCGCATTCATCATCCACAAGTTGGAAAAGTTACCGTACAGACAATTTGTAGAATTTGAGTTGTTCCGCATCTGAAGTATTCGAGTTTAAATGAGGATTTGGTACATTTGAGTTATGTCTCCAATTCCGGTATTTTGATGTTTCCGAAATCTCATTATAATCGAACACAGATTTTGCTGAATCGTTAACCCTATCATTAAACAAGTGTTTAAAGAGATATTTGACGATGATTCTGCTGATGCATTGAAACCCATCGCTTCATCAGGATTTTTTAAATGTTGAAGATCGAAGAATTTTAGGACAAGTTGCATTTTTTTACGAAAAAATATCGGTCGTATACGATGACATTTTATGATCTTTCAAATTATCATAAGAATCAGTAATGATTATTAGCATGTTAAGCTATCATTGTTCTGTATAGTTATGAGAAGCACGAGTAACGTTGAGAATCCTTCGAAAAACGAAAGAATTTTATCAACGGAGGTCTTTTTTATTTCTTCAACACGAGAAGCGTCATTCAAATGATCACTCAAATGATGATTGAAGAAAAGATCCGAATGTTGGACGAATAATGATCAATCACGTACATAAGAGACACGGTAATGAAAGTTAGCAACATTACTCAATTTCTCATTGTTTTGAATTAAGCCTGTGAAGATTCCACTAAAATCTAAAAATCCGATTTCATTTCCATCAAATTTATGTACCAAGTCAGAATCTGCCATCGACGATTCCAATTTTATTTCAACGTTCAGTTCCCTAATCTTATTTAATATATCAGGCTCTACAAAACAAAAAATATCCTCGAATTCGTCCAGCTACTTACCTGATCTATTGCCAAATGTATCCAAAATCAATCTCCCAAGCCGAAGTCGGTTTAATGCAGACTCTTACTCAACAACCGTTGAATACAAATACATTAAGATTTAAGGCCTGCTCTAATTTTCTTTAAATGTTGAACATTTCCCTAAACAACACGATACAAATTTCTGATGTTCGTTATTGATGTTCGTCTTTACGCGAATACGCAAAAACACACAGAAGTTTCAAAAAAGGAAGGAAATGACAAGGAAGGAAGTTTGGAGGGTTTTATAAGAGATTTTGAGTTCATTCTTCAAAAATTTTATTTTTGATATTAAGTTTGAATCTCAATAATCATCCCAAAACTTTTGGGGATATGTCAAAGAAAATCCTAAGTAGTCTGACAAGACGTCGGCATTTTAACTAAAGATTTTGAGCGTTTCAAATATAAACCCTATAGAAATAGCAAACAAAAGCCCTTGAACATTTTTGAAAAAACCCGTTTCTAGGAATCAAGGTATGATGTATTTTCAATTTTGGAAGAGTTTCCGTGTCGCATGTGCAATTTTCACTATATAAATGAAGTCAATAAAGCCAGGTCGCTTCTTTTTATGAAAACGTATCGGAACCCACCTTTTTATTAACGGATCATTGTGGATGGGAAGACAATAATTTACGTTATAATTTCATCTGATAAAGTAGCTCAACTTATCCCCATAACTTATCCCGGAATCACACCCAAAACATTTAAATTTTTTTTGATCCGTAATTCAACACCATTGCCTTTGCAGTATGTTAAGGAGTAAGGCTTTATCATATTTTCCATGATATCTTTGTGTATGTGTTGGTCCCTTCGTCAAGAAGTCAATATTGGGGGAAACCAGACGTTTTGGGCATGGAAAACAGAGAAAAAGCCTAATTTTCACATTTTTTGTAGAACAAAGAAATTTTGCTTCCAGAAACGAAAGCTTTCAAAGGGCCAAGATTTTCCTTAATCCGTTAGATCAAAAATGAAAAATAACCCAAAGATTGCCGTTTCTTTAGGCGATTGTGCACGATCAAAATGAATAATCACCCAATGAAAAATAAATTTTCGCCCAATAATTTTTGGGATGCGTGTTCGATTTTGTATTTTGAAGAATCTCCAAAAATATTGAAAATGAATAATCGTCCAAAACAAATGTTCTTAATAGTTCGAGGACCCCGGAAACTAAAGCTTGCCTAGGGCCCGGATTTTTCTTTTATTAATCCGCCACTGCATCTGGTTGTAGGTTGTAAAAGTTTTCAATTTTTCGTTACTCTAAAGAGATACAAATTTCATTAAATAAACCATGTCGAAAAAATTGAATAATTGACGCAGTTAGTTATCGAGATTTTTTATTTTCGAGATTTTGTCCATTCGAGATTTTTTCTTTCAAAATCTTTAAATCCGATCAGTTTTCGGCTCAGCCTGTTTATTCAATTTAACGACTTTTAAATTTAATTATTGAAATAAAATTCAAAATTTGATTTTAACCTTGGCTTGTTTATTGTTAAATGGCATGAGACATTTGGGCAATAACTTTGCGTTACTAATGATGACGTAATGATTATGTTTGATAATGTGGACAGCAATTTGAATCGTTGCAACTCTTACTATACCTGGATGAATATTTGAAACTTAAAGATGCTTTTAATCTGAATAATTAATGTGATTGTTTCCCCAAAATTCAACTTCACCTCTTTCAGATCTTCCAAAATTGTTGCTTTAACGACCGCTTCCCATTGGCCCCCGAAATGTGGAGTACTGGCTGGAATGAATTTAAAGTTAATGCCGTTCTGTAAGGCAAAATTGGAAATCAGTTCGTTAGTTTGTTGCTGTAAGATTTCCCTTTTTAATCGTTTTAATTCGTTATAAGCTCCAATAAAGTTTCACCCATTATCACACCAGATTTGGTTATGTAGACCGCGGCGTGGCACAAATCTTATTAGTACAACCAGGAAAGCAGCTGTGTCGAGACTACTCATCACCTCTAAATGAACAACTTTTACGCCAACATACACGCAGGCAAGGGCGTGTTTTTATTAAACCTCTTCACACAGCAAGCTCCGCTCAGCTTAATAAGTTCTTGAATAAAGCTTGTGGTTTGAATTGCACAAATAATGAAAAGTTCAGCTTCCATGTATTCTAGATAGGATAAGAGGATAAGAATTCTTTATTCCGCTTTCTGTTTTTAGTTTAGGTATTATCTTCTGATTTTTTAAAGTTATCGCTCCTCCGACGGTGCCACTTCCTGTTAAAATGTTCTCCATATAAAAATGGTTACTAACTTTTTGAAATTTCTTCTAGCGTCCGAATGGCCAGAAACAGCGCACTTGCTGTCCCATAAGCCACGATTAAACATTTATAGGGATTTAATGCCTAATGAGCACCATTGAAAATCATTTTTCGGTTGCAATCATTTTAAATTTCGCATTTATTAATGATCCCTTCAATTCTGGTCGCGGTGTTATGAATGGTAATCTCACAATAAATTTCCCTCTATGGAGATCTCCATTGTGAACTCCATCAATATTTTGTTATTAAAGCTGGAAGTGCCGGCATTGACGTTGAAATTCTGCTCACTGGTATGGTCCTTATACTATCTTGATCAATGTTATCCGCTGTTATCCAACCAAACTTGGACGAATGCAATACCTACAGGTAAACTTCGTTCATACATTTTTGTTCGCGTAAAATATTTAAGAACGGTTCAGCTCCAATTAGTACATATTCTGAGCTGGGTATATTAAAATGTAGATCAGCAAGGTCCAATTTTCATAATTCACTGTTCTTAGGAATTGTAATCTTCGTGCTTGGAGGAGACGATGCAATTTGGTATATTATAAGTACCGTGATTTGTAAAGAGTTATGTGGAATTACACCTGATTTAATTGTTTTAGCTCTTCTTTTTCCTGCTGAGCAAGAAGCTAGGCCGTGTATGAATATAAGAGAATATTTTTGCTTCAGATATAAACGAGAAATACTATTAAGACCGGAGAGAAATACTATTAAGAACGAGAAATACTATTAATAAGTAATGTTGATGTAGTTATGTGTAGGTTTGTTAATTGTTGGTCTTTATGTAGTACATAATGATGGCGTTTTTTGCCAACCAAACAAGAGGATTAGATTTTATAGGGCATTTATACAAGAAATGATTCTTTTGACAGGCGATACAACCCCACATATTTGTTTGAATTGTGTGATGATATTTCACGTATTTAAGATTCAAAAGTTCGTCAAATATGGGAATTAATACATATATGCTCCAGCCACGGATTGCTCTATACCGCTTGATTATCCAGTATCACATAATCTCTTCAACTCTGTATGATTGGCTTGATTGTAACTTTTTTGGTTAAAAAATAACTGAATCCAGCTACAAACTATGGATTTAGGTTTATTATGCCTTATCATCAATTTAGCCCAAAATTCCTCGTAATTTTGTTCTGTCACTCTTAGATGACGTATCAATGTCGCCGCCTCATCTCTTAACAAACCATTCAAAATTTGCATTTTTTGTACCTCAATTAAACCTTTATTTTCGTGTACCGAAGAAATACAAATTATGGAACGATGGACATAATTTATTATCGCCCGCAAAAGGTTCAACATTTATCTTATGCTCTCTTGAATTAATTGCCACCTTTAACGTTGCCATAGTATCCAAGTATATTTCATTAGTCTCTTCTATTATAGGTACGTACTGGGGTTTCTCAAAACAGGATCCCGGGATCCTGTTTTTGTCTCAAAAGTGTGATCGGTAAATCCTGGGATTTCCCAGTTTTTGATTTTCTTTATATACGCGTTTAACTAACTTTATGCCAGCATAGGAATAGTAAATTACAGTCAAACTTCGCTTTAAGAGCCTAATTGGGAATTGGCCTGTATCTGAAATATCCCGTTTATCCACTAATACCATTTTCAAGTCAAATTCAGGCCGATTAGGAATGAACTTGGTTATTTATTAACCAATTACGATAAAATTCAATTTTCACGATGGAAGGCTGATTCAAAAATGAGGTTTAGATGAAGTTCTGGAATATGGTCAATTAGGAAGGAAGTTAGTCGTTTCCTAACCAATTATGATGAAATTCGGCATGCACGACGGAAATGAAATTCTAAGATGATTTTTGAATAAAGTTTTGAAAAATTACCAATTATTTCTAAACAGACATGACATGAAATCGGTAAGGAAACAACCGAATTCCTTCCTAATTCGCCATATTTCGGAACTTCACGTTAAAATCATTTTACAACCCCATTTCCGTCGTGCTTGCAGAATTTCATCATAATCGGTAGAGAAATCACCAAGTTCCTTCCTAATTGGCCTAAATTTAAATTAAAATTCTGTATATGACACTGTTACACTTTTGATACAGAAAACGAGATCCCAGAATTCTGTTTGAGAATCCTTAAATTTCCTTTGAGGATTTGAGCTAAAAGACTACTAATACTAAATAAATTTAAAACCGAGAAATCCCGGGAGTGCTCGTTCATACTTTTGATACCGGGATCCTGGGAAACTGGGATCCAGTTTGAAAAACGTTACTGCGTATCTATCAAAGACCAGTAATTCCAATTCATAGCCATTAAAATCTGTATATGGTTGTTCGTAATTTTCTCTACGTGCTTAGACTAGCGTGGTATTAGCGTTATTTTTCAAACTGAAGTTTTTAATAGCTTTTAATAATTACGTGTCAGATGTTCATCAAATTGGAAATACGTGTACGCCAAAATTTTACTTTTAACCACAATCTACTCTTTCACTAACCACTTTTACACCAAATTTTTCAATAGTTCTTCACAAAACATAAGATAATGTATGTAACGATAATGTTTATAAATTTACACAATTTGGTAGGTCAATTGCAATTTTATTCTCAACATTATTTGAAATTAATTTGATTCCTGCCTTTCATTTAGTTCAGGTTTCCCTAAAACAGTCGAATTTTCTTGGTTGCTTCCATAACCATGAAATATTGCTCCATATGCTTTACCAAGATTCTCAATTTAGTGATGTGTAAACTCTTTTCTGAAATTGAAACCGTAAGTGTGGTTGGGAGAACATCGCCTCGTCTCCTCACAAATCCTCTCTTTCACATGTGACCTTTTAAAAAATTATTATTCAAGTGTCTAATTCCTTTGAAGTATACAAGTGGAGTTCATACAAAAAGACTCATTTTTTATCAGACGAATATTGCGATACCGCACGTAGCTATATAGTATCAAATCAAAAAAACGCAGTATTTATTTTACTTACATTCTGTGCAAACATAATCAATCAATTTAACACATAACACAAAAAACACTTGCAAAATACTAAAGCAAAATAAAACAAAAAAAAAACCGAATCAAAAAACTAAAGAAAAGAAAACTTGAATTAAGATCACCCATGATCAATACCGAACCCATATGTTTTCCCTCTATAAAGTCTCACATCATATTTCATCATAAATATATTCTCGTATGCATACAGGACGTCATCTGGTGTTCATATAAAAAACACTTTATACTTATTTGTATGCTTACGCATAATTGCAACGTTGCAAATTTTAAATATGATCGTACATAATACATAATTTAACCTTATTGTTTTGTTTGTACTACATATATATTGGGATCACAGGTAGATCGGTTTTCGGATATACATATTTCCTAAATTTTTTAGGTTTTTGTTTTGTAAATTTTAAATTTGGAAACCTTAAAGAGGGTAAAATAATAAAATACGTCTATAGACACAAAAGGATGATCGTATAAGATCGTAACACTCCAAAATATTTTATAGCAAGTGCATGTACGTGTCTCTAGTATATATGTATATGTATATAGTTATCTGATCATGTTGTATATTCTATTTATGTATTCGTCATAATTCATTAAATAAAAAAAAAATATTTATGAATGAAATTTTATGTTGTTTGTAGTGTATATTGTTGTTCCTTTTTTATTTTGACGTACAACTAAAAATACATACAACACGCACAAAAATCTTAAAATAAGAAATGATCATCCATAAGATACCGGAAACTCATATGTGATCATATTTTTGTTACGTATGTTTTATGTATAAAATTCGTGTGTGCTAAGATTGCAGGTTTTATTTTGGTGATCATCACTTTTAGTTTTTTACTATAATGTACGCCACTGATCACATTTTATTTTTGTATATTATTCGTTAAAAAAAAATAAAAAAAAACGTTTTTTGTATGTACACACACGATCATACGATCACACTATACATAATATAATGTTGATATACTTGTGTGTATACGAAACAAATACGATCACAGGGCTGGTTTCCGTTTCGTCTACAAATACAATATTTCGTATTAGTGTTGTATATTGTGTATAGTGTTTTTTATTTAATGAAATAACAACAACAAACAACATAAAATCTAATTTCATTCATTTTCAATTTTTTAAATTTTCTCAGTGCAGAGTTTACTCTTCCCCGTTCCGCTGCGATCGCGAGAATTTCGTTTTTTTTTTGTTTTTTGTTTTTATATACAAAAATTATTAATAAATTTTAAAATTTCGTTAAAAAACGCGCATGCGTATTTTATTGGTTCTTTTTTGTAGTGATCGCCGCTAATCACAAAAACAATTTTAATTATTAATTAATAATAATAACAATAAATAATTAGTGTGATTAATGAAATTTTAAAATAAAAAGTTTTGTGACTTGTGTATAATAAATAAAATTGTGTGTGTGTGTATTTTACAAATAAACAGTGTATTGTGTGATTAAAATATGAAAATTATTTATATTAAGTAAATGACATAAATTGCAAAATTTAATTTTATTTTTAAAGGGAAATCAATTTTCTTATTTATAATAAAATCACAAAATTCAAACGGAAATTACAAATTTTGTTTTTATCTGCAACATACATATTGTAAATAAGAAGATTTATTATTTGTTTTGGAATTTTATTTTATACGTTTTTGGTCTACATCTGCCTTCTTTATTAAATAACTCAATAAACAACAAGTTATAATGTGAAAATATACACACACCAAAATAAAACCACCCTCGTTATATATATATTATGCGTTTATTTCGCCGGAAACCAATAACCTGTCACCCTTAAAATATTTACACAAACACTGTTTGTATATTTACATAAAAAAAAGCGTCTAATGGAATGTGTTTAACAAGTAGAATTTTATCGTTGCGATCGTATTTTAATTTTTATTTTTTAAACATGGCGTTCTCTAATAATCTTCAATTTCATAGAATGTACAATAATAATGTTTCAAAACTACTTTGACAAGGTCGAAATAATTTGTAGATCGTCGCCATAGTTAATGATAATAAAAAAATAAAAAAAATAAAACGATCGTACCTCTACTTTATATATATATAAAGTATAATTATGTGTATAAGAATATTACCGTCGATATATTATACAAAATAAAAAATTTGCGATCATCATGATCGCGATCTTCGTTTATTCCAACGTTTTTTTTTTTTTTTTTTTTAATTGATGTTTTATTGAAATAGATAACGATCAATAAAAATAAAATTACTTGATCGAGTTGTATAATTAACAATTTAATTAAAACAAAAATTATATTGTGATCGATAAAAATACGCGATCACCCCTACATACTAGTTGTTTAACCCATTTAAATCAAATTTAATTGAATTTAATTTTTTAGTTTGTACACTAAAAAAATTAACCTATAATGTCAAAGTTTCTCTAACCTAATAAAAAAACATCAAAACTATTAAATTATTAGATTTGCTTTTCTTCAATCTTTAATTTAATCAAGCCGTATATAGTATACAGTTATTTATGTATAATATATATTAAGTAAATGACAATTGAATATTATGTAGAATCATCTTATGGTATGATAAAAATGCAGGGTAGGATTTGAGAAAACAAAGTACTTAGACAGATGATCAAATGTTAAAATCTTAATTAAATTAAATAAGTATGTAATTAAATTTGGTTAAGTGTAGTTTAATATTTTGACATATCATACCCATATAATAAAACTTGTTTGTGTATAATATACATAAACAAGATCTTATTAATTTCTCTGATCGGAAGTTCTACCTTCTCTTCATTAAGAGGCAAATCAAACCAGTTCTAAAGGAAGCTCGCTTTTAATTCCGGTGTGATTTTTTTTTTGCGCGTGTGTGTATCATTTCTGCAGAGAACACAGATCACAGTCGATCGTTTTATTTCATATAATACAAAACAAATATTTAATTTCTCTTCTTAATTAATTAATTAATGTATATAGTGAACTAAATTGTGAATAATGTTAAGATTGTAAACTGTAAAACTATTTATTACAAAAAAAAAGTTAAAAAAAATAAAAAACATTTTTAAAAAAATGACAAATGAATGGTTATCAGAATGGACTCATAGTGGTGGTGGTGGTGGGGGTAGTGGTACAAGTGGTGTTGAAAATCGTATTCGGGCCCCATTACGTGGACAATATGTAAACAATTTTTTAAATAATCAAATTAATTCTCATAAATATATGGGATTGAAATCACATTCGATTATGAAATCGTTACAAAGGTCAAAAGGTAAAGATTTTTTTTTTTTATTATAACAAGTTTAATATTCATTTGTGGTGACTTATGGATTTAGATTCGATCTTCCTATTGTTAAGTGTGTGTTTTACAAAGTAAATTGGTATGATTTGTTTACTGGACATAATGTTTTCCGCTCCAACTGGCACATAGCTTATTCTGACATAGTTACTTTTTAGTTGGTTTTATTCTAGTTCATTTTTTTAATCACATGTATAAAGAAGAAATTTTTTTTTGCCAGAGTATAATTTAAATTAAGAATTATTTAAAGTAAAATTAAAGCCAGTTTTGTAGTTAGTGGTTAATGTGTGAGAATTTTAATCGTCGTTCAATTGCATTATTTTGCTTCTCTTTCTGCCTGAGGTGAAATAATTTATATTTTTATAATTAGATTTAAAATTGGAAAATCTGAATTATGATCAAATGCTTTACTGAGAAGGTGAACGATAAGAGTGCTTTTGTAAACCGCATTTTTATCAAATTTATTCTTAATCTAACCAGATTCTAATATCAAAATATATTCTAATTTAAAAATCGTATTTTTATTAGTATTGCCTTAGGTTAAAATTTTTATAAATAAATTGAAAAAATAATTTCATTGGCACCTTGAAATGTGAATGTAATCTTGTATTCACATTTCAAGTGACTAGAGAAAAGAAAATCAAATTTTTGGTTGAAGATTTAGTATTTACAAAATAATAACAAAAAACATCAAAAAGTGTGCGATTAATTTTTGTTACAATTCTGGTAAAGACAATTTAATTTTGATTATTTTCTTGATATTGAATACATTTGTAATTTTTTGTTGTAGTTGTGCTAAAAATAGAACAAAATATTGTTGTATTCAGTAAAAATAATTTTATCTGAGCTGAGTTGGACACAACAGGCTATAAACGTGTGACAAAGTAAATAAACCTTGGACCATTTAAGATATTCCTTAATTTATCTCTATTGCCTAATTCAAATATCGTTATTTTCCTTCCTAAGCTGCGGTCAAGAATTAAGTCCGAATTACATAAGTGAATTCTGGCGTTAATTTAAATCGGAAAGTCAATTCAACTTCTGAAGTTATTAAGCAAGAATTATAGTTATCTAATTTTAGTAGATTAAGATTTATTTTTATACATAGGACAAACCGGTCGTTCATTTAATTTTCGTTTCAGTCGTTATATATTCGCCCTTAAGTCAAAACGTATTTTTTCATTTAACATTTTAAAATGATTCAATTGAAAAGGTTTCGAGTATTATCGCATATGTATTCGAAAAGTAACACTGCTCAGAAAACTACATTTGTTATGAGAAGCGAGAAATAGTTTGGCTTTAAAACCACTTTTTTGTCATTTTAATCGTCGTTACAATCACGAACTCAAGCAATTACGTCTTGAAGATTTTTGTTGTTTTCAAGAGGGGTTCTTGTGGCTTCAGTATGCACAAAACATCAAAATATTGCAATTGCAAAAATATGTATCCGTTCTTCAATTTTAATTATAAGCCATAAAACAACAATTTGTGAATGGAGTTTTTATAGCGGATTTTAAACCACTGGTATAGTTAAATTGAAATAGGACACAATTTACTCAACATTTCTAATAAAACTGACCACAAAGAATTGCAATTTTTAGTTTGAGTGCATCACCTTTTAATTCTACAAAATTTGTGTGTGCCAGTAATCACTGAAATATAAACTAATATAAAATAAGATGTCCGCCCGTGCTAATCTCAGAAATCTTTGTACCGAGAATTCTCTCGTTGTGGTTTTAAGCAATAGTTTATTAAAATTGGTTGTTCTTTCAGAGTTTTGGTACAATCTGCAAGAGCTGATTGTGATTTTTGCTTTTTTTATATTTTTTATTTGTTTTATTGTCATTCTTACACAGAATACATTAAAAAATTCAGCAACTGGGCATAATTGGTGTTTCGCTGGATTAGTCTGTTTGAGTATTTGGCTGAAGAATCCATTTTTGAATTTATGTGTAAGTGCGCTTTTTCGTATGTACGAATTTTCATTGACCGGTAATCATATATCGGAAAATTCGTTCCACATTCCAACATATGGTTATCGTATCGTTCATATGACAAAGCGTTATAACACAGCATAATCTGTGCTGGTGACTAAAATCGTGAGGACGTATTATAGCTAAGGCTTGCAAATTTAGAACCCCTTAATTTTTATTAAGCTCTCTTTAAATTCTTAATTTTTAATTTTAATTTAATTTTAACCTTTAAACAAATTTTAATTAAAAAAAATTTTGAAATAAAAATGTTTTAAAATGGTTAAAATACTCAATCTGTAAATTTGCGTGATTGCTTAGTAGTCAAAAGTCATAAAACCCTTAAATTTTTTTAGAACCTCAAAAAAATATTTTTTCAAAATTTCAAAAATTTCTTAAAATTTTGATTTTTTGGTTTCTAAAATTTTAGAAAATGTGGAAGTTAAATTTTTAAATATTGAAACCTCTAATATTCTTTGCCAAAATTTTAAATTTCTAAATTTCATACATTACTAAAAATATAAAATTCTGATTATTTGGGTCTTCTTGGAATTTTTCAAATTTCTTGAAATTCAATATTCTTAAAATTATTTATCATAAATTTTGTAAAAATTTCTAAAATTTATGAATTTTTTAAATCATTTGGGCACTTTGTAATTCCTAAATTCCGTTCAAACTTCAAACTTCTTGGAAAAGTTAAAGTTTAGCTACACGAAAAGAGTAATTATTATGTATTTTGCCGAGAAGAAGAAAGGGATTAGGGATTATTGGGATTTGCTGATAAATTAAAATTCCCGGGGAACGAGAGCCTTGAGCAAAATTATTCGAGAGAATTATTTCTGTTTATTTCACCACATTTTGATGACTATCGGGTTGGTCGACTCCACTAATTCCTCCGAATTCTGGTTCTGTGGAAATTTAGAATGTGAAATGACTTTGACGTAATCGTATATTCTATTTAATAAACGACTTTCAATATTTTCCTAGTGTTTGGAATTTTTCAATTATTAAACCGATTTTGAAATCAGGCTCTACATGCTCTATCGAAAACTACAGAGGTATTTGGATTCTTTCTGTTATACCGAAACTTTCTGAAAAGATGGATTTTTCATACTAAGAAATTTGCTTTTTCTAATTAGCTTGGTTTTTCCCGGGCCTATCGACAGTTAAAAATTTATTAGCTTTTACAAATTTTGTTTCTTGTGCACTTTTGGATAGTAGTAACGTTCAGGTTGTTTATACAGATTTCAAAAAGGCATTTAATAAAGTTGATCATATTTTGCTCTTACAGACGTTTTTTTGGCTTGGAGTACAATTCATTGACAATAGATTGGTGTGCCCGTAAGGTAGTTATTTGGGTCTGATGATATCAACATATTTAAAGTTATTTCGAATTCCGATGATGTGGTCGATTTTCAATCTGATTTAGCCAACTTTTCTTCGTGGTGTCCCGCTCATAAATTATCTTTGAATATAGCAAAATGTAAATCAATGTGCTTCACTCGACCTGTACAATCTCTAATATCGAGTATTATCTAGATAACCATACGATAGGCAGATTCACGACCCCACAAAGGTTTGAATATTACTATCACTACTGACTTATTCCTTCATAAACTTATTGTAAATTGTGCTTCTACCCATTTTAAAAGAGCCACTGAAGGTGGAAGGCGGTTATTTTAAATCGAAACACATATTTTACACTCTGGATTCTGAAAGATGATACTGTATATGGCTGAACGAAGAATTTCACGCGCTTTTAGAATCCAGAGGCAAAAAAAGATGTTTCCATTTAAAAAACCGATTTGACCTTGAAATTACTTTGAAAGTTGACCTCAAGGTCAAATTCAAGCTCCTCATTTGATTTCCCTCTAAAAATTGTGCTACTTTTGTATCTACACTTTTGTTTGATTTCGGCCTTTCTCTGGGAGTTATTTGAGTGGTTCTTTTAAAATGAGCCACCTGGTATATTTTGTTTGTATGGTCACAACTAGAATATGGTGCGTACATATGGGACCCAATCAACACATATTATTCTGACTATATTGAAAGTGTTCAAAAGCGTTTTCTTAGGTTGAATTGTTTGCAACTTTTGTTCGGGACAGTTTGGTTTCTAAAATTGACAATGACATCCCGTCAATGTGCTTTCAGCACAATTTACCACTTCGGAATAGACGTCATCGACAGTTTTTAACAAGTAGTAAAATTTAATTTCTCGATAAACGAGAAATACAAATACGACGCATAAAAGCATTTTAAACACACTTGTTCCTCTTTCAACTTATTGAGGCGAATCAAAATTTAAGGAAAAATTATTTTGCTCTTTGGGAGTTAATTAAAAAAATGATTAAACAACAAAAATTAGATGGAGTAGGATGTAGCGCAATAAAATATGAGCAATACTTTGGAGAACAGTGAATTTTTTAAAGATCTTAGATACTGACTTCATAAGGTTGTGACATAGTTTTGTAGCACAAAATATTTGAAATACTTTTATTTAATTTCCAACTTATAGAGATAGCGCAAACATTTAAGAAACCATTAAATAGGATTAGCATTAATAGCGATAGTGGAGCTAAACTGATAAAATGATGTGAAAAAGTCGGATAGCGGAAAATCACAGATGGGCGAGTAAATTACACTGTGTATTTTACACGTAGAAAATATGTAATTTGCATAAGGCCATTTATACATTATGTACATATGTATAAAATGTAAAAAACCGAGATTTAATATTTTAACAACGCCATCAAATTTACTTACTATATAAAATATATTTAATAGAAAAAGAAGTTTGTCTGTATTAGAATCAGACATAATATATTCACAATAATGGCATTCACAACATTTTTCGACTTGTTAATGAGAAAAAATGAAGAGGCCAATCATTTATAATATGTATATATCCACCAAAAAAGTAGAAATATCAAAATCCTCCCTTACTTTAACCTGTGAGTCATACAAAAATTATCGACTCCAAAAACTGAACAAAAGTTTTCTTTGAGCTTTATCTGTGGTAGTTTGGTTTCGTACTGAAAAGCTCGCACGAACAAAAAGTGCGGTCTACTCATCAGGTTGCTACGACCAAACTACAAAATACTATTCTAACTTCATACAATAAGTATGAGGCAAGAACGTACTGACTTAGCGAATTATATTCACTAAATCAAAATTCAAGGAAAACCCTGATTTCTGTGTATTTCATGCCCACACAAATAATAGAAAGAGAAGTTTGTCTGTATTAAAAGCATAAAGATTATTTCGAATTTTTATAGACAAAATTATAAACAATGAATGCCATAATTCTTAAGATATTTTGTCTATAAAAAGCCGAAAGAGCCTTATTGAAAATAAATTTAAATGAGCTGAGAATATGTATAAAGAGAAAAAGCGACAGTTTATGATACACGATATTTAAACGTAAATCACGAGGATATATGATATATTTTGCTCTGTTAGAAGCAGTGTAAGTTTCATTGTAGTCAAATCGTTTTTCATTCAAAGACAATTGTGGCAAGTTACATTCAAATCAAATAAGTAGCATTAATTTGATAGTTTGAAACTTTCATCTAAATCAAATATTAATCGCAACAAATTTAAGAATAACCAGCAATAATGGTAGCATGAATTGGGGTTGTTTCATTGCATAAAGCTTCTTTCGCTAAATTTGGTATAGTTTGTTTTGTGGTAAAATCCTGGAATTGGTAAATCTGCTAAAATATTAAAGTTTCTGATCAGTAGAATATCGAAATTGTTTATTAGCTAGAGAAAGTGTTTTGTACTAACTGCAAACTTCCGAACAAGGTTTACAACGAACAAAATGTTTAATAGTATAGTGAATAGCTTTCCAATTAATTACTTATCGTTCAATTAATAATTTAACACTAAGAGATATATAGGCCTCACACATGTCACATATTGGATCCAAAACACCTTACTAAAAAAAAGTTGATCTTACTGTTCTGTAGAATCTTACAGTTTTAATGAGGCGAAAATTTCTTGTGTACTTTAACATATTTATGAAATAATTTAAGAAAATGGTTTAAACGAATGTTAGCAGAATTATTCTTAAAAATACTAAACCATGATTAAGATTCAAGCAATAAGTTTAATTTCGAGTAAAGTATGCTGACTTAGATATTTGTATTAAACTATCGGATCAATATCAACAGTTGTAAACTGGCCTTTTTAAAGAGACTATTAAACCCAAAATTAAGTGTCTCTCTGAAGTTCACTTTTATCAGTAATCAAGAAGCATAAACCGAACAGTAAATTTTTAGAGGCACAAGAAATAAATGATGGATTGAATTCAACATGTCACGAATTTTGTAAAGAATCTTTTGTTTTCCAAATATTAAAAGCTATAAGCAAAACAGTTTCCAAATGGAATGGTCAAACCAGTTGAAACCGGTAAGAAGCCGTCTTGTATTTAACGAAATTATTTCCTTAAAGAAAATTTGTAGCGACTTCATAAAAAATTTAAGTAAGTGCTCGATTTAGATAGGTAGCAAACAAACCATTTGCCAGTCAAAAATAGGAAGATTTGTGCCATGCAATTTTTGAGTATGAAAACGAATCATGATTAGTCAAGACAATGTATTGCAAAGATAAAAGTTGACTTGCAATCATTTTATTTTGTCTCACAAAAAAAGCTTGCTTGCTTGCTAGCTTTCGAGATAGGTCGTGTGTTAATTTCGCCGAATTCAGACACAACGAAACTAAGAGAAATCGATTAGTTTTTAAAGATTTGTTAGTTATTAACAGGTATTTTGCGTATATCATCTATACATATGATGATTTGAGGTTATCTCATTGTGATGAAGAAAGTGAACCAATGGTGTCAGTATTCTCTGATCAAAGAATTAGTCCCACTGCAAACACAAAATTGGATCCCTCTCGTTCCGCAGTTTCACTAACAATCAGCATTCGATTGAGTAAAGGGAATTTAGAATCAGAATTCAAATGAGTATAAGGAGTTTAGATATTTGGTGGAAATTTAGGAAAATTTTACCAATTAGCTTGGACAATTTTGAAATTTAAGAATTGTTTTGTGATTTTTAAAAATTAGAATATAAATTAGGAATTGTTGAATTAGGAAATTTACAGTAGATTTTAAATTGTTTTACTCGGAATTTAGAAAATTTAAAAATTTTGAAAATTTTTGTATATTCAGGAATAATGAAAATAAAAATTGTTAAGAACTAAGAAATATTATAATTGAACCTGGCATATGGGAAAGGCAATTAAAAATTTAAAATATTTAGAAATTTGGGGGCTTGAGTAGGAAACAGCAAAGAGCATCCTTTTAAGATGTGTTATTCAATGCTCAGCTGAAAAAAAAAAATATCGAGCTAATATCGGAAAAATAAATGATACGCTGCATAATCGCAGATAATTATTTTAACGCCGAACTTGAAATTATTATGAGTTTGCAATTTCAGTTTTGACCTGATGACGAGAGAATTATGAAAAATACCTACATATGTATATCCTCAATCATCTCATCAGGCTATAGCATTTTCTAGTATGTATAGGGTTTAATTGGCAATTCAGTCGCTATAGCTACACACAAAAAAAAAAAAGGTCACCACAACACCGAATCGGTGTTACATAGTGTCCCACCGATCGGATATTTATAATTTGAATCCAATCGGATATTATAATAAAAATGGCATAAAATACATTTGGATAAAAACTTTTACACCGCATAAAAACCAAACAGGAACATTCATCTTTAGGAAAACACCTAGAGGTGCATTTTATTAAATCCAAAAGGAATTTTTATAAAAATTTATCTTTTCGGATAGATAAAAATATTTATCCGTTGATGCGTATTTAATTTTATAAAACTATATTCAGTTGGAGAAAACTAAAATACTTTTTCGGATAAAAAACCAATTAACACCGCATATTTTATGAGTGTATGGTTTTTATCCCATTGGTATTTTATTTTAATGTATATGATTTTAATATGTTCCGAAGATTGTAAGAGAATTGAATCTTCTCATCAGGCCGCTGCGACCAACTAGACTGATTGTATCACAATTTAAATTCTATTATACAGAAGGAATATGCAGGTTGCTTTAGCGAATTTAACTAATACAGCCAAATTCTCTTACAATTTTACTTTTTCACGAAAACTCCAAACGGTGTAAATATTTACTCCGATAGAACGAAAATAATCTCTGGGAAGTACCTTTTAAAAAAATCCGCTGTTGACAACTTTTGCATTTACTCCAAACGGTGCAAAAGTATACTGTTCGATCCTTTTAGATATTTTAAAATTTGTACCCGATCTTGCGGAGTTAATATGGTACTATTGGATAAAAAATAAAGTTTTTCTCGGATAAAATACCATTCACACCGCAATATTTTTTTGTGTGTAGATGAGATGACTGAAAATAAAATTTTCATAATCCCCATCATCAGAGCAAAACTGAAATAGCAAAAATAAATTCAATAAAGATGCAATTATTTAGGATATTTATGCACTATCGTCTAAGTCATAACAAAAACTACAATTGCATTAAAAGATTTGTTATATTTTAACGAAACATTTTAACATTTGTTCACACTTCATTTCCAATTCTCAAAATCAAACACTCTGTCGATTAAGTGACTTCAAGTAGCTAATAGGCTAATAGTAGTAGTTAATAGGGGACATTCCATATCCTATGTCTTGAAATCAGCGACATCAAAAAACTCTGACATTCCCCAAAGCAACTGGAGATATTTATTTATTAAACTTACAGTAAAGTACAATCGGTAATTAAGAAACTGTAATGCAATACAAAAATATTAATTATCAATAGAAAAAAATTTAAATAACTCATTTCTAAACGAATTTCTTGATACAATTAAATCCAAAAATTTCAAAAACAGAGTTAAAAATTCGCGACATTTTCAAAACTGGTTCAGAAAGTGCATAGTTTGTAGTAACAGAATCATTATGTAAGAAACCGTCTCGTCACCGCAAACAACACGTAGGATTGAAAAATTGAAACGCATAAGTATTTCATCGGTGATGAAGATCGATTGCCATTAATATAAATTCTAATGAAAGAAATACTTTATATATTATGCATTTGAAAATTATACGTGCAGCGGAAATTTTTTTGTACCACAAAATGAAATTGCTCCCAAAATTAGATGTGGACCATACTTTTGGATGAAATATCTTTTATTAAATAAACTAAACCATGCACTTCAAAATAAAAAAAAACATTTTTTTATTTTATTTTAATTCATACATAAAGAAAAATTTAATTAAGTTAATTTCAAAATTATTTGTGCACTCAGTTTCTGTTTCAAAATTATTTGCGCATTAAGGAAAAATTAAAAATAACATAAAAAATTCACTATAACTGAAATCTGTTTGAGCACATTATATAGCAGATGTAATTATTAATATGTTGTATGTCCACCCTTAGCTTCTATCACCTCGCTGAGACGCTTCTGCATAAAATCTATAAAGTTTCTTATAAAGACTGAATTCACTACAAACATTTACTATTGAGTTCCAAGTCATTTCTTCGGACCGTCCAACCTAGAATGGAAGTTTTCTGTTTCATATAAGCCCTTACTTTCGATCACATGGAAATCAGGGCTCTGCGCTGGTCATGGCAATGTCGTTTAATCCATAATTTTCAAAGAATCTTTAACGATTTTGATCAATTAACTTTTTGCAGCTACCAACACTATCTCATTCAGCAATTCTAAATACTTTACTTGTGTATGTAACTGTTCCCCAGATCATTGAATTTGCTCCTACACCATTGAAGCTTATACATCCCCAAAGTATTATATGTCCACCCCCAGAGTGGCGTGTGGTGTGGGGGCAATAACCATCCTCTTTGTTTTCTCTTTAGAGTTGCAATCATAAAATTTTCTCCCCCATGATCTATCCACCAAAAAAATAGATTCATCGGTCCATAATATGTTACCTTGCAAAATTTAATGAAGCCAATTTTTTTTTTCGATGTATGGGGCTTGTTTTGGGTGACGTATGCCTAAATCCCTTTGTATGTTGTTTAGTGTTAACAACCTTTACAGCTTGTGCAATCAAGACATCGTTTTTTACGAATGTTACCCTTTTTCTCCCTCTCCCCTCCGTATTTAAGCACTCCTTTGTTTTTTTTTTGTTACTTGGTATAACATCCTATTTCGAATGCAAGCATATTTTTGGGCCAAGTTAGCGGTCAAAACTCTACAGTTGTATTCAGTCACAATGGCTGCTCTTGTTTCGACGCCAAGTTTCGATTTTTTCGACATTCTTGGACTAAGTAAACAATTGAAGGTTAAATATAGGTAACTTAACGTTCGAAAGACAGAATACATAATGCACAAATAATTTTGGAAAAGAAACGGAGTGCACAAACAATTTTGAACTGAACATAATTAAAGTTTTCTTTATGTATGAATTAAAACAAAAAAAATATTTTATGTATTTTGAAGTTACATGCTTTAGTTTAAGTGAATTTGGTAGATTACTAATCGTTTAACTACCATACTTTCTCAAATAATAAATAAGAATATTAAAATTCCTATTAATGAAATTGTTGATCCAATAGTAGGCACAATATTTCATGAAGTATAAGCATCTGGATAATCTGAGTATCGTCGAGGTAGACCAGCTAATCCAAGGAAATGTTGGGGGAAAAAAGTTAAATTTACTCCAAAGAATATTCACTAAATTGTATTTTTAATTATGCAGGATTTATTGTTAATCCAGTTAATAGAGGGTATCAATGGATAAATCCAGCTACATATTAGCAAATACAGCTCCCATAGATAATACATAATGGAGGTGGGCTACTACATAGTATGTATCATATAAAATAATGTCAACTACTGATTCTAATAAATTACAGCGATCTTTATAAGGCAGAAGAACATAGTTATCCACTCTATCAGAAGGTAGGCCACGAAGAGCATACAGTACAAATTGCTTATAAAATGGTGATCATATCTGAAAATAAAATAAAAGAATAGACCGAACAAAGGACACATATAAAGATTTTAGTGTGAGCGGGTCACAAAAGTCTTTACAATTCGCTTAATGAAGCCTAATATAATGTAAGCCTTGGCAATAATGGAATCAATATGTTTTGTAAAGGAAAGATCAGCAGAGAAAATTATACCCAAGTCAAACATGAAATCAACTCTGTCAACCACCATATTATAAAGAAAATACTGCTGAAGAATAAAAAAGAGATAACCGTACATTTGGCCACATTCAACAACAATTTGTTGTTAAACGACCAACTGCAAAAAGTATTCAAATCACTTTGTAACTTTAAACAATCAGAAATTGAAGAAATCGGCACGAATATTTTCATATATCATCTGAGTAAAGAAGGCAATGTGCAAATTCAAAATACTCCAGAAGTTATACGAAATAAATAAGAAGCAGAAGCTTTAATCTTAACGTATTTTGACCGGCTAAAAAAATAAGATTGCAACCATTTGATAGGGATGAACTTACAATTTAGTTTCTCTAGCTTATAGATAAGAATTGAATGATCAATTTTATCAAAAGCTTTTGAAAAGGCAGTGTAAACTACATCTACTTGTTGCCGGCCTCGGTCCTGCTTTATAAATGCCCACAAAATGCAGCCAGATTGGTAATTGTAGATCATCCCGGTTAAAACCCATGTTGTACGGGCAAAATAAGAGACTTCATATGAAACAACAAAAATCTCTGCACCATGGCTTCGAAAAGTTTCGGAATAGCAGAAACAATAGCAATTCCTCGATAATTGTTAATTTCACATATTTTGCCAGATTTAATAAAACGGACGAATGACGGATATTTTCCAGGGATCTGGCAAACAGATTAAGACATCGATAGCCGTTAACGAAAACTGGTGGCTTAAAACTAATGAAACCGTTAAAATCCGGAAAATGTGAACTTGGGTGGTTATCGTACTCTAATCCTGGACCGACGATATGCATTATGCATTTTTAATTCATTGTTGAATGATAAAGCTGTGTAGAAACTAAAGAAGACTTGTCGAACAAATTTGGTTGTACTACTCTGAAATTGTTTTTGAATATATTGAATTATTTTCATATAAAACACGAACGCACACAGTTATATCGGGTTTTCTATATAAAAGCAATTCAGAATATGTTAGTTACACATATAGACTTATAATTATTTTTGCGTGCGAGCATTATTTAGTCTTTTATATAATAGTGTGATGATCCCCAGAAATTTCGTTCGAGATGAAGACCTTGAAATTAGTTAAGCGAGCCATTTGGTGACAGTGTAAAAGGAGCATTTCGACGAATGATCAACTGGCTGCGAAAACGACGATTCATTAAGCAGAAGAGTTTTTGTTCCAAATTAAATGTGGATTGATCAGTAAACGCCATATCTCTTTCTACATTGGCAGTCACAGTAAATAATTTAAGAGAACTTTATTGTGCAACAAATTATTTATCGATGATCGCGTTCTTACGATCTTCTATTAGTTTTTAATTTTAATTTCGAAAGCTCCTCACTATGTACCTCGTTAATTAAAACCAAGGAAAGGTACTAAAAAACTATTTATTTTTATGTAAATTTTACCCCTGAATTTTTTTATTATATACATACATTATATACATATAGTATAATATAAAGTATTTTTATTATACATATATTATTTTGGATACGGTTGAAAAAATTTTTAGTTAACTTCTGTCATTTCACATTTGTATTGTATTTTAGTTTTTTTCATAATTTTTTGTGAAATATATTTATACTCACTCGTTCGTAGGTTAATGTTTATTTGTGTATTTTGTATAATTAGTAAAAAAAAAAAAATTGTATAAAACAATGATATATTTTTAACCTTTCTGTATATTATTATACTCGTTTAATATGTGCAGCTCAAGTAATCGTCCGTCTCCTTGTTTTATTTTTCAACTTGTTGATTTTTTATCGAATAAACTTAAATAACTAAACGAAAAACTCATCAATCAATATACACCAACCAACAAAAAAAAAAAAAAAAATAAAAAACAACCAAACCAATTTATCTTTCATTTAGAGACTGACTATACACGTACGTATAGAACTAAAATAAAATCACATTATCATCATCCAATCGACGTTAATTAGTTAAAATATTAAAAAAAAAAAATGTTTAAACGAACATACAATTTTTGATATTATTGTATGTTCAGATTTCATTCACAAATCATGAAATAATGAAGTATGTATGTATGTATAAGCAAATGAGAAGAAAAAAAGATACAAATTAATTCACAGCATCTTATTGATTATGTTGAGGAAGATTTTAATAAATCAGCAGGATATAATATCATCATTTCGCGATCGCGATACATAAAAATGTTTTTTTTTTCATTTTGGTGATGATCAACCATAAACATATTTACACACTTCATTCATTCATAATATTATAATGTATCCCAAACGTATCATTGATCGCTCTTAATGTTCGGTTAAATTTTTTAATTAAGAAATATAAATGTCTTGACTGAATATTGATTTATTGATATGTTAATAATATAATTAATAATGTTTGTGTGTTTGGTTACTTTTTATTTTTAGATGTGCCAACACAAATGCCACCTCTTACGCCTGGTACGAATAAAAAATTGACAGAAGTATTAAAAGCGTCGTTTGCATCGTGGGAGAAAGAAGTACAAAATTGTAATAATATTACCAAAGGTGAGTGTAACAAAATTTGTTTTACCTGTATGTATTCGTTTTGAAATGTCTACACTTAGTGTGGAAGTGTAGATTTTACAAAATAACAAATTAAAATTTAGGAGGGAATATTTTTATTGTAAAGTGCCAAAAATTAATTAAAGGTTCTTTTGATCAAATATTTTTGAGAGACTTTTGAAAAGACGAATCAGCAAAACCATCGAGAAATGATTTTCAGCCAAAATTGTTACATTTCAGTCAAACATCGAAACGAGTTTCGGTCATAAAAATTGCTCCAGTATTGAAAATTAAAATCCGAAATTTTACGAGCTCATTGAAAAATTCAACATTTTTCGGTTGCAAAAAAATATTTCACCCATTTGTCGCTCAATAATAACCTCATTTATTATGGGGTCTCAAGATATTCTTTAATAAAGGTTTGCAGATTGTGAATGTGGTCAAATCATATCAGCATATATTTTAATGTATCTTCCACAATATTTCATTCCGGACCTTATCTAAATCCATCCCAAAGGTAGTATTTAAGTTCAATCACATCTCCTTCATAACCGTCTCTTATTAATTTTCGTAAAACTGAATTCACTTGAAGTTATAATTTACTCATTATTGAGCTTAACGTTAGATAGTTTTCAAAGTATTGTTTTTCAAAACCATTGGACTATTTCGCTGCGATAAAAAATATGATTTTAATTCCTCAAACAGCTGCAAAATGGACACCATCGAGTCCAGAATATTTTAATAAACTCCTGTATTTTATTTGGACAATAGAACATAAAGACCTTATGAGAGACCGTGTTTCTCTTCATTATGAATTATATGGACTGGGCAGCAGGTACCTATTAAATTTATACCGATTTTAATATTTGATATGCTCAAAATCCGAAAATAGTATTGCAGATCAGCAGAAAATGTGATACATTCATGATAGTTTCAGCTGTCTCATTTGGTTCATTGTTAGCTACTGAGACCGTAGTTCCGCAAATTGTATAGTGAGTTACATTTTTTGGACCTGCCAATCGCTTTAAAGCACGGATATTTGTTAATGAGGAATTTTGTTTATAGCAAAAGGGAGCAAGCACTTCCTCAGTGATTTGGTTGCCTAAATATAAATGATCAATTAATAGAGACCGGCGTAGATATATATAGATAAACCGTATAATCAGACCATACTCCGCCCCTTCCACTTATGACTTTTTTCGTAAAACGAGATTTGATCGTCTGAATTTCAAAATCGCTATGGAATGCACAGATGACAATTGAGAATTAACGGATACAATTCTGAAAGAACTCTTTGAACGTTGTATCACAAACGTTTATTGTTGGCAAACTTTGCAAAATATTGGCTTCCAATAACAAGCTTTAACCCTATCTCTGAGCTTATTTTAATCAGACTGTCAAGATGTAGCTCCATCAGCTCACTCAATAAACGGAGAAAGAGAACAATTAAACAAGCGTCCTCTCTCAATTCAAGCAAAAGTAATCGAACTATTATTTGCCCTACAAACCATGTTTTAATAAAATGGTTTAGTCTTGAACTCAAGTAATTAATAAATTTTAAAAACCTTTTTGGACGAAATAACTACAATTATACGATTTTTAATCCCCTAAGTCTGGCACCACTGCAAGCAGTATACATCTGGATAATTATTTTTTTGCTAAATCTTCTCGAAGTAAAAATCTATAAGTGTCACTCCACTCGCTACTTTCTATTAGCGACACTAGGATAGCCAGATCGAACTGAGCAGTTTAGTTATCGTTTCATAATTTTTTCAAATTGATTCGATCGATTTTTTTCCTTTTTCTGGTTGGAAAAATTTCTCTCAATGATTTTACTTTCGCTATCTCATACGTTAACTTCTCGTAACTCAAACCGCTAAACTTGACACGTAACATCTATCGTTCTCAATAATTCATTTTCTACTCAAATTGATGGTACAAAAAATATATTTTTAACAAGAAATTTTTACAAATTGCATTACGATTTTTTCTACTATTAGCGGACTAGTAGAAATCTGCCACAGACCATCGGTTGAGAAACATAGTTTTAGGAAATATTGCATAATTTTTACTAAAAAAATGAATCCAATTGAATCTATGGTACCTGAATTCCCAATTGGAATCAAAAGTGGATGAATTCGTTTTGTTAGACACTTCACAACCTTTCACTGCCTTTTTAACACGTCATGTCGTTTGGTCGCTGGTGGTAAACAAAATAAAAAATCTAACAATTTTTCCGATCAACGTCTCAAATTAAATAAAGTAAGATGTCGATCTTACTTCACCATTTTACAGAGTATTTACATTCTCCAACTGTTTTGAGTTAAATGATATTTCGTAGGAGTGATTATAAGCATTCCTTAGAGCACACAAGTAGTGCTTTGTCCATTTTTACAATTTTTGGTAAATATAAATTTAGGCTTTCAGAAAGGCATTCTTTATCATTTATGGTTCTGTTATTTGGTACTATAATCATTTATACCACTATTTCCAAGGCATTTAATGAAAATTCGAAATATTTTCGAATTTAGAGACATTCTTATGCACATTCAAAGTATGGACATATCACTTGTGTGCTCTAAGGTATCGATAATTTATTTTTTCGTTGTGTAGTGTTCATAAATTCAAAACTGGCATGGTGAAATCGCAAAGTGCTGAATCAAAATATTGGTTGATGGTATTAGAAGACTATTAAATGGCCATCGGGAAAAACCAACGTTTCCAGTTACAATGTTACTTACTCTATGAGGAACAAATTTATAACGTTGAAGTTCATAAAATAAATTTCAATTACATTTTGATCGATATATTATAAATTCTATTGGTTCAAGATTTAATAAATGTTTAGAGAAAGATCCTATTTCCCAAATGGTTTGTGTGCTGACTAGGGCACCCAATTTTAGACCAAAAAGTAATTCCGAAATTTTCAAATTTGAATATTCTCGATTCCGGAATTCCGGATTCAATTCCGGAATTGTTTTTTAATAATGTTTGATTAAAAATGAAAAATCAAAATTTTACAAAAGAAATCAAATACTTTTATTTCGTTTTAAATATTAGATATTTCTATAATTAATGCTCAAATGTATGCACGATACTAAATCGTAGTTACAATTAGGATAAACACATTTTGTAGACTTAAAAAAATTTATAGAATTTATAAAATTTATGGAATTTGTAGTAACTATATAAATTCTTTAAATTTAAAAATTTTTTAAACGCTAAAAATTTTATCAATTCTATAAATTCCGTAAATTCTACATAATTTGATAAATCCAATAAATTGCATAAATTTTATAAGTTTTAATATATCTATAAACTCTAAACCTTTTTAAATTTTCTGGATTTTATAATTATATCAATTCTACAAAATTTATGAATTCTCTAATTTTTGTAGGTTCGTTGAGCTCTATTAATTGTTTCAAGCATGATGGTTTTATAAATTATCGAAACTCAAATTTTACTTGTTTCAAGAATACAAAAATGTTGATAAATCCTATAAACTTTAACAATTCTATAAATTTAATAAATTTTAAATTTTATAAGATTTATAAATTCTATGAATAAAGTTTAAAAATTCAGTAAGTTCTTTAAATTCAAATCAAATCTAATAAATTTTTTAGTTCTTATACTGTAAATTCGATAAATTGTATAAATCTTAAAAGTCCAATAAATTCTATACATTTTATTAGTTCTACAAAGACCGTATTTATTATAAATTTTAATATGCTTATAAAACCTATAAATTCTTTAAATATTAAGGATTTCATAAATTCCATCAATTCTATAAATTGTATCAATTCTTGAAATTTTATAGATTCAATGAGTTATACGAATTGTTCAAATCTGTTAGGTCTATAAATTCCACAAATTCTACAAATTTAAGTATTTCTAAATTTTTTATAAATTTTATAAATTCAATACATTCTTTGAATTCAATAAATGGAATTCTGTAAATTCTGTAAATCCTATAAATTCGATTAATTCTACAAAACCTAAAACTTCAGTACAGTAGGTTAGGTTAGTTGAAGTGGCACAGAATGTATCCCGTTCACTCTTACTGGAACCTTTTAAAGCTACTTAGATAGTATAGAACATCTCGCACTTTACTGTTTTCGAGATCTAACAGGTTGTCCTTCCTAAATTTTCCTAAGTATTTATGAATTCTGCGTGCCAATGCCGGACATGAGCCAATGAAATGAACCAAAGTCGCTTCCTCCTCTCGTTCTAAATTCACGAGAGCTTAATGTTTTGGTGCGCCCCAAGTCTAGTTAAAACCAAACCTGAATTGCTTCACTACAAGTGAGAGTGTCAGTTCACTTATCCAGCTTAAGCGTTGTGAAAGGACCCCCAGACTTGCTCTTTCCGGTTGCAGCTGGTGGTTCTAGAAACTTCATAAATTCAATAAAGTTTACGAATTTTTTAAATTCCTTAAATTTTTTAGATTCTATAAATTCTATAATTTATTTTAGTTTTATTCTACTATGTAACTTAAATTGTTTTTCATTTTTTTTTTTTTTTTTTTCTAAAATTCCCCAATTTTTATAAATACTATAAATTTTATAAATTCTTTAAATTCTGAAAATTTCTCCAAATTCTTTAAACTCTGTAAATTCCATAATTTCTATAAATTTTTTAATTCCTTTCAATCACAGCAATATCGAAAAGTTGGAATGTCCCGAAATAAAACGTTAACTTGATAAAAATAATTATAATTCTCGATTCCGGAATTCCAGAAAAAATTTATTTAAACAATCTTTGATTAAAAATTAAAAATCACAATTTCGTTTAAAATATTAGATATTTTTATAATTAATGATTTAAATCTAGTGTTTCCTTTTTTCTCATTAAACCTGACGCATCGAGGTTTGTGGTCGTTTAAGCTAGAATTTTTGGTGATGATATTTCCCGCTACTAAATACGGTCTTTTATCCTCGAAGGGCACTGCCATCTTCCCAAAATAATCGTCCTTTGATGATGCAAAAACGTGTAAAAACGAGCAAATTTGTCATTCCATTAATTTTGAACGTTTTGCTGTCACAAAATTAATTAAAAAGATTAGGAATCGTCATTGGCATTGGACGTCGAGGAGTTTCTGAATTTGTTTGTGTGAGTTCGAAACCCGATATGTGCATTATGTGTTTAGTTAATATGTACTAAGCACCGTTTTTCAGTTTAAAAACTAAGAAACAACACAACCGGTGTATTTTAGAGACCGAAAATATTAAATGTATGTAAGGTAATTTTCAGGGACGAGCATTAATTGTTTCGCAATCCCTTTATTAGATGTCATGTCATAGTGAATGCAACACAGAAATACTATAAAACTTCCAAAAGTAGTCACCTCTCTATTTTGATCAGCTCCCTAAATTGATTCCATTTTATCAGTCTCTGAAATATTACGTAAATATTTTTGTTAAAATTGAAGAACCTTTTTCTATTTAGCCGGACTTTGAATTTTCAAATTATTAGAGTTTTTATTCCTTAAACTAACCACCTCCATAGATTGACCAACATTTCTGGGTCCCTTGGATAGTGACTTTAGAGAAATTTCTGCGTATAAATTTTCTTTATACCGGAAATCCGAATTCCGGAATTGGATTCCCTAGTGCTGAAGAAGCAATTATTTTATTCATTTTCGTATAAAGAAATGATTTACCCAAACTATTTGTATGGAAGCCCCTTGATTCGGGTGTTCGATCATTGTGACAATTTAATAGAAAGTGTTGTCCTCAACTTTAACTGATTTTTGGTAATAAAACAAATCACGTAACTTTCAAGACACCCTGTGTAAAATATCGACACATGCCTAAATAGGAATCATTTAATGTTTCTTAATTAATGCCAAAAAAACACTGAAATGGTATTTGAAATTTTTAATAAATTATCCAAATTCAACATTCGGGTTATGTAATAATGTCAATATAATAAATATTTAAATTAACTCACACAATAAATTTAATTTTGCTTTTTTTATTTTTAATCATAAACACGAGAAAATTATGAACACAAAATACCATAATCAAAAATTGTTAAATCGCTTCTGAATATGAAATTTGACATGTCTATTATTAAGAGATTTTGGTATACATACATATATTGAGCCGACAAATTATTAAACTTACGACCGCAATTTTACATATGTATGGATATATAATGAGCGAACGAACGCTGCCTGTTCAATAAATCTATCAAGAAGATCGAATAATTTTGTGATGTTTAGCTATGCCATATAAATATATAAAGCATAAATCTCTTTGGAATTGGTACTGTATTTACATAAATTTTGGTATGTGTTTGGCTTTTTTGATTGTCCGAGTAATTTATGGTAGATGTTTGTTATTTTTAATTTACATTAAATTTTTTTTTTTTTTTTTTTTTTTGGTGGGCCACATCAAAAAGAATTTTTTTTTTCTTAAATATGTATAATAAAAATGTTATTTTGAAAATGTTTGTTTAAATTATTAATTTTTTATGTTGCTGGATGGGTAATTTATGTATATACACGCTTTACAGTAGTTTTTAATGAAGAATGTAATGTAATACAGAAATACTTTCAGATGTGTGTTTCTGCAGTTGTTTAATGTGTCAGGATGCTGCGGTACAAATTTATATTATATGTATTGTTGTTTAGTATCGAAGGTAAAAGTGAAATGTAATTTAATCTGTGTTTTCAACAGACGGCTAGGGGTCTTCTTACTTTATTTATCTAAATCATTAAATTCCAACATAACCGGTTTAACCTAAATTCTAACATAATTCGGTTTTAATGTTTTTACGTTCACGCGGTATCATAATAAGAAATTATATGTAGTTTGAATAAAAGTAGGCCCCTTAGAAAGTAATTTAGTTCTTTGCCAAAAATACAAGTATTCTTTAGTGTCCTAATTAAATTTGAGGGTTTTCCATCTTCTAATCTCAATCGGCTTTGGTGTCTAGAATTGTGCCTTAGGGATAGGAATATTTTGAAATCTGGAATCTTTTAAAACGCTAAAACAACTCTGGGGACTCTGCAATAATCTAAACCCTATTTCAATAAGCATGTAACAATATATTGTTTAAATAAAAAATAAGAGAACTTTAAAATGATGGTTCCATTTCACTTGTTTTAGGTAGCTTTGTAGACCAACACTTTGTTTAAATTCGGCTCAAGTCGATCAAATTCTATACAAACTATATTTGGATATTATGTGAGGCAAAAATTAAAATCAAAACACTTTGAATTTTACCTCAAAGATTAGTTTGTGTACTACATTCAAATTTAGATGATTTGATTTAATTTGTATAGAACATTTTCGGTGGTTAATTTATTTAATAGTGCTATATGAAACTAAATTTCAAATTTTAATCAAATCTGTAATTCAGTTTCTCCAGAAACGTTATTTGCAATCAGTTCTTTATAAAATTACTTTCAAATTAAATAATTTGGTGAAAATTCATATTTTTTCTTTTTAAACGTCATTGAAACTAGTCATTGATATTTGAAACAAATTTGATTTTTCTCGTCTAAATTTATATTCAAATTTAAATTCCGCATCCTATTTTCAATTTGAAGTAAGATTTAATTAAACATTTCTAATTTTAATCGATTTCAAAACATTCAATACTCGAATGCAGCCTTGAAATATGAGCATATGAAATTATATTTCGCTCTGGGCGTTGTCTTTATCGTTTTGTCCTGTTTTCTATGGGTTTGCATCAATCTTTGGAAGTAGTTTGAAATACAACGATTTAATGTTGAAGTGAACCAATTTAATAAGATTCTGCAACGAGGTATTGAAAAACATACTCCATTGTGCAATCAAAGAAGCCAGGGGCTATTCTCCGCGGTTTGACAGTAGATTTGCTGGTGTCCAAAATAAAATTAAAACTAACCCCAAACAATTTTGGAAATACTTAAGATGTAAACTAGAAATTGAGGAGTGTCCGGTAAATATGTCTTCCAATTACACCAACAGCACTCCAACAGACAAATTTACATTATTGATACTGTGTTTCGCTTATATAAGATTCCAAATAGAGTATGCTTTAGATAATAGAAGAGGCCTTATTAATTCACCGTACAACACTGAAAAGTCTCAATTCATGTCCCGGCTTCGTTTTCATCGGTTTTTTTCGAACGTTGTTTGTCCTACAAAATCTAACATCCGCTGACTTTAGAATATTTACCATCCAATACTGCGCAAAAATCACAAATTCATTGGGCAAGATTTGCTAATTTAAAGGAACCAAATAATTTAGCTGAAATTAATATTCCCGAATACTTTAAATATTACGATATAGAGCTGTTTGTATTAAAAGAATCTGATTTTAATGATCAAAAAATTATATTATTTGGAACCCGTTCTACCTTAAAATTTTTAGGTGAATCTAATTGCTGGTTGATGGACGGAACTTTTCATGTATTGCCACAAATAATGCGTCAACTTTCTACGATTCCTGGAAAAATGGAAAATGAATGTGTGCCGCTTGTATTTTGTATGGTGAGAAGCAAAAATAATAAATTGAGTTCAAGCAATTAAAAGTATTCCCGCTTCCCGGAAATGTTGTGAATATTTCCCGGGAATGCAAAATCAAATTTCAAGACTCCACCGTGCCATTTTTTAACTTTTTGGAATTAATCAGAAAGTCGCTGATGACGGGTACAATGCTATAAAAAATACAGACACATTATAGAGTTAGATAGAGTGTAAAGAACTGAATATTATGTCAGATAGCCATATCCGCTGGAGTACTTTAGAGAGTACGTTGAAACGGTTCCTTAGTAAAACAAGACTTCGCGAACTAAAAATGTGGGTATGAACGCAAATTCAGCAATGTTGTCGAGCTATAAAATGTTCTGCTGAAGATACCGCTGAAGATAACTTTAAATACCCAAAGCTGTAGCGACTTCAGCATTATTGTTAAAAATTTAATAGAACCGGCAACTATTATTGACTATAGATGTTAAAACTTCTAAAAGAATGATTAGCCATTATAAGGAATAAAGATGTTACCTCGCTAATAAAATTCGTCCAGGGACGATTGAAAGTAAACAAAGAAATATAATTCAGTCAAAAGAAGAGTTGAACGTGCATTGTCTATCTACAGAATTAAACCAAACTATCGCACTGTCTATGTAGAAACCACGAATTTTTAATTTAAAAAATTGAGCTACTGATTTAATACCCCATTACAAATTGGTATTCGGATCAGTCAAAAAAATAATAAAAGCGCAATACCACTACCTAATCAAGATTTTTGAGAATAATAAAAATTTGAAATTCCAGGTTATGCGGTAAAATAAGCCGATTAATAGGAATAATTATTTTGAGCAAAACCAAGTAAACTAAAGTTTACGTCGAAAATAGTTATTTAGTTTAACAATGGAGCTCAATTCCGCATCTTGGTGGTCTTTATCGTGTTCTACAATATATTATTATTTATGTTATTGCGGATGTCAAAAATCTTAAAATTGAGCAACATGCACGAAGTCCTAAGGCGAGTTTTGGCTTAGCAAAACCGGTTGTGTTATTCTTAAATCATGTTAAGTAAGTTTAATCTGTCCAGCTGAGCCTAAAGAAAAAACTTTACTGTGTGTGGATTTTTCGTTTACGAAATTGTTATTTACTACTGTTATTACTGTTGTTACTGTGTTCGATAATTTGAAAAAAAGATCTCTTAAGAGGGCTTTAACCAGTTTAATATTCAATACAAAATTATGTAGCCAGCAACTTCATGAGCTACATAGTTTTAATTATAAAAATTTCTTAGCAAAAATAGAATTTTGTTTGGTGTGGAAAATATCAAAATATAAAACTGACCAACATATTTATAAAATGAGCAACTTGTAAAAAGTTCAGTACTAAGTTCCTTGCTCTAAATTATCAGCAATTTAAAACAAATCTACTCTGTGGACATTAATAAACAATTTGAGAGTGACATTAATACACAGATTGTACATTTTCAACAGTTTGATCTTAAGCACTTCGAACATTTCAAACTTTCCGTTTAAACTACCTACTTATAAAAAAAAAATTGAAAGTATGAACTGAGCAATATATTGCATGCGACCTCCTTCATTATTTTGAGTAACATTTTGAATTTGGATACCACTCAATAAAATGAGTTATTTTCGATGGTTGTCCAATGGTTTAATTTCAATACATAACCTAAAAATTGTTCAACACAATTAATTTTGTGTTCAACTTTGATTTAAGCAAAACTAATTAAGTCAAAGATTACATAATTTTTTAACAATTTTGGAAACTGAGCAATTAATTTTAGCCTCTAAAATTAGTGTGCTAAATAGGTAATATTGGGCAACCCTCGAAAGTAAATTTGATAATAATATATTATATAATATCTCTTGACTTAACAGAAAAGTAAACACAAATTAAAAGTAAAAAAAATGAGCTACTTTGTTTTAATAATTCTTTATCATTCAGAGCGAGTTTACTACTATTCTGCTTAAGTATTGAGCAAAACTAATTAGGTTACAAAAGTTTAAACCGTTTTAAAAAATTTGCTGAGAAAAAGGGTCCTAAATTGACAATTAATTTTTTTTTGTTGTAATAATTGTTTTTATTTGAAGTAGTAATTGCATTATAACTATGGACTTTTGGTGAATGAGTATTCCACACTTTTCAGTCTATTAAAACGATTGAGCAACTATTTTTCTTGATGTCGCCATTTTAAATATTATAATTTGTAAGGTATCAAGATTAATAAAAGTGAGCAATTAGATGTATAATTGCCTTTGTCGCTCATTATATAACAACAAATATAATTTAAATATCAAAACCCCTGTTCAAGAAACCTAAAGGTAATCGGCAATGGTTATTTTTGCTAAAGTTGGTGGTTTACAAATTAGGGTCAAATTATTCTGTGTTCATGATTTCTGGTTCTGAATAAAATACAAATATCAGTTCAACGATTGAAAATTATTGAGCAACAAAGTTCAGAGACCTAAATTAAGTAAGAGCCTATCTTTTCAGGTACAAACTAAATTAGCACAATTACGATATTTAGCGCACCCAGTTTCAAGACCTTTTTCTAGATTCAAAATTAATTTAGTCACTAGACCTATATTCTAAGGTCTCCAGAATTCCAATTCTGATTCCATGACAAATGAGAATATGAAAGGACTCGATTTTTATATCGGCTATTTGATGACGCAGACCTGGCACAAGGAAAATAGGGTACTAAGTTTAAGCCAAAAATGGAAAAACAACCAAATTTAAAAGCCGCCCGCTATACTATCAAGCCGACATCCACTGAAAATGAGAGAAGCTTTCCATTTAGCGCGTGAGTTCCTAACAAAAATTAAAACGTCGTTGGGCGCATTCAGCTCCACCAACTGTTGGCAATATGTTGAGTAAAATCAATGCTGATACTTTAAATTTAATTTTTTCTTCCGGCAGATTTCACATGATGAGAGAACGGAATCCGCATTGAGTGACTGAATCAGTATATCACATTTTTTTTCAACTATTTTCAATCTTACTTAATTTGTTTTCCTTTGCATTTCTCGACCTAAAATTTAAAATTGGTTGAATTTTAATATCACTTCCATAATTAGGTGTTGGCTAGAAACTTTGCCTTGTTCCGAATCCTGAGAAATCCCGGGATTCACAAAATCATAATCCCGTTTCCCGGGAATGTAAAAGGTTTGGGAACGTATGTTACCAAACTTTTGGTCTGTTGTTGGCGCTACTTTTGAAAACTTTCCACGTATACTCAGAATTGTGCTGAAGCGTGGCATCGATACTTAAAAGTACTCGTAGGAAATAAAAATGCCGGCATCTATTAAATTATTCACGACATTTGCCTGAAAAAAAATCCAGAAATTTTAAACTTCAGAATAGTTGAAAAGTAAAAATCCAGAAAAATTAAATCCCGAAAAAAAAAATCTAGAAATTACTGGAAAAGCAATCCAGAAAAAATATTTTGTTGAAAATAAATGAAAAAAATTCAATTTTATAGACATTTTTAAACTTTTGACATCACTGAAACATTTCTTCACGATTCCTTTGATCTGTGTCTGATAGGTTGACGAAGCAATTTCCATTATCGTAAATATGTATTAAGAACTTTACGGAGAAAGATTTTCTTCACTCTATAGAAAGATTGGTGATTCCAGGCCTCCTCAACTTTTTAAAATTTCTTTAAGGTTTAGAAGATTTCGATAATCTGAACAAATTTTCCAAGAAATATGATTTTTATAATATCGATATTTTTTGAAGATCTCGATACGATTTTGAAGGTTTCTACAATGTTTGGAAAAATAAGGGGTTTGGAGGTAATTGAAGTCAACAATAATTTTTTGAAGATTTTTTAAAAAATCGAAAAGTTTTTAAAGTTCTCTGAAAGTTTTTGATTTAAGAAGATCCCGATCAATTTTTGAAGTTCTCGATATGTTTTGTGGAAATTTTGGATTAGGCTTTTGAAGAACTCGTTAAGTTTTTGAAAGAGTGATACAGTACTCAGACAGGAAATTTGCTCTCTACACTCGTATGAACGCAACAAACAGTGCTATCTGGAGAGTTAATTTGTACTGTACCAGTACCAATTTACTGTACTTTACCAAATAGCACGTAAATCTGTCTTGAGTATATACTGGGTCTATTTTTTATTCACACGGTGCAGTGCCGTTCATTATTTTTCTTTGTCTGCTTTGATTGTTCTCTGTCGGAGAAACCATGCAAAATTGCACTGCCCGATGTGAATAAAAAAATAGACCCACTGTACACTCTATTTAAAATGTTAAATAAAATTATGAAGTGTCTGTATACAGCTTACATTAAAATATTTATGATATTTGTTGATTTTTGAACTATTTTGATTTTACATATTTAATTAGCGTTTGGTTACTTTCAATTGACTGTTCATTGAGAATGTTTGAATATTTTTAATATTAGAATTAAATTTTATTTTAAAATGACGGTAAATATAAAAATTAAATGAATTCATGAAGGCGGATTTGAACAAGCCATGAACTTATCGCCGTTTAAACGAAGAAGGTGGTGGGTGGTGAAATTATTAACAGTTTCCAATCTCTAATTCGAATTATTAAGGATTTGAAAAATACAGAGTACGCAAGTTCTGATTTTTTATTACAAAATAAACCCCGCAAAGGAAAAGTGTATCTTATCCAATTAGCAATTAACCTCATTGTCTAATTTCTTTCTCTGCATCTAATTTTCAATCTAGCGCAAAAACTTATATTTACTTTTAAATGAAGAAAAAAGCAACTTGAGGTTTGAGAGAAGATAACTCTGAATAAATCGTCGTCACGGGAAGGTCAAAATGTCAAAATAATCATATACATATTGTGTAGAAACTATGAATACACCTAAAGCTCTATTAATTTAGACTAATATGAAAAAACTCGCATGGACTCAAAAAAACTAAAATGATCTTAGAATTTTAGAATAATCTCGATATTCTCAAAAAATTTTGAATGATCCCAGAAGTTTTTGACAAATCGTAATTCGCAAGTCGAAAGATACAACTACTCGATTAATTTTACCAAGCAAATTTTAATTTTAATTTATACTGTTTCCCAAATTTTTTTAGTTTTGGCTTGCTAAACTAATTCAATGCTTGCTTGCTAAACTATTTGATTGCCCCATAGAAAATCTCAAAATATGAGAAACTTATGATGAACTCCAATAATCCCAATTACAAAATTCAAATTGCAATTAAAAAATTAGTGACTTCTCAGAAGTTGTAACTCCAAAATACGAAAAATACTTAAGCAACACTCAGAGGTAAATCTAGCAGGTGAAATTGAAATGTGGATGGATTACAATAACTGCAACTTGCTGTGAAATTTAAACACAGTAGGTTGAGAACTTGCTTGTCGATCCCAATTTTATCGTGAAGTTATTTATTCCAAAAAATCCAGGATACATTTTTTAATTGGTAATAATCGCTTCAGCCTTAACTCGCTATTTAAGCAGCCGAGACACACTAGACTAGGAACTGAATATTCATATTTCGCCTGAAAGACGCCAAAAAAATTAAGACATGAAACCTTATTTTCAGCTGAAATCGGACACTAAAATTAATTATATACCTCTAAATGACCCTGTATTAAATCATCCAAGATACTTTATTCGTTCAATCATTTCCGAATTGAACAACTGTTCGATAAAATTGTTGAGTCTGATTACACATTCCGTTGCTATAAATACTTAGCCATTAAAAAAAAATATTGCGGCTGAATATGTGCTAATCCAGAATAGGCCAGAATCAATTTAAGAATTTTAGGAATCTAGGGAATTGTGCCTAATCATTGCGTTGTTTAATAAAAAAACTTCATTGGAATATTTTCTAAAATTCGTTCATTTCCTTCAACAGAAATTCTCTCGATTCTTAAAGGCATCAGGACTAGGGCAGGGCCGATTAATCGATTTGGCCAAATTTCGATTGAATTTTTTGGTATCGATTAATACCGAAATTTATATTTTCGTGACAAGTACAAGTTTGTTCAATTTGTTTACTAATGGAAAATAGTAAGTTAATTGATTGTAGTTGTCTGGTTTCCGCTGAAAATTACACAGAAAATAGACATAATAATGGTAAATTACACTAATATTTTGAAAACAGATTTTTTATTGTAAAGTGTGGAAAAATTGGGCATTATAGCGATGCTGGTGGTCTTCAGTGACTAAGGGCTCCGATGCAAAACTCCATTTAGACGGTCTTTCACTTATATAGCACTAGGGAACTTACTTATGTATGTAGTCTGATACTGATTTTCTAAACACACATTAAAGCACAACTGAACAAATTTTTGTATTAAAAATGTCAATTTAGGGCCCTTCTCAATCGAGAAATTTTTCAATTTGGACGTCTTGTAGATCGGCAAAAAAAAACATGATTTAGACACATTTTGTTTATTTGTTAGTTGTTGTTGTTTTTATTACAATAAACTTTAAAAATAAACATTTATGTTTCTTATGTTATTATTATAACATTATTTTATTTGAGATTTTTAAATATTTATTCCTTCAAGTGTCCCGATCGATCCAAACCGATGTCACTTTATTTTTCCTATGTCTGCAACAATTGTTTGCTATTAAAAATTAAATATATTTCAATAACAACTTGTTGACTTAAAACTAATAATTTTGCAAATAATTTTTAATTAGAGTTTGGGCTGGAATGTGCGAAGGCACAGTCCCTCAATTATACCAATTATCTCGATTTTCTTGGTGTCCCAGAAAATTATTTTTAGATACTAATTGGCTTAGGCTTTACATTTAGAATATGTTTAGCATAATCGTAAACTTTTCAAATTTTAATATTAACAGCCTTAATATATGTATATCTACAAATCTAGATAAACAGACATTTATTGTATATTCAATGTTGAGACATTATGTAAATCAAATCATCAATTTTATTGTCATTCTCTGCATACCTTTCATTTTCATTTCGGGTAAATATGTTAATTCCAACAACAGCAACAAAAACTGTACTTAAATTACATAGTTTGTGTGTTAGACAAGCGAATTATATACACATATAACAACATTTTATTTGAAACTTTGTTGTTGTCATAAAAATTGAAATACATAATCACAATAAAAGAAGATAAACTAATAAAATAACAATAATTTAAGTTTTTAATTTAAAAATTATTATAATTTAAATTTTATTTTTATTTTTTTAGTTCGTTTACATGTTTCTGCGCACATATAAACATAATATTTAACGAAAAAATACAAAAACAATTTAAATTATTTTCCCAAGAAGATTTAATGTATAATTATTTAATTCGAACATATTTACATATACGTGTGTCTTAAGCATTTGGTTGGTATACTATATATTGGCAATTTATGTATATTTGGTTTGAATTGCTATATAGCTGAGAAACTAACTGGATTATGTGTTTTTGTTAATTTAAATAAAAACCATCGATAAATTTACATTATGCATTATTTATGTATATACGGGTAAATAAACATAAAATATAACCAGCTCAACAAATCAATGTTTATCGATTAACGAAATAAATGTTTGAGCTACAAATAAAATTCTTCAAGTTGATGAACAGCTCAAGTTTCGAGTTATTACGAGAAGGTTAACGCGAAACTATTGTACAGATACAACTCGCAATTTGTAGTTTTTTGCTACAAGTCCAGAGCAGTAAATAGTAAATTCTGAAATTTTATAATTATCGAGTTCAAACTCCTCGATCAAGACTTCCGACAGGAAAATGGTTTGAGGCAACATGTCATGAGTAGCAATGTTTGTTTTTTTTAAGCTTTCAAGATTTTGGTGGATTATAAAACAGTTTAGATTATTCTTAATTTAGTTGGTAGAAGATGTTTGAAAACCTATATTGACATTTGACATTTGTTGAAACGGTTGGAATAACCCTAAAAAAAGATGACCTTCAGTTTGTTTGAAATTCCTTCACAAGAACTTCAGCTGGCCAAAAGTTGAAGCCATCCATTTTTCAAAAACAGTAACTGAAACTCTTATTTTAAATGAAGAGTTGGAGAAAAGTGATGAACTACAGCATGTGCATCATACAAATTGAATTTTTCTTGCAAATATTATCTAATATTTGTTTCGGTAACATCCGGATGAATTCTGAAGACAAAAATCTGTTTAATTTTATCATAATCGGTTAAGAAATAGCCAAGTTCTATCCTGCTAGACCATATTCCAGAAATTCATCCAAAAATTGTTTACAATCCAATTTCCATCCAATCGGTTAAAAAATTATCCAATTCCTTCCTAACTGTCCATATTTCAGAACTTCTTCTAAAAACCATTTTAGAATGATATTTCCATGGTACAAATCGAATTTCATCATAATCGGCTATGAAATAGCCAAGTTTTAAGCTACTTGACCGTACTCAAAAACTTCTTTCATAAATTCGCTTTATTTTCATATAAAATACTTGAATATACAATTGTACCTATCGAGCCGAAATATGTTGTTTTAGCTGGTTTCAAATTTATATTAAAAAAGCGGGAGCGCCCCGAAATCTTGCATTACAAAATCTTGCAAGTACAAAATCTTGCGTTTTTTAAAAATCATGCAAATCAAAATCTTGCCAACCCAAAATCTTCCAGTTACAAAATCTTGCAAGTACAAAATCTTGCAAATACAATATCTTGCATTTAAAAAAATTTGCAGTTTTAGTATCTGTACCTGTCTTTAGTATCTAACATAATATTTATTGCGTATTCATAAAAGTTCAATTTAATTAAAAAAAATAAAATAATAAAAATTGTGCAGATAGCGATCCGGTCAAGAAATACGGCTAATATTAGAAATCGAAGAGTTTTAATAAAATCGACCATCTGTTCGACTTTTACTTAAGTAAAAACAGCTTTAAACGTAGGTTGAAGCAACATTTTGCTCCAACCTAAAAATATTTTTATGTCAATTTTAATTCTTTTTTTGTTTAATTTAATTTTTATTCTACCATGTTCAATATGTTATAAATTCAAGTCATATTTGTAGACTTTTCTCAGTATAAATAAATAAATAAATAAATAGAATGGAAATCTCCATTTTTCAAAATATTTCAACAAAATATTCTGGATAAAGAAGATTTAATCTTCATTTTCCAGAATTTAAATTTTCGTTTCTGATTAATGAAGATTTAATATTAAAATTAAAATGGAAATCTCCATTTTCCAGAATATCTCAACATAATATTCTGGTTAAGACATTTGATTTTTGATATCTCAAGCAAAATTCTATTGTATAATTATCATTATACAGTAGAATTTTGTCAATGCGATTTGTTATCTTGCATAACAATTTCCCGTACATTTATAGAATCGCGCGCGCGATTCTATAAATGTACAGGAAATTGTTATTCAAGATTTTGTAATGCAAGATTTTGTAATGCAAGGTTTTGTAATGCAAGATTTTGAAATGCAAGATTTTGTACTTGCAAGATTTTGTAATGCAAGATTTTGTAATGCAACATTTTGTAATGCAAGATTAAGGGGCTAACCCTAAAAAAGCAAAATAGCATAACATAATATAAAATTAAATTTTATATTATGTTATGCTTAAAATTAAATATTATGATCTTCGTCAATGTTAGAAATAAGAGCGACGGTTGAATAGTTCAAAATACCAAATCTATTTGAAGTTGACAATGAACACCCCTGTTAATTCATCGTTAAAAGAAATTCGCAGTGCTTATCCAAGTGAAACAACCAAAACGGAAACAAAATGGTTTTCAGAAAGCGAAAAATAACGGTAAAATCTAATAAAAAAGAAATCTGTGAAATTAAAAATAAACAGCTTTAGATAAAAACAAAAACAGTGATAGTGCAAATAAAAGCGAATTTAACAATAAACGAGGTGAGGGAAAAGGCAAAATTTATAGTGTAACCTATAACAACAGTGACCGTGAAAATCCTAATGGAAACATAAACAGTAATACCCTTCAAAAGTCAACCAATACTCCTAAAAGAAGAGTAACATCAACAGAGAACACAATTTTAGCAGGTAATAATAACCCCAAACGAGACAGCGACATGAATGAGCATTCAGCGTGAGCGAGACAACAAAATCAAAAGCAGAAAACTCACTAATAGTTAGATCATCATCAACAGGCTACTGCAACTTAAGGCTATCCGATAAACCTTTGATAAAAAGGGGCATAAGTTCAAAAACATTAAATCAAAAATATGGCAAGGTGTTTTGGACATCTGCATAGGTACTAAAGTAAATATTCATAGGATATCACTCGAACGAGTAAAAACTGATTTAAGGCCATCAACATGTTCAATTGTTCTAGCTCTTTATTATTATTACTTGAGGGCCATGTGGGGGCTCAAGCCACCCCGCACTGCGACCTAAAAGATCTTTTGTGCATAAGCCCTACTTAATTATCCGTCCAGTCAATATTCAGGCTCTTAATGAACCTGATAATACTGCCTAACGGTACGTGATACATACTATCTGGGCTCATTGCTCTCCCCCCTAGATGTTTTAATTATCCGTCCAGCCAATATTCAGGCTCTTAATGAACCTTATAATACTGCCGACCGGTACGTGATACATACTATCTGGGCTCATTGCTCTCCCTCCTAGATGTAATAACATTTACTTCTGCTAGAAGAGCGGTAGCATTGGGACTCAAGGACTTCGAGAGGGCAGACCCACTCCCGTATATTCCTATCCGTGCCTTGTCTACCGTTTTGATTTTACTCTTGCGAGTTGCTGGGACATACTATCTGGGCTCATTGCTCTCCCTCCTAGATGTTTACTGTTGGAAGTACTTCTACACGTGATACATACTATCCGGGCTCATTGCTCTCCCTCCTAGATGTCTACTGTAGGAAATACTTCTACACGCGTTACATACTATCTGGGCTCATTGCTCTCCCTTCTAGATGTAATAACATTTACTTCTGCTAGAAAAGCGATAGCATTGGGACTCAAGGACTTTGAGAGGGCAGACCCACTCCCGTGTATTCCTTCCCGTGCCTCGTCTACCGTTTTTATTTGACTCTTGCGAGTTGCTGGGAATAAAAAGTCGCCTGTAGATCACCCAGGTTTACTACAGGAAGGCTAAATAAAACTGGAGGGTGCCTGGTATCCAGAGTCCGCATATATAGACTGATTAACCTATCAGCCATTCATCCATCGGCATATGCTGTTCCACCTTAGATTAGGGATTTTTTGTCAAGGTTTTCTCCTTTAGCGCCGTACTTTAGCCTGTCACAAAAGTCTATATTCAGCCTAATGGTTACAGTTACCGGTGGTTGCCACGAGGAGGCAGTACGTACACTTGCGCCTACTGGAAGGATACGGAGCCCCTTCCAATAGACGCCAAACCACCTGTTCTAGCTCTTAGTCAAACTGTTGGCGCAAACAACATCACGCGAGAAAGGTGCACAAAAATCAAATTATTAAAAAATTAATGCTAGCGATCGTTAAAAAAATCGAGAGCGTGCTCTACTGTTATTGAAGTGGCTATACAAATACGAAAGCGATAGAGATCGCGAACATGAAATATCATTTCTCGAAGTTAAATCGTGTCCTTGTAGGTAAATTCCGGGTGTGTAGAATAATTTTGAGAAATGAGATATTGCAAGACTGTTTCTATAGTCGATAGATTGGCAAAAAAAAATTCAAAATCGGACAAGCCGTTCTCAAGATACCATGGGTACAGCCATCCAAACACGTCCAGACAGACGGACGGACATTTTTTTTTTTGCTTTTTCAGACTCAGGGACTTTCAAAACATCGAGAAAAATGGTTTTGGACCAACAAAATGTTTCGTCCTTTTTGACAGGATTTCAGAACTTTGATCTTTTTAGACCGAAGTAAATTTGTATGGGCAATTTTTGAAAGGCGTTTCTTCCGTTTTTTGACTGGTAACTTGATTATCGTAATCTAATCGAAAATACTCGCTGTACGTAATGAAGTTTTTTTGATTTGGAGTAACTGGACTCTTCAAATAATTTTTTTAGTCGAATCTATTCTTAATTATAAGATGGCTCCACTCCTTATAGAGTGAAAGATTGCTTGGGTTCAACTTGATTGAGCTCGACTTGACTCTTAGCTTTAAGTAAACATAATTTACACATATTCATTCAAATGTAGAAAAACTAGGCAACTTTATGGCGTGTTCTTCTGACCCATTAAACTGATTCAGATTACAAAAAATCCTGTTCTAAATCATTTACTGCTATGTAACATTTAGTTCTTTTCATCCAGATCAGTACTTTTTTTTTTTTCAAAAGAACACGACATTAGCAAATTAGAAGAATATGAATCGGCTTATGTACAATATATGCACGAGTGGGGCTCTTTTACCATGCCACCAGAGGCTTCTAAATTGTCTTTGTACTCCCAGCAGCATTTTATCAGGCATTACGTTAAATTTCTTCACCAAAAAACTAACAGAGTTATATATGTAGACTGTCAAGGCATGTTTATACTATTTTTTTGCGACTAAGGTTCTGTGTGTATTTTTAAATTATGTATCGCTCGCTTTACCTAATCTATCTTTCTTATCACTGGGAAAATGTATGTTGTTCGTAGTTTTTGTATTTTGTGTTTACTGAGAAAAGCATATCTAATCACTTGCGCAGCATAAACCATAAACATTTATTTCTGAATTATTCTTTATACAACCACATTACAATGATAAAAAAAATGATTTCGTTTTCTTTGTTCTCAGAGTTGTATAGTGTAAGAAGAAATTGTATATATGTAGTACATTTCAATTGTTTTATTAAACATTTTTTTTATTTTTTTTTTGCAGATCCTAGACAGTGGACACCAGAACATGTCGTATACTGGTTAAATTGGGCAACAAAAGAATTTTCATTAGAAGGCATTAATATTGAACCTTTTATTAAAATGCGAGGACGTGATATGGTGGCACTGGGGCGAGAGGGATTTTTAGCAATTGCCCCACCATTTACGGGTGATATACTATGGGAACATTTAGAAATTTTACAGAAAGGTAAGTGTTCGTAAAGGTTGAGGTTTAAACTTAGACTGTTTTGCTACATACAATATTTCGACGAAGTTTAGCCTTGCAATTAACTAAAATTAAATAAATTAATATTCAATTTAACCAACCACTAGAAACGAATAATTTATTTTCAGTTGTTGTATAAGAAAAGAGTTCTTATCTACAACAACAACAAAATCGGCATAATAAGAAATAAACTAAATGCGGGTGGCATAGTTAATGCATAATAGATCGTCTGTGTGTTTGTATGTATGCACATACGAGCATATAGAGGAACACAAGTGGCTGTTGTGATTTGTTTCGATGTTTTTTGTTATTATTATTGTGTTGTGAATTGACCCTTATTCTAATATAATTTAAACATAAATCATCTTATGTATATTATTGATGCATATTGTACGAGCATGTTGTACAAGAGAGAGTATTGATGTTTACTTAAATGCTTTACACATAATAAACAATAATAAATTTATAGTGGCGTCTTTCTGTCTATAATAAATAGAGACAGAGTGATTATAATTAAGTTATGTATACTAGAAGTACTTGTAAGTAAATTTTAATCTTGTTCTTGTACACAAAACAGGGTCGCCGGTCAATTTAGTTAATAAAAACCGAGAAAAAAAAAATATTTTGTTAAAATTTGTTTGGTGTATCGGAATTATGGGGAAATTTAATTATAGAGTATAGGTCTGTGACCTAGGAAGTGGTTTACTGTACAATTTAATTGATGATGATTTTAATTTTTAGTTAGGGTTGATTTATAATGCAATTTACCTTTTTTGATTATTGTAATTATATATAAGAGATAAGATGGATCTTTTGTAGAAATCCGAACCTATTTTTGAATTTGGAATAGGCATACAACATTTTAGAAAATTATAACTTTTCCAGATCAACGTTGAAACTATTAAACAAATTTAAAACTCAAATCCTAAATTCGTATTCTTAAATCCGGGCTCAACTTGCCTTATCAGAGTAGACATTCACCCCAACTTTTCAAAAGTTCCATTGGTAAGAAATGTTGCAACCACCGCAAAATATATCACGAGGCTACAAAAAACCTGTTGATCTTTTTGTCAAAATGTCCAATATTGTTTCTTGGAGAGCAGATAGGCTGTTATTCCACCATAAAAGATTGGCATCCTCTCATCGATTCAAGACAAAAATTTGATAGTTTGCCTTCCAGTATCTCGCAATTTGGCTTTATCAAATGAAACAATGCCCATCCAATTTCTAATGAAATCCACTTCTCACACGCAAAATTCTGATGTCCACAAGTTTTGTTTTTTTCCGTAAAGTTAGATTACATCACGAAAGTTAAATTAAAATGGCTTGCATATTACAACAAAGAGCATTAGAGAGTCTTGTTTTTGCGAATACCCTAAGGCTGTGTTTCAAACGAAGAGAAAACCGCATAAAAAGTTAAAAAGTTAAATTTTTGGAATTTTATTCACCACAAAAATGTTAACTGGTCACGGACCAGTTAAAAATTTGTAGCCTGTATTTTGTTTTTCTCTACACAAAACAAAAATAAAAAACGTAAACGTCACAATTTTAACCAGTTTCATTTGAAACACCACAACGATTAAAAGGTGGGGAAAATTTAATATTTTTTACCACAGTTAAAAAATTTAATTGTTTACCCGATCAAAACACAGCCTTAAAAGGCAATTTTACTCAAAGCATTCTTTGCTTCACGATGTTACCGAAATTACCGTTTTACCAAAATATTCCAAAGTAGCGTAAACTGATGTAGAAGCCGTAACCCTCATTATTAAAGGGACATCAATATCGTTAACGTTAATTCTACAAAGTTTCGCTGACGAAATAAAATTGGAAAGAGACACCGAATCGGTGTGTCTCAAGTGGCAAGTGGGCAGCAGAAAAAGATTCGAGAACTCGTCAAATATGATTAATTTTATGATATCACAATCTGTACCGGATATTAGTCATTCAAAGACTGAAAATGTAAAAACTGTGATGTCGATATTTTTGTTAAGCAGATTATGAATGACTTTCGGGCCTACCTGTTTGCCATGTTGTGCACAATACGTTGTATGACTAGAGATGCCATCGAATACTCAAGTGTTCATGATTTTTAAAATAAAAACGAGGAAACAGCTATTTGGTTAGCAGTGACGTCTCTTATATTCTTTTCCAGGCAAAAGAGAACAAAACTAGCTTCGATTCGCACGGACCAAAGTTAGACCAAGACCGTCCGATTTGAAATATTTATTCGCTAATCTGTTTCTATGGTCAAGGTGGAAAAAAAGGTTTCAGAACCTGTACGTTCGATTAAAATTTATGGAAATTACGAAATTCAAAGTATTTATCGAGTTCGTTCAATTTAAATAATTTGTAGAATCTAAAGAATTTATGAAATTTATAGAAATTATAGAGTATAATTTATTGAACGATCAGAGTTGAAACAATTTGTGGACTAACAGCATCTAACAAATTTAAAGAATTTTAAAATTTATTTTAAATTTTCAGAATTTGTATAGAAATAATAGCACTTGTAGCATTTATAGAATTTATGAAATTCATAAAATTTTTGAAATTATAGAGTTTATAAACTTATTAGAATTTATAAAATTCATAGGATTTGTAGGATTTATAGAATTTAGAAAATTTACAGAAATTATCGAATTTACTGAATTTATAAGATTTACTTATTTAAATTTTATACTTTATAGAATTGATACATAATTTGTGAAATTTATAGAATTTGAAGAATTTAAACAATTATCGATTTTATCAAATTTTTAGAATATATCGCGTATACAGAGTTTATAATATCTTTAGAATTTATAGAACCTATTGAATTTTTATACTTTAAAGAATATACAAATAATATTTGAGATTTATAGAATCTATAAAATTTAAGGAAATCATGAAATTTGTATATTAAGTCAAATTTAAGTTTGTAGAATTTATAAAACTTATCAGAGTTCAAACAAATTAAAGGAGCCAAAGAATCAATTAAATTTAAAGAAATCTTAAAATTTGTAGAATTTATAAAGACTAACTGATAAAATTGATAGAATTTATGGATTTTATAAAATTTATAGAGACTAACTAATAACATTTATAGAATATATCATCGCACTGCACTCACACAGTTTGTAGGATCTAAAGAATTCATAGAATTTATGAAATTAATAGAGCTTATAGAATTTATAGAATTGTCACAATTTATAGAATTTACAGAATATAAAAAACTTAAAAATTTATAGAATTTATCGATTTTATAAAATTTATAGAATAGATCGCATTTACTGAGTTTGTTGTTTGTGTTGATCTAAAGAATTTATGGAATTTATAAAATACATACATAGGATTTTAGAATTTATAGAATTTAGAAAATTTACAGAAATTATCGAATTTACTGAATTTAATTAATTTACAGAATACAAAAAATTTAAAGAATTTATAGAATTTAAGAAATCATAAAATTTTAATAATAAATAAAATTCGAGTTTGTAGAATTTATAGAACTGACAGACTGAACAATTTATGGAATTTATAAAATTTATAACTTACTGAATTTTGAGGTTTTACAGAATTTATAGAAATTATAGAAATTACAGAGAATTTATTAAAATGTCAGAGTTAAAACAATTTCTGGGCTAACAGAACCTAACAAATTTAAAGAATTTTTAAAATTTATAGAAATTATAGAGTTTAATTTAATAATTATAATTAATTACAGAATTTATAGAGTTTAAAGCAGGTACCGAATTTTTATAACTTTAAAAAATTTTAAAAATAAAAAAAAAATATCTGCAGTTTATAAAATTCATAACTTACGAATTTTGAGATTCTGCAGAATTTATAGACTTGTAGAATTTATGGATTTTAAAAAGTTTAATAAATTTAGAAAATTTGTAGAAATTATGGAGTAAAATTTATTGAACTGTCTGAGTCGAAACAATTTGTAGGGTGTTAGAATCTAAAAATTTACAGAATTATTAAATTTGTTTTAAATTTTTAGAATTTTTATAAAATTATACGGTTTGTATTATTTATGGAGCCGATAGAATTAATAAAATTAAAAGATTTTGAAAAATCATAAAATTTATAGAAATTTAGAATTTAAAACTTACTAGGGTCTATAAAATTGATAGGATTTGTAGCATTATTATTTTATAGAATTTCGATAATTTACAGAAACTATCGAATTCACTCAATTTATAAGATTTTTAGAATTTTTAGAACTTATTGAATTTTTATGCTTTAAAGAATTTACACAGAATTTGTGACATTTATAGAATTTAAATAAATCACGAAATTTTTAAAATAAGTCAAATTTGAGTTTGTAGAATTTATAGAATTTACCAGAGTTAAAACCATTTATAGGAACTGATAGAAGCAACAAAATCTAAGGCATTTTAAAAAATTATAAAATTTATAGAGTATACTAGACTAATTATAAATGATAAAATTTATTGAATTTATCGATTTTAGAAAATTTATAGAAAATATCGCATTTACAGAGCTTGTAGAATTTAAAGAATTTATAGGATTTATAGAATTTGTAGAGATTATAGAGTAGAATTTATTGAACTGTCAGAGTTGAAACAAATTGAAAGCCAATGGAATCTAAAAAAATTTAAAGAATTTTAAAATTTATCTTAAGTTTGTTGAATTTGTTTAGAATTAATTAGGATTTGTAGCATTTATAGAACAATTGTAGCATTTATAGAAACAATTCACAAAATTTATAGAAATTATAAGTTTATAATCTTATTAGAATCTATAAAATTTATAGGATTTAGAAAATTTACAGAAATTGTCGAATTTACGGAATTTAAAGGGCGTACAGAAATCAAGGAATTTTTAAAATAAATAAAATTTTAGTTTGTAGAATTTATAGAACTGACAGAGTTGAAATTATTTAAAAAATTTATAAAATTAATAACTTGCCCAATTTTGAGGTATTGCAGAATTTAAAGGATTTGTTGCTTTAATAGAATTTATTGGATATATACGATTTGTGGAATTCAACGAATTTATAAAATTTATACAAATTATAGAGTAGAATTTATTGAACTGTCAAAATTAAAACAATTTGTGAACTAATAGAATCTAAAAAATTTAGAGAATTTTAAAATTTATTTTAAATTTTTAGAATTTGTAAAAAATTAATAGGACTTGTAGAATTTAGAAAATTTAAAGAAATTATCGAATTTACTGAATCTATTGAATTTTTAAACTTTATAGAATTTATACAGGGCTGGCGAGATTTATAGAATTTATAAAATTCATAAAATTTGTAGAAAAAAATTATAAAATTTATCGGTTTTATCTAATTTATAGAAAATACTGCGTTTACAGAATTTGTAAAATTTAAAGAATTCATACGATTTAAGAAAGATTTACCTATGCGACGTGCATGCGGTCGTGTGTGACAGAGTTTTCAGCCAATTTGAAACGAATATTTTGGCATTCGTCAAATGGTACACGCTACACGCCGAGACATGACCCAATTTTAGCATTTGCATGACGGTTCACATATACACATACAAATTTAGTGTAAAACATGGCGGAAATTTTTTGTATATGTTTTGCCACATTTCTTTTTAGTGAAACGCACGACACAAAACAATAACACACCACAAACAATATATATTTAAATAATGTGCATGCCGGCACACGTCACAAATGTAAATTGTAGTCAAGGAAGCGTCATGTTTATTTTCACCTATCACACATCATACGTAAATGAAGCTTAATAGAGTTTAAAGCAGTTACTGATTTTTTCTTTTTTACTTTATAGAATTTTAGGGATTTATAGAATTCATAACTTGCTGAATTTTGAGATTATACCGAATTTATAGATCTGTAGCATTTATGGAATTTTAAAAGTTTATGAAATTTATAGTAATTATGAAGTAAAATTATAGACTAATAAAGTCTAAAAAATTTAAGAATTCATTAAATTAATTTTAAATTTTTAAAATTCTTAAAGAATTAATAGAATTTATAGTATTTATAGAACTGATAGAATTGCAAAATTTATCGGATTTACTGAATTTATAAGATTTTTAGAATTTTTATACTTTAAAGAATTTAAACAGAATTTGTGAGATTTATAGAATTTAAATAAATCATGAAATTTTTCAAATAAGTCTAGTTTGACAAACAATTTATAGGAACCCATTATAACAATTTATAGAATCAACAAAATTTAAACTATTTAAAAAAATCATAAAATTTATTCATTCTACATTTACCGAGTTTGTAGGATTTAAAAAACTAATAGGATTTATAGTATTTAAAGCAGTTACTGAAATTTTAGACTTCATAAAATTTAAAGAATTTATGGAATTCAAGAAATTTATAGAGCTTATAGAATTTATTGAATTTACAGAGTTTACAAAACTTTAAAATTTATAGAATTTATAAAATATATAGGGTAATTTATAGGATTTTTAGAATTTATAGAATTTAGAAAATTTACAGAATATATGGAATTAATTGAATTTTTAGGATTTATAAAATTTATACAGAATTTCTAAGATTTAGAATTTGTAGAAATTAAAAAATTATAAAATTTAAAGCAGTTAATGGATTTGTTTATTTTATAGAATTTACAGAACGTAAAAGAGGTATTTTTAAAATTTAAAAAAATTTATAAAATTCATAACTTACTGAATTTTGAGATTTTACAGAATTTATAGATTTTTAGCATTTATAGAATTTAGAAAAAAGTTGAAGAATTTATAAATCATAATTTATAGAATTTTTAGAAATTATAAAGTAAAATTTATTGAACTGTCAGACAAAAGTCAGAAACAATTTGTGAACTAATAGAATTTAAAAAAAAATTTAAGAATTTTAAAATTTAATTTTAGAATTTGTATAGAATTGTAGCATTTATATAATTAAAAGAATTTATAAAATTTAAAATATTTATAAAATTCATTAAATTTATAGAAATTATAACTGATTAGAATCTATAAAATTTATAGGATATTAATTTTTAGGATTTATAGAATTTATAGACCTTACGGGATTCTTATACTTTATAGAATTTATACAAAATTTATGAAATTTATAGGATTCATAAAATTTATAGAATTCGTAGAATTTAGAAAAGTCATACAATTTATCGATTTTATCATATTTTTATTTCAAAAATTTACAGTTTACAACTTTCATTGCTCCGTCGTTTGTTGGGGTGTTAGGATTTGTAGAATTTACGGAATTAATGGAGTTTATGGAAATTATAGAGTAAAGTTTATTGAACTGTCAGAGTTGAAACATTTTGTGAACTAATAGAATCTAAACAATTGAAATAATTTTAAAATTTATTTAATAGGAATTAATATGACTTGTATTTATAGAATTGAAAGAATTTATAAAATCCATAAAATTTATAGAAATACGTTATAAACTTTATAATTTCGCTTCTAAGATTCTAAATCTATTAAATGTAGAGGATTTATAGAACTTGTAGAACTTACTGAATTGTTATACTTTTTAGGATTTATACAAAATTTGTAAGATTTATAGAATTTATCGATTTTATCAAATTTATAGAATATACCGCGTTAACCGAGTTAGTAGGATTTAAAGAATTTATATGATTTACTATAGAAGTTTTTTTTTATAGAAACTATAGAGTCAAATTTATTGAACTGACAGAGTCGAAACAATTTGTAGACTGATACAATCTAAAATATAAAGAATTTATTAAATTTACTTTACATTTTTAGAATTTGTATAGAATTAACAGAATTTGTAACATTTATAGAACTACCAGAGTTGAAACAATCTATAGAATTTATAAAATTCATAATTTACTGAATTTTGAGATTTTTCAGAATTTATAAAAGTCAGAAACAATTTGTGGACTAATAGAATTTAAAAAAAAATTAAAGAATTTTAAAATTTATTTTTAGAATTTGTAGAGAATTGTAGCATTTATATAATTAACAGAATTTATAAAATTCATTAAATTTATTGACATTATAACTGATTAGAATCTATAAAATTTATAGGATATTTGTTTTTTAGGATTTATAGAATTTATAGACCTTACGGGATTTTTATACTTTATAGGATTTATATAAAATTTATGAAATTTATAGGATTCATAAAATTTATAGAATTCGTAGAATTTAGAACATGTATAAAATTTATCGATTTTATCAAATTTATATTTCAAAAATTTACAGTTTACAACTTTCAATCTTTCAGATTTTGTTAAATTGGGCGCCAAATAAACCACTTTTAGGATTTCATAGAATTTACACAATTTAAAGAATTTATAAAATTCATAAGAATTTGTGGGATTAATAGAACTCATGAATTTTATAGAATTTATGAAATTAGAATTTTAAGAATTTATAGGATATATAAAATTCAAAGAATTTATGGAATTTATAAAATTTATAGAATTCATAGAAATTATGAAATTTTTAAAATAAGTTAATTTTTTTAGAAGAGTTTATTATAGAATTTATGAATTAAACAATTTATAATTTTTGTTACATTTACAAGGTGTTTTTAATTTATATTGGCAACATGTTTTTTCATATTTTTAGAGCACACACATCCGTGCTCTACTAATTACTATTACTAGTACCTGTTCTATTTCCCCAAATAGTTTTTTAATTGTTCTGGTTAACACTGCTCTGAACTTTTTTTTTACGTTTAAACAAATTGGATTTTCCGTAGATTCAGTAATTTTGAATTAATATAAGGGAAAATCTGATTTAAATTTTGTTGTATCCTTACAAATATGGGATTGCTCAGTTCTGAAAAAATCTAAAAATGTAAATTATTTGCAGGCACAAAAAAAAAATTTGTATGTACATATGTATGTAAAAGGCAAAATTTGTGAAAGGTTGTTTTTTCCGCATACATAATATTGAATTATACTTTGTGTACCATATTCGTCGTCCATCAATCTATTTCCGTATACACAATTTTAATTTAATATCATAACAATTTTTCTCGTTTTTGCCATTTATTTTCTTGATATAAAAAATGTATGTATGTAGCATGGAAAATGATGAGATTTTCCACGATTTTCATTCAATATTTTCATATAATGTTATTTAATATAAAAAGGACGATAAATTGGTTATTTGTTTAGTAAAAAAATTGTAGCAAAGTGATTTTTTTTTTTTTTTGTATTCCTTCAAATGGTTTTTCCTCTATGGATGGTTGAAAGATGAAAGTTGATTTTATTACCCGATAAAATTATACATAAACATTAGGTAGCTTGTTTGGAGAATAGAGTAAAATCAAATTAAATTATCGATGTTGAATTTAATTTCAAGCAATTTAATTTATAATTTATTTATACACATTTTTTATTTTATTTGCATTTAATATTATCGATTTTTATTTGATTTGAGATTATCGTTAGATTTGAATATTATGTGAAACAAATTAGGAATTTCCCGGTTGTATAGATATCAATTTTTTTTGTTTTTTTTTTTGCAGATTGTGAGAAGACAATAGAAAATGAGAATGTTAATGTGTACAATGAATCAATGTGCGGTACAGATATAACCGATTATTTAGGGAATCAAAGGCTGGCATCAAGTCATTCACAGGAATATAGCAATGCAACACAAAAAAATTATCCATCGATACATCAGCAACAACAACAGCAACAACAAAATAGTAAGTACATTAACTTGTTAACCTTTTCTTTTTTGTATATATATATATTTTATGTATGTAGTTTATATTTCCGATAGTGTGCTTGCGCACGCGGTTTATTGCTCGATTAATTAGTAATAGGTTAAAATATAAAATGTGCAAACCGATATTTAAGGCAGGTGGTGTATTAGAGGAACATCAAAACAAAATTTTTAATGTAATCTTTTTTGAAAATGCTTGTGCTATACAATACCAACAAGCCAGACTATAAAAGACGAATAATAATTTCGCGATTTGTATTTATTTTAATTTTAATTTTTTTTTTTAAATATGGCGACCAAGTTCTTTGTTATAAAATCAACTCGACCGTGAACTCTTTTATATGTTTGATATGCAATAAATGAGTAATCTATTGTTATAATTCAGAGCGAAAAATAATAAACCATTAAAAATGAGATTAAGTATATGTGATATCGCGTCACAACCACACAATCATCATAATACTATAATAATAAAATTCTGTACAGTAACAAATAAAACAAAAAAAAAGCTCAAATGATGAGCTTTTATAATGAAGTCATGATAATTTATATGATTGGTGTCACTATTTAATACTATTATTCATACTGTATGTACATATAATACTTAATTAAAATTATGAAATTTTTAATTAAAAAAATAAAAAAAACTTTTGAAATATTCAACTTTTTTTTTTGTAGGTTTTAACCTTGTTGCTAATTTTCATTAATTTATTTCGTTTTTTTTATTTTTTAGATTTCTTTTATATAAAATTTATCTTGATATTACACAAAAATGCTAAATGTTCTTTTAATACAAGTGAAAATTAATGTTTTAATTTAATTTATGTTGTTTTGGAAAATGATGAATGACCGTTATTTAGCTAAAGTGTGGAAAATCTTAATGTTTAACCTTCATACAATGTCTATATTAGCGCGGAGGAGTAAGGTTGTTGACATGTAGGTTAATATAATTTGGCATAGCATTAAAATGGGTTTCTTGTGATTAAATGTTGGAAAATTATTTTAATTTTAGTTTCTTAATCAATTTTCTCAAAATTTACATAATAATTAATCAATGTCTACATAAAAGTTTAATTATTTAGGTTGTAAACAAAAATATTCAATTAATGATGAAAGAAGTAATAACCATTATTACCTGACCATAAAATTTAAACCTTAAAGGTTGTTGTTTTAATATCAAATTAATAATTGTGTTCTTAAACGTTCTTAGATACTTTATTATCAGAGACTTTAGTAAGAACAAATTCTACTTTATAAGTGCTTAAGACTTGTATTAAATCAAAATCGTATTTAATTAAACCTCTAATCATCTTAAATGCTGTAATAACTCTCTGTAATTGATGTTTCTCAAAGGTAATAAAAATAAATCTTAAGGGGTTCTATATAGTGTATTTAATCGCTTTCCTTTTGTTGAGTAAATAAGCTTTATCATTAAATTTTCGTTTTAGCATTTCATTAATGAAACAGTTTCTAAATTTTCCTTAGTAATAAAATCCTTTAACTAATAAAATAGAATTATAACTATCTTGCAAGCGTCTAATTTGGTAATTATCTGATTTTGGCTTATACATCATCAAATTTGTCCAATTTGGGAAATAATTTAGAGTAATTGTATTTTCTTGAAAGAAGAACCGACTAGTCCACTTAGCTGAAAAGATTGGAAATTAAGTAAATGTTTGTGCCAAATTGCCGTCATTTATTTGAAAGTAATTGAGAAGTGAATTAACCTTCACTGAAAATAGTAATTTAAACCAGTTTAAAGTATTCTGTATACCCAAAAGATTTAATTAATAACACAAAATATTACGTCAGAAATGCTTAAAATCGACTAGAATTTCGACGAATCTGACAGCACCCAAAATATTGCTACCGAATATAATTGAAGCGAAAACTTGATGCAGAACTTTGGAAGTAAGAGATTCAGAATTAACTAACTCAAAGTTAACCATCTGACCATAGCTTTTAGGTCCTATAATTAAAGAAGAAGTTTTCGTAAAACCAAAAGTTTACGAAACTGACATTTACCCTGTAATTTAAAAAGCTTTGTGACTACTGTTACACGTCGTGACAGCAAAGTGGATCATAAAGCGTATAATTTTTTAGATCAATTAAACCTTCTTGGCAGGATTTATGAGTGGTGAGTTGGCTCACCTAATATATCAGAGAAGACAGGAAAGTCAAAGGTCAAATCATTCGTTCGAAACCTCCAAAATAGACTAAACACCTACGTACGTCTAGAGATAGTCTAATATTAATTATGTATTCGCAAATTCTCGGCCCCGATGTTTGCTTGTAGGGAGACTTACAATCTTCGGCTTTTTCAATCCATATCTTAGATACCAGAATATATCTTAGATATCATGGTCATATCGCTTTATTACCTTTCCCAAATTCTAAAATAATTTTATTGTAATCGTACCAAGGCTTCATTTAAAACAAAATATTACCAAAGCTTTCTTGATTTTCCTGCTTGGTGAACATTTCATGGCACCCCCCAAACGATCATCAAAATTACAAGAGGGAAAATTCGAGAGTCAAAAGCTTGTGTGCAGTTCGAATGTGTGAGAATTATAAAATTGTCAATTATCTAAATTTTCAACAGTGAATGGAATAGGAATTTTAATCCTTTGATTGATTTTTAAATTAGCTTTGGTAAATTCCGAAGTGTATAGAATTTAAAAAATATTTCTGCAATTCCAGACGTTTGAATTTCTGTAAATAAATTTGCAAGGTACCTAATTATAATTTGTTATTGTTATTATTACAAAAAGGTTAATATTATTTGTTAAAAGGATGCTAAATTTGAAAATTTCTGAAATTCTATGAATTCGAACATACATACTAAAATTCGAAAAATTTGTAAAAAATTTTTACTTTTTTTATTAATAAAGTGACGTGATCAAAACAAATAGTACGGGTGGGGTCTCAAACTTTCAATTTTCTAAGATAATTTAGAAAGTTGTTCTAGCAATTTTAGCAAATCTTGGCTGCACTTCTATTTCGGCAGTCCTTTAATCTTGCCAGATAAAAAAGCTTATGACAGTGCGGACTTTAAGCAGTGCTTGTCTGATAAGGTTAAAAAATTGCAGAAATCTTTAAAAGGTCGAAATTTTCAATTTGAGCTGAATTGAAATTTTGACATTAATATTTAAGTGCTCCAAAACCGGAATAATTTGTTCTCACCATTTTGCACTACCTAAAATCTGAACTTCCCTACTTGTTTCTTGTCTGGCAAGGTTCATGTCTGGTAAAGAACAAACAATTCGCATCTTTTCAATGTTTCAATGGACTTACACAACTACTAAAAATCAAACTCAGATTCAAACGAAATGTAAACAATTCGGGGCAAAATGCCCAATTTTATTTTTTCTTGTGTTTAAATTTAAATTTGAATGTTCACCCCTCGCTTTTCACGTTGTTACTCTGTTTTGACGATGATAATCCGCGGCCACTTGTTGAGATTTTACTAAATCTACAGTTAACTTTTTCGCACAAGCACCGTAATTAACTGCGCTAGCTCTCTGAGTATCTGGCAAAAATTCGGATTTATTTTCTGTTCTCAATTTGCGTCGTTATTATACTAAAAACTTCCAATAGTGCTAAAATAGAAATCTTTGAGTTTATTTCAGAATGTAGTCTTGAATCTACATGTTGGTATTTTCATTAGATTCATTACAATCTTTAGACTCATTATGGATTCAAGAGATTCAGTAGATGCATTAACTTTATGACGTTTATAATAGATTCATCATATTCATTCCTTTGATGCATTAGATTAATGAAATTTGTTAGGATTTTGAGGTCAAAGAGATTCATAAAACTCATTAGGTTCATGAGATTCTTGAGATTCATTAGATTGACTTTGATTGATTTTTTTTTTTTTTATTTATTGTATTTTCCAAAAGAATAACAATATTGTTATAAATTAATTATTACAAAATTCAAAATTGCAAATTTCAAAAATAAATAAAACGAAACAGTGGTTCATAAGATAACGCTATAAAAACTAGCAGAAAATTTACTGATCTTATTTAATTATAAAAAGTGTCATATTCTTGCACATATCTATTGCGTAACTGCTCCTTAATTGTAGATTTAAACAGCGGTAAGGGTAGGTTCTTTTCCAATTCTTTCAGTTTATTGAATAAGTCAATGCCTTTATAAAATATACTATTTTGGGTTATAGCTAGCTTATAACTTGGAAGACGAAAATGAATACAATTCCGAGTAATTCTATCGGTTAACTGGAAATTAGATATTAGGTCAACATTGCTGTTGGAAAGGTATCTTTCAATTAATTTTGTAATGCTGGTCTGAAACTCGTTGTAATCAAGTTTCCGCAAGAGTATCCGATGGTCCACACAATCAAAACCCTTCACTAAATTTAGAAACATGCAGGCAGTCACTCTTCCAGTTTCGATGTGTTTGTAAAGGGATTCAACTAAATTTAATGTTGCGGATACTGAACTTTTAGGTAAGGTAATTTGTTAATCTGGTTAATAAAATACGTTCAAATATTTTGCTATGGATCGGTAGGACCGAAATCGGTCTACATATAGTTTTCTAAATATTTGCGTTATTCTCGCTATTTTCATGAAATTTGGAAATCGATTTTCATCAACCCACTTATTTATGAACTTCATTAACAAAGGTGAAATGTTAGTTTTCAGTTCTTTAAGAAAATTTTCACTGATTTGGTGATATCCGGCGGTCATAACCATTCGGTGACGGCTCAAAATAAATAAAATTCTATGGATAATTCTTCGAGATATTGGTACCTATTCTACTGGAGAAGTTGGCAAAATGATTAGCCACGACCAATGAGTTACTGGTAACAACATCCTAAATTTTTAGAACAATTGGTTCTACTTTCAAGCTGCCGCAGTTAGTGAGAATTTGTCGAATAAACTTCTACATGTTACTAGGATGCGTTGCATGTTCACTAAATTTCTTGTGGAAAAAAAAACACGCGATTGAAAAGCTGTTTTCAATTCCTTAAACGAACTCAAGAAAAAGCTATTATTTGGATATTTTTTGTGTAATTTACAAAACTTATCCATTGAGCGCGCTAATTTTTTTAGTTCCGTATTGAACCAAGGTTTTTTATAGGAGTTTGTTTTGATAGTAATGACAGTTTTATTAGTAAAATTCCGGATGTAGTGTGTCAAGCGTTCATAAAAAACTTCAAAGTCATTGTGGTTGTGTAGATTACTATCCTCCAGAAGGGATTTAATGATTTTGTCATTATCAGTCTTGATTTTGGTGAATGTTTGTTTTTTTTTTTTTTAAATAACGAATTTTGTTAAAATATATTGATGATCACTAAGATCATTATCTCCATAGAGAACATGAAATGATTTTTCAAAGCTGGACAAAACATGATCAATGATTGTAAAAGAATTACCTCTGTCTGATTTAATAAGTTTAGGTTAGCATCTTCGACTATGATGGTGTTCTTAAATCGTGCAGTTATCCTATCTAAATGCGGTGGTTTGTTCATGCCTATTAGTGTTATGTTCAATGATTTGAAATAGATGGCGATAAATTCATTTTCCAATATTATTTCTTGGTGGATGAGTTGAAATTCTAAAGAAGAATGGACAAATATTGAAATTCAACCGCCGCCCCTATGGTCCCTAGTGCTATGATATGCATGATAATGCGGAAGGTTCAAGAGCTGCGTTTCTGAACCAAACAAAAATGTTTCTGTCAGAATGACAACATCAATTTGCTGATGTAGCGTATGCAATAGATACTCCAGATGACTCAACTTGTTTTGCGACCGATTATTATTGAGGTAGAATAAATTTAGCGAAAGAATTTTGTTGGCCTCACGGTTAAACTTGCCTAAAGTTGAATAATGCTTGTTTTCATCATAATAACTTACCATAACTGTCATTTATGAGATAACCGCTATTTAGTCTTATTTTACAATTATTGTTGGACAAATTCAAGGGATTTACTAGACTAAGTAATAAGGTTCATTATTCCTGAGATAAATTTGGTTCTTTTGATTTATTAGATTCATTGCAGATACATTAGATAAATTTGATTCATGAAAATCATCAGATTTATTTGATTCTTTTAATTCTTATGATGCAATAGATTCACCAGATTCATTGGATTATTTTTATTCAGTTGATTCCCTAGATTTAGGAGATTACAATAGATGCGTGAAATTCATTTAATTCACTTAATTTGATTATTTGATTCATTAGACATTAGAATTTGATTCAGTGTGACGGAAAATTAGGTTGTGTAGTCACATTATCATAAAAGTGTTTCTCTATACATCTAGACTGAAAAAGGCTTACAACATAGAGTGACAAAACAGTAATATTTGAGTATTTTTGAGTCCATGAATCCAAATTTCGTAAAGTACCTACATTCAATTTAGATTCCTAAGATTCATTTGATTCATCAAATCGGAAATGTTACATTCCGAATTTAATGAGGTAACATGACCACTTCGCTTAATTCAAAACTGAAAACATTCTTATAACACACCTGTCCTTTTTACGTAAATATGTCTTCTGAAACCTTGGTGCTCTAGCTGAACTATATAAATTGTAATATGTCACGTGGAATCCAATGCTTTACAGTAAAATATTTTACTTAGAGTGTCAAACACGGTGTATTTAATTTTGTATAACTCGTTTTCTAAAACTTCGTTAAAAAAATTTTTGGGGCGAATATCGTTCAATCACGGGCTGACCAATATGTTTATGTGACTGTGTAAATTTCACTTTTTTACTTCACATTTCCTCTGTTTTAACACGCTTTTATTTTTAGTTTTCCCTTTGTTTGGGGGTCTATAAAATTTCGGAAAATCGGATAAAATTTAGGAACAATTAATAGCTCAACGATTCTTCCTATTTTCAAAAATGTTCTATCTAGATATTTTTTCTTAACTATATTGAACGAATTCTCGACATTGGAATTTGATAAGAAGCAAGCAGACCACAATGGTAAATAAGAAAAGTATTTCTCTACTGCAAATAAAATAAAATTTGGAAAATATTATTCTGTTTGAAGTCCAGATGAATACGTTTTGAGGTCCAGATGAATTACTGGTACGTTGCGTTTCTCTTTTTGGTGAAGAACGTCAAACAAATAGTTTAAGTAGCATTCCACACACATTACATTTAAGCCATGGAGAATATCCAATTTGGATGCCCACGACCAATCAATAACAATGCACTTAGGGGGTTTCCATTTTTGATACTGAAATAAAAATTTAGTTATGATGCAGGATAATATTTCCGCTACTAAACTAAAGCTAGGAAAATAAAACAGACTAATATGTACGAATATATTTTCCCACGTTTGCGAAAATTATTTTCACTATTATCACACACTAAAAATTTTATTACCACTTCTAATAAGAATTCTAATTGATTTAACGAAACTCTTTTCTCATAAGTGAATTCGGTTTATTGAACCTCTTGCACAATTTAAGTTGACTTACACTAAAAGTTATATTATCACGACTAATAACTTTGATTTATGTTATACCATTCACAAAAAATATTTAATTTCTGTTGTATGTTTAACAGATCGCCCTCATTTTTAATCTTGCAAAATACTTTTACATCATCATTATAAATCAAAAACTCACAATGTTTGAAGCACCGCCTCACATGGTATATGAGTGTAATTTATAAAAGACGTGTCAGTGATTCTTTGTGGATCACTAACAGTCACAGAATTGATGACCTCTACAGTTCCGCTTCGAATCAACATAGGTCAGGAAATATTTAGGATTGTTTCTAATATTCGACTCAATTTCAACAATATATGAATTATACAACAAACGATTTAAAAGTTTAAATTGAGATGGATTCAATTTATACCTTTTATGAGCTTTAGATTTCCAATTTTTTAAGCCTGACAGGTGACGATTAACAGGCGACCGAGGAATAAATTATTCAATTGCCGAATCCATTATTTTATAAAACTGATCAATATAAGCGTACAAACTACCTGTTTAATATCGATCCCAATTAATATTGTCCCAAAACTCATTTAAAGCATGACAGTCTCCCTTTATAAAGTTGAAAGACTCACTAGAAAAAAAAATTTACATTAACGTTAACACAATTTTTAAAAGTTAATTGGATGCGTAGTGGTGTATGGTTTAATGATTAACGGAACTATTTTTCTCAGATAAGGATTAAATTTTTAAAAATATTTTTTCTTTGTTGATTTTACTGATTTTAACTTTTAATATTCTAAATTCTGCGAAGTCGATTGTGAAACAAGATATACAAAAAACTACTTCTGGATAATGTGCCCCATACTGGACTTAAACGACATATACATACATATATCCGAACCTTGACCAAATCTCTGCGCGTACTTGTTATTTGGTTGACAATAGCAAATACTCAAAAGATTTGGAAACCTGTGGAATTTTATTATTCTTATTAGAATCGTATACGTGTACGTTTTAGTTTTTTGTCAGAACCTTCAAGGCCTCTGATATTTAGTTTGTTTCATTAGACATGCATTACATTCGAGACGTGCATTATAGTTTTATCCTGAGATTCCTGAGATTCACTAAATTCATTCTTTAACGCATTACATTTATGAGATTTATTAGGGTTCTGAGGTTCAAGAGATTTATTAGACTAACATATTCATTCTAAATTTAAAAGTTTAACGTGGTTCATTATAGATTCATGAGATTCTTGAGATATTAGGTGTAGTAAAAAGTCAGTTTTAAATAAATTCAAATTTATTTTTTTTTTTAACATTTATTGCGTTATTTTGTCAAAAAATAATTATCATTACCATCTATTTTCCAAATCTAAAATACCTTTCTTGAAAAATTCTGCTGACTTAATCAGAAATGGCTGATTTCACTTCACTTTCTGTTTGAAATGATTTATTTTTAAAAAAGTGTTCCATAGAACGAAAGAAATGGTAGTCTGAAGGGGCTAAGTCTGGCGAGTAAGCAAGATGCAGTAAAGCCGTAAAACCCAAGTCATCCATTTTTTCAGGGGCAGATCTGCGACATGGGGACGCGCATTATCGTGGAGAAGGAAGATTTTTTCTTCTCTCGCCAGACCCGGCATTTTTATTTGTAATGCAGCTTCTAATTGCTCCAATTGGGCACAGTACACTTGCTCTGGTACAGTTTGACCGTATTTGAAAACTTCTTGGTAAATGATTCCTTTAGAATCCCACCAAACGCGAAGAAAAAGTTTTTTCGGGTGCAATCCTGCTCTATTGGTTGGAATCGTTCAAGCCATTGTTTTTTTCTCTTCATGTTCGAGTATTACACCCACTTCTCATCTCCGGTGATTAAATTGCGAAGAAATGGTGTTGTAAGCTCTTGCGCTTGCAGATATTCGCATGGTTTTTCCTCTGCGATTTGTTACGGTCGGTCAACGCGGGAGGGTCCCAAATTCCTTCTTTCCGAATCTTTCCCATTTTTTCAGACACTTCTAAATGATGGACCACTTTATGCCGGTTATATTTGACAGTTCTTTGATGGTTAAAATAGGTTTTTTTTCAATTTCAGACTTTATGTCGACTTTATTTACTGTACAGGGTCGTCCACTCGAGGCTCATCTTTTAAGTCAAAATTTCCGGATTTGAATTTTTTTGTACCAGCGTTGACATTTTCTGACATCTAGTACGTCTCCATAAATTTCGCCAATATTTCTTGTAGCAATAGTTGCGTTTGCGTTTTTCTTGGAGTGAAACTAGAAGAGTATGCAGTTTCACAAATGGTCTTCTGAAGGCACAAATTCATCCATTGCGACTGGGTCGAATAAAAAAATTGTTTTTATTGAAATAAGCGGAGACGTGTCTCAACAAGCACACAATAAAATAAAACGTCTTGACTCGTCAAAGGACTAAAAACAACTGATTTTAAAACTAATCTTTGAAAATACGACATGACATTTTACTACACCTAAATACATTATATTAAAGGTTTTTTTTTTATTCATTGAACTCATTGGATTCATTCGATTCACTTAATTCCCATGATTCATTTATTTTGTTTGATTCATTCGATTCATGAGGTTCATTGTTCATCAAGTATATGTGATTCATGAGAGTTCAATTGATTTAATTCATTCAATTATTGTGATTCAATTTCTTTATTGGATTCACTTGATTATTTGTATTCATTGGATTTCCTAGATTTATTTGATTCATTAGATTGATTTTTTTCATTCATTAGGCCCGTTGTAGTCATTAGATTAATTTGAAGCAGTTGCACGAAAAATTTTCCTATTGCCCCTTGCTTATTCATATAAATGTATTCCTATCTAGATCTAGACTAACAGAAACTTGTAATTATAGTGATAAAACAGTTATGTGTCAGTTTTTTTCATATTGAGTCCATAAATCTGAATTTCGGACATTAGATTCATTTTAGATTTCAAAGACTTATTTAATTCATTGGATTTGTTAGAATTATTTGATTCTTTTGATTTATTAGATTCAGTAAATTCATTTGATTCATTATTTTGGTTGAAGAAGCTAATTTTATTCATTGAATTGATTAGATTTGTTGTATTCAGTATTCATGTGATTCATTCGACTCATTTAATTCATTAGATTATGAAATTCAGTTCATGGGGTTTATTATAAATTCACCGTTCATGAGACTCCTGAGATTCACAAGATATTTTATGTTCATTTGATTCACAAAATTCATTTTCATTATTTTAACGCATTATATTGATGAGATTAATTTTAAGGTCCGATAGATTAATGAAGTTCATTTAGGTTCATGAGATTAATTTAAATCATTAGGTTCTAGAGATTAATTTGATTCATTAGATTCATAAGATTTAAAGGACTATCATCAGATTCATCATACATTTAATAGATTAATGAGGTTCAATATAGATTCATTTGATTCTCTCGATTTATTACAATAAATTAGAGATTAATTTAATCCATTTAATTCTATTGATTCATTAGATTTATTTGATTCATTGGGTTCATTTGATTCATTAGATTCTTTTGATACTCTCGAATTATTAGATTCATGAGATTCGTTATAGATTCCTGAGATTCATTTGGTTCATTTGGCTCATTTTTTTATATTTATTTGTTTTATTCATTTGTTTCATTCATTGGCCCCGTTGGAGTCATTAGATTAAATTGAATCAGTTAGACGAAAAATTTCTGTATTGCGCTGCTTGCTTAATTAAATTCATATAAATTTGTTTCTCGGTTTATAAATAGACTAAGATTTTCAATATACTATATAACGCTAAAATCAGTAATAGTTGAGTTTTTCAGAGTGAAGCCTTGTATCTAAATTTCGTACTTAGGTACTTAATTTCGATTCTTTTGATTTATTAGATTCATTAGATTCATTAGGTGCTGTTCAATTCTATTGATTTATGTGATTCATTGGGTATACGCCTTTCAGCAAAAAAACGTTTCGAAAATGAAACATTTCTTTGGCAAATTCACCTATGTCAAATATTTGTTTGACAAATTTCTTTTTGGCAAATTATTTTTCAGGAATTATGAGGCATTTTGATCGCGCGATCAAAATGCCTCATAATTCCTAAAGAATAATTCACCATAAAGTGATTACTCTAAAATTTGAACAAAGTTTCGCGCCTGAATTAATAAAAATATTTTTGCTTCAAAATGAAAATTTAAATTCTGGAAAATGAAGATTTCCATTCTAATTTTACTAATAAATCTCTATTTTCCACATAATTCTAAATCTCCGTTTTCAAGCAAAAAAATGTTTATTAATGCCAGCGTGAGTCTTACCTGCCAAATTTCACCACTATCAGTTCAGAAATAGCCAAATTACAGGCTTATTGGCCATATTCGGAAAGTCTATCCAAAAATCATTTGAGCATCCTATTCCCATCATACCTATCGAATTTCATCATAATCGGTAAAGAAATAGCCAAGTTACAAGCTAATTGGGCATTTTCAAAAACTTCATCTAAAACCATTTAACAATCCCATTTCCACCGTACGTGTCAAAATGTATCATAATCCCGAAAGAAATGGCCAAGTTACAAACTAATTTGCGATATTCCAAAAAAGCACCCAAAAATCATTTAACAATCCTATTTCCAACCTACCTGTTAAATTTAATCACAATAGCTTAAGAAACAGCTAGGTTATAGGCTAGTTATATTCCAAAATTGTATCCAAAAATCATTTAAAAATTCCATTTACCTGTTAAATTTGATTTGATGAAATTAGATTTTTTGATCAAACATACATTTGCCATTCAATTTGTTTTGTCAAATGATATTTGCCAAATATGCAAATTTGCCAAAGATAGTTTGATGAAACGTAACTTTGTCAAATGTCGTTTGCCATTTAAACGGCTCCCGATTCATTATTTTGATTCATAAAATTAACTTGATTCATTAGATTTGATATTCTGTAGATTCATTTAAGTAATTTGATTCATTAAATTTCTTTGATTCATTATTTGCATGAAGCTTCCTCATATCCATTACACTTATGACGTTAATTCATAATTTGTAAGATTTCCAAGATTCCTTAGCTTTATTGGGTTCGCTTGATTCACAGAAGAATAAATCTTTTCGTGTATTAGATTGAGAAATTTTTGAGATGAAAAAGATTAATGAAATTCATTAGGCTCATGAGACCAATTTAAATCTTTAGATTCATATGATTTATTAGATTCATTTAATAGCCTGCCATCAAATGCATTTTAGATTTCAAAGACATTTGATTCATTGAAATTGTTTTAATTTGTTATAATAATTCGATTCTTTTGTTTAAATAGGTTCAGTAAATTCATTAAAGATTCACGAGATTCATATGACTTATTATTTTAGTTCATGAAGTTGATTCATTGAATTGATTCATATGATTCATTCGACTCATTGGATTCCTTAGATCATTGGATTGGATTCATGAGATTCAGTTCATAGTATTTATTATGAATTCACCATTCATGAGACTCCTGAGATTCCCAAGATTTTTTATATTCATTTGATTCACAAAATCGAATCTTCAAGTTCATTAAGTTCATGGGATTAATTTAAATCATTAGGTCCTTGAGATTTATTTGATTCATTAGGTTTAAGGGATTTATTGGACTATCATCATAAGATTAAGAAGGTTCAATATAGATTCATTTTATTCTCGATTTAATAAATTTATTAGATTCATGGGATTAATTTAATCCATTTTTGGCCCGTTTGGTTCATTTCATTCATTTGACTCATTGGGTTCATTTGATTTGATTCATTAGATTCTTTTGATGCTCTCGATTGATCAGGTTCATGAGATTCATTACAGCTGCATAAGATTCATTTGGTTCACTAGACTCAATTTTTTTTATGTATTCATTAGATTCATTTTGTTCATTCATTAGGCCCGTTGTTTTCATTAGATTAATTTGAATCAGTGCGACGAAAAATTGGAGTGTTGGTGCTTGTTTAATTAGATTCTTATAAATTTGTTTCTCTATCTAGAGTTAGACTAACAAAGACTTTTATTATATATTTAGTGCCAAAATAGTAACATTTCGGTTTATTTAAGATTGAGACTAATGTACGCATTGGATTTATTTAAAATTCTTAAGATTCATTAGTCAACTTTGATTTATTGGATTTGCTTCATAGATTCATTTATTTTGATTCATTAGATTCATGGAATTTGTTATGTTTATTTATTACTTTTGTAATTTATAATTAGATTTGTGAAAGTAACGATATTCAATAGATTCAAACTAGAACTCGTTTGATTTATTAGATTGATCAGACCGCTTGAATTTTTTAGACTCCTGTGATTCATTCGCTTCTCTTGATCTATTATGTTCATTAAAATTAATAGAATCATTAGATTCAGGAGATTTATGAGATTCAGTGAATTTATTAAATCCATTTTTTTTACTTGATTCAGCAACTGAGCAAATAGTTGACTATTCGCTTCAATGATAAATTGGCACAACGGTATATTAGCGTAAAAGTAAAACTGATAATGAAATTGAAATTTTTATGCAGAATATCGAAAAAATGTTAACAACATAATAACCAAACAATAGGCGGCTTAATTCGCCAAAAAATGTTTACTTGATTATAGCTACACATAAATAAAACTTCTTAGAAATGCACGATAATATTCTTCTTGCATATAATAACTTAATTAGTATTCAATGAGCATAAAACTATTTTATAACACAAGACAAAAAAAAAATGCTGCCGATTTATTTTTTATTATTTTCGGTTACCCAAAAAATCATAAAAAACAAATTATCAAAAAAATATTGGCGCGACAATCACGTGACGACAACAACGACGACGACGACGACTACTTCTCGACGGTATTAAAAGAAAAATCATAAACCTTAAGTTATAAACTTTCTTTTAGTACAAAATATGCGCCGATTTACCATTTTTTCGTGCCGTCTAGACCTGAATGTATTTACCCATTATTTTAGTGAGATAAACCGGTACGTACTTACATATCCAATGTGTTGTTTATATAGACAAAAAAAAAATTAGAACTCAAATGCATACAACAATTTTGTACTCCACCCATATTTTGCGTCGTTGTTACGTTTATTGCTTTGGCTACCGCAGCTCTAAATTCTGTTAGATTTTTTTATAATTTTTTGTATATAAATGTGACTCGTAATCGTAACTAAAATGACGACTGTATAACAACTATTATAACAATAATAATAAAAAAGGGGTTCCATTGTTTTCATCATCATAGCATCAACTTTATTATTTTTAATGGTTCAGTGATTTTTTTTTTTCAAATTCTAAAGTCTTTTTGTGCCGAATACATACCAACACAAAAAATCTCCATAAAATTTCGATTTAAAAGTTAAAAGTATACAATTTTAAAAAATACACAACAAAGACAATTAAATTAACTTAAATTCTCGTTTTCCAAAAATGTACAAAAAAAAAAACACAAAATTAAAATTAACAATCCTTTGTTCTTGTATAAAATTTGTATAAAGTATTGTAGAATGATTTGATCTTGAATATATGGAGAGCTTTTTACCAAAACAAAAAAAAAGTTGGACTTGTGATAATTATCTAACTTTACATGAATGTCCAATTTATTTACAAATGGTCGCCAAAAAAATTAACGCAAATATTTTTTATCCAATAAGGGGTGAGGTAATTTTGTTAGGGTACACCTAAATAAATATTTTTTTTGGTTAGAGATCAACGATCTTGGTGGGCAGAACTTATTAAGATCGTGATTAGGCAACAAAAATTGTTGATCGTCTCCTATTATGACACTCGCAAATTTGTTTAATTTTAAATAGTATGTTGGCTGTGTGGCTTGTCTTATTTGGATCAAAAATTGCGAACTAAATTCGCGAAATTTCTCCTTTACTTTAATTCATCAGCTGGTAGTTTAAGATTGATTTCGGATTAAACCGTATGTTTGTGTTTGTGTATAACGTCTCGAGAAAGGTCATTATTCTAGCCAATGCCTTTTAACCAAAGTGAATGAATAGGTCAAAAATTCTTGAAGTCTCAAATAAAAATTGATCCCTTCGAGAACTTATTTGTTTTATTTATTCCGAGCTCTCGAATTTTTATCGAAATTTTTGCTAATCATATCTTAGATCCCTCCACCAGATACCGTTCATGCATAAAAATTCTATTTCAAGAATGGTGATATTAATTGGGAATTTGGCAGCTGAAACATATCGACCTAGTAATGAGGTTGTTGTTTCACGCACTTTTGTAGTTGTACTAAAACGTCTCTTATACTAAATGGCACATAATAAATTTTACCTGTTTGTCCACAGTGGTTTTTAGACCATTTCTTTCTTTAATCATTTTGACAAATAAAAATCAAATTCATCGACTAGAATTGTGATTCCTTTTTCAATTTATCGAATTATAAATTTTTTATAAAACTTTAGTTATTTGAAATGTACATATGTGGGTTATTCCATTATATTTCAGCAATTTTTCAAAGTCGACCTCATCCTTAAAAAATTAAATCAGTGAGGTCGACTTTGGGAAATGTCAAAAATATTTTGAAATATAATGGAATAACGCGTTTATCAAATTTTCTTTGGAAATTCCAAATTCTAAAAATGGATAAAAGCGTTTTCGCCTGTTAAAAATGATTAAATATTTACCGGGGTTTCACTGAAATTTCTACAAAATTCATTTTATATTGGTTCTAAAACCCCAATACTAAATTAAAGAAGAAAGAGAATGCTTAATTTACAAAATTTTACAAATTCTAGAATTTTTGTTTATATTTAAGAATTGGCCACAATTTTAAAACTATTCTGGTTGCCGTAAAAAATTATTTTTGAAAATTGAACGTACGATTTCCTATCAATACTTTTATTTGCTTGGTACAGCCTGGTACCAATAATTTTATTGCCTGGTTTTATTTGCCGGTTACGCCTGGTAAGAATACCAATATTTGAGTTTTAAATGATTGGAAATGGTTGATCAGTGGTGACTGTAATTCAAAAGAATTCAAAAAATTTATAAATTTATTGAAATTAAAGAATTTAAAATTTTTAATGAATTCAGAAATTTAAAACATTTCAAAAATTTTAACATCATGTCCAAATATAAAAAATTTTGAAAAAATTTTAGAAGTTAAGCCTTCAATTTCGAAAATTTAGAGTTTAGCATTTTAAGAATTTAACGAATTTTATGTTTTAGAATTTCAAAAATTTGTGAAAAAATGTGTAAAATTTAAAAATACAAAAATTTCGTAAATTTTCAAAATTACAAATTTTTTTTTTTTGTTAAAATTAATTTTAAATTGGTCAAAAATTTAAACTTCAAAAATCTAAAATTTTTTTTCAAGAATTGCCAAATTTTTTATTAATTAAAAATTTTTTATGGATTTTCAGCATTAGCAGAAATTTCGAAATGCTTTGAAAGATAATAAAATCAATTTGAGAACTTTAATAACTTGTGCTTCTAGAAATGTATCACTTCTGGTCGTTTAGGACTTCTTAACATGATCAACGCTAGTCGAATTATACATCATATTATACCTAATTTGACCTACAGCAGCATTATATAACATTAGCCATGGCCATACCATTTGATTACTTAAACACAGCAACAATACATAATAAATATTTTAATGCAGTCATACCAAGACAATTCAGTCAAACACACAAAATATTACGTCACCGATTTCTTCGTTTTGGTTGGAATCACATATAGGCTAGTATTTTAACCCAAAGATATATTTTGCTTGGTATATACACTGCGCATACATAAATGTATGTACATCATTTATATGATACTTATAATGTTCATCAATGCATTAAATTTTAGTTTTTAATTTTCTATAAAAAAATGGAAATAAAATCAAAAGTGTTACCACATTTGATTCGACTGAATTGATTTAGAAATAGAAAATGTAATTTAATGAGCTTTAATTAGAGATAATTATATGTCAACTTTTTTTTTATTATATGTACATAATATTGTTGTTTGGTTTATAGTTTGTATGTTACTACATATTGCATGAATGTTTTTAATTTAGATCGTCCGATGGGTCGAATTTATATAGTTGGTTACTATAAACTACCCACTAAATTACAAATAAATTTATTACCGATTTACAATTTAAATTAAACATAATTAATTACGCTATATAGTATGTATACACTCGCCGAGTATAGGCAATTTGGATATATGTATAGTAAGATTCCATTTTTAGTCATACTCTTGTCTTATCTCTAGAGCTAATCATCCAGTTAAAATTTATTATACACATTTTTGTTGTGAGAGAATTTAAAGGTTTTAATTTGATATAATTAACTTTAATTAAATTCGAACTATTTTTTTAACGTAATTTTTTATGACAGGAAATAATCTTATATATAAAAATAAAAAAATATTTAACTCCTACAATAATTTAAATATACAAAAACCTAACTAATTTCTTTAGAAAATTTTTTATTGTATTTCATTTTGTCTTTTTCGTGTTAAATTGAAAACAAAACTTGAGGGAATTTTTAATTTTTTGGTAATATAAAATTGGCGCCACCAATTGATTAATATTTTGATTTTTTTTTGCTTCATCTTAATGACCATTCGCTTATTATGGAAGTAATACATTTATTACAATAATTTGATTTATTTCATCCGAATTTAATTAATTTTCATAATTAAAATTGTGTAGTGTGGCGACAACGGTGTTAGCCTGATTTATAAATTAAGATATTCTTAAAACTAATAACGAAACGCGATACTCATATTAAAAAGTATCTGGATACTCGTTTGCTTGTTTGCAATTATGTCACTTTTATTCGCAAGCCATACGATAATTTAATTCATGGGCCATGCAATGGAAACAGTCTTAACTGTCTATTTTCAAATTATCACTGTTTTTTTGTCTCACAGTCCTTCCCTTATCCAATTCAATTTGAGGTAGCTCAGTGTATTATATATTGTTAATATTAAGGTGTCAACATATAGAAAACGTCTCTAAAATAACCAAAGTATCATTTTTTGGTTAATCCACGCCCAAATTAACTCCAAAAATCATGTGGAAACATCTCAAATAATCTTGAATTTCGAGTCTCAACAAAAAAAATTCGAATGTCGAATAATATTTTTAAAATTAACTTAAAAGTCTGAAAAATTTAATTTAAACAAATCAATGTCTATTTGGCAATAATATCGAATAATCTCGAAATCGCGCAAACGATTTTGAATTATTTAGATAATATCGGATGACCGGTAAGCCTGTAAAATTGGTACGGTGACAGACTGCTGAGTTAAACCTGTTTAGGTAAACATACACTAATCCGATTGCGTTTACACATTAGGGCTTCGATAGAATTAAGATAATATAGTGGGCGCATTAAATTGTTCATTTTCGTAGTGGTTGTTCAAAATACATTTAAAAAAATTAACTTTCTAACACTTGTAACACTTTCAGCTAAACCTGAAATTGACACACTAAGGTTAAACTCGAAAAATTTACTAAACTTTAAAATTTTCAAACATGCCTATCGATTAATTTCGAATAATCTGGTAAATCTCGAAAACAGCCTTCCTAACATCGAAATTCACTGAATCGCCGAAATTTGTTCTAGGAAATGAGAATTAAATCTCTTTTTCGAATATAGGAGAACTTTTCAAAATTTAGCATTAGAGACATCAACACATTTGAAATCCCGCGCCCTCGATAAACACTATTACAAGAGAGTTGTTGCTCTAATTAGTGGATATTATATCGTAGATCAGATAGATTTCTGAGATGAAACGGGAGTAGGAATTTTAGATTATTTTTACTAAAATCTTGATACCACAATAGGTAGTTTCGACAAATGGTACATAAACGACCAATTACACGTTAGATTTGATGATTAAACATATTGTAATTAACTGGGCTATTTGACGAAGCCCGGAACCTGCGACTCAATGAAATTGATGGAAAGAAAAAATAGCCTTTCACAACGTTATAAAGGTTTTTGGTTGTTTATTTTGGCTTGAACACCTTAAGCTTCTTTCTACAACTGACTATAACATGATTTAATTAATTGGACGCCACCATTAATGAGCTGATTGTTAAATCGGTGATCACTTTAATATGATCGCTGCTCAACAAATAGACAAATATTTTACTGATTTTTGGCGCTCAAAAATCGTTTTTATGTGCTGAAGTCTGTAAACATTCAAAATTTTTACATCAGTATGACTTGCAAAAGTTGCGGAGCTGAGCCAGTTTTTCTATAATAAATGTAGGCATGCTAGCGATCAATGACTTTGGTTTAAAATTGCTAAACACTGGACGATTTAATATTATGGCCATTATCTATCTTAATGCACTCTCGACGCTCCAAAACTGAAAAATGTTTAACTTTATCACATTTCAATAACGGATGCTCAAGGCGAACACCGTGCTAATTCTTTGGTTTAACAAACAATTTGTTGCAGCTAGTTGCAACGTTTCTGAAGCATCAGGCCGATTTAATAAAAAATTAAATAAATCTTCTATTGTTGTTGTAGGTAAGTGTCCTCGAGTATTCCTATCCAAATTTTCTTCCAGTAAACAGAGCATCCAGACGTCTCTGATTTCTGTTTCTTATCCTAGTGCCTTTAAACCCCATATTACATTATCAGATATACATATCATGTGATTTCATGTGATATTGGTTGCATTTGCCTGATGAATTGTTGGTATATACATAAAACTTCTTAAATATGCCTTAATTGTGTGATTTCTCCTATCGTACCGTCTCCTGTCGCATTTTGAAATTCTTTGGGATTCTGCGAGTTGTATTCGCGAGCATCGCGAATCCTGGTCCGAAGCATCCGGCAAAACCATGTGGTCCGCTTCAAAGAAGATATCGGAGCTTTTTACAAATTTCATGTCGCGAATTTAATTCATATTGAAAACGAATTAATTACGCCACACAATTCGGTCCCCGTCAATACATATTGGATATCTCAGATACGAAGATTTATTGTGCATAAATAAATTAAACAATATAATCTGAAAATTACTTAACTGGGTTTGTCAAACGGCCATCTATGAAAGAATCAGAATAGTCATTAAAAGGACCGGGTATAGGTTCCTAGCGGGTTTTATTTTATTTTATTGAGAGGTTGCGGTTCTGGTTCTCTTTTCCTCAATAAGTTGATATTCTAGGGATTCCGGTTCGGTCTCACAGCTCCGTTCGCGACGTGACTAATTTCCTTGACCTAGATTTACTGCTATTTACTGCAGTAATAAGGATGCTCGGACATAAGAAGGATTTTGTTGACCAACCTCTCTAAAACGCTTTATGTACGGTAGCTATGATTTCCAAAAAAAATATTGAAACGAGAAGTGAAGGTCCAAGTATAAATAAATGCCGCCATTCGATGCGTATTAAATGAGTCGGCATTAGGTCACTGATTTGTGTTTACTGCATTGATAAATCAAAATCTTCTGAGGATGATGGCATCACATGTATGTATTGTAAAAAATGTTTAGATGTCTCGTTCTCCAGGTTATAGGATCTGCATGGTTTAACATTTCCATCCTATCTAGGTGGCTCTTAAAAGGAATATCTCCTATTAACTACCTGATGAGGGATTTACCTGATGAGTGCCTCTCTGCCCAGGTGTGTAATGTTATAACTTAAGAGTTTTTTGTGTTGTTTTAACATACTAGAGGACTCCCGGAGTAATTTCTCCCATTTCCTTATTCGAGTTTTCTCGGTTTCGAAAGAGTTTTATCGCTTCACGATTTTTGATGTTTTGATGCGAAATTATGCGATTTCGAAATGAAGTGTCTCGAAACAGTCAGAGTTATTTGAGAGTATTGTTTGGTTTAGCGTCAATTTCAAGATTTACAAAGATTTTCGAACTGATTGGTAGGCTTCTAATATGAGGATTTTTCGATATTAAGGAGATTGCTCGAGATCATTCGTGGTTCATACAGAGATTATTCAATTTTGTTTGGACTAATCGAGATTATTCCGTCGATATTTTCGAGAAAAGTCGAGATTTTCGAATTTATTCGAATTTCGCATTACATTGTTTTGTGCTTATATTTTAGTAACGGAATGTTACATATAAATCTCAATTTAGCAGATTTTGAAAATTTCCTAAGAATTTAACGTAGAGTTGTTTGCATATTTTTACATTTTATTCGATATTTTCGAAGTAAATTAAACCAAATAGCCTTTTATTAGCCTTTGATATACATAACTGGTCGGATTTTGCATTAACTTTCAAGAGGGCTTTATTGAAATTTTTTGGGTTCGGATTTTTACGATATCGAAACTTGGTGTTCATCAATCATAGAAAATCCACCAACTAAATTTGGCATTAGCTTTCGAAAAAATCTGCTTCGGATTTTTTTTTTATTTCTTAATAGCGTGGATTTTTTCGATATCGAAAAATCTCCTAATAGGCCTCCAAATGATTAAGCAGAGAGCGTAGAGAGACTAAACCGAAAATAATTTTCGAAATTTTTCGAAGTTTTTAGATAACCGGAAATGGTAATTATAATTTACTTTTAAAAACTAACCTGTAAACGGTAAAGGTCTCTTGGAATAAGCAATACTATGATTGGGGGCCTTGAAAGGTGTATTTTGCTCCTATCGCGCAACGGTCTGCTCGATCATTTATTTTATCTCAGAGTGACCATGAGACCACAGAAGGATAATTTTATTCCCTTTTCTCAGTTGTAATAATTGACAATAGCAGCTCCATCGGTGCCCACAAAGCAATCGGTTTTTCAATATCATCCTCTCAGGTAACCTAGTCGCGAAGTTCCTCTGGCAATCAATTATTTTAACCATCATATCTGATTGTCTATGATAGTTGGACCATTTGCTGGGGGTCTGCTTTGGTCTAATGATTTTGACTTGAGCTGCTGTTTTTAGGTTTGTGTCTCTTCAACCAACTGTCTTCCTAATTTGTAGTGGTGAGAGCTTCAGTAGTCCCTCAATAGCAGCTGTAGGGTAGGTTCTCACTGCCTCCGTTGCGGCTAAACAATTTAGTCCTTGGATCTTGTCGAGTGTTGAGACAGCACCACTTTGTTCTGTCTTTCGCCGTCTCACTTTCGCCGCATAACAGTTTATTAGCCTCAAGATGGTCTGTTATGGTTAAATTATCATGTGCGGGCTCAGACTTTTTGCTAATCATTCATTATTTGCGAAGTAATATACTTTAAGAGCGGGTTCCGTTTAAAATTAGCGGTGGAAGGATGCTCTTTTCTCTATTAAGAAAGAGAGTGCAATTAATTTTATTTTTTTGTTCCCGTACTCTTGAATTTTCCTCTAACATCAAGAATAGACCAACCGCATAGATGATGATCGAGAAGTGAGAATTTTAGTTTACTGAGGACATTGATAACCATGCTGCCTACGGTCTAGAGGATGTCTTTAGAGGGTGTTGCATCTAATACACCCAGCGCCATAAAAAAGTGCGAATTCGTTTATTTGCAATTTTTTCTCTTTTGTTTATTCTAAGTTTTTGTTTTTTCGCTCTTTTCTTATTTATTTTCTTTTTGTTTTCTGCGCTCATTTATTTTTCTTTGATATTTCAGTTGTTGTGAAATAATTTATAGCGGTAATCGAGATAAATATTAGTTAGTTCCAGTTAAGCCATCAAAGAGTAAATTTTACAATGGGTCGTTGTAACTGTAAACTAAATATTGACGAAAAAGCAAAAATTTTGCAATTTCATGCTAAAAAATACACAAATGTGAACATAGCGGAAATGATCAATTGTATTGAATCCGGAGTAAGACGTTTTTTAACCCTTAGCGGTAACACTTCGCTCCCGTAACATAGCGGCCACACTGGGGTGATTTTTCACCACAGTCAAAAAAATCGGTCTAGAAAGACAAATTTAAAATATTGAGACTCCAAAAAATTCGTGGACATTCTGAAACATGTTTTTGAATTTCTAATATGGTTTACAAGAGCCAATATGAAGATAATTTAGCAAAAAAAAAAATTATATATGCGGAAAGTCAGGAAAAATTACGTTTTTCAAAAATCATTACTCCTTCCGAAATTCATCGTTTATAGCGCTACCTGCGCTACTAATACTTTTTCTCCCTTCTATGTACCATGCAAGTAACCTACATTCCTCGACAACCTATATATGCGACAAGTATGATTTTCGTAGTTGTGAAAACCCAACAATTATGAGAAAAACTGGCCTCCGATCGCTTAGTTCGAGTATATTAAACCGATTAACGGTAAGGAACAGATTGAATATTGAGAGAGAGACCTTTGACCTAAGAAGAGACGTTTTAGCAACAACTAACGGCTTAATTTCGGTTCGAACTGTACAGAGAAGATTAAACGAACTAGGTCTTAACGCTTGTCGACCGGCGGAAAAACCGCTCCTTACCCTAAAAATGAGAGCTAAAAGATTAAAATTTACAAATGAACGGAAAAATTGGACTTCCAAGGACTGACGGAGAGAACGATTTTCGGAAATTTAATTCATTTGAACCCGACGGAAGGATGACGGTTCGGCGACAAAAAGAAGAAAGGTATTCGACACAATGCGTTTTGCCAAAATTAAAACATTCCCTATGCGTTATGATCTAGTGATCCATAACAGCTTTTGGAATAGGACTCATTCACCTTCTAAAGGTTCTGTAAATGGAGTAAAATACAAAAAAAAAAATATTGAAACCTGCGTCATGCCGCATTGAGGTCTGACACAAAATGTTACAAATTTAATATTTGAAGATGATTCGATCTCACTTCACACATCACTTGCAAGATATAGCCGTTGTTGGTAATATAAGAATGTTTATTTATAATGCCATTTTCCTTTAGGTAACAGAACTTAAACAAATTTTGGGAATCGAGTCACTACCATGGCCAGAAAATAGTCCAGACTTCACATTACAGAGAATTTATGGGTGTTCCAGGGATACAAGATTGGCAATATAAGCCGAAAACTTTTAAATAACAGAAAAGGTTAATTGAAAAAGTATGATTCGAAGAATTTTTAACAGAATTTATATGATTCTACGCCGACTCGGATTAAGGATGTCATCAAAGCCAAGGGAAGACCCACTAAATATTAATTTCATTGGCGAACCTTTTATTGAATTTTTATGTTTTTTTTTAAAATATATTTTTTATAAATATTTATTAAAAATATATAATTTAGTTTAAAAATGTTGTTTTTAACCAGTATTTAAAATTTGTGTCCTTTATTCATAAGGCAAATAACATATTTTCAAATATTTTCCTTTAAATTTCAAAACGCACATTTTTATTGCGCTGGGTGTATATTGCTCCAATATCTTCTCTACGGTTTTTAATATAAATTGTGATGTGAGGCTAATAGGTCTTTAAGACCTAGAATCCAGAATCTTTGACATTATTCCAGGTTATTGCTGTAAAATTGCGAGATATATATGGAATCTGCTCCCGCGGGAGTAAAAATGTTCCTTTAAGCTTGTCAAAGAAGGCTTTTTAATTGACCCTCCCTTCGATGAAATATTTTTGGAGTAGAGTCGTTTGACCGGTTCCGCTTATTGGTTCGGACAATTTGGGCCTTCTTCAATTGATACTGCTCCAAAGCTTCAAAGAGGGACAATTAGGCGTTCTTTAAATATTAATCGATAAAACGTTTCCTTAAAAGAAATTTGGGCACAATGAATTACATGATATTTTACGTGTTTACAAATTTATTGAATAAAAAAATAGGCCTCATCGTGAAATCACCTGCAAAATTGATATTAAATTGCTAGCGGCCTTGCAATATCCACGGAATCAATACAAGGGAACCTTTTGTACTGTCAATTTCAAAAAATTATAAAAACTGTTCTAAGTTGTAGTACCTTGTGAGAGAATAACGAAAACATTTTTTTTATCGCCAACCAAGGCCATTTTTAGGCGTTAAAACCACCGCTTAATTCGCGAAAAAAAGATAGTTTCATCCCCTAAAAAATAAAGATGCAACCCTTATATTCTAATTTACTATGGATTAGTTGTACTTTTTATGAGGAATAATTACCAATTTGTTTTATCAAATAAAGTGGAGTAGAAGTCGAGATATATCGAAAGAAGCGATTTTTGAGGTTAAATTAAGAGGTGGTTTTAACCGTTTAACACTTAAAAAGGGCTTGGTTGCCTATAAAAAAAAGGTTTCGTTGTTGTCTCACAGAGTACTATAACTTAGAATAGTTTTTATAATTATTTAAATTTGAACATCAAAAAGTTAGTATCTTAGGATTTCACCAAGCGCTCAAATTTGAACTACTTTTTTCAGTTTGGCAAATATTCCATAATATATTTAGCAAATCGCAAGATAAGAAATAGGATCAAGCAAATTTTAATTTCAATAATTTTTTCTCAAATTTTGTTTGGTTTGCAAATGTTTTGCTTCTTTCATATGAAAAGTGTTTGTTTGTTAGACGATTGCGACCCAAATATTGTCGTGGCATATTTATCAAGGTTTACTCCTTTAGACCTCGGTTCCTTCATCAGTGACTTATAAAAAAGTCACTTTATAGGTTTTAATATATAATACCTTTATATGAACCAGATTCACCACAGATCCTTCTGTAACTTAGTAAAAACACATTAAGAAAATCTAGGTTGAATCGACCTAGGAGCGGCTCAGCCTTAAGCTATTTATACACTGTTTTGCATACTTTCTAATAAAAAGCTTGTCACTAAACTAAATTACTAATCCATTAAGATTAAAAAATAAAAAAAAACGTTGCAAATACCCAGCCAATTCATTATAATATACAAAACGGATAAAATCAATTATTTAGTTGTGATTTCACATGCGCACCTAAAGAGACTTTATAGTTTATGTAACAACTTCCAAAACTTGTTTTGTATTTTTTTTGTCTATAAAAAGTTATTGTACACCTAAGAACTAGATTCCCGTCCGGTTAAAATAAAATAAAAAAATCTCATATTTTCTAGTAATTTTGCTTTTTATATTTACGTTCATTCATAATATATAAAGTTTCTATTTCTTAAAGCAAACTTTACATATAGACACACACACCCATAATATATTGTAGACACGACACAGGAAAACCTAAACTATTTCCCATATCCGTTTTAAAGATATCGCGAGAAGAAATTAAATCTATTTTTCAATATTTTTTTTAATTAATTAATTATTTAATTAAGATATTATTTAAATCAAAACTTGTTTTACTGGATACGATTTTATTTTTTGATTTGGCCCAAAACCAGCCCAACTCCCCAATATATATATATATATATATATATATATTTTGCAACATTTAGATAGATCGATTTCCGTTGAAATAAAATAAAATTCTTTATACCTAACAGTTAAATTTGATCATAAATTTTCTCACCTTGTTTTGTAATCTTCCGCTTTCTTGTCTTGTTTGTTGTCTCTTATGTATGTATGTATCTATAAAGACAAGTTCGTGGATCATTTTATAAATTTTACGACGATCGATAATAATGATGATCAAGTTGATTAGACAGTTAGATTTAGAAATATGATTAATCTTTTTTAATTTCATTGTATCCGGTCTTGTGCTTCCAGCATATAGATACATACTATATACCGGTATGATCAAATTAATAAGGCGCCAAAAATTATTTTATCAAGCGAAAGCTTCTCTCTATACTATCATGTATGCATATGGGTTCCAAAATTTTTTTTTTGTATTGAAATTGAAGTCGCTTTGTACATACGTAATAAAAATAATACAAATTAGAATTCTCGTACCTTTAATAATAAATTATAAATGTTTTACGATGAAAGTAGAATTTTAAATAAGAAATTTGATTTTGATTCTTAGCCGTCTCTCTCTCTATATATACGAGTAATATACAATATTTCCATTTCCGGTATCAGGATTGGAACCTTCTTACATTATGTACATACGTACAATATGGTTTTCTTTGAATATATTTATTTTAACAAAAGTAATAATTTTTTGTGTTTTTTTGTTTTTGTGTTAAAATAAATTAACAATTAATATATTAGTACCGGATGGAGATGAGTAATATACGCATATTCAATATTTTATTTTATTTTCGGTTAAAAATATTAATAAGAAAAAGTTCTTTAAGTAATAAAAAGAAATTATTTACCTTTTGTCAATTTCCTGTGTACCGAACACCAAAAAAACAAAAAAATCTGGAAAGATTTAAAAGTGTGATTTTAGAGATTATGTAATACGCAACATAATGCTTAGGCGCCGGCTATATAATAATCACATATAAGAATGCCGCGGCATGTGAATTGTACAATAATAAAAATTATATGCTTATTATTTGGAACGGCTCTGTCAAAAATCGCATCGTAATTAAACAATGTATACAAAGTTTAGATGAATTTTATGTGAGAATTAAAGTAATTAAAAATTTCGAATTTTTATTATTGCTATTATTCTGTATGAGTGGCAAAATTCGTTTATATTATCCTACTATATCATCTGTTGACACCGACTGCCTAGACTTGACATGATGGATTATTTGGCAAAAATATGATGGATATAAAATAATGTTTTAAAAAGTCGAAAGTCAATAAGCAAAAAAAAAAATGTTTATTATATTCACAAAGTAAACAATTTTTAGCCAATCTTAGCGACATAATTCGTCGTAACTTACCTAGCGCACTTTTTCTTTGTTAATACTTCCTTACAATTTTGATATTGAACTTTTTCATAAATTCTGGTAGTTAAAGAAGGACCAGAAAATCTAATTGATTTCGTCCAAATTCATTAGTGATAAACCCGTGCTGGGCTTAATATCTTCAAAAGCAAAATCCCCAAACATATAATCTCTAAATTATAAGCCCCAAAATCAAAATTTCCAAATTCAAAATCCCCAAAATCAAAATCCCCAAAATCAAAATCCCCTAAGGTAAAATCTTCAAATATGAAATCGCCCAATTTTCTTTTAAAACTGCAATATTATTTGCATCCCACGGCAAATTTATCTCTCTTACGACACCTGATATACATCTATTTTGTTTCAAAAATCGCTCCAACATAGGAACTAAACAGTTCCAACGAGTTTGGCAATCTAAAATAAGGTTTAAATTTTTCTTTTCTTGAAGACATAATTTTGCAGTATAGAATTCTTAACCGATGACGAACGGAATTTTTTTATGAGAGTACATGTTTCACTTAGTACGGTCCCTATGTTTTTATATACCAATACAAATTGTTCAGAATTAGATTCGTATTCTTCTTCGGGATAGTTGGATTTTATCTTAAAATTTTCAGTGTGGTTACAAGTTAAAAGTGCTAAAGTCGAGAGAGCCGAATAACGAATAAAATCTGAATATTAAAAAATTTATATTTTATAAAAAATGATTATCATATTGGGCTCTCCTGAAAATCGAAAAAATTGTCTTTATCACTTTTAACTTGTGACCACAGAATGTCTCTTCGGTTTCCTCTTCATCGATAATTTCATATTGGTCATCCTTATCTAGGTATTGTGCTGATGCTCGTACTTCTTTATAAAATATATCTTTAATAGCTAAATGAATGCCACGATTTTGACAAAGTTGTGCCTCACATCCAATCTCGCTACCATACTTTACTATTATTGAAGCTCCATCATGAGTAGAAGCCACAATATCATTTTCAAAATTTAAACCAAATTTTTTTAATTTTTCACGTATCATCCCTTGTAAAATATCAGAAGTAATTGAACCCTTTATTTCGACTAACCCCAAAACATAAGAGTTATTACTACCAGTGCCGTGAAGTGTGACGTTAAGGCATTTTCTTAATTTGTTATCACACCATTTATCCACAGTTATACTGAATTTGCTTCCAATTTTTAGCTGTTTAATTAATCTGTCCTTGAGTTCTTGTTTTTTCTCTGCAAAAAATTTCTTTATATGTTTCCATGTGGTATTTTGACTTTTGGGCATATCAAATCCTTTAGAAATGACGTATCCCTTGATGGCATCTGGACACATGAACTTCCTTGTTGTTTCACTAAAGGTTTATGTTTTTCAGCTGCTGCTGCATCCTTGTTTGTAATTGTTTGCGGTTTTTGTTGTATTTTAATATGAATATTGTGTGTTTTTAAATGGTATATCATCGACGATGTAGATGCCTGGGAAGACATAAATACACCGGCAAATGATACACTCGGCTTTTCCCTTCAGTTTTTTTTTTAAATACTTCCAAACGTTTGATGTTGATGAGCATGTTGGTTGTTAAGGCCTCTAAAATTTATGAAATATGAAGTACACTAAAACATGGTTTAATTTTAAGAATTAAAAATTATTTTTGAGTTCTATTTACCAAAATATGAATAAATGAAATATTTTTTTAGAGAAATGGTTGTGTTTTATTGTTTGACAGGTCGTAGATGGATTCTGATAGTATTACAATTTTTTTCGATTAAAGTGAAGTTAGTGTTACTGATTTGCTTGGAGTTGGATTCCCGAATATGTTCAAAAAAGTTTTACAGATGTAAACGTTGTGTCTTGTGTAGTAAAAAAAATTAAACAGTTAATCGATTAATGTTTAGGCAGTTAATTGAAAGATCAATTAATAGAATTAATCGATTAACCTTAACCAGGTTTGCATGCCCTAGAGATACACTTTCGCCTGACTGAAATTGTTCTAACTTCATTTTCACAACAATCATCTCTTTTCCCAGCTTTACTGAGTATCCTCTATAGTCTATACTGAGCATCTGGGAGAAATTCCTTTGCTGCATACGAAATAGATTTCTCAAAATCAGTAATAATTCTACTGGGGTTGAGGTTAATTTTTCTTTCTATAGCCAATTTACCCAATTCATAAAATAATTCTTTGAATGCCACCATAGATTTACTTGTCATCAGGCAAAATATAAGAGGCACAAATTGTCCATCAATGGGACCTTGTATGGTAAAGAGCTGTGGAAAAATCAATGCAACGACATAACCTAGCACTGAGAATCACCCAAAACCTCTAAAAAGGTTGACGTCCCACGAAAAGATCCCCCTCTAAGTACTTAAGATATTCGGGTTTATCAACTTCGGAGAAACTTTGCGGTTCGTTCATTTTCTCATTTGTCTTTCTGACGCTAGATATTTTAAACTTTTGTGCGCGCTTCGGCGGGAGATAAACTCGACAATCTGGTTCACAGCTAACAATGGCTTCTCGAATAATTTGGGAAGGATAAAATACAGATGACCTACCCATTTTCTTAAGATGATTGTTTACTTTTGTTACAGATAGCACATGTGCAACGGGGTCGGGGTTATGGCAAGAAGGTGACTGCTTAATATGGTGTTGCTGAAGTGATATCAGTATCCATCCACAAATAACTCTTTTCCCTTCCTCCCCCTTAGAAACGTTTCAATTGTCAATATGTATGCAAATCAAAATTCAACCTGCGCAATTTCTGGATTGTGGATTTTGATTTTGGGGATTATGTGCTCAATGATTTTAAACTTGGCGATTTAGTGCTAGAGGATTTTTTAATTTGGGGATTTCTCAAAACCTTGGGGATTTTGTGATTGGAGATTTTGTTTATGGAGATTTCAGGTCTCTCCCGATAAACTCGCAAAGGTATGATCTTGCCGAATCTGGTGGCATAAACATGATTATTACGGCAAAATTCTAAATTAGAAAGAACAGAAGATTTATTCAACGTCTGGCACGTATATATCGATACTATAGGTAAAATACCATTGGATTCAATTTCAAATAAAATCAACATAGAAAATCGTGAGGGTAGTATCGAAACAGCTTTCGAACTTTTATTTTGCAAGATTTGATTTTTTGTTTTAATTCACTGTGGCTACCAGTTCTATATAAAATGATCCCGAAGAGGATTTTTGGATGAATAAAAGACATATTTAGGTACATAATCTCAATCCTTAATGCCAAGTTCAATCTCAATCTATTATCAAAATGTTGGTGGTATGCGCACAAAATCAACGCCTTTTTCATTATTTCTATCGTCGTCTTGTTATCCGACATATGTATTATCTAAAACTTGGTTAAAATCAGGTGTTTTAAGTTCAGAATTCTTTGATGGTAATTATGTTACATACAGATGTGACCGTTCCAGCCTAACAAATGATAAATCTGATGGTGGTGGAGTTCTTGTTGCCGTGCATAATTCAATTATAAATTATGCTGTAGTATGTCCGAATAATACTGTGGAATATGTGGCTGTGAAATTATCTTGGACAGTAAAATCAATGTATTTATATGCTACATACGGCCCACCTCTGAGCCCTGCTGAGAGATTTATTATTTTGTAACTGAGTGTAGCGTACATGATATGTGTATTGGATGACTTCAATCTTCCGGGTTTATGTTGGTGTATTGATGATGATACTACTTCTGTTTTCCCATCCAATGTTACGAGTGATATGGAACAAATTTTTATTTATACCATATTGTCTTTAAATTTACATCAAATTTGCACAGATGCTAACTTGAATGTTAGAATTTTGGATCTAGTTTTACTGAATGATCCTAATTGTGATTGGTTACTAAGTTGTTGGAACCTTTTGTTCCTGATAGATTTCACCACAATGGATTGGATTTCTCTGATATTTAATGCGTCTCAGAAGAGTGGTGTATTTCCGTTGATATATGGAAGAATTCATTTATAATTCCCATTTTTAAATCCGAAAAACGGAGTAATATTAAAAATTATCGAGGCATATCAATATTATCATCGATTCCAACATTATTTGAGCTTATTATTTCTGATTATTCGAATTTTAATGTTAAATCTTAATTAGCACTTCAACAACATGGATTCGTCAGGCATCGTTCTACCACTACAAATTTCTTGTCTAACATCTATAGTGTTTTGCGCTTTTGAGCTACTCAATTTGAGATACTTCTTGACAAACTGGCTAGATTTGGAGTGAGTAAATTGTTTTTGGATTGGATTAAATCGTTTCTGCGTGATAGGAAGCAGTTAGTTCAAATTAGCGGGTTTATTCTAAGACGATGGAAGTTCATTCTCGAGTACCTCAGGGCTCACACCTTGGACAAGTGTTGTTTAACGTTTTCATCAATGAAGTTGCTTCTTTGTTCCAGTACTGTGAGTATCTATTATATGCAGATAACTTGAAACGCAGAGCGATGTTGATTTGTTGTATAAAATTGGTCAATTGTGAATAAATTGAACTTAAATTTAGAAAAGTGCAAGATTATGAGCTTCTCCAGAATCAAAAACAGTTATTCGTCATTAATATCTTATTGGTAATCACCACGTGGAACGAGTTATGACATTAAAGGTTTGGGTGTTATCTTGGACCATCAATTGAATTTCCGAGACCATCTGCTAATTCTAATTCTCTATTTGTTTCATTGTTCGGTCTAATTTGGAATATGCGTCGAGTATTTGGGATCCTGGTTACCATATTTATATCGATAGAATTGAACGGATACAGAAGAAATTTAGTATTGACTATCTTCATAAATTTAATTGGCCGTTTCATCTGAACTTTTCAATGTGGCTGAATAAAAAGAAATTGTCATCCTATAACGACCGCTGTAAAATTGCTAATTTGGACTCATTGCTTGTAAGCCATATATGTACTGCTTCAACATGCATGGCTGATTTGCTAAACAATTCTATTGTTCTATTCTATTGTTCAATTCTATCTGTCCGGAACTACTTGCAGAGATTGATATTCATGTGCTGTGTAAACCTGCTCGAGTCAGGAATTTTATATATTTGGGCTCCGATGGTAAAGTTCACGTAGCTGAAATTAAAACGAAAAGTGAAGTATACAAGCGAGCTATATCGAAAATGTATAGCCGTCGAATTGAATATTCGGTGACTGGTCTCATGAGACCTCTGTTTAATAAACTTTTTTCTGTCTTTAAAAAAATTACGTGGAACTATATTGAATCTAACCTCCAACTAAACACCAACTCAACCCAACTCAATCATAGCCCATTTCCAACATGACTTTTGACCGCCAAATCAACATGGTCTGAAAAATTGTATCCTTACTTATACCCCAACTCAACCCCAATCCAACCTAAACTCAACCCAACTCCAAACTTAACGCCCAACTCAATCCTGAAACCAGCCAAAAATTGGTCAACGTGAATCGAAAACCACGTGGTAATATTGTAGGTGCAGACGACACACCCTTTTTTTGAAACGTCGAGAAAAACGGTTTTAGACAAATTGTATGGCATTTTTAGCCTCGAAAACAGCTTATTCGATTTGGATTTTTTTCACCAAAATCAAGCCAAAACCACGTGGTAATTAACACGTGGTTTTCGATTAAATTTGACAATTTTTTTTAAAAATGCTGGTTTGAGGATAGAGTTGAGTTGAATGGTGATTTGCGGGTTGAGTTAGGGTTTACTTTGTTAAGTGAGTTGAGTTGGAGTTGAGTTCAAGTAGAGATTTAGTTGATTTAGTGAGGAGTTCAGTTCAGGATTTATTTGAAATGTGTTTAGGGCTGAGTTGGAAGTTAGCTTGAATTGAGTTTAGATAAATTTATATTGTTTTCGGACCTTGCGAGGGATTCAGTTGGCGGCTATCTTGAGGGTTGCATCAAAAGTTGTGTTGGAGGTTAGATAAAGTTGAGCTCATGTACATATGCAGTTTTGAAACCGTGTTGACTTAGGGATTAAGTTGAAAGCTCAGTTTCGGGTTGAGTTGAATGTTCAGAGATTGACTTGAAGAATGAGTTGTGGTTGAGTTTAGGACTGGAAATAATTAGAAATAATTTTAGAAACAATTAAAACAAACTAGAAATAATTTTCCAGACAGAAGCTTTGGTCACCTCGTAAGGTTTTATTAAATAATTTAAATCTTAATTAGTTTTAAAATAAAAATTTCAAAATTTTGAACTAATTCCAAATCCAATCAAATACTTTGCCAAACTTCCAAATTTAGTAAAAAAGGAATCTAAATCGTTAAGATCTAGAACGAGCCAAATCCCCGGTTGATTTAATTTTTTCATAGATTTGACATCAAAATAAGAAATTGCTTCAAATTATTTAGAATTTTCATCAATAAAAAGTTCAGAATTTTGTGAATTTTATAAATATTTTCCCACTTATTCTCATACATATGAAAATTTTAATTTATCAGAACTAAAGCTCAGTATTCAACTATAATTTTCTGAATTTAATATTTTACAATTGAAGCATTTCTGTTTTGTTTTACAGCTCAAAATTTTAAATTACAAATTAATGAATGTAATATTGCTAATCTGTTACATCTATTCGTTCATTTTGCAAATTTTTTTTTGAAGATTATCAGCATTTAGAATGTAGCACACAATTTTTGTGATCAATTAGTTTTGTTATGAGAAGGTAATTTTTGCTTATACACACTACATACAAACAATTTACAGTAACACTTTGTTTTTACATCCTCTATACGAGTAAAAACAATTCTTTATGCGCGCTAATTCAAGTTTAATTTTAAGATTTTCTCGCTTCTAAGGAAGTTCTAATCATCTTAACATTAAATTGTCATTTAAGAATAAACCTGCGTATATACATATGTATATATATAAAAAAAAAAATTCATTTCCGCATAATTATGTGTGATGTATACCTTTGTGTGTGATGCTTTTGCTGCTGCGCGTTACATTATACGGAAATGGGTAAAATTATCAACACACAATTATCTTTCCAATTTAATTAATTAACTATTTTATTGTCAATTAATTAAATTCTATCAATTTCTGTTTTTGTATTTTGAATATTAAATTAATTTGCATAAAATAAGTTCTAGTTAAAAAAAGAATTTGTTAATTAATTCGATTTGATGTGTATGGTATATACTCCGAGTATATAATAAATGCGCATTTTTAATTAACGTTTATATACTGAATATATACATATCTCTTATTTATTAATTTATGTATAAATACATACATAAGTATATGTAAATAATAAAAACTCAGAATAAATTATAGTTTAGTAAATAATTTTTATTATTGAAAGAGAGAGCCCGACAAACTGTTTTATTTTGTAGTTTTTGGTTTTGTTTAACTTTTCATTTTGCTTTAACATATCCGAAAATCATAAAACATGAAATACCGCGAATTTATGTGTATATAATGAATATGTAACCAATATAATGAATGTTACGTACACATAAAATTGGTGGACAACAACTCAATTTAGTTTAGCGTGTGTCATTTTTAGTTCAGGTCGCTTTCGCATTATAAATCAGATGAATATTAGACGTCACTTGGTAATATCCACAAAAATGCAATATTGTAACAAAGTATCTCTTCAATATTATTGGGGAATCATATCCGATTATAATTTGATACTTTGCTTTCTGGTGGAACAGAATTTTTCGATTTTTTTTTTATCTAACATTTATTAGTCTATTTTAGGATACATTTTGATATGGAGCTCAATATCATATTTTATTTGTTTTTATGTTCCAAAATTAGAAATAAAAAATTTGTAATTTATGGTGACAAATTATTATTCATTCCAAAATAGTCAAAGATCAAAGCAGCATCAATAATATATACATAAACGTTTAAGTATAGCATGAGAAATACTTTGCGCGATGATATTTGGAGAAATATATCAAAAAGGTCGGGTAAAGAATTCGTAAACCTGCTTTTTGTTGAAATTGAGTTCTTAATTAGTTTAGATTTATGCGGCTAGTCTTAAGAATTTAAAACCAGGCTGCTCAAATATTTTTAGTAATTTGACGAAGATTAACATTCTCCATGCTCACAAGCGACGATATATTGTTAAAAAATATTCTCCGAAGGAACCTTAATTAAAAACAGCCCATCTGGTCTGGAAAGTCCAAAATTCCGTACATGGTTACTGTTCAGCTATGAGATCCAAGCAAAGATCAACTTTTTTTTTAATTCCGTTCCTACATTCCAAATTTCAAACCCCAAAATTTTAAATCAAATTTTTTGCTGAAAGTTACTTCGCCTTGATGACATTATAGCACAAATCGCTTTATGAAACTACCGCCAAGTCATTCTACTAGTTCGAGTTCCTATCCTGTGCTATCATGGAATCTTTCGACTCAGCAGCAACATTTTGATGGGCTTGATCAATATTCCATGAGTAAGGAAAGAAACTTACTGCAATCACCACCAGCTAGATTACAGCGAGAAACTGGGAGGTTGTTTTTGGCATTTTTTTGGAGTAATTGGAATTGCTTGGAGAAGATATAGCGAGCATATTTGGGGTTAAAACATTTACCTCATCCGGCATTAAAAGATGTATATTTAATCGGAACTGAGCTATGCCAAAATTCAGGTTTTTCACTTCAAAATTCTAATTTTTTGAGAACATATTCATAAACTAACTGATCTATTCCTATAATCCTAAAAGTTTGGTGAATAGTTTGGTGAATTTTAGAACATTGTCCAAAAATTACAAAACGCTACATTTTTTGATTTTTTTTTTGTCTGGCAAGAGTTTGTCTTTAGCTTTCCGATTCAGTAATAAATAAAATGGATTTTGGGAGTAAAATTTGCACGATGACCTTGACGAAACATTTCAAGGTCAATCAAAGAAATATCATCAGTTAATATTTTATTTTTCTCAAACCATTCAATTTGACTCTGGACAAGCAAGATTTACGTGTGCCATATTTTATCTGTCGTGAAAAATATATTCTGAGAAAGAATTTACTTACATACTATGTCAATAGTTTTGAAATATTGTATGACATTATGAAAAATTTGCAAATCATTCTCTAAAACGTACATACATACATCCACACCCACTATAAAAATATAATAGCCTGACTTATTCCTAATCTTATCGATGACGCGAACACTTAATTCTTCTCACTATCTTAAATGCCAGATGTACTTAAAAACTACAAAAAAAAAAAAATTCCAAACTTCTTAAGTAATTTACGTTTCTTAACTATTTTATCCGAAACATATGAGAGATAAACAAAAAAAATTGTTTCGCCGAACTAAGTAGCTAGTAATGGTAATTTCCAAACTAGCATCTTTGTGTGTTAGTTTTGTTCATTGTTTTGTAGGATTAGGGATTGTGGATTAATTTCGCAGTTTAACATAATTTTTTGTGTTAAGTATGTTAATGTTTATATGTATATATAAAATATGTAATTAAGTTTTTGTTTTTATCATTTTTGTGGCTAAGTTTATTTTTGTAATTTTCTTATCAACACATTTGGGTTAAAACACACACAAATCGTTGATGAGAACACGTAAACTCATAAAGAAATATTGTAGAAAATTTTTAAACAGAATAAAATTTGGGATACCTGTTGCTATTTGTTTTCCTAGACACGAATTTTTAAGGATCTTATATATGGTTATTAGAATTCAGATCTTGTTATCTTCGAATGTATGTGGATGTGTGAAAAATAGCAGATTTAACTCATCTAAAATCATTGTTAGAATATTTATTAGAGATCATGGTGTTTGATCGGATGATCGAGATAATAAATTTGTCTGTGGGAAATAAATAAGGTGGCTTCTTGAAAGTGACGATCCATTCATAACAAACAGACAAAAAATAAGTTCAGTCTTCAAAATTATTTTTATTACTATTTCATGAATATAATAATAATAATAAATGTTTATAATGATGATTATGATGACCGGATATGCCTCGAAAAAAAAAAATCATATTTTCATTGAAAAAAAAAGTAGAATAAAATAATTGGTGATGAGGTTTTTGAGATAAAAATATAGTTATAAAATATAATTATTAACCCTTCATTGACCAAAAAATTTATGGTTAATTAAAATTATAAAAATAGCATTTACAAACACTGCACAACACACATATGTATACAATAAAAAAAAAAAAAACATAAATGAACATAAAAAATTCTACTACCGGAAATAATCCCAAATGAATGACTGACAATACGAAAACGTTGATTTTTTTTTTTTGTTTGATTCAATTTTAAAGTTTTTTTTTTTAGTCGTATGTACATTGTACGCTCATAAGTGAAGAAGAAGGTGGATATATATATACATATGTATATACACATTTAATAAACTTTACATGCATATGGATAAACGGAGTCGTCGAGTATTTTACATACTTTCAAAATATACGAGTTGATGTCATTTACCATTAAATATAATAAAATTATAAATTTAAATTAAAACTATAAAAAAAAAACTATTTTAAATAAAAAAATATTAAATCGTCGAACACGTGCGCAATTTCTGTCTAGAATTTCAGTTGTGTGTTATTCCATTGAAATTTATTTATTTTTTCATCATATGACGAATTTTTTGTTGTTAAATTTTGTACGTAACTATATAAGTTTGACAGGATGTACGGGAATCCATCCTGTTTCAATGGTTTTTATACAAAAAAAAAAAAAATGTTTTCATATAGATAAATGAGATTTTAAAAAAGTTTCATTTTCATTTTAAATAGTATAGTATATAAACGCCTATATATGCGGGAAACTTTAGCGTCAGCATAATGCAAAACAATTTTATCGAATGTTTTCAGATGTTTGAATTTGAAACCAATCGTGTGTTAAAGTGTAGCCGGTATAGAGCTATAAGCTCGTGATTAGTTGGAAATAATTTTAGTAAACCGTCAATTTGAGTTTTTTTCTTTATCTCTCTTTTTGTTTTCTTCTTTATATTCTCGAAGAATCCCAAATAATATCGAAAATCTGCAAATTATTCCAAACATTTTTATGTTATTTCCTGCTAAAGGATGGCGGGCAAAATGGGGTCACCAAAATTTGGTACATTGGGGTCACCAAAATTTGGTACATTGGGGTCACCAAAATGTGTACATTGGGGTCACCAAAATGTTTACTTACCCCTACGTATCCAATTCAATAAGGAATTGTCACCAATAGAAACTTATACAGAATAACTCCCAAATTTCCTGGACGGGTGTGCTGTTTTAGATGCTCTGATGAAGATAATATGTATACATATCTACAATTTTGGTAAAATTACAATTTGTACACTGGGGATAATTGATGCTCAGTAAGTGCTTTATGAATTTTGAAATTTTCTTTATGAAAGTATTTTCAAACTTAAGTTTGGAATATTTCTAAATTTTAGGGAGAATTTTACATAATTTTTAAAATTTGCGAATATTAAATTGCCAATTTTTATGAATAAAATATTCTCGTTTTTATTTCTCTCATTTGAAAATTTGTACTCGCTTTTGAAGTTGAAATAGAATTTAAGATACAAATAATCAAAAATAGTTTAAGGAATTGTGAGACTAAAATTTATAAATTGTTGGAATTTGGATATCTATAGCTAATGGCTAGTTGATTGTGTCGTTTTGTCTTTACAAACATAAAATTGCTGAAGTTCAAATTAATTCAATTAAATTTTAACTTGCAGCATACTATTATGTTTCAGGTCATGTCACAAATAAAGTGTTTGTAAAAACTGTTCACTCTCGGACGCGAAAAATTGTTACTGTCGCCAGGGCCGTTCTTATATATTTAGGCGCCATGGGCTAAAAATATTAGGCGCCTTTGTAGAAGCTAAAAAAAATTTCCAGTGCAGAATCATCTTCTGTTTTAAAACCAGTACATTCGACACCATATGAAATTCTAGAGAAAATACAAGACATGAAGTTCAAACAGCAACTAGAACGAGAAGCAATTAATTCCAGAAACGAAAAAACGTAAGTGATTTCGACGATCGGAGACGATACAATGAATAAAATGAGAACACCGGATGATTGTGAAAATGAGTATTAGCATTGATACCTCTATCAATAGGCGTTGAGACCTGTAATTGTCATACAAATGGCCATTTGGGTCGGTCAACTATTTCTACACGTTTCGTGGAAAATTCAATTTTTTTGAAAATCAACTGAACTATAGCCCACAAATTCAGAGCCACAAAATTCTAAAATCTTCAAATGTGATCTGATTTCGATAATTGATACCTCTATCAATAGGCGTTGAGACCTGTAATTGTCATACAAACGGCCATTTGGATCGGTCAAATATTTCTATACGTTCCGTGGAAAATTCAATTTTTTTGAAAACCAACTGAACTGTAGCCCACAAATTCAGAGCCACAAAAATCGAAAATCTGCAAATGTGCTCCGATTTCGATGATTGATACCTCTATCAATAGGCGTTGAGACCTGTAATTGTCATACAAACGGCCATTTGGATCGGTCAAATATTTCTATACGTTCCGTGGAAAATTCAATTTTTTTGAAAATCAACTGAACTGTAGCCCACAAATTCAGAGCCACAAAAATCGAAAATCTGCAAATGTGCTCCGATTTCGATGATTGATACCTCTATCAATAGGCGTTGAGACCTGTTATTGTCTTACAAACGGCCATTTGGATCGGTCGAATATTTCTACACGTTCCGTGGAAAATTCAATTTTTTTGAAAATCAACTGAACTGTAGCCCACAAATTCAGAGCCGCAAAATTCTAAAATCTTCAAATGTGATCCGATTTCGATAATTCATACCTCAATCAATAGGCGTTGAGACCTGTAATTGTCATACAAACGGCCATTAGGATCGGTCGAATATTTCTACACGTTTCGTGGAAAATTCAATTTTTTTGAAAATCAACTGAACTGTAGCCCACAAATTCAGAGCCGCAAAATTCTAAAATCTTCAAATGTGATCCGATTTCGATAATTGATACCTCTATCAATAGGCGTTGAGACCTGTAATTATCATACAAACGGACATTTGGATCGGTCGAATATTTCTACACGTTCCGTGGAAAATTCAATTTTTTTGAAAATCAACTGAACTGTAGCCCACAAATTCAGAGCCACAAAATTCTAAAATCTTCAAATGTGATCCGATTTCGATAATTCATACCTCAATCAATAGGCGTTGAGACCTGTAATTGTCATACAAACGGCCATTTGGATCGGTCGAATATTTCTACACGTTCCGTGGAAAATTCAATTTTTTTGAAAATCAACTGAACTATAGCCCACAAATTCAGAGCCACAAAAATAGAAAATCTGCAAATGTGCTCCGATTTCGATGATTGATACCTCTATCAATAGGCGTTGAGCGTTGAGACCTGTAATTGTCATACAAACGGCCATTTGGATCGGTCGAATATTTCTACACGTTCCGTGGAAAATTCAATTTTTTTGAAAATCAACTGAACTATAGCCCACAAATTCAGAGCCACAAAATTCTAAAATCTTCAAATGTGCTCCGATTTCGATAATTGATACCTCAATCAATGGGCGTTGAGACCTGTAATTGTCATACAAACGGCCATTTGGATCGGTCGAATATTTCTACACGTTCCGTGGAAAATTCAATTTTTTTGAAAATCAACTGAACTGTAGCCCACAAATTCAGAGCCACAAAAATCGAAAATCTTCAAATGTGATCCGATTTCGATAATTCATACCTCAATCAATAGTCGTTGAGACCTGTAATTGTCATACAAACGGACATTTGGATCGGTCGAATATTTCTACACGTTCCGTGGAAAATTCAATTTTTTTGAAAATCAACTGAACTGTAGCCCACAAATTCAGAGCCACAAAATTCTAAAATCTTCAAATGTGATCCGATTTCGATAATTCATACCTCAATCAATAGGCGTTGAGACCTGTAATTGTCATACAAACGGCCATTTGGATCGGTCGAATATTTCTACACGTTCCGTGGAAAATTCAATTTTTTTGAAAATCAACTGAACTATAGCCCACAAATTCAGAGCCACAAAAATAGAAAATCTGCAAATGTGCTCCGATTTCGATGATTGATACCTCTATCAATAGGCGTTGAGCGTTGAGACCTGTAATTGTCATACAAACGGCCATTTGGATCGGTCGAATATTTCTACACGTTCCGTGGAAAATTCAATTTTTTTGAAAATCAACTGAACTATAGCCCACAAATTCAGAGCCACAAAATTCTAAAATCTTCAAATGTGCTCCGATTTCGATAATTGATACCTCAATCAATGGGCGTTGAGACCTGTAATTGTCATACAAACGGCCATTTGGATCGGTCGAATATTTCTACACGTTCCGTGGAAAATTCAATTTTTTTGAAAATCAACTGAACTGTAGCCCACAAATTCAGAGCCGCAAAATTCTAAAATCTTCAAATGTGATCCGATTTCGATAATTCATACCTCAATCAATAGGCGTTGAGACCTGTAATTGTCATACAAACGGCCATTTGGATCAGTCAAATATTTCTACAGTTCCGTGGAAAATTCAATTTTTTTGAAAATCAACTGAACTGTAGCCCACAAATTCAGAGCCGCAAAATTCTAAAATCTTCAAATATGATCCGATTTCGATAATTGATACCTCTATCAATAAGCGTTGAGACCTGTAATTGTCATACAAACGGCCATTTGGATCGGTCAAATATTTCTACACGTTCCGTGGAAAGTTCAATTTTTTTGAAAATCAACTGAACTGTAGCCCACAAATTCAGAGCCACAAAAATCGAAAATCTGCAAATGTGATCCGATTTCGATAATTGATACCTCTATCAATGGGCGTTGAGACCTGTAATTGTCATACAAACGGCCATTTGGATCGGTCAAATATTTCTACACGTTCCGTGGAAAATTCAATTTTTTTGAAAATCAACTGAACTATAGCCCACAAATTCAGAGCCACAAAAATAGAAAATCTGCAAATGTGATCCGATTTCGATGATTGATACCTCTATCAATAGGCGTTGAGACCTGTAATTGTCATACAAACGGACATTTGGATCGGTCGAATATTTCTACAGTTCCGTGGAAAATTCAATTTTTTTGAAAATCAACTGAACTGTAGCCCACAAATTCAGAGCCACAAAATTCTAAAATCTTCAAATGTGATCCGATTTCGATAATTGATACCTCTATCAATAGGCGTTGAGACCTGTAATTGTCATACAAACGGCCATTTGGATCGGTCGAATATTTCTACACGTTCCGTAGAAAATTCAATTTTTTTGAAAATCAACTGAACTGTAGCCCACAAATTCAGAGCCACAAAAATCGAAAATCTTCAAATGTGATCCGATTTCGATAATTGATACCTCTATCAATAGGCGTTGAGACCTGTAATTGTCATACAAACGGACATTTGGATCGATCGAATATTTCTACAGTTCCGTGGAAAATTCAATTTTTTTGAAAATCAACTGAACTGTAGCCCACAAATTCAGAGCCGCAAAATTCTAAAATCTTCAAATATGATCCGATTTCGATAATTGATACCTCTATCAATGGGCGTTGAGACCTGTAATTGTCATACAAACGGCCATTTAGATCGGTCAAATATTTCTACAGTTCCGTGGAAAATTCAATTTTTTTGAAAATCAACTGAACTGTAGCCCACAAATTCAGAGCCGCAAAATTCTAAAATCTTCAAATGTGATCCGATTTCGATAATTGATACCTCTATCAATAGGCGTTGAGACCTGTAATTGTCATACAAACGGACATTTGGATCGATCGAATATTTCTACAGTTCCGTGGAAAATTCAATTTTTTTGAAAATCAACTGAACTGTAGCCCACAAATTCAGAGCCGCAAAATTCTAAAATCTTCAAATATGATCCGATTTCGATAATTGATACCTCTATCAATGGGCGTTGAGACCTGTAATTGTCATACAAACGGCCATTTAGATCGGTCAAATATTTCTACACGTTCCGTGGAAAATTCAATTTTTTTGAAAATCAACTGAACTATAGCCCACAAATTCAGAGCCACAAAAATAGAAAATCTGCAAATGTGCTCCGATTTCGATGATTGATACCTCTATCAATAGGCGTTGAGACCTGTAATTGTCATACAAACGGACATTTGGATCGGTCGAATATTTCTACAGTTCCGTGGAAAATTCAATTTTTTTGAAAATCAACTGAACTGTAGCCCACAAATTCAGAGCCACAAAATTCTAAAATCTTCAAATGTGATCCGATTTCGATAATTGATACCTCTATCAATGGGCGTTGAGACCTGTAATTGTCATACAAACGGCCATTTGGATCGGTCAAATATTTCTACACGTTCCGTGGAAAATTCAATTTTTTTGAAAATCAACTGAACTGTAGCCCACAAATTCAGAGCCACAAAAATCGAAAATCTGCAAATGTGCTCCGATTTCGATGATTGATACCTCTATCAATAGGCGTTCAGACCTGTAATTGTCATACAAACGGCCATTTGGATCGGTCGAATATTTCTACACGTTCCGTGGAAAATTCAATTTTTTTGAAAATCAACTGAACTATAGCCCACAAATTCAGAGCCACAAAATTCTAAAATCTTCAAATGTGATCCGATTTCGATAATTGATACCTCTATCAATAAGCGGTGAGGCCTGTAATTGTCATACAAACGGCCATTTGGATCGGTCAAATATTTCTACACGTTCCGTGGATAGTTCAATTTTTTTGAAAATCAACTGAACTGTAGCCCACAAATTCAGAGCCACAAAAATCGAAAATCTGCAAATGTGCTCCGATTTCGATGATTGATACCTCTATCAATAGGCGTTGAGACCTGTAATTGTCATACAAACGGCCATTTGGATCGGTCGAATATTTCTACATGTTCCGTGGAAAATTCAATTTTTTTGAAAATCAACTGAACTGTAGCCCACAAATTCAGAGCCACAAAAATCGAAAATCTGCAAATGTGCTCCGATTTCGATGATTGATACCTCTATCAATAGGCGTTGAGACCTGTAATTGTCATACAAACGGACATTTGGATCGGTCGAATATTTCTACAGTTCCGTGGAAAATTCAATTTTTTTGAAAATCAACTGAACTGTAGCCCACAAATTCAGAGCCACAAAATTCTAAAATCTTCAAATGTGATCCGATTTCGATGATTGATACCTCTATCAATAGGCGTTGAGACCTGTAATTGTCATACAAACGGACATTTGGATCGGTCGAATATTTCTACAGTTCCGTGGAAAATTCAATTTTTTTGAAAATCAACTGAACTGTAGCCCACAAATTCAGAGCCGCAAATTCTAAAATCTTCAAATGTGATCCGATTTCGATAATTGATACCTCTATCAATGGGCGTTGAGACCTGTAATTGTCATACAAACGGCCATTTGGATCGGTCAAATATTTCTACACGTTCCGTGGAAAATTCAATTTTTTTGAAAATCAACTGAACTGTAGCCCACAAATTCAGAGCCACAAAAATAGAAAATCTGCAAATGTGATCCGATTTCGATGATTGATACCTCTATCAATAGGCGTTGAGACCTGTAATTGTCATACAAACGGACATTTGGATCGTTCGAATATTTCTACACGTTTCTGTGGAAAATTCAATTTGTTTGAAAATCAAATGAACTATAGCTAAAAAATGATATCTTGGACATTTGGTGGCGCCCTAGTAATGCGGCGCCCTAGGGCTGCAGCCCTTATAGCCCCAAGGTAAAGATGGCCTTGACTGTCGCGATAGTCGATACACGCGAAATACAATATTTCACGAACTAATTTTTTTATTTTTTTGTAGTTTAGATTTATTGTGACAGAGACAACGTCAGTTTAATGAATTTGTTGAATAGTTTTTAGAATTTCTCTATGATGGTGATTCATGATACAGTCCCTTGAAGTCAAAAAATATTTGTTAGCATTCTACGATAATTATGGAATTAGGCAGAAGATGGTTTAATGCATAAAAAATACTAATAACCATCCTTTATCTCATGCCGTATTCATCTAGCCAGCCAGCAAATATTTTATGACCTTGAGGGACGCAGCTCTCCGACATAGACGTTTTCTAAAAAATTTAAAACAAATCCGTTAAACCATTAACCATCGTGTGTAGAATAATTTTACAGAAAGATTTTTAAAATTTCTGTTAGAATTAACAAATCTGTCACGATTGAAATATTTTTCGGGACTGCGAGCAAAACTGCATAAGTATTAAATAACTATAACGATTTAAGTATATAGTATCATGGCATCTTATAGTGTTTTGGGATAGAATTTTGGGCTAACTTCACATACATCCAGTTGACCTGATAAGGCGAATGCAACACAACAAGCAGTAAAATATTGCAAGTTCAATAAAATACCGCATCCACCATACAGCCCAAATCTGGCCCCAAGTGAATATTTCCTTTTTACAAATTTCAAAAAAAAAATTAAGGGGGCTAAGATTTTCAAATGACAGTAAGGTAATATCCCCTGTAGAAGAATATTTTGAAGAACAGCAGAAATCATTTTTTTTTTTTGATGGTTTGTACAAATTAATTGACAGGTGTAATAAGTGCATTACCGTGGAAATTATATTGAAAAATAAAAATATTTTTCAATAAAATTTACCGTTATTTCATATAGATTTACCAAACTTATTGAGCTCCCCTCGTAACATAAAGAAACAGAAAAATGTTTAACCACATTCAACTTTTAGAGCGAAGCTCGGTCGGTGGCCAGGGACTAACTTTGATAATGATGATATTAGTTAAATCGGCCAACAACCAAAGTGTCTGGAATATGGCAAACATTTCTGGAGAATAAGCATTATTTTAGCTCAAATCAACTCAAAAACATTAAAATTAAAAAAGAATTGTTGAATTGGAGCGACACATTTTAAATAACTCGTTAAATTAATCCATTGTTCAGCATTCGACAGTAAGTAAACCCACTCGAAATCAAATACTTGTAAGTACCAAAAAATAAATTATAATGAGAAATTAGAAAAACTGTCACGATCTTTCTTCAGGTCCCTGTTTCGGTATGCCATTTTGTAATTTATTTAGCCCCTTAAAATATTTCAAAGGTTTCAGTTTCGATTCGGTTCCATAAAATATATAAATTAATGTTGTTTTTTTGTTTAATACAACGTGCAGCATCAATTTTTAAAAATTGAATTAACTCCGCGCGAAATTTAATTCAGTTTTTAAAAATTGTATATAGCGAATTTAATTCATATTATGATGAAAATGAATTAGTTTCGACATAAATAATTTTCTGCGAAATTAATTTGGTATTTCGCGTCAGAGAATAATAGAAATCTGAGACATAAAAATTTATTAAACAAACTCTACGAGAATTTGTAAAATTCTTGAAGAATGAACTCCCAATGCTTCAAAAACTTCCTCACCCATGCCTTCTTTGTTAAAATTTAAAACAAAAATAAAAAATTGGGTTCATTAAAGGACCATGGTTCCTAGCGGTTATTAGAGAATAATTCTCTAGTCCTTAGAGAATAAACTTAGATATTTGTTATTACGTTTACAGTTCGTAAACAAAATGTTTCCACTCATTTATCTGAATCTAGGCAAAACTCTAAAAACCAAGGTTTGACATATAACAGAATGGCTATTCATATTATGTAAATGTGAATTATGCATATGTACTCGCGTATGCATGTCCATATATATAAAAATAAAGACGAAAGAGGGAATATTAATAATAATACACTACACTAGCTAATCATAAATACATTGTTGTGTTATATTGTAAAAATAAAAAAAATTAAATCTAGAAGAAAACCAAAATGTTTTTAGTGATAAAAATATTAATTTATATTTTTTCTCTTGTTCGTGTAATATTAAAATATTTTTTTTTAGTTTTTTTTCTATTTCTGAATAAAAGATAAAAACACGATAAACTAAAATACAAAAATATTGTGTTCTTTTGTTTTATGTACGACTAATGTATTTTGTATTGTATATAATTATTATTCATAAATGTCTTAAAAAATTAAAATTAAAATAAAAGCACACACACACACCGACCCGCGAGACACAAATATTAAACAAAAAAAGCTTTCGAAATATGTATACTATAGACTGGATTTCCAGATAAACCGTACTCTACTCTCGCGATCCGGATTGAAATGTATATTACGTCTATAATAAAATATCTGTTCGGTTTCATAAATTTCATATAAATTTATGTTGTATGTACTATACTATTGTGTTATCAGGGGTCCATTTCCTGTTTTATATACACATATTATTGACCGGATGTTCTTCAGATATCGTCATACCAAATAGCTGTATATGTATATCGTATATGTAATAATATGTATGCACGGTACATACTCGTTTTTATGATTTTTTTTTTTTTGTTTTGTTTTTTATTGACAGTCACAGTATAATAAAATGGTGCAGTAAACGCCGCCAATGGAGCACACAGTATACTGTTCAACAAGTAGAATTTACTTTCGAATCGACTATGCGCGGTTTAACACAACAACAAAAAATTGTAGCTCCAACTTTTTTTTTGCTGCTTTTATTAGAAAACACCTCCCAATTAGATGGATGCTGGCTGTGTATATGTACGCACGTATATTAAGATTAAGAAATTAATCTCGTATATTGTACATAAATGCTGTGTCTAATTTTAATTTTTTATTATTATAAATTTCATTTATTAGTAACAAGAAAATTATTTTATATTTGTGTTTCTTATTTTTGTATATATGTACACATAACGAAAATTTGTGTATGTATAAAGAAATAGAAGAAAATAGAGAAAATTCCAACCAATCGAGCACACATTATAAAAGGCGGGTCTATAACATTACACAAAAATTGTTTATACATTGAAATTACTTTTAAAAATATTTATAAATGCTTTAAGATGCTGTGGAACGAAATACGTTATTTATATATTTATAAACAATTGAGATTGGTTTAAAATGTATAAACATTTTTTTTGGGGTTTTCTAATTCGATATTGATTATTATTTATAAACAAACACAAAAAAAAAATGCGAAATTTGTTTGGGACCCACCCGATAATTAAGTTTTTTTTTGGGAACCTTTGCTAATACATATTACGATTCAGAGAGTATTGCAAAACTGACACACATTAACATTTTTAAAACATAAAACATTTATGTCACAATAATGACCATTATATACCATTGTTAATCACCGCGCATAACACGATCAATATATTATGTTTTTATATCCAATAAATGCCATTCACTCTCGCCGTAGATAATCCGTGGTAAAAAAAATCTTGCAAATTTTTTTTTTCGTTTTTTAATTAAACTATTCGCTTTACGCAACAGACATACAATAAACTATTTAAAAAAGGTGTCAATTTAATTGTCCTTGAAATTTTCCTGTCATTCAAAAAATAACACCAAATGTCAATTTCAAATTGTATACAACACTGTCGATGTAATTTATTTGTATTGTTTACAATATATCAATCGATCAGTTTATTAGTTTCGTTTCGAGGCCAATTCCGTACAATTTCTTATTTTTTTTATATTTCCACCACGCTAAGTATTTTTATCAGGGACACAATATAGTCTTGTAAATTGAAAAGAATTTATGATCCCACCAAGGGATATGATTTGGATTGAAAGTATTTTGAATCAAACAGAAGTAATTTTGAGTTAAAATAATTCAATAGAATTTGTAGTTGCACAATTTAATTGAATTGATTTTTCGGCTTTATTATAGACAATATATTAGTAGTAATGACAATCACAGAAAAATACAGAGGCCAATCACTCATACTCATAATATATCTACTGGTAAAAGTAGAAATATCATTATCCCCTTTACTTTACCGCAGAGTCAATACAAATATATCGACTCTCAAAAATGAGAGCCCTCCTTGAGTTCAATTATGTTGGTAGTTCGGTTTTGTACTGAAAAGTAAGGTCTACTTATCAGGTATAGCTACGACCAAACTACCAAAATAAAATTTTCGCTTAATACATTAAGTATAAAGCAGAACATACTGACTTAGCGAATTATATTCACTAAAATATTAGTTATTATTATTTTTGAGAGTCGATATCAATGCTGCCGCTCTGAAAACTTTAAACAGAGCACGTTTCAAATTTTCAGGGGAATATTTCTAGATAGAAGGTAGTACGAAATACAATAGTTACACGTTATAATTGTTGGTGTTTTGTGTTTAAAAAAATCATGATCCAGCAAATTACACTAAAATTGTTTTTAGTTTTTGAGTCAAATTTGATTATTAATAGAAAACTGTTTTATTTATTGATTTGGAGCTCTTTATCTACTTTACTATTAAAGCGCTAATTTCTGTATGCTGCTCACGCTAAATAGTTTTTTAACATGGCCAACTCCCCTAGAAATCACAGATATTTCTAGATTATCGTTTTGAGATTTTTAAATTTTTCTCGTACAGAAGAGTAGCTATCAGCGAAACCGTAAGCGAAATTTTTAATTTTTAGCTATTTTTGCATAAATTTTACGTGGTAAAAGAAAAAATGTTCTCTTCGAGCAACTTTAGCTTCGAACCCTTTTCATTTTTAAAATCGTAATTTTGGCAGATATGCGAATTCAGATATGTCAAATATGCGAATATGTTCGTCATTTTCACAAAGGTAATTTTTGATAATTGGAAAATATTCTGGTGCAATGCATGGTGCAGGTCAATAATGACTAAACCAGGAAGTCTGAAAAATCGCCTTGAAATCTGTTATGTATTTGATTTTAAAAAAGTTGCTATATAAAATTGGTTTGGTGGGGACGACTGGTCACAAACAGGCACGTGGTGAAACCTCTTTTAGTTTTAAAGCCGCTAAGTTGATTCATATTGATTAATTCAGATAATAAATTTCAAAGGAATTTGTACATAATCACAGCAGTCCTATTTGGAGTAGAGATGGAGTTTCTTAAATAAAACTTGGCCAGAATTCAACAAATATTGCAAGACACTTTAATGACACTTTGGTTATGAGAAAAAATTTGGGAAAATTACATTTACCAAAGAAACATTTGGTTTTTATTTTCATAACCATTCCAGGCCTTTACTACATGTCCATGTTCCAGCACCAAACGGAGCACGTTTGACAATGGATTTTAGTGAAATTGTTTATCCGAGTTATTAAGCCGATTCTATCAGTAGTTCTTAATATAAAACCGATCGGATTTGTTAAATAAAATAAAAACCTAATTAAATGTCTGCCATAAGGTAGGGTTGGGATCAGAATTTTTAAAATAAAACATGGCCCAACGGCAAGAAATATTTTGGAACACTATTCGTACTAATGGTATGATCGAGACCATAAATCAAAAATTAGATTTGCCAGTTTTGGTTATCCATACACAGTCAATCCAGACAATTTTTTTCGTCTCCAGTACCGAATCGAACACACACATTTGTCGATGTATTGTAGTGAAATTTTATTTCGACGATATTAAGCCGATTCGATAAAAAGAGTTCCTAAATTTATTTAAACATACTAAATCACGCCCTGAAGAATTTTTTGAGCCAGTCGAGCTCGAATTAAATTTTATTGAAATTATTATTTTTTTGATCCCTCCTGAATTGTACATTGCCACCAATAAATTTAGGGATTTGAATGAATATAATCTAAACACCAGGGCAATATAAGACATTTTCTTGGAGGCCCACAGAAGTTTGAAAACCTAGAACAGGTCCCCTGGACGCCTGGTCACTCTATTTCTGCCTAAACCCTAACTTTAGGCGAGAAGAAGAATGTCAAAATAAAATTGAAAGACAATTTCGGCTGTCAGCATTTAATCTTGTCAGACAAGAAAGATACATGCTATTCTGGAAAGAGTAAATGACTCCAGAAATATTACAGTATATAGACGTCTTAGTCGACGCTTAAGGTAGGGATTTGAGAATATTGTAAATCCAGATTTCCATACATTGGTTTTGTGCGGCAAGGCTAAATGATCGGATAATTTGTTGTGCGGTATAATTTTTGTATTCAGGTGAATATTTAGCTAAAGCAGATTAAAGTTTTTTTTGTTTTTTTAAATCAGGTAATCTCTGTCCTGTTTGAGTTTATCTGGTGCCCTCTGTAAAAAACTCCCCTCGTCCCGGGTTTGAGTCCCGGCGGATGATGAAAAAACCACGGCTGAATTAATCACTCATTATCCGTTAAAAAATTATTACGAAGCTTCATCATGAAGCGGCCAAATCCCTCTATGGGATGTAGCGCCAGCGGGGAAAAAATAAGTTTTACCAACAATTCTGCAGATTTTTAAGAAAACGCATTGTGCAATTGAAGTAATTTAGTTTACAAATTTTACATATTTGAATTGATATTGTCTGCTAAAGTAACTGACACATTACTGCAAGAAAAACATTTTAGGGGGTTTTGCCGGAGAATGACAGAAACCATTATAAATCAGCTTCGAAAAAATGTTTTATGAAAAAGCCAGCTATCTCCCAGAATGTTATAATTATTGCAAGTAAAAGCCGATAAGTTAAAATATTGTGTAAAAGTATTATTAATATAGCAGTTATTAGAATAGGGGAGTACAAAATGAAATAGCGGAGTACAGGACGTAGCACTAGGCGAAAATAGTTCAAATACTCCGATCGTACCTGCGACAGCAGTGGTTGATACATTTGTATGGACTCTGGGGTAAAGTTAAAGAGGTAATGATATTTCTACTTTTCCCAATTGTGGTAACAAGGCAAAACGTAATAACTCGTTTTTCTGACTTTTTCAGGAAAACGTTTTTAAAATTAAGAGTTACTCAAAATCGTATGAGTTTTTTGAATTGGTGCTTTTTTAAATGATTATTACGGTTGTTTGTAGTTGCTTGATTATTACAAAAAATTGATATGATATGAATTCGAATATGGAAATTTCAAATTTGAAATAAAACGTAATATGGGATAACTCGAGTTATTACCTTTTGCCTTGTTACCACAGATATTATGAGTGATTGGCCTCTGTATTTTTCTGATTTGCCAAATCGAAAATACTGTGAATGTCATTACTACTAATATATTGTCTATAATAAAGCCGAAAAATCAATTTGATTAACAGACAATTTTTTAACTTCTTAATTTCATTGAAACAATTTATTTTGGTTTAAAATTATATATTGTACTACCCATAGGTGAAATGTTCCAGGTAATAACATTGGTTGTTTGCTGCAATTGATTGCTAATTAAATTGGAGCAGCAAAACATTTAACATTTAAAATCACGCTAGGTAGTCAAAAATCCATGCAGGCCTACGAATGCAAAAAAATATTAAATTTAAATTCTTAGACTTTCTACACGGGTTTTTATGGTAGGGGTTCATGATCCTAATTTTTAGGGGTCTCTCGATCAGTACTACGTGCATTATTCATTAGAAAAATTGTTTGATTTAATAGAAGATTTATCCATCACGCGAAATAGGCAAGAATGAAGCTATGTATGTATTAAAGGGCATGTATATAACACAGTTGGCAAAAGCAATGTAAGGCTTAGGTATTTACAATTTTATTTATTTACTTATTAAAAAAATTTTTAGATACTTATTTTAAGCATAACCTCATTTACAATATAGTATCAGTGTAGACCAAGAGGTGGCAATATACTAATAAAACTCTTGCTTTGGCTACCACTTTCTACGACGTTATTGCAACTTTATTTCTAGCTATGCACTCTTCTAAAGGGCGATTAGCCGATTTCTGCTATTCTGCTATCTGCACATGTCCCGAAGTTGAAGCAATTAGTACAATTTGCATTTTTTTTTTTTATATTTATAAACAGAAATTCAGGCACTATATTCCTGTAATGGGTTAATTCCTCTTTCTAAATTAGAATTTATAATATCAAGATCATTTGAAGTAGTAATGCATGCACTATCGTCTGCATCTACTAATATATCGCAGCTATAAGGTAATATATACTAATATTGTTAATTGATTCTAAAAAGTCAAACAAAATATTACCCGTCCTATTTGCTCTAGTACATCTCCACGCTCGATGTCGGGCATTTAAATCTCCACATTTAAAAAAACTACCAGCATTTCTAGTTAGTTTTCTCAAATTTATCTTGAATCCATTTAATTTGCTTTGGGTGATTTTGGTAACCTATAAAATATGTAATTAGAATTTTTTAATATATTTTCAGTATTTTTTAAAAAAGTTGCACACGCTAGCCAAATTAATATTATTGTTATGTAAATAATCATCTAATCTTATTACGAATGCTTTTAACGTTCCAGAATAAAACTTTAACCATGTTTCGTTGAAGCATAAGAATATTCATGATGATATCTAGAACCATTTCCAGCTGTTCCTGTCAAGAACGGCAATTAAATATTTTGCTTATGACTTTCCATATGATTTGTTTTATTTCATCATAACTGAAGAAATTATCATAATCGATAGATTTACCAGGTGTAATATTTCCTCTGTGAGAAGCACCGAATTGCTTAAAATATGTTGTATTTCCACTAGGCTTCGTCGCAGGAAAGTTTGTTGGATCGTATGAAGGTTTGTTGTTATTGGTAGGTTTAGTAACTTTAGTTTGAAATTATTTTTCCTTCAATGAGTTGTATTCTGTACCAGCACCATGACCAAACATTTGATCTTTCATACACTGTGTTGGGCCGGTTTGTGTCTCAATGTATAAGTTCCATTTTATGATTGTATTGTCAATGGAATTAAATGTTTTCAGATTTTTTAGGCTGATAGTACCGTTTTTAAAATAAATTAGGTAAACTGTATAATCTATATACCTAACATTTTTATTTAAATTTTTGAATCTTCGAACTCTATTAGAGCTTTTAGATCATCAATTGGCATTTTGTATAGGCCAGAAAGCACAACTCTTATTTTGGTTTCTCATGTGTTGACTCATACATGAAAAAATTAATTTTTTTTAATAAGCTCCAGAAATTTTAAATGCTCAGCACCGTTGGGAATTATAACATTTATTCCCACAAATTGAAATTTTATTTTATAATCCTTTATATTCCACTCATTTAATAACTGTTTAACATCAACTTGTTTTAATTTACTTACAACAATCGGAGGTATTCTGATACGGTACTAATGTTGTTTATTCTAGCGAACTGGTTACTAGTTTTTACGTTCCAAAACAATTTCAGATCGAAAACAGTAATCTGTGATTGTTCGTATAAAAACGCAAAAAATATCGTTCTGTTAAATAGACACCACGTTATTGCCCAGTCGTACAATGCGAAGTACGACAGATAACTCATCTTCACAGAAACGATTGATTACAAAATTTTGTTGTTGTAACTATGCTAGTGGAAACAAAAACTGATTATTTGTTGCTACTATATGTGATTAAGTTTTTTGTTCGAGTTTGGCACTCTTAGTATTGTATATTCTTTGCTTAAAGTGTGTTAACCATTTGATTCATTTTAAAGATTCAAAGCAATCATTACCAATTTAAAAAATGAAAGGCTACCTTATTTGCGAAAACAAAATACCGTAGAAAAAACATCTCAGTAAAAATATAGCAGACAAAGTAAACGCTTGACCGTCACATCTCAAAACTTGAGATGTATGGTTAGAATCTCTCTCTAAAATAAAAATGGTCAATACAATATCCTGCATTTACTACTGCTGCCATTCTTTTAGGATTGCTGTTTAGTTAACTAAAATTCATAATGTTGAATTTTAGTTAACTAAACAGCAATCCTAAAAGAGTGGCAGCAGTAGTTAATGCAGGATATTGTATTGACCATTTTTATTTTTGTTCAAAAATTAATTCAGCTAAAGAATACTTGCAGCCAAAAAGCAGTTTCCTTAAGTTTTCGAAAAAGAACTTAAATTCATGTAAATTTTATAACACAAGCACAACTGTGAAACTAAGAAACCGATTTTAATTATCAGAAGCCTAAATTGAGAAAACGGTAAAATGGTAAAAATCCCATCAAAATCGGTAAACTGCATAGTTCTGAAATTAGCGCAAATTGACAGAGAGACAGAACACCAGTACAAGGATTTTGTTCAAAAAATGAGACTTGAGAGTTGCGATTTTCGTGTACATACTAGATATACAACAGTAAATATTATTGTTGTTTGGTTTAAATTTAATATTATTGTACATCTAGTAAGCCGATAAAAATTGCAACTATTGCACCCTACTGTTTATAATATGTAGAGAAGAAGAGATAGCACTGAATCTAAACTGGTTCTTAAATTTTGGTCAACTACATACTTATGCAGGACTAAGAAAATATATAAAAAATCATATTCTAGAATCTACAATAGTTTGGGCTCTCATTTGATTTGGCCTTAAAGTTTTTCTGTTCTATTGAATGAAAACCATACAATTCTCAAAATTAACTTTAATAGCAATTAAATTCGAAAGAATGAGCCTACCTGAATTACCACTGTATACTTAACAATACACTAGCTTCTAGGCGTTCGAGATTTTGTCGCACCAAGATTTTATATTCGAAAAATTTGCTTTGCTCAAATTGGCCTCGACCTTGTGAACAAAAAAAAATCACCAAGAAAGTTTTGAAATCACGATGAGTTATAGAGTCATGTAAAATTCATCGAAATATGATTTTGGTTATAGAGGAACAGTTGTATGAAGTGAAAGTTGTTCCCTCATTTAAATTTTGTTTAACATCTAAATTTTTGAAGTACAAGCCCAACTGACGCACCTCATTTTTTTTCTTGATTCATAGTTATTATTAACACGTTAATCGCCATAATAATTTCAACAAAGTTTTTCTCTGCGCCATGGTAATTTTATTACATAATTTAGATACCACATAATTACGAAAAGCAATATGCTTGGTATACTAATAAATTGGTTACTAATATGCTTAGATTAAGTTCGGGCATAACTGAAAAACGAAAAACTTCAACTCATATGCTAGAAACAATGTTTAGTTCTGAAAAGAAGAAAAGCAGAAGAATGTGCGTTGGATGTTATACCCAAATAAAAGAAGCAGAAGGTCGAGAAGCAGCAAAAAAAGGGGGAAAAAAGTTTCAACTTATTGCTGAGACTGCAAACAAACCCCCATTTATTGCTTAGAATGTTTTGGGCAGCATAATAAGTCAATGTAATTTCTTTTATCAAAATAAAAATTATTGAAATGTAATTTTCCAAGTGTAACAATACAGCATTATATAACTAAGTCTATTTTATTTATTTTTCCGTAGTAAGCCAAGCAATTTTCAGGTTTTGCTCAAAGAAGGCTGAGCTATTGAAAGATAAAGCAAATGTATCGTTTGCGTCGGATATCAGTGACTGACGTGGCCTTCTATGTACTAAATCCCGTATGTCAGACATATATGACTGACATGGCCCATGGATAAATTCTTAGTGTCAGACACATACGACTGACATGGCGATTAACGTGTTAATGTTGTATTATAATTGAAATTTCCTCGAAATTAAGCTAACTCAGCATCAAGCAGGGTTGTGTTTGTATTGCTAAACAACCCAATATCAATCAAATTGTTTTATAAAATCTTGAAAATTTCTCAATATAATAGACTTATAGTATGTCCACGCTACCAACTAACTAAAGTCTCAAAAAGTTTTGGAGGTATTCTAAGTCTGTAACATTTTGCATCACTTCGAACCCTTAAATAAAATATAAACACAGTACAGCCTCATTCAAATAATTTCGAATATTTCCTAAAATCTAGAGTTTGATGAAACAACATCAAGCAGAAACTACCAAATCAATTCACAGTACATCACAGTAGAGCCTCATTCAAAAAATCTAATTTTATAGATTTCAGTTTGATTGTTTGAAAAATATAAAATTAAGTGTTTTTGATTGAAATTAAATCAGTTTCAATCAGTTTCGTGTGTAAGTCCTTTGTATATGCCACACTTTATCGATAGCTACTGCAATGTCTAAAAATGCTGCGGAGCAGTACTTTTTTTGTTCTAGGGCATTCCTGATTTTAGATGCGACTCTACATAATATGTGCTTGTTCCCCGCTTCCATATTCTACTCTAATTGGCTTAAGTTTTTGACTTTTTCGAATGGCTTAGCGATATGCGTTTACTTCTATTTCATACCAGGTTTCTTCAGTTTGGCACATTTTTCCGGAAAGTAGTTAAGTATTTTGCCACTTATCGGATCATCCCCTGGTGTTTCTATTTATATAATTTGCTCGATAGATATAAATATCTTCGATGTTGAGCAAATACGTTTACTTAATCTAGAGGGGATGAAAATGTAGATCATTTCAGCCGTAACGTGTGGAGAGTAATTTGGTGCTCCAGTCGCTTTGATTCATTGAGATAATGTTGCAATCCTTTACCTAGGAAATTAAATGTAAATTAGGTGCTTGCACCTTCCTTAAGCTTATATTCGGATCATCTTGAACAAAATCATGAAAATTTCTAAATAATCTCAGAATATTAAAAATCCCATAACCACAGCAGCGTTTATACTATAAAGATGCCAAGCAAACAAGGCATCCGTTTTAAAAATAAGTGGCTTTAACTATGAACCAATCCTATACGTTTGTCTAATAAGAAAGGAAATTGAAAATTTACAATTTTAACACCCTGCCACACTCATAGTCTAATTCTTACAAAAAGCGTTTAAATTGACCTCTACGCTTTATTTATACTCACATCGTACGGTCATCGTTTCTGAATAACCGCCAATAATCTTCAAATATTGTTACGGTTATCGAATTTTTTTTTTTAGTTATTACTGAATTTGTAGCATTTGTGTTCCAAGCTGATATTTATTTTGTATGGACTCATTTTGATATAGTTTGCGTAGATCAGCGAAATATTTTTGTTTGTATAAATTTGTACGTTGACAATACATTGGTATCGCATATTATTTTTTTTGTTTGTCTTGCAATTGATCACGCGTCATCATTTGGATTCCCTGCGTGACTAATAAAGTATATAAATCAAATAAAGTATATAGATCGAATGATAATTTGTTTATGTACTTAGACAATGCATTGGATACAAATATTTCGTTTTTGTTGTGGGGAGGGATTTTTTTTTGTACCAAAATGCATCAACCACCGACTACATACATAAGAACCGCTTTATGTACTCGTAAATTGAATTTTATTTAATTTCGGATACATAATTTGTTGTCAATTGCATTTTGTGTGAGGCCATCGCAGCTAGGTGGACCAAAAAAAATTAACAAAATATTAAAATAAAATAAGAATAAGTGAATTATAAATTATCTGTGCAAAGTCGTGTGCATATAAAGAAAAAAAAATTCTACTCAAGTGCTATATACAACATTAGTGAGCGTATAAAAAGAAACTCGCTTACGTTGTATCTATACAATAGGAGTACTTTCCGCTTGGATAGCGAGATTATACATAAGTATATACGGATAAAAATGTATTAATCAGAATCCTAAACGGTAAGCAAATTCTAAAATCCTTTGAAATTTATGTGCTCGTATTCAATACTGGGTAATAATACCTTACAAATTATTTTTGTGTTTAGATACTTTCCCCATGAGTTAAAGAATTTAAAATAGCAGCGGGGTCTCACAATATTAATTGTGTAATTATGTAATTGTGCAATTTTACATTTGTGCATAGGCAATTTTACCAGCACAGATTGCTCGAGAATTATCCATATAACGGAACTCAAGTGGTTTGCGGATTTATTGAGGACAAACATAAAAAAAAAAAAAACGGATATTGAGTTTTTTTGCTCGCAACAAAAAAAAAAATAAATAAATATAAACGAATCTTATATACAGATTTGTATTCTGGGTCGTGTTAATATATTTGTGACACCAGAAATTTCTTTTATAGTAGATATTCATACATATAAGTGAATCAAGTTAAAAACAATTTATTCCTAAAAAAAAAAATTAATTAAAAAAAAAATAAATTAAGAAAAATTTAATGAATTTTGTTATATAGAGTGAAATTAATCTAAAAAAAAAAAAAAAAAAAATTAGAGTAATAAATAATAAGTTTTTTGAGTAACTATTAAATAATTAAATTAAAATAAGCTTAAATTTAAATAGGTGATTCTTTAGTAAAGTGAATAAAAGGTGGTAAGGCAATTAACACTAGGGATAGTTTTTTTCCAGCCAAGTATATTCACCGAGAGTACTCTACGGCAGATATGCATATGGTGAGTTTTTGAACATTTTGTTTATTTTTTTTTTAGCAGTTTTGTACTTGGAACTGTCAAATTTTATTCACTTTTAAGAAGAGTTAATAGTTCAGGCTTTAATTTAATAGCAAATACGTAGGTTAGTTGTTCTTCTTTAGATTATGAATAGTTATCATTATATAATTGATTTTCTTCAAATAAATGTTTAGTTTTGTTTAAATTATGGAGTGATTTTCTTATTATTGGTTGATGGTGGATCCGGAACAGTGTAAGGACGAATCTAAGTGTGTTTTTTTTTACCTTTGAACACGATGGTATTGTTCTACCAATATTTTACGGCGACGAAGAACCTCCCACAATCTGACTGCAGCCTATCCTATTAGATCGTGTTAGTTGCCGTATGGTATGTAACAATAATGGCGCCGAAACAGGGACCCAAAGGTCATGGAAGATTCCACGTTGTTGAACGGGTAGACCACATGGCCGCAAGGTCATAAGACCACATGGGCTGAAAGCTTAGTTTTATAGTTTGCAAACATGTGATTTTATAAAGTAATTTATTTTGAATTTTTTTTCATGATGTCATAAGCAATGATTATTAGAATATAGGTTTTATGTTTTCTTAATAAGGTAGACCTAAAAAGTCATCCAAGTGGCCTATCCACTCAACAAGGGCATCCAGATTAATCGCATATTAGATTTAACTGTTTTTTTTAGCTTCAGTATATTTTTCTATTTTCAAATAATTTTGTTTTGCGGTTGGTTGCCAATTTATTAATTACTTGATTTCATATTAATTCATATTCGGTGTTGTCTTTCTCCTTGAAACAATAGCGGTTGATACTTGATGATTTCACGATTTCCTTCTAATGTTTTTAGAGGAAAGACTACGTTTTTTTATTTTTCATTCAAAATTTCGTTTCAGTATTTGTTTTTTTGAAATAGTGTATTGATACAGAGATGGTTACCAACGGTTGAAACATAATGATATTATGAGTTCCTGATGATAATCTACTACTGAGTTCTGCACTGATATTTTAATCTTCTCTTGCTGTCATTTTTTTTCTTATTCAAATGCAATAGTTTCTTTATAGTATATGGTGGACCGGACATTGATAAATTTATGATGAAGCACGTGGTCGAATAACGAGAGAATCTGCGTTACATCCCACGAATGCTTCGTTGTGAACCTCCATGAATCGGTTTCATAATGTGCTGTTTAAGTTTGATTTGCTTATGCGTCATGATTAGATATTCATATTTTATTTAGTTTCGTCCTTATTTAGTTCTAAGCATCGCCATCAACCATAATTTAATTTACGTATCTTTATTAAATAATTTTTTTTTGATATTGCGATTATATTGTTATAAAGGTATTACAAAAAAATTAGAATTTGTGTTATATATAAAACTTTATGAAATATTATTAAACAATTTAAATTATAAAAGTTAATATTTTCATAATTCGTCGTTAGTTAGTCCTATTTAATTAGTCGTATTCAATATACCAATTATCGTCATTAGTGCTTTATATTGTAAACTATATCAAATCTTGTCGAAAAATTTAAAGTTTGAAATTTTGTAGCCAACATAATTATTATTCGATCTATATTAAACAATGGATCCTGTCATTTATATTCAAATGCTAAGTGCTCCTGAACTCGAAGTCGAATATGTTATAAGGGGTCTCACCAGTAAGGCAGTAGATGCTAAAGAGATACTTATAAACACGCTTAGAGCAGAGCAATTAGATAAAGCATTAACCCAGAAAAATTGCCATATTACCGAAAATCCCGAATTAGAGATCGAGGAATGTAACGACCGATACGAGGAACTGGCGAAGGCTTCGGAGGAACAGGGAAGTTCGCCTCCTTCCGACTTTATAACATTGGCATATGTTAAGGCGAAGCACTATAAAGAGAGAATTTTTCGGCTAATAAATACTTTTGGTGAATCTCCCTCTTTTACGAGAATTTCTCGCAATTGGCGTCATGCCTTTAATGTTTACCATAAGTTGTGGTGTGAGTATCAAGAGTCTGATTCTCCAGAAGTTTCACTGCAGGGTAGAGCTGTTGCATCTAGCTCTTTTGCGGAAAAACTCGACAATTTGTTATCTAACAATTCGCTAACCGCAAAACCACCAGAAGTCTTAGCTCCACCACAACATGAACAAGGTAGCCAATCTAAACACGTTCCATTTGTTGAGCCTAAAAATTTAAAAGGGTCGGTTGCAGATTTCTTTTCTCAAATTGGAACTCGGCAAAGTAATCATTTCCAAAATAGGAATAATCTGGAGATCTCAAATGTGTCTGGCAATTTTAATGAACGTCCAGTAATTCAAAACCTAAATCGAAATATTCTAGGACATGAATTTGCGGAAAGACCTCCAGAGCGGGCAATGGCACAAGCAACACAATATCGGGTAGACAATTTCTATAAAATTCGGCAGAGATGGAATCTTTCTTTTGATGGGTCAGATACCTTAAATGTTCACGATTTTGTTTATCGGCTTGAACAAATGGCAGCTGACGACGGCTTTTCAAAAGACAATCTTGGTAAGGTTGTCTATTTATTCCTTACGAAAAAGGCGGAGGATTGGTACTGGGTGTACAAAGCAGATCATCCAAATGCAACTTGGGCAAACATGAAAAATGCTCTTCTTTCATATTTCAGCTGCTCTAATTACGAAGAGGAAATCAAAGAACAAATCCTACGACGAGTGCAAGGAAGCAAGGAGACATTTTCTGACTTTTCACTTAGTATCCAAAAGATGAATGCACGGCTTCAAGCTCGATTGTCGGAACAACAAGTTGTCTACAGGCTTTGCCAAAACATGTATCCAGCCCTGAAAAATGTTACACTGCCGTACCATGGTAAAATTAGAACTGTCAATGAGCTGCGCGTATTATGCCGCGATTATGAGAGACTCTGGGAACAATCTGGTTATGATCCAAGGCGTTTTGGAGATACGTTTAGCAGACGCAGGCAACCAATGAACGAGTTAAACATGGAGATGAAAAATCTAGACATTGGCCACAACCAAAATTCTAGTAGTGATAACGCCAGGTTGGAAAGCCAGCACGAAATCAAAGAGCCAAATTTAGAAGCATTCCATAGGAGAACGGACACTCGCGGTGTTGACAATGAACATGCATCCCCGAATAACTATATTTGTTGGAATTGTCACGATATTGGCCACAAATATCAGGAGTGCGAGAAGGATTTTCTCAACATATTTTGTTTTGGTTGCGGTGAACGAAATGTGCGGAAACCAGCATGTCAGAACTGCCTTAAATTTCAAAAGGGAAACTCACAGCCGAGCGCGAATTATGTGAGAGGATCACGACTCGGATCAAACAACAACCAACTGTCGGAAACGAAGAATACCAACAGCAAGTAATACAAGCAACTCTCATAAATCAACCTAATTTTAATAATTTAATGAATAATAAAATAATAAATCTATGTAACATCCATTTGAATTCAAAATGTCCTAATAAATGTAAAAAATTAATTCGTTCAATTCGATATTTTCGTGAAAGACGTACTATTATCAGAAACTGTATTGCGTCCCTAATCAAATGTACTGCCAATGATCCTCGTCCACATGCTGATGTAGAGATTAAATCAACAAAAATGAATGGGCTTCTTGATAGCGGCGCATCAGTGAGTGTGCTTGGGAAAGATTCAATTAAATTCCTCTCGGAGAACAATTTGAAATTTCATAGTCTCTTTACACACATTAAAACTGCGGATGGCACATCTAACAGAATTGAAGGCTACATCTGGTTGCCAGTTACGTTCGGGACCAAAACTGAGAATATCCGATTTTTTATTGTTCCTTCTTTGCAATTACCTTTGTATTTGGGTATTGATTTTTGGAGAAAATTCAAATTATTGCCAAATATTTCCATAAATGAAATCGAAGATGTAAGCCATCAGAAGACCGTTAATTCGCACGCACTCAATGTTCAGGATCAACAAAATCTGGAGAGGATTATCAATTTGTTCCCGTCATCAGCAAAAGAAGGCTTAGGGAAAACAACGCTGCACGAACATGATATTGAGTTAGTCAAAGATTGCAAAGCGGTGAAGCAGCGGTATTACCCAGTCTCACCTGCAGTACAAAATGACCTTTACAGAGAAATCGACAGAATGTTGAGTTTGGGTGTCATCGAGATAAGCAAAAGTTCGTGGAGCTCACCGGTAACGATTGTTAGGAAAGCGAACGGGAAAACCCGCCTCTGTCTCGATGCACGCAAACTCAATAGTTTGACACTAAAAGACGCTTACCCCCTTCCGATCATTGACGGACTTTTAGGACGACTCTCCGAGACAAATTACATTACTGCACTGGACTTGAAGGACGCATTCTGGCAGATACCGCTTGCGGAATCTGCCAGAGACAAAACAGCTTTTACTGTACCGGGACGGCCGCTCTATCAGTTCAGGGTGATGCCGTTTGGGCTGTGTAATGCAGCCCAGTCAATGTGCCGTTTAATGCACAAAGTGATACCACATGAACTCCATGATCGCATTTTTGTGTATCTGGATGACCTGTTGATCATTAGCGGCACATTGAAGGAGCACCTTGAACTGCTGGAGACGGTAGCGACTTTAATACGGACGGCTGGGTTAACTATTAACCTGGAAAAGAGTAAATTTGTTATGAAAGAGATTCGTTACGTAGGCTATTTGGTGGGAGAGAAAGGACTCAGACCAGATCCGGGAAAAATTGAGGCAATAGTTAACCTAGCACCACCCACAAGTACAAAACAGATACGACGACTGATAGGGATGGCTGGGTGGTACCGTCGTTTCATCGAGAACTTCGCAAGCGTAACAACGCCAATTACAGACTGTCTGAAAAAAGGCAAATTTCAATGGACACCGTCAGCTCAGCAATCATTTGAAAAATTAAAAAAGCTACTTACTTCAGCTCCTGTTTTAATTACACCAGACTACTCAATCCCATTTTTTATCCGATGTGATGCCTGCACCGAAGGTGTAGGAGCAGTACTATTCCAAAAAGATATAGAAGGAAACGAGAGGCCAATATATTTTATGTCCCAAAAGCTAAATAAAGCTCAACGAAATTATTCCATAACGGAACTTGAATGTTTAGCTGCTATTCTAGCCGTTAAGAAGTTCCGTGCATATATTGAAGGGCATGAATTTACTTTAATTACAGATCATGCTAGCCTTAAGTGGCTAATGAGCCAGCGTGATTTAAGCGGTAGGTTGGCTAGATGGAGCCTGAAACTACAAGGCTTCAGGTTCACTATACAACATCAACGGGGAAAAGACAATATCGTACCAGATATGCTTTCTAGAGTTTACTGCGATGAGATGGTGGAGTTTGCCGAAAGTATTCAGAAAATAGTACTGCAGCCCGATGCAATTCGAATTATTGGTTCAAAGGAGTTTGAAGATGGGGAGTATAAAAGTCTACGTGTAAAAATCTGCGAGAAGCCTGAGGATTATCCCGCTTTTAAGGTAGACGATAAACACATATTTATACGTTTAGAACCCAAAAAGCGCGATGAACTAACGGATTTGTCAATTTGGAAATTGTGGATTCCTGATGGATTAAGGCATTCATTGATCGAACAAGAACATAACAGTCCATCGGCGTCACATGGAGGGATATTCAAAACGGTTGAGAGGATTAGAAGATACTTCTTTTGGCCCGGAATGGTTAAACAAATTCGCAATTATATACTAAACTGCGAAATATGTAAAACGACGAAACCACCAAACAAGCAGCAAAGACCGCCAATGGGAAAGCCATTTATTGTCGAGAGACCGTGGCAACGAATCTACATCGATTTACTCGGTCCATATCCGCGATCGACGCAAGGGAAAACTGTGATATTAATTGTACTTGACCACCTAACGAAATTCGTATTACTTAAGCCTCTGAATAAAGGAACATCCCAAAACGTTATCGATTTTCTTAAGAATGACGTTTTTTGCATATTTGGAGTACCACAAGTGATTCATTCCGACAACGGATCACAATTTCAGAGTGCTGAGTACAAAAATTTTTTGAAATTCAATGGGGTAACAGATTCAAAAACGGCAGTGTACTCCCCGCAGTCAAATGCCTCTGAAAGGGTCAACCGATCGGTTATATCTGCAATCCGAGCTTATATTAGCGAAAAACATAATACATGGGATAAGCACATCCATGAAATTGCCGCCGCTCTTCGAAACAGCATTCACGAAACGGTTCAGCATTCACCACATTTCCTTTTATTTGGATACCACAGAATTAATCATGGTTGCGATTATGAGGTGCTGAAGCAATTAGGAGACATCTCAGAAGGTCAAATATCACTTCCTTTACCGATCAGACTTGCGCTGGTTCATGATGCAGTTAAGCAAAATATCGCGAAAGCCTATGAGAAAAGTGCACAGCGATATAACCTGAGGAGTCGTCAGGTTCAATATCAAATCGGACAGACAGTGTATGTAAGAACACATCCGCAGAGCGATGCCGTAAAAAAATTCTGCGCAAAATTCGCTCCTCAATTTACAAAGGCAACTGTAGTACGGCGAATTGGTACCGTCAACTACGAACTAAAGGATATCAATCATAAAATTTTAGGGGTTTTTCACGGAAAAGATATGCGACTGTAAATTTTATAAAAGTTAGACAAATAAATGAAGACAGACGATGGATTATTATTCGATAAACATTTTTTTTTCAGCTACTTTGCCATACACTTACAGTGAAATCAAAGTACCTGCCCTGTTACGGTTATCGAATTTTTTTTTTTAGTTATTACTGAATTTGTAGCATTTGTGTTCCAAGCTGATATTTATTTTGTATGGACTCATTTTGATATAGTTTGCGTAGATCAGCGAAATATTTTTGTTTGTATAAATTTGTACGTTGACAATACATTGGTATCGCATATTATTTTTTTTGTTTGTCTTGCAATTGATCACGCGTCATCATTTGGATTCCCTGCGTGACTAATAAAGTATATAAATCAAATAAAGTATATAGATCGAATGATAATTTGTTTATGTACTTAGACAATGCATTGGATACAAATATTTCGTTTTTGTTGTGGGGAGGGATTTTTTTTTGTACCAAAATGCATCAACCACCGACTACATACATAAGAACCGCTTTATGTACTCGTAAATTGAATTTTATTTAATTTCGGATACATAATTTGTTGTCAATTGCATTTTGTGTGAGGCCATCGCAGCTAGGTGGACCAAAAAAAATTAACAAAATATTAAAATAAAATAAGAATAAGTGAATTATAAATTATCTGTGCAAAGTCGTGTGCATATAAAGAAAAAAAAATTCTACTCAAGTGCTATATACAACATTAGTGAGCGTATAAAAAGAAACTCGCTTACGTTGTATCTATACAATAGGAGTACTTTCCGCTTGGATAGCGAGATTATACATAAGTATATACGGATAAAAATGTATTAATCAGAATCCTAAACGGTAAGCAAATTCTAAAATCCTTTGAAATTTATGTGCTCGTATTCAATACTGGGTAATAATACCTTACAAATTATTTTTGTGTTTAGATACTTTCCCCATGAGTTAAAGAATTTAAAATAGCAGCGGGGTCTCACAATATTAATTGTGTAATTATGTAATTGTGCAATTTTACATTTGTGCATAGGCAATTTTACCAGCACAGATTGCTCGAGAATTATCCATATAACGGAACTCAAGTGGTTTGCGGATTTATTGAGGACAAACATAAAAAAAAAAAAAACGGATATTGAGTTTTTTTGCTCGCAACAAAAAAAAAAATAAATAAATATAAACGAATCTTATATACAGATTTGTATTCTGGGTCGTGTTAATATATTTGTGACACCAGAAATTTCTTTTATAGTAGATATTCATACATATAAGTGAATCAAGTTAAAAACAATTTATTCCTAAAAAAAAAAATTAATTAAAAAAAAAATAAATTAAGAAAAATTTAATGAATTTTGTTATATAGAGTGAAATTAATCTAAAAAAAAAAAAAAAAAAAATTAGAGTAATAAATAATAAGTTTTTTGAGTAACTATTAAATAATTAAATTAAAATAAGCTTAAATTTAAATAGGTGATTCTTTAGTAAAGTGAATAAAAGGTGGTAAGGCAATTAACACTAGGGATAGTTTTTTTCCAGCCAAGTATATTCACCGAGAGTACTCTACGGCAGATATGCATATGGTGAGTTTTTGAACATTTTGTTTATTTTTTTTTTAGCAGTTTTGTACTTGGAACTGTCAAATTTTATTCACTTTTAAGAAGAGTTAATAGTTCAGGCTTTAATTTAATAGCAAATACGTAGGTTAGTTGTTCTTCTTTAGATTATGAATAGTTATCATTATATAATTGATTTTCTTCAAATAAATGTTTAGTTTTGTTTAAATTATGGAGTGATTTTCTTATTATTGGTTGATGGTGGATCCGGAACAGTGTAAGGACGAATCTAAGTGTGTTTTTTTTTACCTTTGAACACGATGGTATTGTTCTACCAATATTTTACGGCGACGAAGAACCTCCCACAATCTGACTGCAGCCTATCCTATTAGATCGTGTTAGTTGCCGTATGGTATGTAACAATATCCCTAGAATAATATGTGACATCATCATCATAAATTCAAAAGTGATTCTCGATAACATTGAATAAACTCAAATCGAATCTCGAAAGTTTCGAATATAGGCAGTATTTATTATGCATATCCAAAATACCAACCCGAAAACTCAGAAATCTCGAAAAATCTGGAAAGTCGTAAATAATCATAAATAATCTGGTCGTCAAGTAACCCAAAGCTCCACAAATCAACACCAAGTTAATCATGAAAATCTCAATAAATTTAATTGAATAATTTTGGAGGTAATTTAAATCTGTAACATTCTGCAACCCTTCAAATTTTAACAACAGAAAAAATCTTCAATAGTCTCGAATAATTATCCGGAAATCTCCATTTTCCAGAATGTTTCAACAGAAAATCTTCCTTTTCCAAAAATTCTGTGAAAGAAGATTTAATTCTGAAATCTTCTGGAAAATGTAGATTTTCCATTATATTTTTAAAATTAAATCTCCATTTTCCAGAATTTACATTTTCGTTTTTAAGCAAAAATATATTTAAAAATTTGAATTTTCCCTCTTCCCAAGAGAAAAGCTTACTGATTAGCACAAAAACGGAATTTGGCACAAAAACACGCGAAACTGTTTTTGGCACAAAAACACAATCAAATCTACTTTTCTCTAACTTGAAGCATCGCCTTTAAAACCTCTTAACAATGTTGGATAATCATTAGTTTGTGGAGAGAGGGCATCTTCGAAAATCTAAAAACTCGTAAAACCTCGGAAACGCTACATACCAAACTACAACGCTGAACTTTCCCACATCTCCGAAAATTTGAAATAATCTACATATAACAATCGGCAATAATCTTAATTAGTAAAATAAATTTCAAATTAAATTACTTCAAACAATTCACAAACCTGACGTTACGAACGACAAATAACGTTACGAAATACAGTAAATTTGAGTTGCGTTTATTTTCCTTCTTACAATAAATACAGTACATTTAATTGCACAGTTTTAACAACATAGTACGATATTCGATATAATACATAATCCTATACTGTGTCCCTTTAAGATGGAAGCAATTCAGAAAGGAAAATAACAAATCAAACGCGCACTTTAACTTCATACTAATCGTACCAGAATAGATGCTCAAAAGCTTATAGCAAGCAAGGAATTTTTGTACAATGTTTGCGAATAATTTTTGTTTATCTTGACTTGCCTAGTTATGAGCTAGGGTGCATCGGGTAGCCTTATTTTGAATAGCAAGTTTTGCTTGCTAAGGCTGATCGAGCATTTACTCGTTGGATAGAAAAAACTAAAAAAGTTAAAAAATTACAAATAAGAAACAACAAGTTGAGGCCAGTTTGCCAGCCGGGGAACGGATTTAGCATTATTGGATATCTAACCGAGTCTAAATAAATTCAAAATAATCGGTGACAGATTATGGGATCTCCATAATAATAATAAAAATAATTCTCTTATCAAGCGTGTTGTACATAAGTGACAACTTGATTAGAATACTATGTATAGTTTGGTTTATCTATATTGATAGCCGATAAAACTGTATGGGTGTGTTTCAATCGTGTTTGACTTAATTCTGATGCTTGTCAATCAAAAAAAGATAATCAAATCAAATTTTGTATTTTAGTTTCTCTTTTTCTCTCTCCAAATATATTTTTATTATAGTATTATGCGGGTGTGCGTTTAGATGGTTTGTGGTATTTGATAAAATTATTGGCGATAAAAAACGTTATTCAATTTCAATCAAATTTGCAAATCAATACAATCTTGTACTACATTTTAGCTCAGATTTCTCAAGCCTTGATAAAATATTTGAATCTGTGCAAGGATTTTGTTCAAAAACTGAGACTTGAGAGTTACAATTTTTATCGGCTTACTAGATGTACGATAATATTAAAATTAAACCAAACAACAATAATATTTACTGTTCTATATCTAGTACGTGCTCGAAAATCGCAACTCTCAAGTCTCATTTTTTGAACAAAATCCTTGCACAGGAGACTCTTATCACTCAACCTTTTGTAAGTCAAAGATTTTCTAATAAACTATAGATATTTGAACCAAGGCATAGAGGATAATTGATGATCAGTTTTAATGAATTTCGAGTTAAACAGATGGGATATACTTTCAAAGTAGCAAACCGGTTCTGGTTCAACTGAAATAGTGCAAAATTCTTGATTACAAATGCGTGAATAGCTAGGAATCCAAACGGGTTTTGGGTGTTCGTTGTTTTATATTTTAAGTCAAAAAAAATCGGCTTGAAAGAAATTGGCAAATTTAACAAATTAAATTTTGTGAAGGACAAGGTCAAATTTTTCAAAGATATGTTATGCTAGCTGTTAAAATATTCGGTTCACAAAATATTTTAACATTTATGGAGAAATATGTAAGTTGATGTTGGTGCCTCTTGGTGCGGAAAGAACTACTATATGTTAGAATTCATTGACTGTATCATCGTCCATGGTCAGCACATAGTATTGCTAACATCCAAAGAACAGCTTGACATAAATTTTGCATGGCAAAACATTAACTTGGACAGTTATAACGAAAGTATAGAAATTTCCTAATGTTATTGCTGGGTAGGTAATAAATTGCATTTTCGGTCGCGCAATTTGTTAATGTGACAACCATGTTGATGTGAAAATTACTAAAAGTAAACCACAATTTCCCAGAAACTTATTCCAAAAATGGTTGGAAAATGACTTAATGGATTTATCAAAGTTCATAAATGGTCACAATTTCACCAAACAGAAAATTTTTGAAAACCTTTGGAACAAAAAACAATAAATGGAGGTATGCCACATTTTTTAGGCACTTCCGTGAAATGAAGTTGAACCGTATAGTTTTGAATTAGTTGAGCGTTCTGAACGGTTTGGCTGTGCTCCGATGGGGATGGCGGCTTTTTATATTTTTGTGTCATTCAAATTATGATTAAATTCTATATCCGCTTAATTGCGACCGCATGTGCGTGGAAGGACGCAGGCATTCTCTGTTGAATATTGACTCAACAACATTGAAGGTGGCCTAATTTTTTAACCTAAAACTTTTATTTCTCGGACATACAATTTTCTGGATTTTTAAATGCTTTTAACATAATTTGGTTAGAAAATTGTCTTCTAGGTGAGACATTTTTTGGCCTCGGATCTTATCGATCCATAACCTTCAAATACAAATTTTATCTTTTTTAAAATGACTTGCGGAAACAGGTAAAATCATATTTCTTGTCTAAATAAAATTGTCTAAAATTGGTTCACCACATATTACTAAACAAAATGTAAGAATTTTGTTTAGTAATATATGATGAAATACTGTGTGGCGTAGGATTTGGATAAGGGATATTCGAGACACATTTTTTACATTACCACTACACACATATGAAATATTTTAATACCTATTGTGCCGCCGGTCGACTATTGTTGGAACTGTATTTATGAAAGTTTTCTGGCCAATTTATAATTATCCATGAAGGTTTGAAAATTACTTGAAATCCACCATAGTTTTATAAAGGTTGAAAAACAGGTTTATTTTAACTAAATGGTTGCAAAACGGTTTTAAAATTGCTAAAAATAAACCATGAAAACCTGATTTACAAAATAAATTAAAGCGTCAGAAATTAACCAAAAATTACCTACTTAAAATAAACCAAGATTTTATAAAAGTTTATAAATGGTTATAAATTAACCAAAAAGTTACAAAAATGACTGAAAATAAACTTGATAGTCTAGTTAGATTTTAGTTAAAAATTATCTTACTTGCGTGGATTAAAGTTTACTTAAAATTACCTAGCGTCAAATTATGGTTAAAATTAGGTTACAAATTAAAAATTTCCCTATTTAAACCATTTAGTTGTGAAGTGAAATAAAATTGTTGATCCATTTGGGGCCCAATTTTGGTTGTTTCTCAGTAAAAGTCAAATATTTAGGAGTCTTAAAGCATTGTACGAGTATATTCACCACAAAATTGAACCCATTGTTCCAACTTTTCGTGACTCGTTCCAACTTTTCTTGACTCAGATTTTAGAATTGTACGCGATTTTGAACATGACTATAGTCGTCGGCCATGTTTGAAGTTACGTAAAACCTTGATCAAGGCAATTTAATTTTTTATTCTTTTTTTGGTAATAATTGTAAATGTAAATCAAACTCTTAAAATGTTATGTCGAAACTTCACAATAAATAATTTGACCAAGAAATTTATAAGAATGATACTTATACAATGTAATTCGTTTGGTAAATTTATATTTTTTTGGTAAAACAACAAAAGGTAATTAAATTCCATCCGGTACATTTTTTCCAAATGCAATAAAATAAAAAAAAAATGTTTGTGTTGAATTGGAAAAGATATAATATGTCGAGCACGCTGAAAAATAAGATAAATGGTCGAGGTCAGCAAAATATGTAGGTACTTCAAAAAAATATGTACATATGTATGTATACTGCTCGTGGGAAATATTTTCATAGAAATTTATGTAAAACAGGGGTGACTCTTTAACTGTATGTTTACGTATGTATACACAAACGGTTCAATGCACAGGTGTTTTCCACTCATTTACTCATATTTTATAAATCGTTTTTTAACGTTCATTTTATATATTAGACGACTACATTACTATATAGAAAGAGGTACTTCACGAGAATGATCAAATGGGGCGTTTAAGAATATAAATCCTAAATGTACGTTACAACACGTGCGATGTCTTAATAGACAAAACGCATTATTATATTGTGTATACACTATACTAAGACGTTCTTCTGAATGTCTAAAATAATTATTTTATAAATCCATTGAGATCGTTGTAATATAAAAAAAGGGATCAATTACGAAAAAAGGCCCTTAAAATACTATAAAATTGTAGTTCCTTTAAGATATCTGGAGTATCTGGTTTCATTTCCGTTTTATTCAATCGAATAAGAAATATATAAAAGTGGAATAAATAAAAATTTAGTCGGAAAAAAAAGGACGATCGCTACCGGATGTTGAACAATAATTTAAGGGTGTGACCACGTGACGAGATTTCATTTTTTTATAAATTGTGCTCTATTGGTATCTACCTTATATCTAGTACTCGTAAATATAAAACGAGTTGCGTTTTTTTATTTTTTTTATTTTTCAAAATGGGGAATGTGTTCACTTTCAAGACCCTTTGTGATTTGTCATTATATAATTTTATCTTTATCATCTGTCTTAATTTAAATAATATTTTGCTTAAAATATTTGTTCGTTAATGGAATTTCAAGACCGGAAAAAGTGAAACTAGTTTTCTTATCTCGTTTAGCTCTCGTATAACGTACAAAATATGTGTACCTACCTACCTATATTTATATTCACTTGTTGACTATAATCCCCTGTGAGCACATACACCACATAAAGTCAATTGCCCTTGTTGCATATTGTTCAAATCAAAATCTAATTAAAAACCATCAAACTTTTTTTTTGTGAAGAGACGACACACAACATAAAACACAACACACACAGCAGAGAGTTAATTTAAACCGGAAGTTGTAAAATAAAAAATTATGTCAACACAAAACAAAAAAAAAATTCACCCTAATCTTCCAAAACAAAAACCAAATTCCCATAATTTTCCTTTTTTTTACGTCTTTTTAGAAAAAAGGTAAAAATATAAACACTCAGTTTCTCAACTTTACACTCTCTCCTACAAAAAAACATAAACCATCCGTATTCCGTTCGTGTGCAACAACACAAACACAAATACACTCCGAATATTATTAGACCTTCTTTATAACTAAATACAAAACTTAGAAGCAAGCAAAGAACAGAACGAACGAGAAAATATTATAAGACAGGTGGTTGTCTTTACGATTTTATATAAGTTAGAGAATATTACATAGATCGAAGAATTTTTTTTTTTTTATAAATACACGATCGTCGATGATCGCGTTGCTTTTTTGTGTAATACCAGTTGTAATCACCATACACGATATTATTATAAAACGGATGTAGTAATTTTCAATCAATTTTTTTTTTGTAACGAAATTCGGTAAAACTTCGGTTTTTCATCACCATGTATCGTCATTTATTTGTGTACGACTTTTTCGTAATCATCATCGCAATCATCATCGGTTTCATATCTGCATAATATAAAATATACTCAAACGACGATACACACAAGAATAAATTTTTTAAATAAAAAACCGAAGAGAAAATTTTTTTTTTATAAGTAGAAAATCATTAAAAAGAAAAACGAAATAAAAAAAATCGGTTGGCTGGGTTGTTCATTTTGTATAATTCAGTAGTCTTGAAACGGATATCGTGGATGAATGAGTGACAAATAATAAAAAAAAATAATAAAAATAAAAAGTTTTTGTGTGGTGATCTTAACGAATTTGTGTGAATATTTTATATATGTATATAGTACACCAATGGATTATGTTCTAGTGAATTATTATTTGTTATGCAAAACCGAAATATGATAATAGTTTACAGTGATTTATTTATGTATATAGTTCAAAATAAATAAGTGGATAAAATACGAAAAAAAAAAATTTGTTCATGATTTGTGTTTATAAAATTGGGCAAAGTGTGTAGTTTAATTCAACCGAATTACCAGGGGGCCGAGTGCACCCTGGACCACAATTTAATTATTAATCGAAATAGTTTAAGTAGCTTAAGTAATCATAATATAAATAATAATCACCATAATCATCATAATAATAATAATATGGTGTTACAAAGTTTTGATATTGGATTACATAGTGGGGAACATGTTCCACCATATCCAGGAGATTATGCACCTACAACAAATTCGTTTTATACGGATTTAGATACATCTGTATATAATACTCATCAAGGTATGCGCGGCGCCGGTGGTAAATTAAATTTTTTCTTGCCATACTATTAATTAATTGTGTGTGTGTGTGGATTTAAATTGTTTAATTAATTAAATTAAATAATAATCGTTATATAAAAGCACCGGATGTGTGTCGCAAAAATATTATGCAAAAAAAAAATTTTTTTTTTGCGAATCTCACTAATTGTTAAACAGCGTCGGATAATTGTATCTAGGTAAATAATTTTGACCCAAATTAATTTATCGTACGCAGACTGCTTGTTGCCCACTACAGCCCAACTGTTGAAACAAAATTTGAATATTCCACGAAATATTCCCTGGAATTTGTTAATTAAATAAACATTTAACATGCTGAAAACATTTCTTTACCCAATACAAACATAATCTTTGATATAAATCATTAATTTACAACCCTAAATATATAGTGTATGTTTTAAATTCTCACATATGGTATTCGATACACACCGAACACCTAGCATAAAGCATCAGGTTGAACAAAATATTTTTTTGTATACTTACCAAGACCATATGTGTGTATGTATATGGTGTTATTTGGTATATGTGTTGGTCACATTACAAATATGCAATAGGTGAATGGACATAATATTTTATATAAGTAAGAATCAAAAATAGAATTCTCGTACGTTGCTTGCATAATTTTATTATTAAATATTATTTAAGTGTGTAATTAAATCGGTAAATTTTCCAATAAATTATATTCCTTGAACTTGAAAATACATTAAGAATATAACAATAAATTGTTAAGTTATATAATTTTAATTATAATTAATTAATTATTGTATTGTCGTCGTCTTACGTAAAAATAAACGTCGCTCGGTATAATGAACTCTCTTCCTAATATACCATATTAAGACTTTAGTAAATTTTAACAGGTGCGCGCGAGCGCTCGCTCAGTGCATATCAAATTATGTATATATGTAATAATATGTCAAAAAGACTCCCTCTCAAATTTTATTAAACGACAAACTTCGGGGCATACACTATTATGTATATACAAAATCATATTCCCATCACCGCATCACCTGCTGTTTATGAATGTAAAATTTTTTTGGTGAAATAATAATCGACCTTTAAAAGATTCAGACAACCGTTTCAAATATCTTTTTATTTTATTTATAGTGTGTTTTTTGTTATATTCGCGATGTAATTTAAAAATTGGATACAAGGTGAAAATCCGCCCTCAATTTATGTTATATTAAAAAAAAAAAAAAGATTTCAACATCCTTTACAACAGAACAGTATCTCTCTTTCCTTTAGGATTAAAATCTAATTTAAAATAAAAAAAAAATTTTGTTCGCGCTCGATTTTCAATTTACCACAACGGAAATTATAAATTTTGCGCGATATTCGGTTATGGATTTTATTTAACCTTAAACCATTCCATTTATTTTTTTGTATTTTAACATGGTATCTGAATTACCCTGTATATACTACTTATACAATACAATTCTGAAGTTCAAATATCACTAAATTTCCATAAACTGTAAATGTAAGTAAATTTATATCACGTTTATATTGTATTATATACATTTTAAACGTCACGCATTTTATTACGACTTGTAAATATTTTGCTTAAATGTTTTGGAAAAATTCTTGTAATTCTCAAATTACGTAAAAGTAGGTACACGCTGTATATTTAGTTTTTATTTTGTGATAACAAAATTCTGAAGATTAATAGTTTTGAAATTTTATAAAATTTATTGATTAATCTTAAAAAATTGTGTTCATACAAATGGATCCATTTCTAAAATTTTCATAATTCTAGATTCAAGAATCAACAGTTCTCAATTAAAGAAAGCCTACATTTTTAAAAAATTAAGAATAAATTGTTTGAATCAAGTGTATAACTTACATACAAATTACGAGAATAATTAAGAACGATATCCGTCTTTTGGCTGTGTTCATTGGGTTAATCAAAAGTAAAAATAAAAAACCGTTTCTAGAAAAATGAAGCATGCGGTCGGGTCGGTTAAGCTTTTTTCATGAGCCGTGGAAATTGTAAAAATCAATGTTAGAAAACAGGCTTAATGAAATCAAGAAGCTTAACATGATAATAAATTGTGCGTATGTAGTAGCAGAAACGGGTATACAAATTTGGAGATTAATTAAAAATTGATTGTTTGGCGCCAAAAAAATTAAACCAAAAATCAGCCATTGATCATCAGAGTGAAATTCTCAAATCAGTAAAAAATATGCTTAACACAAATTTTAGCAGGAAATTTGGTTGAACGATATTTCTATCACCCCACCAATTTTGATATTAAATCTTAAAATTTTACAAATTTCTGAATTACGAAATTCGAAAACGAATTTTGTGTAAACAACAAGCAACCAATCTTAAGTCCCGGGTAAATTCTAAGGTCGATTCATTTCTAAGAATATTTTTATATGAAATCTTTATCTTAATCCCGAGCAAATATTTTTGATTTTTTAAATCATAAAATAAATCTGAATTTTTTTAAATTCTGAAATATTACGATTACTTCAAGCTACAATTTTAATTGTGGTATAATTGAAATGAATTGTATTTAAACGGCAACAACAAAACTGTCAATATATTATTGTTCGAATTCAAAAATTATTATCGGATCTTCTTCAACTAATGGAATGAATTTTGAGAAGACCTTATTCGTTTAAATGTTGCCGATCGCTGAGTTATTTTAAATAAATTAATAAAAAACTGTATGTCTCATTTTAGGGCTTTTTTTGAAAGCTATAAAGATTAAACATTTGATGCGAGAACAACACATATTTGATGTTCCAAAATCCTACATCAAAGCAAAGAGATTGTAACATACCAAGAGAAGCGAAACTGAAGGAAAATTTTCATACAAAAAATGGGTTATGCATGGGTTATACAACCGCATTACCCTAGTTAAGTTTTTCCAATTTTAGAAATAAAACAACAGACGAATAGGAAATTTAAAGCAGAAACGATTAGCTAAACAATTTTGTTATTATTATTGCTCCGAAAAACAAAACATTTCCATTTGTCCGTACTATATCTGTTAAAATTTTTTATTCAGCTTCCGCACTCTTGATATTCCATACTATTTGGTCAGTTTGAAAAACATTTTTCGTCAAACTGTCTTCAAAAATATTTGAAAATAACTCTTATTCAAAAGATTTTTTTTTATACAAAGTTCATTATTCAAACTTAATTCAAGTTCGTCTCAAACCCGTTCAAACTACTGAAAAAATTGAGACAATGGACCTATTTTCAGCCGTTCAATCTTAAGTGCAAATTTTAATAATTGTGTAGTATATTCGATATAATCAAATTCCAATCAAACCACTTCAAACTATCAAATTTATAAATAAATTTAAAAAAAACGAGAAATTTTTAAAATTCTGAGTATTATATTAAAACTTCTCAACAAAATTTGAGAAAATTAGTTTTTTCTACCTTTCAACTTAAGCAATTTTCGATAGACGGCGACATTTAATATAATCAAATTGCTCTCAAACGATGGTGAAAAACTAAAGTAATGCCAATCAAAAAATTTTGAAATATTTAACGAATTTTTAAAAATTCTTACTCCCAAGTTAATAAAATTTACTTCAATTTCATTCAAACTAAACTTTTTCAACAAAAAAAATTCAGAAAATTAGTTGTTCCTCCTAAGCAAATTTTAATAATCGTATTCGATAAAATTAAATTCTTCTCAAACCACTACTCAAACAACTAGTCAAATTTGGCAAAAAAAATTTTATAAATTGTATTCAAATTTAAACCTGTTTAACGAAATTTTGAAAATTCTTATTAGTTATAGTTATTCAAATTTTAATAAAAGTCTTACATTCAAAATAATCAAATTCTTCTCAAACCAGTATTCAATCACTTAGTCAAGTTTGACAAAATAAGCAATTAATTCAAATACAAAAATTTAATTTCAACTTAAACAAATAAATTTTGAAAATTCTTACTTCTCAGTTATTCAAATTCGTCTCAATTACGTTCAAACTTTATATTCGATATAAAGAAATTCTTGTGGTGGTCTACTTAAAAAATTATGAAAATGGTTGTTCGGGTTTCTATCATTCGAACTTAAGCAAATTTTAATAAGCATATTACATTCGATATAATTAAATTCTTCTCAAACCCAACTAGTATTCAATCATTTAGTCAAGTTTGACAAAAGAAGCGATTAATTCAAAAATAAAAATTTATTTTCAATTTAAACAAATTGTGAAAATTTGTAATCCTCAGTTACTTATTCAAATTCGTCTCAAATCCGTTCAAACTACATATCGCACCATCCAAACAATAAAACGATAACTCAAAAACATCGTTTTTCAGGAGAAGGCTTTGAAGTTTGAAATTATGAAGGAATCCCATTCCGAAAACGTTTCATTAAAGTTGAATAACTTGTGCAGGAGGACCTGAAAGAAAACACTAGTTAGACAGGACGATAGAGCACCTTGCACAGATTTTAAAAATTCAATCATGCAATAAACATATAACTAGCACTTATCGTTTTATTATTTGGATGGTGCGATTTAAAACATTGAGAAAATTTTTTGCCTTTTAAGCCTTATGCAAACTTAAATAGTCGTTGTATGCGATACAATTTTTTTTTTCAAACCACCAATGCGATAAAATATAAAATCTATCTTTGTGACGAAGGCGTATTGCCAATCAAAAATGTAGCCAAATATATTTGAAATATTTAACGAATGTTGTAAAATATTTACTCCTGAGTTATTCAAATTTACCTCAATTCCAATCAAACGGTTTACTTAAAAAGTTGAGAAAATGATTGGTTTTGACATTCAAACCTAATCAAATTTTAATAAGCGTATTACATTCGATAAAATTAAATTCTTCTCAAACCACTATTCAAACATTTAGTAAGTTTGACAAAAGAAAAATTAATTCAAATATAAAAATGGAATTTAAATTTAAACTAATTGTGCACCAACATCAAATATTTTTGAAATGTTTAACGAAATTTTGAAAATTCTCACTCCTCTTAGTTATTCAAATTCAAAAATTGTTGTTCCTGGTTTAAAAGCAAATTTTACTAAACTTCTTACATTCAGTATTCAATCACTTAGGTAATCAAGTTTGACAAAAGAAGCGATTAAGTCAAATATAAAAATTTTTCAATCAACACAAATAAATTTTTGAAAATTCTTACGTCTAAGTTCAAATTCGTTTCAAATCCGTTGAAACTGTATATTTGGAAAAAATCAAAAAATTTATTTATTTATTTAATTATTTAGTCTTTATATTCGAAATAAAGAAATTCTTCTCAAATCACCATTCAAACTATGGTCAACAATACGATAAAGCATAAAATGTATCTTCGTGTCGGAGACGTTGTGCCAATCAAAAATGTAGTGAAATATTTTTGAAATATAATTATCGAATTTTTTTTAAATTCTTACGCCTCAGTTTGTGAAATTCGCCCCAAATCCGTTCAAACTATATTTAAAAAATTAAGAATTTTTTTTGTCATGTTTCAAACTTATGCAAATTACATACCATATTACATTTGATATAATTAATTTTTTTTCCTTTATTCAAACTATGATACACAATGCGCTATTTTGGCATAAAATGTGATGAATTCAAATGTAAAAATTTAATTCAAATTGAAAAATTTGCATCAAATGTTTTTGAAATCATTAACGACATTTTTAAAATTCTTACTCCTCAGTTATTCAAATTCGCCTCAAATCCGTTCAAACTATATTTGAAAAATCGAGAAAATGTTTCGCCTTTTAAATCTTATGCAAATTTAAATAGTCGTTATATTCTCTAAAAAGAAATTCTTTTCAAACCACCATTCAAACTATGGTCAACAATGCGATAAAACATCAAATCTATCTATCTTCGTAACGAAGGCGTATTGCCAATCAAAAATGTAGTCAAATATATTAGAAATGTTTAACGAATGTTGTAAAATCCTTACTCCTGAGTTATTCAAATTTAGCTCAATTTCATTAAAGCTATTTACTTAAAAAATTGAGAAAAATGCTTGGTCCGGTTTCTATCATTCAAACTTAATCAAATTTAATAAATTAAAGAATTAAATCTAAAAATTGAATTTAAATTTAAACAAATTATGCACCAACATGAAATATTTTTGAAATGTTTAACGAAATTTGGAAACTCCTGCTTCTCAGTTATTCAAATTCGCATCTAATCCGTTCAAACTATATTTAATATATAATTAATATATTAAAGAAAATTATATATTAGAGAAAATTAATTTGTTTCGCCTTTTAAACCTTACGAGAATTTCAATACAATTGTTAAATATATTCGATATAAATAAATTATTTTCAAACCACTATTCAAACTATGATCAACAATACGATAAAACATAAAACCTATCTTCGTATTAATCAAAAATGTCGTCAAATTTTTTTGAAATGTCTTACTTCTAAGTTATTCAAATTTACCTCAATTCCATTCAAACTAAATATTTAAAAAATTTGGAAAATTACTTGTTCCTGTTTCTATCGCTCAAACTTAAGCAAATTTAAATGATTCTTTGTATTAAATTCTTTTCAAATAACTATTCAAACATTTATTAAATTTTGACAAACTAATTTAAAAAATTGAAAAAAATATTTTTTATGCCGCCTTTTTCAAACTTACTCAAATTTTAATAATCAGGTTAATTATGTGATAGCTTGACCAAAAATCCGATTTTTAATTCAAATTTGAAAGGCCATCAAATTTTTGGACAGATTTGACGGAATTTTTACAATTTTGTAGATATTTGTTTCTGCAATTTAAAATTAAGCAAATTTCAATAATTAAACCGCTATTCAAATATTTAGTCAAACTTGGCAAAAGAAGCGATTACTTAATTGAAATATAAAAATTGACTTCAAATTTGATTAATAATGTTCTTACAAACTTCAAATATTTTTGAAAAGTTCAAGAAATTTTGAAAATTCTTACGCCTCAGTTATTCAAATTCGCCTCAAATCCGTTCAAACTTTATACATAACGATACATTTTACATTCGATATAATTAAATTCTTCTCAAACAAGTATTCAATCATTTAGTCAAACTTGGCAAAAGAATCGATTAATTCAAATATAAAAATGTAATTCAAATTTGAGTAAAAATGTTCTTACAAATATCAAATATTTTTGAAATGCTCAAGAAATATTTTAAAATTCTTACGCCTCAATTACTCAAATTTTCTCCAAATTCGTTCAAGCTTTATTTCAAAAATCGAGAGTTTTTTTTTCAACTTTTAAACCTTAAGCAAATATCAATGTAGTCGTTATATTCGATATAATGAAATTCTTCTCAAACCACTATTATCATCGTATCGAAGGCGTATTCGCTAACCAAAAATGTAGTCAAATTTTTTTGAACAGTTTAACGAAATTTTGACTCCTGAGTTATTCAAACCTCAATCCTATTCAAACTAAATAGTTAATAAAATGAGAAAATAAGTTGTTCCTGTTTCTGCCTTTCAAACTTAAGTAAATTTAATTAATTAAAACATTCGTTTTAATTCAATTCTTTTCAAACCACTATTCAAACATTTAGTAATTTTTCACAAAAGATGGTCAAACTATATTTAAAAAATCGAGATATTTGTTTCTGAGATTTAAAATTAAACAAATTTTAATAATCAAACCGCTATTCAAATATTTAGTCAAACTTGGCAAAAGATTCGATTAATTCAAATACGAAAATTGAATTCAAATTTAAACTGATTATGTACTAACATCAAATATTTTTGAAATTTTTAACGACTTTTTTAAAATTCTTATACACCTGAGTTATTCAATTTTACCTCAATTCCATTCAAACCATAATTTAAAAATTGAGAAAATTAATTTGTTTCGCCATTTAAAACTTGTGCAAATTTTAATAGTCATGTATGTGTCTTCTATATAATCAAACTATTCTCAAACCATTATTCAAACTACATATATGTTCAACAAGGCGAAAATTTAGTTAAGTTTGACAAATCTTTAGATCGATCCGAATCCCACCCATTCCCAAAGATGTAAAATTGAGACAATTATTACGATTTTCAAATTTATTCAACATGTACCTAATATCAATTTTGGCCAATGTCAAATTTTTATATAAAACGTTCCCTTCATATTAAAAAAAAATCTGCGCGTGGACCAACACATTTATATTAATCCAAAAATTTCTCATGCATCGCGCTCTGTTCATGGTCGCGAATAAAATTATTACAGAAATAGAATTTTATTGTAAACACAAAAAACAAAAAATAAAAATAAATAAAGTAAGAAAAAAAAATTCGCGATTTTCTATGATATAGAGCCGCGCATCAATGGTGTGATTGGTTCAACATAAAATCGAATCACATCCGAGAGATTTTATTTTTAATCAAGTTTAAATCATTTTTTTTTTTTTTTTTATATTTTCTAAGGAAAGAGACAGCTTATAAGTGTATACAGTACACGCTATGTATGATTTTTATATTCAAATAGTAGGCCACGCCTATTTTTTTTTTTATATATATTATTGTTGTTTATCTCTTATGTAACAATAAATATATTTTTTCTCCTCTTCTTTTTCGTCTCAATATACATACGTATGTGTGTGTGTATATAATTGTTTGTTGTTGTTGTATTATTTTTTGGGGGTTTCTTTGACGTTTTACAAAAATAAACTCGATCGAATATGTATAAATATTTTATCTTTTGTTTATATATAAATAAAATTTTGTTTAACTAAATCCACGCTTTATTTACATAAAAATCAAACCAACATAAAGTAAATTAACACATAATTAAATGGACATTTTACGAATGTTATTTTGAAACAAAAAACATCAAATATTGACGTATCAAAAGCGGTGTTTCTTTGGTTTGCCGTAGTGTGACGCGTGAATTGTGCGGGAATAACACTTTTTATATAGATAAAATGTACGTCTATAATGATTATTACTCTGTATTCAGAAAGATCAAAATGAGTACGATCATTTGTTCAACAAAAAAAAAACGTGAGAATTATTTACGTAGATATTCTATTATTTGTCTTTATACATACATACATATAAATTACAAACGAATTATTTATTTATTTAAAGTTTGTTTAAAATTAAATATTTAACTTTAACAAATAGTAAATTATGAATGATTTTAAATAATTTGTTTTTTTTTTTTTTGTTTTATGAAAATTAATTTTTAATGAATGAAACATTAAGTTCTTTATGTGTCTCTCTCTCTATATACATATGTACAAATAGTATAAATATTATTTTATAATTTTCAATTTTTTTTTTGCTCCATAAAAAACATAAATAAATTATTAGAAATTTATGTTTTGTTTGTTTTAATAAAACTTATATACGTATATATATATGAAAAATATAACAATAAGCTATGAGCAATGATTTATTGCTGCGTACATAAAACATAATAAGTAAATAAATATATAATATTTCATCTGGCAAATTTCGTTTTGTAAAAAAAAAAAATTGGCACGAAACTTTAAATTAAACAGATTTGTATAAAAAGTGCTGGGAGCGCCAAAGAGGCTGATCCACATGCAGGAAAGATCACACGCAACGGATAACGTTTTCCTTTATATACATTTTGATCATGACGCGCATTATTATGGTCTATTGCAATTCTGACGATCGTAAAAATAGTGATCTACATTATTCTTTTTAATTTTTGCTAAACGATCGATTGTTTATTCAGATATCAAAACTGTTATTTTTTATTTAAATTAAAACGATATTATACTGTTGGAATCAAATTTATCTCTAGATCGCAAACTATATGTGCCCATAAATCTGCATATTAAATCTGATCCGATTTAATGAAAGATCAAAGCGAAATATATGTATGGGATATTTTTTTAGCGATCATCTAACTAGGAGTGTATTTGATCAAAACAAAAGTGTTTCCTTTTTTATACGATCATAGAGCATTTGGTCAACGATATTTTTTTTGGTAAGTACAATACATTAGGATAATCGACAACACGGCTTTCTCCATTTACTTTTTAGTTTTTATCAAGCGATCCTTTATTCAGAGATCAAAACAAAATAAAAAGATTTGCCAATATTTGAATCTTGATTTATTCTCGTTCGCACTATAATGTTTCGTGTGGATTAGCTAAGTTAATTGAAACTGCTTGTTCACCAGACACCTTGCCAGGAAACAAGTAAAGAAGTTCAGGTTGATGCTAAAATTCTAGATTAGTTCAATCTATAAATTTCGACCTCTTGAATATACTACTATGATCAAAAAGTAGTAAGTCTTTTTAAATAAAATACAGTTAAACAACCAAGAGCTGTCCGCCCATAATTATGGCCGATTCTGGCAAATAGCTTCACACAAATGCATAACGCTCAAATAATATTCCTTCTTAACAGTTTGGCCCGGCGAAAGGAATTCACAAAGCACCACACCGCGATAATCGAAGAAAACTATCAACATCACCTAGTTTTTCGACTTGATTTGACGTGGGTTTTTCTTTCTTATATACTCACCTTTGGCACAATATTCACTTGGTTAGTTTTCTGTTAATGATGTTCTGGTAGTCTGAAATCATTGTTTTACAGACATTAACATAAAGGTTTTTGGAACCAAGCGAGATGAGATGCGTTTGAGGCCATATTCGTTTTTTTTACAATTGATTGTGTCGGCCTAAACGATATTTGCGTGATGTTAACAAGATCTCTAATTGTCAATCGCCCATTTTTCAGCACCAAAAATACTCGCTCTGGACAGTAAACTAAAAGCCTTTCAAACATTTCCAACGTTTATGAGCCGAAATTCCATTTTTGAAGCAAAATTTGATGCAACTTCTTTGCTGAACTTTTTCACTCATGTTAAAAATCGAAAAATGCACTTTTATAGATGAAATTAAGCATCTACTAAAGATATTGGCACAAAATTGAAACAAAATTTGACACAGACAACCTTCACAGACAGCTTGCACGATTTAAATGGAAAAGTCTTACTACTTTTTGATCACAGTAATAAAAGTATGACTGCAAGTAGGGTTCTACAGTCTTTCAACCTTGTCAGATAAGCACTGCTTAAAGTTCGGACTTTTATAATTTTTTATTATCCGGCAAAATTAACTGACTGCAAAAATGCTAAACGTTTAGTTAGATAAGGAAACTTTCACAAATATACCGTATCCCCCTTTCCGACTATCGATCTAGCCCTAATGTTTCATTTTTTGATTTACCAAAACTTCGAATAATCCATCAAATTAGGTTTATGAAAATGGCACTAAATTTCGTCGCGTATTTGACAAATTCGCATTGGAAAATCTGCTAAAAATTGGATTTTAGATTTTACAAGTTTAGAGATTTATCGAAATCTAGAATATTGAAATAATTAAATATCTCGAGAATTCTTGAATTTTTCAAATTTAGCGTGCTTAAAACAAATATTAGTTTACTTTCTAATAACTATAACCACAGATAAGAATATCAGATGGTTCAAGCCGAAAAAATTTTTGGCAATTCATTCTGGAACCCAAAACCTGAAACTCAAACCAATTTAAATTTTTTTTATTGAGGTTCCATCTAACCTTTAATCGAAGAAATACAGTTAGTAGAGACACATTTTAATAAGCTAATTATTTGTTAGGTGATTTTGCCTAGTTTTGGTGTTCAAAATTACAATTACAATTTTTACATTGATAATTTAACTTTAGAATATAATATAACAAATAAAAATGTTCAATAATAGTAAATATTTGTTCAAAATTATTTATATTCATTTACGATAGATGGTAATACTTGAATCATTTCTGTATTATTTTGAGTCCAAGATAAAATATTACAGACACATTTTGTATTGGGTTCCAGTTTAAAAAACCGCAAAGTCATTCTGGTTTGGTTCATCTGATATTCTTATCTGTGCTATAACGTTGTAACCAATTTGCAAATTTATTTAGAAATTCAAAAGATTGGAATTTCCAAATATTTAAATTTAGGCAAATTCCTGCCAATCATAGTTGAAAATTTAAGAGTTTTGTTATTAATTTTGAAATTTACTATTTTGAAAATTTTCCGATTTTAAAATATTTTACAAGAGCAGAAGTTTTTTTATAGAAAATGTGATGTCACAAAATCTGCATCAATTTTTGATGAGAGGAAAATATTCCGTGAGAATCCGACGTGGGGTCGCTTATTTTAAAATGTACAACATAAAATTGTGATGTCAAACAATATTGGTTACCTTAAAAGACATAAAATAATTAGGAAAAAAATTAGAAACATTGAGTAACTTTTACTTTGTATTTTGATAGAAAATAGAAAAATTACTCAATTTGAGTGAAAAACATTGCATATTTTTATTGCTTATTTTTTATGTCAAATTAGTTAACAAAATGCATAATAACGTAAAATGTTCACTCAAATTACGTAATAACCTGCTCGACGTGGATCTCCATATGTATTACTCGTTATTACGAATTTTGTGAATTTCAGTCATTTGGTTGGACTGCTTAATATTTCAATATACAAGTAAACTGTTTCCGCTGTCCACCAAAATTCATAATATTTGAAAATGTTCGCTCAAATTACGAAATAACTCGCTAACGCGAATTTCAATATTTGTTATTCTTTAATACGATTATTTAGCTAAAACGCTTAATAGATTGTATGCTGCTTTAAATTACTAGATTTACAAAAACTGCTTATTACGTAGTTTGAGTGAAAATTTTGTCGCTTTCAACTGAACTTGTCAACCTAAATTGCGTAATAACTTACTTGATAATGATCTATTCGTTATTAAGAACTTTATGGATTTGAAAATTATTTGTCTATCCCGTTTAATAGATTACTTGTATGAAGCTTTTAACTACTTTTAAAATGCGTTTAACGGAGTGGTTTTCAAAATATGTTATACAGTTTTAGTAGAAATTGGGTCACATCTCATCCGACGTACAATAACTCGACACCTTTTCCAAATTTCGTTACTCATTATTGATTGTTATGCGAATATTATGGGTTTGAAAACCTAAATAATTTTAAATGATTATCAGTCACTCTGTTGCCGCTTATAATTATAATTTTAGCGATGGCTTCCAGAAAAATTGATTATTACTTAGTTTGAGTGGAAATTTTGTCAGATTTCATTTATATTAATCAAAGCCAGTCTTTAGAAAAATGAGAAAGTCTAAATATTTATATTAAATTTGATAGAAAATTAGAAAATTCATAATTACTCAATAAAAGTAAAAAGCACTCAATATTATTATTGGGATCTTTAAGCATTTTAGTCTGCAATTGAAAGGCAATTTAGTTATCAAACATTCAAACTATGTAATAACGAGTTCAACACGGTTCCCAATGTAAGAGAGTGAGACACATTTAACGAAGTAATTTTAGAAAAACTGGTTATTACGTAGTTTGAGTGAAAATTTTGTCGAATTTCAACTGAACTAATTTTAATATAATTTCGTAACAAAATGCTTAAGAACGCAAAATGTTCACGCAAATTGCGTAATAGCTTACTAGACACTGATCTACTCATTATTAAGGACTTTATGAAACTCTGAAACGTTTGTTATATTACATCAGGGTATGTTTGATTTAAATCATTTGATTTAAATCGTTGTTATTCAATTATTCATTTAAATCAAATAATTCACAAAAATTAATTTACGAACTCACACTGTTAATAATTTGTAGGACAAACTGTTAATCATTTTTAATTTGGCTTAGAATAATTGAATTTAAATATTAATTCGCTTCTTAAGTATACCGTAGTAAATATCAATAGCTACGAGTATATGTGATTAACAAATAAATTATGAAATATAATTAATTTATTACGAAGCGAATAAGATCATTTTGAAACTCATCTATGTAGGTATGTACTTTTAGTTTAATCGACTCGTAAATTAAAACCAATTTATTACTATGTTGTTCATTATTATTTTTTTTTAGTAACAACAATAGTTTAATTTAAATTAAATAAACAAAATAAAAACAAACAACTTAACCTAAAAAAATGAACAATGCTGGAAGGAAACGAGATGCAATATGGAATCGCTTCCCCCCTGAAAAAGTACAGCCTAATGTGTGTACCTTTAAAAGAAAAATCGAATCATAATGTTGAAAATTCTGATAATATTGCTACTGGATGATCTAGTCCAACTTCAAGTAGCAAATCTGTTACACCGACCGCTAATAATATAATTATGACTTCGATAAAAAACAATTATAAATCAAATGTAGCCAAACATATCTCATCAGAGCCTCTTGATAAATATGTGATTAAAATTACATTAAAAGAGAGAGAAGCCATGGACAAGCAAATTAGCTACATTTTTTTACTCGTCAAATTTCGCTTTCAAAAAGGTTCAAAATATTGAATTTATCAAATTTTTCAGTATGCTTCGGCCTGGCTATAAGCCTTCTACTCTAGTGAACGTGATTTAGCCAGGCGGCTATTAAATTATGTTTATCAAGAAGAGCAACATAACTGCATTAAGAATTTAAAAAATGAAATTGTTTGCTTAAGTCTAGACAGGTGGTCGAATATCAGGATCGAGAACCGATAATATGCGCCTGTATAATAAAAGAAGACGGCGAGGTAATTTTAGTCCTGGCCAAAAACATGACGTTAAGTATTTAGAAAAAATAACTACACAGATAATTCAGGTTACAGAGGACATAGGACAAATACTCGTGTAAAATTGGAAGTTTGGTTACAGACAACGCAGCTAACATGAGTGCCATTAGACGAAACATCGAAAATATTACCTTGGATATTATAACATATGGATGTTCAGCCCACATTTTAAATTTGCTTGCTCATGATTTGAGCAACGAATATGAGGCTATAACTCAACATGTTGTACAAATTATAAAATACTTCCGAAACCATCATCTTCCTAAGGCATTAGAAATGCCGCAAGAAGTTCGTTGGAACACGTACAATAAAACGTTAGAGTCATATATCAAAAATTGGCCAATTCTTGTGAAGGTGTGTGATGAACACAGAGAAGAAATTGATAGTGATATAACCTCTAAAATATTAAATATGGGTATAAAAAGAACTTCTGAAGAATTAATTAGCATTTTCAACCAATAACTCATGCATTACACCAAATGCAAAGAAACAATTGCAAAATATCAGACTGTATCGAAATATGGAAAACGTTAGAAAATGTATTAAATGGACTACTTTCCAAATCACAAATGAATATGTTTAGAAATAGGTATTTGTTCGCACTACGCGGCCATGCCATTTTGCGGCATTTTCATTAACACCGTCTCTAGTCACAAAATTTAAAATCACAAACGAAGAAAAAAAAATTGACAATGGATTACATGGAGGATGAATTTACGTTAAAACTTATGTCAGTTTATTTAAAATTTAAAGCTCGAATTCAACCATTTACGGGGTCTATCATGCATGATGAGATTATAACAACAATGACTCACTCCACACTAATTTTCTCTCAATCGCAGATCATTCCAAGTTACAGGGTTTAACAACAGCGTGTGATTCATCAGCAGGAGTGGAACGTGTTTTTTCCACATTTGGTTTGGTACACTCAAAATTGAGGAATAAGTTAGGCGTATAGACAAGACAGAAATAATGTATTATGCATTTATATTTTATTTTACCTTTTATTTATATTTTTTTATATGAATTGTGATAATATTTTAGTTATTTTAGATGAATTAAAAATAAATTTCATTGCACTCCAAACAAGATGTTTAAATTTCACTACATCAAAAAAATCCGATTTAAATCAATAAAATTACATACCCGGACTTAAATGTGCTTTTAACTTCTTTTAAAACACATTTAACGGCATTGGTTTTCAAGAAATTGTCAACAATCATCCGTCCCACAACTCGACACCTTTTCCATATTTTGTTACTCGTTAGTGATAATTATTTGATATTATGGATTAAAAACCTAAATAATTTTACACAATTAACAATCACTCTATTGCTGCTTATAATTATTACTTAACAAAGTATTCTAGAAAAATCGAAAATTAAGTAGTTTGAGTGGAATTTTTGTCACATTATTTTGATTAATATAACTCCATATTTGTTAGTTGTTACGACTCGACACGTATTTCCATATTTTGTTACTCTTTGTAATTTAACAAAGCAATTTTTAAAAAATTGGTTATTACGTAGTTTCAGTTGAAATTTGATCACAACTCATTATTATGAATTTTGTGTAGTTGAAAACCAAATAAATTTAAATGACTAGTCATCACTTGTATACAGCTTTTAATCATCTATTTCCATATTTTCCTTCTACTTTGCTTACTCATTATTACGAATTTGTACGCTTAATAATTTTAAGAAGAAATGTACGAAAGACAGGTCACTACGTAGTTTGAGTGAAAATTTTGCCTTAAAGCATCCGCACTAACTTTAATGTAAATTTGTTGAAGCTCTTATGTATTTTACACAAAATGAAATTTTTTGAGTTTTGTCACTGTTGAAGGGGAGGTGCGATATATTATTTTTAATAGCATTCTAATATTTACGACTTGCCAGTGAAATAAAGAAGCCATCTACTCATAACATATCTACTCTAATGAAAAAGTAGAAATATCACTTCCTAAATATATACCCTTTAAAAAACCAAAAACTTTCCTTAAATTTTTTGCTTGGTAGTTTGGTTTCGTACTGAAAAATTCGGTCTACATACTCATCAGGTACGTTATACGTTAAGTATAAGCAAGAACGTACTGATTTAGCGAATTATTATATTCACCAAAAATAAAAAACTCATGGACTCTCTTTGTGTGTATTAAAGCCCACACTAATATTTTAGAAATTTTGAAAATTTGTCTGTTTTTAACAATATGAGTTTTCAGCTTTGTTTTGTCGTAAAATTAATAAATTTGTCAAAAAACCGGAAACATTACCAATCCGAAAAATCATATTGTTAAAAACAGACAAATTTTCAAAATTTCTAAAATTTTAATTATCTGATATTACGTAGCCAATGAATAGCTATATTCAAATTAAACGTTTTCTTATATTTTCTTGAGGCAGAGTTTCCTTCTATAAATTTAACTTGAAAACATCGGACATATTTGGAGTATTTTATTGAAGGAGTGTTAGAATATTTTGCCTTGGAAAAAAACGATATTAGGTGCAGAAATGCATTCAGAGTGGCTTTTGATTAATTAAACTCAAGAAAAGTAAAAATCACTCAATATTATCGCTGGCTATGTTTGGAATGTTTACGCATGTAAGTCTATAGTTGAAATGTAATTTAGTTAACAAACATTCAAACTAGATAACAAGTTTGACACGGTTCTCAATATGTGGCAAAATTTATTACGAATTTTATGGGTTTGAAAATTATTTGGAAATTTTGCCACAACTCATCCATCAAATTTGTTGATGGTCGATTTGGTGATGGCAAAAAACTGGTAATCGAGCTCGACCTTAATGAGATGCAAATAAGGAGAAACCTGTTTAACAATTTTAATTATCTGATACTAAGTAGTTTGTGAATAGCTAAATTTAACCCCCGGTCTTGAATATTTCGTTTTGAGTAATTTCTGGGCTCCACTTCTAAATCGGTTAATACTTAGACTGATTCAAAGTGTCTAGCTTATTTTTTATAACATTTTTAACTACTAAAATTATTCATTACTAAGTATTATAGTTTATGAAAAGCTGTATTTAACATTTCACAAATTACTGTATTTTGGAAGGTTGTGAAATTTCGTGCTAAATTAGTCCCTTTGGTTTCTGTTTCCTTGTGGTGCAATTCGCAACAATGGAGAAAGTTTATATAAATTACTCAATTTACGTAAAAAGCACTCAAATTTATCATTGGATATTATTTTCATGTTTGGTGACTAAAGTTGAATAGCAAATAGAGCTAACAAAATTAGTAGTAATCCAAAATGTATCATGAAACTACGCAATAACCGATTTGACACGGATTTTATGTATTTAAAAATTATTTGGTTCAAATTCTTAGCACATTATTAGTAGATCGCGTATAACCACTAACGTGGTTTTCGATATATTGGGTCTTACGTAGTTTGAGTGGAAATTTTATCACATCTCTTCCGTACTAAATTTATTGTAAATTGGCTAACAAAAGGTATAATAACCCAAAGTTTCCCCCCAAAATACGTAATAATTGACTAAATTTTGAAATACATTTAACGACGTGATTTTAGAAAAATTGGTTAATACGCAGTCAGAGTGGAAATAACTTCATTTCATCCGTACCATCATTAATGTCAAATTAATTAACAAAATTCATAAAATATATAAAACTCGTTGACTGATCCAACGTAGTAGAGCGCCATTGAGTTTTAATGCGGTAAAATAATTTTATTGGAAGTGTATAGATTATTTTTGGTATTTTAATTATTCGATATTACGAAGATAAAATTTAATTAGTACCTCTCTCGTTTCTGTTCTGTTCAATATTCGGCTAATAGCGTTGCCAGACTGCGGTTTAATAAATCCGATTTAGATAAACTGGTTCAGGTACTCTATAAAACAAAACGCGATTAGCAAAAATTAGGGTTGATACACTATGGCTAAATCCGATTTATTAAATCGCAGTGTGTCAATGCTATAAGGAATATTTCTGTACTTGAAAGCAAAAATCGCCAAAATGGTTTTAAGCAGTTTTTATGAATTTCGCATTTAGATTGTATCAAATCTGGGTGAAAATTGCTTAAAAAATAAAAAAGTTATGGGGTAATACATATTATCCTCTGAATATTTTCCCATTTGAATTTAAAACTTTAACCTTCATTTGCAGATAAGCGATTTTTGCTTTTAAGTACAGATTTTTTAAACGCCTGTGATGGCATAATGTATAACGGACTCACGGATTAGAAAAAAATTCAAAAAAGGGGAAAAAGGACTCAATTTATTCGATATTTTTAAGTTTGGGAATTTTTATATTTTATAGAAGCTACGTTATAATTACTCGTTAATACGAACTTTTAGGTTTTAAACATAATTTGGCTTAAACACTTTATACAATATAAATAACAATAACAAATACATTTTACTAAGGGTATTTGAAAAATTGGTTATTACGTAATTTGAGTGTAAATTTTGTTGCATCTCATATTCTCATCCGTATTAACTTTATGGTAAAATTTTTGATGAGGTTAATAATATTCGTAATGGATCAGAAAAGATTACCTACTGCAATTTAAATAACCCGTTATTACGTAGAATACGAATAGCTTTATTTTTATAATTCACAATATTCAAAAATATTTTGATTATAAATTGAAAATTACTCATAATACAAGTACTCAAATTTTCACTCAAACTACGTAATAATCTTTACTCGTTATTACAAATTTTGTGAATTTGAAAATCATCTTTGGCTTAAATGTTTAACGAAGTGGTTTTCGATAAATTCGTTATCACGCAGTTTGAGTGGGAATTTTATCACATAGTGTGTACCCAAAAAAAAAAATTTTTAAATGAATCGCTCACATACTATTTGTTGCCCACCACTGCACATTAAATTTCTTCATACACAAGTCATAAGTGTAAAGCTGCACGTTTAGACGATTTTCTTATTTTTATTCAATCAAAATATGTATACGATCATATGACAGGTTTGTGTCTATTTCATGTGTGTAATTTTACATATAAGAATATCTAAAATGTTATTTTTATTTTTTTTTATGAATGAAAATATATTTTTATTTCAAGAAAAAAAAAATCGGAAACGGAAATATAAAAAAACTAAAAATAAATAAATAATTTTTATATTTTTACTATATATTGTCGTCGTCGTCGTATATTAGAAAGAAAACTTACATTTATAAATTTATAAACAACAAAACTAGATACACGTTTAAATATGAGTAGTTTTTTTTATTTTTATTTTTTTGTTAATGAATGAACGATTTGATGAATGAATTTATGGATGAAATATGATCGACTGTAAATTTAGCTAGAAGACAATGCGATGATTAAATGTTATTTGTTTTATTTTTGTCACTTGCAGGTTATTCATCACATAATCGAAATGATAGCACATCACCACCCTCTTCAATACAATCCGGGATATCACCAAGTATACAAAGTAGTGGCGGCGGTGGCAGCGGTGGAGGTAGCGGTGGTGGAAATAATAATAATAACAATAACAATAATATTAATAATAATAATAATGGCAATAGTGGACACAACTTATCAACTTATATGCAAATACAAATGCAAAGAAGTGCGGCAGCTGTTGCTGCGGCCGCCGCTTATCATGGTCTCAAAGAGGAGCCAAGTAATTTAGGTGCCAATAATTATCAAACAAATTTAGGTGGTGGTAGCGGTGGATCACCTGATGATATACCAAATTATGTTATGCCAAATTCCGGTAGTTTTGATGAACACGAATATCATTCGATTCCGGACGATGCCCCATCCCAACCACCGTATCTAGAGGGAAGCCCAGAATTTTATTCGGGCATGATGGAACAAAAATATAATCCACACTATCATAAAAGTCCGTATTCAAGAGGTAAAGATGAATATTATTATTGTATAAAATATAATATATTGTATTAACGATTTTTTTTGTTGTTGTTATATAGGACGCTATCACGAGTCATATCACGATTATCCATATGATGCGCCACCATTTCAAACAGTTCCTGGTAGTACACAAATAACGCCCGCCGATCAATGGAATTCACATCCACCGCATCCGGAACTTCATCATCCCGCGTATATGGGCCCAATGGGTCTGGATAAAACAATGTTAGGCAATTTCCCTGGACAAAGTGGTGCACCATTTTTCTCTGGTTCCGGTCCAATACAATTATGGCAATTTTTATTAGAACTACTAATGGATAAAACGTGTCAAAGTTTTATTTCGTGGACGGGTGATACCTGGGAATTTAAATTAACTGACCCCGATGAGGTAAAACACACAAAATAAAACACACATGAATTTAAACAATATATTTAATCAAATATTATGTATGTATGTATATAGGTTGCAAGGCGATGGGGTCAACGTAAAAATAAACCGAAAATGAATTATGAAAAATTGAGCCGAGGTTTGCGTTACTATTATGACAAGAATATAATTCACAAAACGGCTGGTAAACGTTATGTATATAAATTTGTATGTGATATTCAAAGTATTACAGGGTAAGTAACGATTTATAAAAAGCACACATAATTATTTATTTCAATAACGATCTTAATTTATATAGATATTCACCGGAAGAAATGTACGCTAGGTATGAATTAAAACCGGAGAAAAAAGATGACGAGTAAAAAAATATGTTGCGTTGCTCGTCATATCATATGTCATATACATACAAACAAGAAAAAAAATTTACAAATCTGTGTAATTTCGCTACTTCCCGCTAGATGGTAATAATAATTATATTTTTTTATATTTGTAATGTAATTTTTAAATTATTGTTTTTATTATACATAATTCTTTAATTTTTTGTTTTTTAATAATTTTAAATTAAAAATAAAATAAATAATTGGCATATTAAATTTTCCAATGGTGCCTTTTATTATATTCGTCGTATTATAATTTTGTAAATATCGATATACATAAATATGCATATATTAATTTTATTAATTAAATTATTTAATAAATAATTTTTTTTTTTTTATTGTATTGATTAAATATTTTTACATTTTTCATTTTACGTCAAATTCTCTATATATATTTAAAATTAAAGCTTTAAATAACGAAAATATGTATGTATACCTACTTACCGTGTGTTGCCAGCCAATGATGTTGTATTACAATAAAAAAAAACTTGTTGGCTAATAATCATCCGTTGGTGAGTTTATAATTTCCCCGTACTCTTGTGACGTGAAACACATGCACACACACACACACAAACACAAATTATAAATTTCATCATAATTTTTAATTATTAAAAATAAATTTAAGTAAAAAAAAAATGTTTATTGTATAAAAATGTTTTTAGGTTCAAGTAAAATAAAAATTTTATCATTTTTAAAACGTTTTATTTAATTATAAAAAGAAAAAAGTTAAATGTTTTGTGCATATTAAATATAAATAAAATAAATTAAAAAATATTTCATTTTACGATATATATACATATATAAATATATTAATTATTTTTAAAATAATAATTTTAAATAAAACATTTTGTGATAAGAAGTTTTATTTTGTAATTCTATTGATTATAAATTGAAATAAATTTTAAAATTAAAAATGAAAAACTATTTCTATTATTATAAATAAATTTAAGTATAAATATAAATAAATAAATATTTCAAAAATCGTAAATAGGAAACAAAATAAAATAAAAAAAATATAAAAAATGAAGAAAAAACTTATAAAATATAAAAATAAAAAATTATTATAAAAAAATTGTATAAAATTTATTGGAGTTGTTTAATATTGAAGATCATCGTGTTTCCTGTATAGCGCGCTACTAAACCTTATGATTTACGATCGATCGTCAAAAGCATTAAATATTATGCTTGCCACCGGATATATGATGATCATGTGAAATAGTAATGATCACAAATAAATTTAAAAACAAATCATCTATTTTACGGCGATCTTTAAACCTATTCTCCAACTGGTTTGTAACTGATAGTTATATAAAAACAAAAATTATGAATATTTTCGCGATTGTTATCATTTTATGTGATCTCGGATAAATAAACTTTATCTAAATAATTATTTCTGCCGAATTAGGTGAATAAGATAATCCGAATCCGAGCCCTACTTACCTTATTTTAGATAATATAACACTTTTTTTTTTAATGATATAACCGGATTCGAACCGCTGTTTGCGCAAAAAAGTATAGATTTAGCTAGAAATTCCTAAACGGAACTAGGAAACAAAATATGTAATATACTCTCGATTTACCTCCCACGACGACCCACATCTATGTATATAGTTCTTGCTTGGTACGACGTTTTTTCGCTGAGTTGAATACCATCTTTATTCTCGCATACTTGATTAAAAGAGTTTTCACATTCTAGCACTATACATGGCCATATACCCTGCCTCGGTGGTAGATAGGGCAACGGTAGACTGTTTTTGGGCCCCAGGAAATCGCTCCTTCGTGTTCCTTAAATACATCTCCGTCATTGACCGCATATCTATTGAATCAAAACCCAATCAAACTCACAATATCCTTGCAATTCACTATCTCCATTCTTGTGATAAGTTAACTTGTACTGAATGACCTCTTTCGGATACGTCAAGATGCGCTTTACTGTGAGCCAATTTGGCATTCCAGTTGTTTTGGTAAATCTGATCATGGAATTTACAGCATATTATCTGGTCGAGACTCTTTTTATTCACCGATATCCTTCATCTTGAAGATTCCGTTTTAAATGGATTTTAACAAAAAATAAATAAAAGATCGTCGACTTATACTGCAACTTTAATAAAAACTGCATTTAGGTTCTGATTCCAGATGCGACTGGCCTGCTTAATCCCATACAAAGATTTTTTTTGAAGCGACATACTTATTGCGTTCCATCATCGAATTGTTTTGGTTCAACCATATAAAAACCGTTATCGCATCTAACTGGTCAATCTGTAAATTATGCTTCGCGTCCTCTCGTAGTCTTTTCCTTGATATAGTTTGGATCAATATACTTTGGATTTCCGCTTAATCGTCTAGTTTCCAAGTTGTCCAAATTCCTTGGCCATGGTGGCAAATACCAATCATCTACTTCCTGAAATGTTTCTGTATCCTGCCTGCAAGTATCAGCAATCCAAGTTGATCATTAATTACCGAATCTTTATCTTCCATCTCAGGATCTTCGATTGGTTTATCAGAATTGTTCGTGGCAAAAGTTTGCGATAGTCCATTATCCACTTCTGATTTATTTTCCGCATTTTCTAAAATAAAATAAAATTGACTGGGACTTGATGCCTGCGCTCATCTTCAAGGAAAACTACATCATGACTGACGGCATTTTTCATTGTTACCTGATCAAAATCAAACAGCCGATTCACCTTAAATTGGTACTGTATCCCACCTTTATGCATGGTATAGACTTCGGATCGAATTTTTTTCATTTTTTCTTTTAGCACGTAAATCATAACTTTACATTCAAACATCGTGCTTTTCGACCAACGTCCTGTACATGCGTTCGGCGGTGCTGCTTCAAAATTTATCTCACGGTTTTCTTCACTTTTTTGTTGCCTTCTGGGCAAATTTCGCACACTTTTCTTTCAGCACTGACAAAATAGAAATAATTAGAAAAATCAGTTTACAATTTGTTCAGATTATCTTAACCAAAACGGCCCAACTACTTGTGCTATAATTATGAGTCCGACGCTGCTCCCACCAACAATTTACCGCCTGTGTCAATAATGCGACAACCGTCTGAGTCGAAATTCACGGACATTACTTTCTTCATTAATGAACTCACTAACAGCAAATTCCTTCAGAACGAATAAATCATTCCGAATGTTCACCTCTTTTGTACGATTTTCACGCTTTAAGTTAACGTCACTTGTTAACTTAACTTTTAGCATCGTGTCGTTAGCAATTGTCACAATATAGATTGCACTTTGGTTTACATTCGTAATCCACTCAGAATCATGATGGCAGCAGAATTTATAATCCAATCATTCGGTTTGCACTGATTAACTTTGAAACATGTTTAACTCGCATTGGCATTTTTACTCTTTTTATTGTCACTGTTTTTAAGAAATTGGTTTATGTTATTATTTTTCGATGGACACTTATTTACATAAAAAACTTCACTAGCGATTGATTTTGATTTTTCAAATTTCTTGAAAATAATGCCAAAGGACCACCTTTATCCACCGAGTTGTCTTCCTGCAACAACTTCGTAATGGTTTGATCGGACAAAATTTTGACACACGAACTTTCGATCGCCATGATTGGTCAGTACTCATTGTTTAAGCCCGCCAGCAACAAAGTACCAAGGTAATATTGATTCTGTTTATGTATTGAGCCTAAATACGTGAACAATTGAGCCACTACTTTCAGCGTTTTTAAGCGAGTCCCTCACTTCTTTAGCTGAAGTCGCACCTTGAATGTGTGCATAATTAATCGGCTCCACCATAGCAATATCAATTTCCCCTTCGCCATCGTGTTATTCTGTTTGCGTTCTAGGAAAGCACTAACCGCAACCTTCTATGTTTTATAGTTCTCGCGCCCATTAAACTTTTCAATGGGAGATAATATGCTCGACGACATTTTGAACGCTTCAAGATTCGAATTTAAAACGAAAGAATTACACGATTTTATAAAGTTTTTATATTATTCATAGAACGAAATATTTTTTATAAAACTTTATTTCCACGACAATTTGTAAATTACCGGTTATTATCTGGGCCCCTAACCTGTTGCAAATAAAGCTACGTTTTATTAAGATACAAGCAACTTGGTGCAGGTTTGAAAAAGCCAAGAGAATTCTTATATTGATTTTGAAAATCCATAATTTGCCGAATACCTCTTCGTTAAATTTTCTTACTCCACCGCTCGCGACCTATTATATTTTACGTAATTATAAAGACCAATAAACCCAAATTTACCATAATAGTTCTGAAGTTGCAAATGTTCGTAAATTTTTAATCAGAACCACCACTTATTGGCCTCTCTTTTGGTTTAAAGTAATATTTCTAGATTTTATTAAGAACTTACTACTACAATAAATCTTTCACTAGCGATCTGAAGTGGCAGAATGGTATTTAAATGTTTTCAAAAGTCTTCTGAAGCAATATCGCATTTGTTGGAATTGGAATCATCATGCAAGTGTGTTAAAAAACAAGTTGTTTAGTTTACACAAATTCACCATGTAAATAATAATAGTGCCGCATTTTTGACTGTACCCAAACCAAAAAAAATTAAATCGAGTACCGTGGAATTAGAGGAACGGATGTATTTAATATGCAATTAAAATTTTCTTGCTAACGAAACCGGTATAAAATTTGTATGTTCACATAATTTACGGGCTCCTAGAATTTATGGGCCCTAGACATGTGCTAAACATAGTTTGCCTATGCGTTACTCCGCCCCTGATTTTATGTGGTCGCGGATATTAACTAAATAATTATTTCTGCCAAATTAGGTGCGTCAGTGGCGGATTACGGAAAATTCGGGCCCTAAGGCAAGCTTTCGCTTCAGGATCCCACGAAATAACAGGATTATCCGAGCCCTACTCCATTTATTTTAGACAATATAACACTACTTCTTTGAATGATAGAATTGGGACAGACCGGGATCCGTGATAAAAGAAACTGTACGAGGTATACGGTTAAATTAAGAATTTTCAAAATCAACCGTTCACCCTAATTTAGAATAATGAAATTAAAAAAATTGTTCCTATTCGACTTCATCCTGTATCGAAACGAAGCGGAACAGTCGGTTTAGATTAAAGATAAATAAAGACGTTAGACTGTCTCTTTAAAACGGCTCTTATTTGTACATTATAACCAAAATATGTTAAAAAAACATCGTAAAGGTTCGGGCCCAAAGCCCCGAACTGTAGTTGGGCTAATAAGAGAAATAAATTAATCTTGATACCGATTAAAAGTTTTTAATTTGTTTGTATATTTATTAGTTGATATTTGATAAGAACTTCATCTAAATTAAAAAGGTTTGAATACCATTTCCATTCTAAACTTTTTAATTTTACCTAATGCTAATAATAATAAAGTGAGATATAATAGTGATATTTATAATAATAATAAAATGCCAAAACAGTGGAATCTCTGCCAGCTGTCCTCTATGGTGTCCCTCTTTGTTAATGAACCTCTCAAACTCATCCTCCACCAGTTCCCGAAAGTCCAAATAATAATTTCTCTCATCCCGTTTCATTTTGACGTTGATTTTTCTATTTCCGTGCTTTACTGCTCTTTCTTTGACTCTAATAAACATTCCCTTCAGGTGGCTAATGCAATCATCTATTTCCATTAGTTTATACAGATTTTTGTTTTTGGCTAACCTAAATTTTCCTTCTTTGATGGCTTCCTTCTCCCATTTTCCCCTAGATATCTCAGTATTTTTCTTTTGAATATGGTTACTTTTTATACGCTGATGATGTTATATTGACCCATACTGGGAATCCGTATGTGTATACACCGGTGTTATAATTTTTTTGTATATCAGTTTCTTAGTTTTTGCAAATTGATGTTCGTTAAATTTCAAGCGATTATTCAAATTAAATTCCAGGTATTTAACGGTGTTTCTTCCACCATGGTTTTTGGGCATCCACCGGTGGCCTGATAACCATACACTCCAATTTCTTTTCGTTGATTTGTAAACTCCATTCTTGGTAAAATTGTTGTATGATTTCGATGTGCTTTTGTATTTTTTTGTAGCTGCTTCCATCTTAATCAACGACGACGCTGTGATAATTGTATCATCCGCAAACATAATGACTTCAGCGCCGTTTTTATTCTTCATCGGTTGATCCGCCATATAAATGGTAAATGAATGGGGCCCCAACACTGTACCTTGCGGAAAACCTCTAAGAACAGGGAAGAAATTAAACTCTTCTTTGTTGATACTCAGTTTTGCCCTCCTATGATTCTCAGAAAACTGATAAGTAATCTAGCTATCCTCTTTTCCACTTTTGATTCTACTATTTTAAAAATGAGTCCTTTTGACCACACTGAGTCAAATGCCTTCTCTATGTCGAGAAAACAGTGCGAAACCTTGCCCGACAATGCTATAGCCGCATATATTGTAGAGTGTCCCGGCCTAAACCCGAACTGATGGTCGGGTACACTTCGATTTTTCTGGCAAATTTCCTCGCAAAGCCTATCCTTGATTATTTTTTCCAGAACCTTCCCCAAATTAGAGGTTAGACTAATCGGTCTAAAGTCCTTGGTGTCATCTGCCCTATACCCTGATTCTCTAAAAATCAAGATAAATTGTAATGTGTAAACATGATAAAAATTAATTTTACACATTAATTTATCTTGGCACTCATAAATCGTATTCTGTAACAATTACTTCTACACAAGTTAAAATTATTGTCAGCAACTTTCAGCAAGATAAAATCAAACGTCAAAACCGCAATTTTTGATGTTAATTTAAAAAAATGTCAATGTTTACAAAAGAATATTTAGGTTCAACTTATTGATCGCTTGCGGTTATAACCATCTCTTCCTGCCTGTTACTCTGTTGATTTATTTGAATACGTTTTGTCCGGGAATAATTTGTTCAATCATGTTATGAAATTTTTGGTTTAAATGCATACTAAGCTGCTGTTTAATAATTGCGGTTAGGCAGTTAATTTGATAGGTGTGATTTGTTTGATAGGTGTTGGTTGTATAGACTGTTTAATTTTTTTTTTTGCAATTATCTCCGATTTTCAACAATTTCTGTAGCTCCTCTGGAATGTCATTATATTTGTGATGTCTGCAGTGTCTGCAGTGTTGTAGTTTCTACACTAAAAATTGATCCAATTTAGATCCTGATCTTGGAAATGTCGATCTCCCTGGTAGTACATGCACCATGTCATGCTGCGCACTGTCCAACCAGCCTGTGAGCATCACTTCATTCTGGTTTTCGGTTCCCTCACATCTCCTACTCCTTTATTTAGTTTATTTTTGTTTTTATTTTGTTAAGCTCTGATCCGAAATGCTCGATCCTCATTTGGCTAGGAATATGTAACGACGCCACTAAGATGTTTCCAAATCACACTCCCGTCAACTCTATTGTAGTGGTTCTGAATGTGCTTAGATTATTGATCGTGGTGATTTTAATTTTGATGTCTTCCATTACCGCAATTGCTGTTCCGTTATTCTCCTCCTCTTTATTTTGGATGAAATTGTAACCATCTAGTGTTATTCTATGTTTTTGCTTTAATTTTGTCACTTGTAGTAAAGATATTATTGGTTTATTTTTAGCCAGTATTTTTGATAACTCGATTCTCCTTTGGTGTTCTACAATGCCATTGCAGTTTAGTGACATAACATTAATTTTCTCAACTTTATTTACTGGGCATATACCCATCAAAAATGTTATGGAAGCAACTTGCTCTATTGTTTTGTATTTTACTTTTTTTGTTGTGTTTATCCAGCTTGTTCCGAATAAATTAGTTGACTCTTCCTGTAGAAACGACTTGGATAGAAAACTGTCTCTTTTCTTTTGACTATGTTTGCAAAACTGACATTTTGTTGCACCAAGTTGTGCATTGATTCTCCTACGAATTCTTTCGCCTCCATTTTCCCATTCACACAGTACATTGTTTCCCTGTTGTTGGTCCTTTTATCAGTGTTTTCCTCTTGTGTGTTGACCTTGCATTCCTCCTTTCCAAGATCCCCCTTGCATATATCGCATATTGCATATAAGGGTTTAAAAGACAAGAGAATTCTCAAAAAAAAACATAATTCATAAATAGACATCCATTGAGAGTTTGAGACGTACGATAACTAAATAGGGATGTTCAATTTCAACACTGAAATATTTATTTTGAAAATCCATAATTTGCCGAATACCACTTCGTTAGATTTTCTTACTCCACCGCTCCCGAATCCCGACCTATTACATTTTATGTAATTATAAAGAGCAATAAACCCACAATTTCCATGGTAGTTCTAAAGTACCAAATGTTCGTAAATTTTTAATCAAAATAACCAAATATCAAGAGTGGCGAATGTTTCCGTTTATTCCTCGGTTTAAAATTCTCTCTTTGGCTTTAAAAGTAATGGTTCGATAGATTTGACTATTATTATTATTATTATTACTTGAGGGCCATGTGGGGGCTCAAGCCACCCCGCACTGCGACCTAAAAGATCTTTTGTGCATTAAGCCCTACTTAATTATCCGTCCAGCCAATATTCAGGCTCTTAAAGAACCTGATAATACTGCCTACCGGTGTGTGATACATACTATCTGGGCTCATTGCTCTCCCTCCTAGATGTAATAACATTTACTTCTGCTAGAAAAGCGGTAGCATTGGGACTCAAGGACTTTGAGAGGGCAGACCCACTCCCGTGTATTCCTTCCCGTGCCTCGTCTACCGTTTTGATTTAACTCTTGCGAGATAGATTTGACTAAGAACTGAATAAAATCGTGATTAAACTTTGATATTTATTTTTTTATGCGAAGCCATTAAATCTTTCACCAGCGATGTGAAATGCCAGAATGGTAATTTGAACGTTTTCAAAAATCTACTGAAGCAATGTTGCAAAATGTGTTGGAATCATCGTTGGTGTATCTAAAAAAAAAAGAGTTAAACCAAAACTGTACCTTGCAAATAAAAATAGTGCTGCAATTTGTGAATTGGTGTCTTCACGTAATTTACGGGCCCCTAGAATTCATGGACCTTAGGCACGTGCCTAGTTTACCTACGCGTTAATTCTCACCTGATGTGTGTGTCCATATAGATTTTAATAAAGCTGGTCCAAAATTAGCATTTTACATGTGTAAAGTAAGAGTTCCCAATTAGCCCTTTTCCTTCTAAGGGAGAATTTTGAATTATTCGGTTTTGCGCTGAATAGTTCCCGATAAGCTAATTTAATAAAGCTTCATTAACATGATTTAGTCGTAGGCCAGTCGTTTCGAGAATCTTATTAAACCACGTAATAGCGCGAAGTAGCACGCGGAATTCTATTGGATATGACGCCACCGATTTGCCGCAAATTACCACCATTCGGACCCTTTCATCGGAGTCCTGGTGGACAGCAGAAACTAGTCCAATAAATCACTTAGATGGTGGCAAGTTATCGTCTTTAATTATAACCAATTCTCCAATATTAATATTTGGGCAAGATGTCAACCATTTTGTTCTTTGTTGTAACGTGGAGAGATAATCTTGATTCCATTGTTTCCAGAAATCTTGAACTATTTAGAAAATATCGCCAGTTACTCTTTTGATGTGATGTTTCACAAATTTTACACCGACTTCCCAGATACCTCCGAAGTGAGGTGCTGTTGATTGGATGAAATGCCAAGTATAGTTTCATCCTTAGTAAGCATTTCGGATATTTTCTGGTTAGATTCATGAATTCTTGTTAGTCTCGAAGTAGTTGATTACCCGCTCCCATAAAGTTTGTGCCATTGTCGCTGTAGATGTCGGAACAGAGCTCTCGCTTTGAGGTGAATATGAGTTGTTTGATCACTTACAATTTCTCTATATATCGCGTTTGTCGAAAGACATACAAATATAGCTATATAGCCTAGACACAAATGCGTTACTCGAGATTCAGGAGTTTTTCCCATTAATTGGTGTGACTTATTCCATTAGTTATTCAAAAATTGTTTCCGTATATATGCAAGCGTAAGCTGAGGGCCTCCTTGTAATATTCCTAAATGTGCTTCTTCTATGATCATTCTGGTCACCGGATGTCCACGCAGACACGGATGTTTTTCTTTAAATGGTAATGCTGAATTCTGTAAACGTTGCACTATTCTGATGATGTGGGATACAAATGCCTTATTGAGTTTTCGTGCGGTTATAAATATTGAGTTCTCTCTTTTTGCTTTCCCCTTTCTATTATTGTTAGTTACCTATTTGGTCTAAGCGACGATGCTCTGTAGCCTAAAAAATAAACTTGCAACTGCTGCTGTCGTTGTTTGGGAGCTGAAGTATTTCAATTGACCATTCTTCGTGTTTTAGTTTGAGCTATTTATGGCCGTATCACCATAATGAACCTGTACATAGTTGACTTGGAGTTATTCCTCTAGAAGCACTTTCAGCTGGATTGTCTTTTGATTTTACATGTATATGAGATTAGTGATTATATCTTTGAAATACGATTGGCAACAAAGGTCCTGAATTTATTGTGACTTTCATTGATCCATGCCAGAACTATTGCAGGTGCTTTCTTTAGTTCCATTGTTCCTTGTACTTATTTCATGAGCCTTGCTAACAGAAGCGCGGCACCACCCCGGTTTTGGCGGTTAGTAATTTTGTTTTTGTTTGCTCATTGTTGGTTGAATTTCTGGGATATTTACAAGTCCCGTGAAGTTCAATTGGAGTTGATTCAGTATGATGAATCCACAGTCGTACACTGATTGTTTCCAACTTGTGTCAATCCGCATGATTCTTGCCTGAATGATAGTACATATATGCTAACAAGTCGAGTCAGTGGGGTTGCTTTTGATCCGTGAAGGTTCACCTTGATCTCAAATGTGGCAGATAAAGTATTCCAATGGATTCCTAATGGCTGTATCGTAAATCATTATTTGAAGTGATATGATAGCACGTTAAGCTTCGGGTATGTTCTACAAGATTGATTCTCTTTTAGATATCCATTTTCAAAGATTGAATCCACCGGATTGGAGTTGTTACAAAGAAGATTTTTATTGTGTTCCCATTTCCAGACGCTGATATCAGAATCTGGTAAGCTCTAGGTTAAATGATCGAACACCAATGCTTCTATTTCTATTAAAAATGTTAATGGAAACCTATAGGTTGAATTGTTAACTTTACTTTACTGTGGGCTATTCTGGAGTTTAGTCCACCCATTTCTGCTATCTCTGTGTGAATGTGTGTATGTAAATTGCCAGTTGTCGGAAAGGTAAGAACGCAACAAGTTTTCTAATTTGGTGATAAGGATTGAATGGTCGACCTTATCAGAAGCCTTTGCAAAATCAGTATAAACAACATCGAGTTGCCGTCTGGAGTTTAAACTATTATCTAGTAAAATGGTTTAGTAAGGACAACCTATACTACTCTGTGAAGCTCTAGAAAAAATCCACTATACGTGGGATTTCATTAAACATAAATGTAATAGGATGGGATAAACTCTTCGCACAATACTTAATAAGGATCGGTGGACTACACACAAAAAAATAAAAGGTCACCACAACACCGATCGGTGTTACATAGTGTCCCACCGATCGGATATTTATAATTTGAATCCAATCGGATATTATAATAAAAATGGCATAAAATACATTTGGATAAAAACTTTTACACCGCATAAAACCAAAACAGGAACATTCATCTTTAGGAAAACCACTAGAGGTGCATTTTATTAAATCCAAAAGGAGTTTTTATAAAAATTTATCTTTTCGGATAGATAAAAATATTTATCCGTTGATGCGTATTTAATTTTATAAAATATATTCAGTTGGAGAAAAATAAAATACTTTTTCGGATGAAATACCAATTAACACCGCACATTTTTTTAGTGTATGGTTTTTACCCCATTGGTATTTTATTTTCATGTATATGATTTTAATATGTTCCGAAGATTCTCATCAAGCCGCTGCGACTAGACTGATTGTATCACAATTTAAATTCTATTACACAGAAGGAATATGCAGGTTGCTTTAGCGAATTTAACTAATACAGCCAAAATCTCTTACAATTTTACTTTTTCACGAAAACTCCAAACGGTGTAAATATTTACTCCGATAGAACGAAAATAATCTCTGGGAAGTACTTTTTAAAAAAATCCGCTGTTGACAACTTTTGCGTTTACTCCGAACGGTGCAAAAGTATACTGTTCGATCCTTTTGGATATTTTAAAATTTGTACCCGATCTTGCGGAGTTAATATGGTACTATTGGATAAAAAATAAAGTTTTTTTCGGATAAAATACCATTCACACCGCAATATTTTTTTGTGTGTACCATCGTGACCAGCACTCGTAACCAACATCAATATTAAGCAGCACTATGGTTCGTACACTGATGCAAAATAGCTGCTAATAAATTGCAGATATCTATGGGCGTATTGCGGCGCTTTTCGAGATGCACCAATTCATTATTGTATATGCTACGACTTCTGAATGCTGTTTTATAGCCATTGGAACGTGCCCATCAATACCATTCCTGAGACATTAAACGATAACGATTGTAGTGCCTATAAACGACGTAACTTAAAAGCAACGCATCTAAAACGACGTTACTCAAGGATGACCTTTACTTGAAAATACGAATGTTTCAACAAACAAACAAAAATTTTTGTAAATCACAGACAAATTGAAAATGTTCAAAATATTAAAACAAATACCGGCATCATTAAGAAATAATGTGCCCCTGAATCAATTGTCCCCTGTGGTTATCCATTTCGTGGAATTTGTTTTTCAAAATCACGTACAGAGCCGTTTTTGGGAATCACGGATTGAATCTTTCATTTCCATTTATTTATGACACAGTAGCATTGTATTACAGTAGCGTAAGTATAAATTTTGCCCTATTCCCTTAAACCCTAAATTCACGTTCCACTCAACACCCAAATCAACTTGGTCTTAAAAACTAGATGTGTACATGAACATAACTCAAGCTAACTCTAATAGTCTAATTTAACTGTCAATTCAACACGCAAACAAATAAACCCCCAGTTGAACTAGCTAATCGCAAACTCAAAGGCCAACTGAATCTTCATACCAGCATAAATAAAAAATTGCTCAACTGCTGTTTAAACGCTAATCTAACCCCAACTTAACTCCAACTCAACCCCAATTCAATCAACAAATGAAACACAACTCAACCCTCTACTCGCAACGCCCAATCCTCAAACCAGTAATATATCCAAACAATTTGGTCAGTTTGGTAATACCACCAGATGGTTTTGGGTTAAGTGAGCACAGTTTAACTGTGGATTTTTTTTGTGTTGAACTGACGGTTGAATTAGAGTTTGCGGTTGAGTTGAGTTCATGTACGCATGTAACTTATAAGATCAAGTGGATTTGGGAGTTGAGTTGATTTTAAGGCTGTGTTGCAGGTTGAGTTGGGGTTAACTTAGGGCTGATTTGAAGTTGAGTTGGAGTTGAGTTGGGATTGAGTTTAGCAGGAGACAGCTGCCAAGATGGGAATTTATTTGTGGGTTGAGATGGTGATTCGAATAAGATGACTTATGATATGCATTTAGCTTTCGAACCGTGTTGATTTGGAGTTTGAGAAAAATGTTAAGACTACGGTTGAGTTGAATGTTATGATGGGAGTGAGTTGAGGTTGCGTTGAGGTAGAGCTATGGTTGAATTTAAAATTGGATTGATGGTTTAGTTGAGTTCATGTTAGGGTGGAATAGGGTTTGAGTTGAATTTGACTTGGTGGTTCGTTTGTGATTTAATTTGGGTTCGAGTCGAGGGTTAAGTGGAACGTTAGATTTATTTTAATTGATTTCATACTCGCTTGTAGCTTTCTAATCGAGTTGATTTCGGGATTGAGTTGGCCCTTGAGGGTTGAGTTGGCGGTTCAATTAGTGCTTAAGTTTAGGATTGCATTGCGATTGAGTTAGAGGTTGAGTTGTAAATTGAGGTGGAAGTTGAGCTGATGATTGAGTTTAGAGGGGTCAGTTAGAAATTTATTTGGGACTTCATCAATACATTTGTGGGCTCATCACCTTCTAAATAGCAGATGCCATTAAAAGAACGACAAATTTTAATAATGGAACATTTCCAGGGTCTACAAGACTCTCTATAAGATTTGAAATCTGTTTTCCTTTTAAATTCTTGGTGAAACACCCATAAGCCAAAAAAATTATTCTAAATTATCTGGCAAAAATTACAAATATTCATAAATTTTCGACTCTTAGAGGGAAAGTTAGAATTGTCGCTATTTAATGGAATTTCAAAACTTTATTTCTAAATAGTTGTTATCTAAAATACCCGTGGCTTTTATAGGAAATTCATTATTGGATTTTGGTTCGACGTAGTTCCCGAATCCTTAATATCTTGAACTGCTGAATTTTTATTTTGAAGTCGACTTGTTTCAGCATAGCATATCTTCATTGACGACAGTTTCTTGAACAAAAGCACGAACGAAGCTGGTACCTCAAAACCAACATGTAATACTAGGCGGAAAGCTTGGAGGGCTCTACAAAAGAGTAATAAATATCGCCAGATAAGAAAGGATGCATAAAGATTGCGGGGTCAAAAATGATCACCGAAGCAAAGTCGGAAGGCTCGTCTGATGGCTCACAACCAAAAAAAATTAGATCACAGAAAGAAAGCACTAACATTTCCAAAAGACGAAGGTCCATATGTTACCGCCATGAGCCTTTCATTGAGGTCCTCAGGGATCAGCTGGTTGTGGCAGTGTTTTACCAGTGAAAGGAAAAAGTGAAAGGGGCCTTAGCCACTAGCTACCTAAGAATTCTGCCAGACAACTCCGGACCTGCGGATCAGAGATCTCTGCTTCTCTATAAGAATTCAGTGTAGGGATTTGGCGAGGTACGACCCACAGCTATTCTTGCTGTTATTGCTAATAGCGGGTTCCCTCCGAAATTAGCGACCCTTAGAAAGTTTCCAAGCACGAGGAGCCAAAGGCTGATTATAGGTCATTAACTATGGTTTCACTACAATCGCACTCATGGTTTATAAGAAGGATGTAGACGCGTCGAAGTCGGATATGGCACTTCTGCTGCGCTCGGAAGCTCATCTTGGCGCTCTGAGGACACGGACAGCCAACTCGAAACTCTCTCTATAGATACTGAGATGGCAATGTCTATGGAGTGACTATGGCAGCTCTCAGAGGACTTTAGGACTTCATCAAATCAACCACAATCACTACAAAGGAGCATCAGTCTTTCCTCTGCCCAAAATTGTGAAGGGACTGATATTGTCTTGATCCGAACCTTCGATCACTGGCTTAACCATTTCCTGGTTAGAAGTAATTTCCTAACAAATGGACTGAAGTGTAGGTTATATTCATATCTAAGGCGGGAAAACGTTCACACTATAGTCCCAAAGACCTCCATTAGCTTGCCTTCCTTCCTCTCACAAATACTGGAAAAATTGTCAAAATCTAAAATTTCAAATTGCAATGGAAGACCCATGGAGACAGCTCTACATTATCTTAAGAAAGTGCTTAGGAACTACGCATTGGTAACCTTTCTGGATATTGAGGTGCCCTTTAGTAACGTGTTACCAGGGGCTATAACTCGGACACTTTCGATTCTATGAGACGATGGATGACGTGGCCTCCATGTGGATCATGGTGCACTAAGAAGCACATCCCTCCAGGCACTGGAGACTTCCCTACATCTGACTCCTTTAGACGTTTTGGGCAATAGTTGGCACCTTGAACTGTCATATGACTAAAATCCATCTCAATGTGGACCTGTAACAATGCAGGGCACTGAATATTCTGTGTAACAAAAAGATTCCTAAGACTACCGACTATACTATCCCGTCACTATCTTTTAACGTAAAGTTTTTAACTGTGATTCCCTCCAGAAAGGACTGGCTGATGGATGCAACTCTGAAACCAGAAGTTATAAATTTCTTCACGGATGGTTCGAAAAAGGGATAGGAAAGTCGGTGGGTGCTGAGGTGTTTGGCGGCCGATAATTGTAGCGTTTTCTAAGCTGAAGTAACTGCCATAAAGAAAGTCATAGACTAGAGTCCAGAACTGTCTCTCGTTAAGCCGTTCTCGAGATACCAAGAGTGCCAACAGATATTACGACAAGCGGACGAACATTCTAATTTCTGCCCTAAAGGATCATAGTTATTGAAATCCTGTCAAAAATGACTAAAAAGGTTGTTGGTCCGAAACCACTTTTCTCGATATTGCAGGTCGAGTTAAGATTGAGTTCGGGTTGAACTAGGGCTGATTTTGGGGTTAAGTTGAAATTAAGTAGGGATTGAGATGAGTAGGAGTTAGCGGTTAAGATAGGAATTTTTTTGGGTTGCCTAAACACAAATGTTGATTTGGAAGTTAGCTCGTGTTGTTTTAAGTTGAGTTCATGTACGAATGTAGTTTTCCGAGTCCCATTGATTTGAGTATTGAGTTGGACCTTGAGGTGGGGGTTAAGTTAAGGGTTGAGTTTCGTTTCATGTTACAGGTTGAGTTAGGTTTAAGTTTAGTTCACAGACACATGCAGTTTTAGGTCCTTGTTGGTTTAAGTATTTAATTTGGGATTGAGTTGAGGGTTGAGTTGGAATTGAGTTGAGGTTTAGGGTGGGATTCAGTTGTGATTTTTTTTAGGGAGTGTTGTGGGTTGAGTTTAATCTAGTTTAATCTGAAGTTTCTTGCTCCATAATGATTTGAGGATTAAGTTGTTCATTTAGTTGAGGGTTGTATCGAGAGTTGAGTTGTTGTCCAGTAGGGTTGAGTTGGGATTGAGGTATGGTTGAGTTTAAGGTTGGATTAATGGTTAAGTTGAGGTCATATTAGGGTGCAATAGGGTTTGAGTTGAGTTGGGGTTTAATTTGGGATCGAGTTGAGGGTTAAGTGGAAGGCTAGACTGATTTTAGTAGAGTTCATACGCATCTCTAGCTTTCGAATCGAGTTAATTTCGGGATTGAGTGGGCCAATGAGTGTGGAGTTGGGTAGAGGGTTAAGATTTAGTCCGTACCAAGTTATGTTGAAGTTGAGTTGAGGTTGAGTCAGCCCGCGTTGGGTTTGAATAAGGCATTCTGTTGGGGAATTATTAGGGAATTAGGTTAAGGATTAATTTGAAAGTTGATTTGGGGTTGAATTGGTGATTGTATTGAGGGATTAGCTGTGATTTGTTGATTCCATTGGGGAATGGGTTAAGACTGAGTTATAAGTTGAGTTGTAAATTGACTTATAACCTGACCATATTTGCTTCAATGTTCGATTGGATCAATTGTTGATGGTAGCATTCGACAGTGATGGCTTTGTTGGGTTAGAGGAGCTCATAATATACTATACCCAGCTGATCCCACTAAATTTAGAGCATGAGATTGACGCGATAAATATTCGCGTTTACTATCGATGTTGATGGTCGCCTGGTCATTTTGCGCCTTTCGACGTCCAATGGCATTTAAACGATCAATTTGTAATGATTCGGATGTTTTTATTCTGTTTGATCCGGGTCTTCATCGAATAATGCTGGAACTTTCTCATTTTCAAACTTTTTCGCCTATCCTGAACTTTCCTTAACTTTCGTATCAAAATCACCTCTTTTATACTCACACGTTGAAATCGATAGAACGTAATCACTAGGCTTAGGATTTTTATGCACTAAAAAATGAAAAATATGTACTTAAAATATGTGCTTAAAAAGAAGAAATATGCAAGTAAAATGACAAAATATGTGGTCAAAAATGTAAAAATATTTAGAAAAATACCAAACACACCTTAGTAAAAAAGCTTTTCAGTAAATACTTAGATGCTAACTTAGATTGTAACAGAAAACAATCAGAACGTATTTTAAGTTGGAAATGGTTAACTTTGACTGAACTTAAGATACGAGAATCGTTAAGAACTGTTTGAACTGATTTCGAGCATCGCCCTAGCATAAACGTTTTGAATTTGCGAATAAATCTATAGTTGTGCTCTAAACCTGTAAAACATTTTATAATTGTCAAGGTCTACAAATCTCTTTCAATAAATTTTCGCACTGAACTAATGTTCAGAACAGTATTACAGAACATGTACAGAACAGTATTATATTCTATCGTAAACTTACGTAAATCTTAAATAAAACAATTATCACAGGAAAATTCATAATTTCAAAATCAAATGAAATACTACAAGTACAAATATCCTTAGATTTTCAAACCTTTTCGCGTCGAATTTTGTAACATTTTTTTATACATAGAAAATGACCCTTCTACGACAACAGATGTGATTGGGCTATGTTTCAATGGTGAAATTTCAGATATCGCGAATGATTCGATCTAACTCGCATTCCCAGGATCTTCAAAACTATGTAGGTATGTAAAATATTCAAACCCGTAATTTCTGGTATGATAATATTTAATTTATTTTTAATTAGTTCACCGACAGCCCCAATAATTGCTTCCACTTTTCTATTATCTTCCATAATCAAGTTTAATTGTGCCACTAAATTTTTATTTGAAGGCTATAGGCTTTCTATTATCTTGGTTAGATGGCTATAATTGCCAGTTATGTAAACCAAGTCATTTTTCAAAGTTTATTTATCTAATATTGTCTTAGAGCAGTTTGAATATAAATAGAACCAAGTTGTCGTTTAGTTCCAAAATAATTTCTTAAGATTTTCGTAATTTTCGTTATAATATGTTACTGTATTTAGCCAAGTCTTCCAGCGAGTAAATATGGGCCGAGACAGCAACAAAGATTAGGCAATTTTTAATTTTAAAAAGCGCAATCCAAGACAGTGCTTCAAAAAAACACTTTTAATCGTCGAAACTAATCGATTTACATCGCTGAAATTTGATCGAATTGTTTCGCAAACTCTGTGTAATCCACAGGTCACAAGTAAAATTTTGGGGTAAAATACCTGAATAGATTGAGCGGCTATCACCATGTAAGGCATCGCTTCTGAAATAAAATGCTATCATACATTTTGCCCTCTCGAATCTATCTCTTGAAAATTTAACAGAGTTGTCGAACAACCAGACGATTGTTGAATGATTGGTTTCCGTTTGGCTACCATTTCAAATACATCCAATAACCCTACTATCACATTGGCTACTTAACGTCCCCAGTACTGCTGGTACTTTCATCGACTGAAAGCCACAAATATTTATTTTGTGTTACTAGCAGTATTTTGTTAAATTTTTTGTTTTATAGTGCTTAAATTAGTGCGTTTTTTTGTTCCCTATCCAGAGCTGCCATCGAGAGCCGTCAGATAAAAGTAGCTCCCGATAGCTACTGCATATAAATAGGTAGAGCTAAATATTTTGTATATCAAGTTTCACTGAGGAATGGAATTAAAAATTTTAGTTTGGCGTTAATTAAATTTAATTTATCAATAAATAGCTTGTCAAATTTAAATTTAAGTGTATAAAATTGACTGCTCCACATATCATCTTTCGGGAGCAAATAAAAAATGCTCTAAATCGTTTGCTTAACGTTGATTCGTCCGGAAGGTTAGGTTAGGTTTGGGTGGCAGTCCTAAGGTATCGGCTTCGATACAAAAATGCTCCGCAGCCATTCTACGTACAATTTTTCTCGGATCTACTCACTGAACCATGAAGAGCGTACAATGAAGGAGCGTTGAATACACCTTACGTCCGTCCCATTGAGACCAGCCAGTTCGTCCGGTATAATCCGGTAATTTTTTTTTTTGAATCGATGAAAAGGCCCGTTGTACATTTCAGCTAAGCTAAACTAAGCGATGTGAGCGAAATTCTTATTCTCCGGTTGAAAATAAAAAATTTTAATGGGAAGATATAAAATCAGCATTGTATGTTTGTATAAGGCTAGTTATCAGCTGGAAAGTGCAAAGGGGTGAGCTAGGTGAGGCAACAAAGCTAACGAAAACTACATTTTTCGCTTAGCTTAGCTGAAATGTGCAACGGGCCAAACACTTATTTTTTTTCGGGAATAAAATATCAGCAGCTACGTAGGATTGACATTCACAAACCCTTGTTGAATTTCGAATAACTCGAACTAGTCACTGATTGTGGAAAAAAGGCAGAGAAGTTTTTCCGTTCGCATTTCTTCCAGTTCTTGTGTTACTTATTCTTCACGTGCTGGTGTATAAGAGATTTTTGATACATCGACACCGATTTTTCACATACTTTGCAATACAAAATTTCCCCGTTTGTCTTAAAAAGCTGACCGTATTCTTTCAAAATTAATTTTGCTTTACTATTAAAGCTTTGTTTTGCTTTCGGCGTCTTAAAAATAATTGAATTCTTACTTGTGTTAAAAACATGTAAAACCCCCCAAAAAGAGACACAAGACGTTTGGATCTTACGGCAAATTGAATTATGGCAAATTTTAAAAAATAATTCACGTAGTTAATATATCTTCAGTGGCATGCTTAAAGCTGTTTAATCTGTTCAAGTTGTTTAGGTGAATTTCCTACATGTAAGCGATTTAAAGTGTAAGAAGAATTTCATAATCATTATTTCCTGCAATAGAATATTCGTTAATTACTAAAATATTTAGTAAAATATGTATTTATGGATAAATTATGTGCTAAAATGGGACAATATGTAAAAATATGCATTTATTCAGAAAAATGTAAATATATGTTGTAACAAATATGGCTCATTTTTCTCGAAAATTTCTAATTCGTAAAACGTTCTTATCCATTTTCCTTTTCCTTAACCCAAAACAAAGATGTATTTACATAAGAATCCGAAGCCTAGTAATCACCATAAGCTTCCATCAACAATCGTTGACTTTCAGCAGTAATTTTTCACACCAAAATTTTCTACGTGTGTACAAGTTCTAAAGCATGTTGCATTGCATTTGAATGATTTCCTCTCCTCGGCTTGAACAAAAACGTTGAGAGTTGAGCTTGCAACGTGAACGCCTCCAACAACATCGTAATCGGGCAACTTCAGCTTTGCCTTGAAACTGACGCGTTGATTGATTACTCAACAGTGAGATGAATCGAGCAGCTGCTCCATTTCCATGTTTAGTAGAATTGTTCACATCAAGTTGACGCAATAATTCTGCATAACGCCACTTCCAAATAGATTTGAGAATCTTTCTATAGCAAAGTAGTTCTATACTAATGCATATTCAGGCAAAAAGTATGCATTGATTAAAGTAATTATTTGAAAATTCAGTTCAGCCTTTGTTTCCGTCAAACGCAGAACCAGGCCACAAGAATACTTATTAGTACTATCCCTCTTGCACGCATCCCCGCCAAATATATTTCTTAATCATGTATAAAAAACCGCCGGAACAACCTTCCGCCGATAAGATAAACCACATGAATGAGGTCCAAATCACAAAATACCATCGACAATATCGCATTCTTGCAAATGACACGTTCCAGTCGAAAAAGTCCAAAACTAGATTACGGGTACTCAAAAAGAAAATCGAACAAACCCAGAGGGAGCGTAAATTGATCAATGAAAAATTAAAAGTTGCAATGGGTACGACTCATGTCCGGGAATACTCAAATCGCCTGCTAGAAATTGAATTGCATGCCGAGTGCCAGGATAATCTACAGAAAATGATTGATCGCGTCAAAACGCATATTCAACATCTGGAAATGCAAATTAAAAAGGTTAGCCAGGAAAGAGTAAGCTTGAGTAAGGGCAGCATTACAGAAGTGCAATACAATGCGAATATAGAAAAAGCTCGAAAACAATTGGAAATTATCGAAAATCGTTTGGACACCTCAAAACGAACCGAATGTAAAATGATTGCAAAAAATCGAACACTACGTTACACAATCGATCATATGCTACACTCGCGTGACATTTTCAACAAGGAATGGAAAAAATTGGTTTCCACACTGAACAAGGATAAATTCTTTTTGCTCGATCTATGCGAACGGGCTATGCTGGCGTACAATAAAGGTTCCGATATATGCGCAAAATTAGACGGACTAAATGAGAGTATTCGGCGCGATAAAAAAGCACAAACAAGCGAAATGAACGATTTGGTACGAAAATTGGATGCGGATGCAAAACAGAGTCTATTTTTGTCCATCAAGGGAAATAATCGTGCTATGCAGAGTCTTGAACCGCGCGAAATAGAACGACGAAATATTTATCGCGAATTTCATAACATGAAAATCAATACGTACAGTTCGATATTGAAAAAAGTTAAAGATTTTTATCAAGTTGACGATGTCCCGAAGCTGATCGAAAAATTCACATATCACGAAGAACAATTCTTCTCCCATTTTAATTACATCAATGAGCTGAATCATCAGGTCGAATTGTTGCACATTAGTTCAAATTATTTGTACAACGATATTGATAAATTGGATGCGGACACTAAAAACCGTACCAAAGAACAGAACGAGCAAGTGATAATTTTAGAAAAAGCATTGCAAGATCAACAAACAAAATCGGAACAAAAGGAAAAAGAAATTTTGGATTATCGTGGCTACATATTTTCATTACTCGAAACGGTTACACAAATTTGTCATGAACTACGGTGTGATGATTCAAAATTGGTTGCTCTGCTCGGTGATCATTCGCAAGTGACTCAATTTAATTTAGAACAATTTTTAACCATACTCGATCTTCGTTTGACCAAAGTATTGGTTAGTGTATACTATAAGGAACGTGAGGGTCTTCCAGCAGGGCAGTCGGTAACAGCACCGGTGGTCAAGGGTGTTAAACATGATAAAGCACAGCCGACCGATATTCGTACACTAGTCCAGGTGACACAGTGTTCAGAATGTGCTGAGGGCGAGGATGTTAATCGATATGATGAGGAAATTGTTTATCCATTGGTGGCGGCCGACATAAAAGAAAAATTGAAGGAGAAGGTTGTTGCGCCCGAAATTCAATATCGATTGCATACGATTAGTAAGTGTCGTCTGCCACATTCTCGAAATCTTGTTAATAAACGATACCTTTGAGAGAAAATTTTTTGGCACACCAAATAAAATTCTAAGAACTTCAAATTTTGTTGTATTCTTTGGTAAATTGTTTTATTATGTATATATAAATGTGTGAGAGTGCGCGGTGACCTGATTAATTATCACCGCGCGAACCCACGACAATAATTTAGGCAAAATTAAAATTAGCATTAAACACAAATAGTTTGTCATTTTGAAAATATTATCACAATCGCACTATATATAGTTAGACATAAATATGTCTGCCGCTTAATTTAGGTAAAGGTGGCGAGCATTAGGTTTAGTCACAAATAATAATTGTTTGCCATTGTCTTTGTCCTCGACCACGCGATTATTATCGTCGCCCGTCGTGACATTGGTTTCATTTGATGCGCTGTCATATTGTGGATAATAACCGGCATCACCCCCACTTGGTGGTGGAAAATATCCATTGTATCCCGGATAATTTGAATACGGATATTGAATGTAATTGGCTGGATAATTTTGATAGCCTGGATTGAAAGCGTATGGGAATTGTGCGGCTCCACTTGGATATTGTCCTGCTGTTTGTGGTATCCCAAATCCGTTTGGCTGTTTTCGACAGTTGTACATTTGATTAATTTTTTCGATATCACCACGTGAGAATCCATCCCGTTGACCTAAAATTCGAACCGAAGTCTGATTTGTGACGTATACGGGTGAAAAAAAAAAAATTAAATTTTGAAATAAATTAAATTTTATTTAATAAATGAAAATTAACAGATAATGAGGTTAGGCAGATTGTATATAAGCAGTCTAAGTATTTAAAACAATTTCTACTGTATGCGTATTGGCCCATTTTCTGAAACTGTTTCGCTAACAGCCTCGTCCCACTGAGCACCCTGGGTTAATTTATTAAATAATAAACCAAGAAAAGAGCCCAACGTGTTTGATTCGTTTTTATCAGATGTTGGTTTGACCACCGACTCTTGTACTGTTGACGCTGGTACTATTGCCTGCGGTGCAGACTCAGTCGACGGCAACGGATAGAAACTACTGCCGCCAGTGGTTAATGGTGCCAAACCAACTTGTGGTTTATTAATCGAAAACGAGCAGTACATGAGATTAATTTTTTCGATATCTCGCCGAGAAAAACCTTCACGTTGACCTAATCTATCTGCGTTCTTGGCCATCTATCCGTTTGCCCGCAGTATTATGAAAATAGAAAATTATAGAGAGAAGCGATTTGTGTTAATGTGTAAAAAAGAAATAAAGCCAAGCTGTATATAGGTTAGTCTCGTAAAATGCATTAATTTACCTTTGGCACTATAGTTGGCCGTCCATTGGACGAAAACGAGGTGTTCGAATAGTGCATAACACTTAAGTAATCGTAACCGACACCAAATGCGTTTGTTTTCAATGGATCGGCCTTGAAAAAGTTGTTCTGTGTCTCTGGCTTAATATTTTCGTATTTAATTGTCACGAAATCATCACGCTCCGGACGATTTTGTTCATGCAAAAATCCTAAAGCATGCATCATTTCATGCATTGGTGTACCTTGTTTTGTGACACAACCAGGTGACTGTAAATTAACTTTTTGTTCTCCACCAGTTTTACCTACCGACGACCAACATCCAGTTGCTTCACTTGTGATCGATATGTAATCCTCTTGATTTGTTCGCGGAACAAATCGAATACACGTATACTTATGATAAGCGGTAATCGCTTTTTCGATCATATCCATACCGAACGCATTATAATCACCACGAATTACAAACGGCACAACACCTTTTGGCCAACGTCTACTCACATCCGTTATACCATTTCGACCCATCGGTGACGGAAATAGCATATCACCACCAAAATATGGTCCCAACTCATCCGCATTTACACCACTCGCCGGATCCCAATTCTCTAGTACAAAGCCTGCCCTCACGTCCGGTTGACCAAAAATCGCATCACCAATCATACTCAAATCGATTACATCCGATTCTAAAATCGGTTTCGTTACAATTAAACTCAAGCAGCAGAGTTCAAGCACCAAAATTATTTTAAACATTTTTTTCGTGTGTTTTTATTTTATGCAAATTAAATATTTTCTTAAACCAAATAAGTAGGTATGAACTTAACTGACTTAACACTAGCAAGTGAATAATTTTTAGTTAGAAAGTTTCGCCGCTTATATAGTATATGAAAAAGCTTAAGACAGAAAAACGAAAAATGTGACACAAGCACAACCGATAATTTTTTTGTTTTTCGCTAAATTCATGCGTTTTTCGCTTTATCTTTTAACTTTTATGGTTTTTCATGTGCGTAATAACGAATTTGGCGAGAATTAAAGCACAAAAATGCGAGCACAAAGATAAAATTTTGGTGGAAATATGTAAACATCGTACAAATGTATATTGAGGTGCGCGCGCTCATTTAAAAGAAAACGAAATGAACTCATTGAAGGTCGATAAGCGGTTATGCGATTTATTGTTATTTACTATGTGCCCACCAAGGATTATTGAATTAAAACACTTTGACGGTTCGTTAGAATTATTTGAGTAATTGGATAAACAGGTTCATTACTGAATTGAATTTTTACCGCGGTGATTCACTACAATATGAGGAGTGCGTGTAAATATCTAGTAACACGTGATGCATATTGTAGGAGTAGGTTGTTTGTTTATTTATAGCGGAAGTTCAGATTATATTTAGCACATCTAAATATTTGGGCATAAAAACATGTTTTAATATTCAAATTTGTTAACCGCCGTCTAATATAATTAATTGTAAATTTAATGTTAAATTAATTATTGTTTATCAAATGATTAAATAACAATAAAAAACATAAATTTAATTTAATTAAATTAATTTTAGGAAATTGAAAACTAGAGCAATGACATTAACATTGAAAGTTCATTTATGTATAATGCGTGTTTAGAATGAGGCAAATTTTTTTTGTTTGTTTTATGTACACTGATAGTGATTTGGAAGCGACATTCAGTACTTAAACATACATATATGTACTTAAATATTTACATGAGTCTTTTTAAAACTTATGAAATATTGATTTATGTCTGTATGTAACAAGTGTTCATATTTTTTGAAGGTGACGATGGCAATGTAACTTTAAAAATTGACCTAGGAATTTTTTGATTTATTTATGGTGATGAGATGATGATGCTCTTGAGTGGGATTTAATAATTACAATCTAATTAAATTTATGTTTGTTTGAACAATATCTCGAGCGAACAGAAATAACCAAAAAAAAAAATAAAAAATGTGTGAAATCGTTTTATAGAGGTTTTGCTTTACTCAAAATTTGCAACGATCCGATATTATGGCTAAAGTACATAATGGAAAGTTATTTCTACTAAATGCTTATACAGTCAAATAGGTAGACTAATTCGGGCTTTTATTGTATTTAATGTTAATGGTTATTTACAAGTGTTCCAAATAAAAATTACATAATTTATGACACTCAAGCCTAAAGTTGTTTTGCCACGGATTTAAAGTTAATGTGCATTGGAAATTTATAAACCAATTCGAAATCGTCGACTTCCCATTTTGAAGCTTCTTTAAGCAGCGTTTTGAGCCTGAGTTACCACAATTCGATAGTCTAAAGTTCCGTAGATTGGTGAATTCTATAGAATGAAAATTGAAACTCGAAAACTTCAAATCCGATAGCTTCAAATTCTATAGCTTGGAATTCGACAAATACTAATGGTAATTCGATAGATCAAAAAATGCCACAATTTGGAATTTGACAGCTTGAAATTCGATAGATTGACAAATTTAAAAAAAAAGATAAGATTGGTAAGGATTCTGTATAGAATGAAACTTAACAAATTGAATCTACAGATCGAAAACTGTCACTGTAATGAGTGTGAATGCTCCATTAATTTTTTTTAAGTATTTTATTAATAATTTAGTAGGAAAATCAGACATAAACACCTCTTAAATGTTTTCAGACAAGAAGAAATTATGGATGATGCATTTGGAATAAGTCGAGAATCCGAAATGGCATTTTCATTGGAAGCAAACAATGAAATAGAATTCAGTCAAAAGAAGAGCTAAACGTACATTATAAGCGTGTTCGATTGGGCTGAATTAACTGAAGTAGTAGCTGTATCTGAAGTAACAGAAGTGAAGAGACTATTCGATTGACAACTCTTCACTTCAGTTAAAAATTAAGCAACTAAATTAACTGAAGAGATATTTTGCTTATGTAATTACTTCAGATGAGTTATTTGTTTTTCATTTTTGAATTTCTTTATTTTCGTTTGTTTATATTCTCGTGTGTTGATTTCGGGGACTGTTTTGTTGGGAATTTGCAACGTAAAAAAAATAATAAATTACTAGAAATTAATAGAAAATTACATTTTGAAAGATTTTTTCTAAACACAAGCCAAACTGAAATAAATTGTTTTATTTTTATTTTGACATTTATCTGAAGTGAAGAATACCAATCGAACAGTCTCTTCTCTTCAGTAACTCAATTAAGTGAAGAGTAACTCAATTAACTGAAGTGAAGAGTTGTACTCTTCACTACCTCGCTTTATGTAGTCTATCTAAAAAATTATACCAGACTATCGCACTGTGTATGTAGAAGCAGCGGATTTTTAATTTAAAAATTGAGCTACTGATTTATGTAATCCCAATTAAAACTCGGTGTACAGATCAGTCCAAAGATAATAAATGCGCAATATCACCGCAGTACCTAATCAAGAATTTTGAGAATAATAAAATTTTGAAAGTTCAGGTTATGCGGTCAACAAAACCGTTTAATAGGAATATTAATTTTGAGCAAAACTATTAAACTAATGTTTATATTGAAAATAGTTGTTTGGTTTAATAATCTAGCTTAGACGTAACAATTGCGTCTTGGTCGTCCTTATCATGTCAAAAATCTTAAAATTGAGCAACACGCATCAAATCCAAAGGCGACCTTTGGCTTAGCTCCTATTGTGTTATCTACATTATATAATTCACAGTGTGCAGTAGAACGCGATGTATTTTCTTATATTTTGTTATCGGTGATTTCTTAGTTACCGGTGTATTGCATATACGTATTATATTTGCAACGCATTCAAAAATCATTGCCTTATAAAATACACAATACACAATAAGTTTTGTTTTTTTTTTGCTTTAGTTATAATGAAATGAGAAATCTAGCATGAATGTCTATGATCTAGGTATCGACCCGACCAACCTTTTTTATGAGACTAGTTCGTTTTTAAACTTCCATCTTCATTACGTGTTACCAAAACATCAAGAAAAGCTAAATGACCTTCATTTTCAATTTCATAAGTAAATTTGATTCGCGGAGTAAAACTATTAAATAATTCGAGAAAATAATCAACATATCTGAATTTGGAACAGCCGTAAAAATATCATCCACATGCCTAAAGAAGAAAATAGGTTTAACGGAAGATGCTTTCAACACTTCAGTCTCAATATATTCCATTAACAAGTTAGCCACAAGCCCAATTTTAATCCTTCCAAAAAGTTATTCAATTCTTGAATAGTGAAATAGTTCAAGTTTTTAGAAACATTAAAAAAAATTACTTTGGAACGGGAAAAATTAACGGTCGAAATTAGAAGGATTTTTCTGAAAACGCGTATAAGGGACAAATCGGTCTGGATTTTGGTTTTCACATACCTAGTTTAGGAAAAAGTAACGCTGTGGCTTGGGCCCATAAGATTTTATTTTCATCTGGTGGATAAGAGCCATGTATTGCCTATGGATATAAGAGCCTTGTGTATTATACATATTGACTATGTAGCTTTGCTCGATGTTTTTTGTCTAATATTGGCATGTTGTTATAATTAGTTATTATATGTTGACCTTCGAAATGACCTTTTAGAAAACATTCTAGTTCCTTAAAATTCCAAGAACCATCAAATAATAGGTTAAATAAATAAAACTTAATACGTAAAACCTCGATATAACGGACTAATTCAGACGAGGGCAATCCGTTATAGCCGATTGTCCGTTATATAAAAATATATATATTTTTGTTCTCTTTCGGTCATCAACTGCTGCAACAGATTTTCCACGTTCACATTTTCACCATTATTCTGTATTATTCTGCTGTAATCGGTTACTTCTAGTTCTTCTAAATCGACCATTCTCTAAAATTCGAACTTTCACTTAATTCCAGGCTGCCGCAAAATGAAAAATTGCCGATATTAGGTTATAGTTTTTTATATTTTTTGATGTACGATGTCCTCTAGTGTCTTCTTCAATAAATTAATCTGATAACACAATCATTACTTCCTCTAGAGATTTTTGCGGTATATACGTTTAGTGGCCTGAATTATTCCTTGGTACATTGGCTGGATAAGTGAAGTGGTATTTTTATACTGGATTAGTGAAGTTGTATATCGTCGTCAAGAAATGCAGAATGTGTAAAAAAAGATGGAAACATTTTGCATCGATTGGCATCTATAAATATATCATAAAAAGTTTTTTTAAGGGGAAAAATTTAGAAAGTAATTTAGTGTTTGCTTGTAGACGATAAGGAAAGTGAAAAATAATTTTCATTGTCTCCTGAAAAAAATTGATTATGGACTTCAATTTACATTTTCGGCGACGATATAAACATAAGTTTATATTCTAATTAAAAAAAAATGAAAATGTTGTTCGGTTTATCCGAAGTCCGGTATATCGGGGTCCGTTATATCGAGGTTTTACTGTTTATTACTAAATAATCGAATAATACATGCCCAATTCTGTTTTCTAAAATTTAATGTTGTTATGTTATTGTTGATTTTACAAAAGAATTCCTTATATGAATTTTATCATTCTAAAATTGGTTTCAGTATCAGAGCTTGTAACGCAATGACCTTGCGGTCACACGTTATCAGAACATCCAGAAGTCACCACCTGCAGCATTTGTCCGACTTATACACTCAGTCTGGGGTGGGAATTTGGTGGTGCTCTTCCTGGATCGAGATAGCTGCCAAAAAAAAAATTTGTTTGCGGATCAACTTACCTCTAACACACCCACACACACGCGACATGACGCTTCTCTCCCGATAGTAATAAGTTCTTTTAAACGGTCATTTTAAATATTTGATTTTGTTGTTATAACCATGAATTAACAGTTAACATGAATTATATTTATGAATAAATAAAATAAACAATTACATCAAAATTATGATTAACGTTACGTTACTGTGCAAAAGAAAAAAAAAACCACTTAATCAAACTGATTGATTCTTGATTACCTGTACAAAAAAAATCAATACAGAAATGTCTGCTCACGGCAACCCGTTAAGAGCGAAAACTAGGAAAAAATCAATTTGATTAGTAGGCTACATTACCGAAATGAATATAACCAATAAATGGTTATAAATAACTAGACTTCGGATTCTTATGTAAAACATCTATTTTTTGGGTTAAGGAAAAGCAAAATGGATAAGAATATTTTATGAATCAGAAATTTTCGAGAAAAATGAGTCATATTTGTTACAACATATATTTCTTCTGATTAAACGCATATTTTTACATATTTCCCCATTTTAGGACATAATTTATCCATAAAATAACGATTTTGAAATTCTTACACTTTCAATCGCTTGCATGTAGGAAATTCAACTAAACAACTTGAACAGTTCATATTTAAGCATGCCACTGAATATAATATTAACTACGTGCCGAAAGATCCAAACGTCTTGTGTCCTTTTCCGGGTTTCCTATACAGTTTTTAACACAAGTAAGAATTCAATTATTTTTAAGATGCCTAAAGCAAAACAAAGCTTTAATAGTATAGCAAAATTAATTGTGAAAGACGGTTCTCAAGACAACAGCCCGTTTTCAAGACAAACGAGACAATTTTGTATTGCAAAGTACATATGTGTAAAATCGGTGTCGATGTATCAAAAATCTCTTGCAGCACGTGAAGAATAAAAAACACAAAAACTGGAAGAAATGCGGACGGAAAAACTTCCCATCCTTTTTCCACAATCAGTGACTAGCTTAAGTTATTCGAAATTCAGCGAGGGCTTTTGTATGTCAATGCTAGCTGCTGATATTCTATTGGCGAAATAAAACAAGTGTTTTCATCGTTTCAAAAAAAAAAAAAAATTGGGTCTATCCGACTCTCGGACGACACTTTTCCCAGAAAGCATCCGTTAAAGATCACCAAACTAACCATTTATATTTTACAATTTCCGTTATTTTGGGCAGGCGTTATTTTGGGTTTGCACAATATGTCACGGCTTTTCTTAAATTTAGAGACCTCTTCCTCAATATCACAATTGATTTATAAACCTTCTACTCTCATACCGCCAAATCACAGATCCACAAATAAATATATAACAGATTATATAGAACTGACACGTGTTGAGCAGTAATCAAAGTCGTATTCGCCATTTTTCATCTTTGACCTTTAACAATTAGATCCAGTTATATATCAGTATACCATTGAAAGTCCTTAAGAATTTAATTTACTCCATTCAGAGAGCACCCACAATGTTCAAAAATTTATTTTCTGAAAATTTGTGCCGTTTGTTCAGATCACAATATTATCTGAGCAACGTGAAATTGGTCAATATAATTCATTACTCAGTGCTGCAGTCTGGACGGGACCATTCGAAAACACAAAATAATACCTACACAAACATTACAAAATCAGAATTAACGTTAATTATCATTTGTTACCGAATCCTACCTCCTTGTCATATAGCATTTCATTTTATATATCTCCCAGCCCTCCTAAACCAGCGCCACACTAGTGGCGTGATTTTATTTTAAAGCCTCTCATAGTAATTTGCTATTAGGAGTTATAACGACTTTAAATACCAAGAGAATTTATTACTCAGAAATAATACCTTTAAAGGCGATTTATTAAAGCAATTCACAAATAATGTATCGATCAACATGTCGTTGCAATTTCAATCATTAAAATGTCATAAAAGGTCAATAAAACGTCACAGAAATTTAAATGTCAGAAATGTTAATGCCATAGAAACGGGAATATCGTGCTATAATTAAAAACTCGCTAGATAGTATTATTTTTAAATGTTGACGATATTACTTGCCAACAGCAAAGTATTTTAGGTAAATTTAGAAGTTTAAATTTCATAGTACACGGTAATCTATTTATTTTATCTTAAAGACACCTAGGGAACAATTGTTGGAATTTGCAAGGTGTATTAACTGTAGAAAAATATATCTTCGGAAAGTGCGACATTACCTCGGTAAACAGAAAAACAAATTTATATTACTCCTGTTTGTCCAAACGACTCCCACGCAATGCTTCAATCAACTTCAAATTTTGTGAACAAGTAGATGATGAATTGTCAAATTTATCATCAACATAAGAAAAAAATCGTCGGTCTTGTTTTTGAGAAAGTCTGTTTGGCAGTTTTCTCTTCCACTGTAACCCCCTCTATTTTATACTCGAATGGACCTAAAAGAAAACACAAACTGCTTATTACCAAAATCTATCCTTCAACAAAATTTCGACCAAAACTATCAATATTTGTGAGAATGGGAGGCAAACCAAAATTAAAAAAATGTGCGACTGGAAGGACGGACGGAAGGACGGACACGACATTTTTCTGATCGGCGTTTCGGGGTTCTGGTAACCTAATTCGTCGAGAAATGTGAAAATCTGGAACAAAATTTTTTTCGCGATTACAATACTTACCCAATAACTTCGTTATAGTGGGAAAAGTAAAAATTGGGGATTATAACGAACGAACTGGCGGATCTCAATGGAATGAACGCCAGGTGTATTCGACGCTTCGTTGTAAGCTCTAGATGGCTTAGTGAGTAGAGCCGAGAAGCATTTTGTGTGTTATCGCTACGGACCATTTTTGTGTCCAAGCCGGTCCCTTAGGACAGCCACCCTAACCTAACCTAACCTACCGGGCGAATCAGCGGTAAACAAACGATATATTTAGATCATTTTTTATTTGCTCCCCATAGATGATCGGGAAGAGTCAATTTTCTATACTTAAATTTAAATTGTACAAGCTATTTATTTCGTAATTAAATTTAATTAACGCCAAACTATAATTTTTAATTCTATTCCTCAGTGAAAACTTAAAAAATTTAGCTGTACCTATTTATATGGAGCAGCTATCGGGTGCTACTTTTATATCACGGCTCTCAACGGCAGCTCCGGATAGGGAATGCACTAATTAAAGCACTATAAGACAAACAATTTACAAAATACTGCTAGTAACACAAAATAAATATTTGTGGATTTCAACCGATGATATTATGAGCAGGTACTGGGGACGTTATGTAGCCAATGTGATATTAGGGTTATTGAATGTCTATGAAACGGTAGCCAAACAAAAATCAATCATTTAACAATTGCCTGGTTGTTCGACAACTCTGCTAAATTTTTAAGAGAATCATTCGAGAAGGCAAAATGTAGCTTTTTTTCAAAATTTTACTTGCGGCCTTGGATTACACAGAGTTTGCGAAACAATTCGATCAAATTTCAGCAATGTTAATCGACTATAGTTTCGACGATTAAAAGTTGATTGCGCTTTTTAAAATAATAAATTTTCTAATCTTTTGCTGCCGTCTTGACCCATAGTTACTCACTGGATGACCTGGCTAAATACAGTGACATATTACAACGAAAATTTCGAAAAATTCAAGCAATTATTTTGGAACTGAACGACAATTTGGGGTGTGGTGAAAAATTTTGTTATTTTACTTGCATATTTCTTATTTTTAAGCACATATTTCAAGTACATATTTTCCATTTTTTGGTGCATAAAAATCCTAAGCCTAGTTATAACCAACAATAAACTACCTGTTTCTAACACGACTGAACCCGTTGCTAAGCTTCCACTATTACCGCTAGGAATGGGTTGCTTTTCTCTTCTATACACCGGAACGCCTTGATAACTTCTTTGCGCGTAACTGTGCTGTAATTCGCTCTTCTCAAACACCGCTAATTATATGATGGTATAGTCCCGTTTCTAGATGAATCGGCTGCGTGTTGGTTATTACACCACACCCAAAATACTCTCACTTTGATTTGATGTAGCACTCCGTGGTTTTCTTCCGTTCTTTCGTGCCACTGTATTATCCTTATATGTCTTTAGGATTTTGTTGTTGTTTTCTCTTTTCTTGTTTGTATCGTGTGGTTAAAGTATGTGAATTCCACATTTCCACACGTATCTCCTGTTTTATTGGATACACTGCACATCTTTCTTAAATCTTGGTCCGAAATTTTCCGGTACTTTTTACGTTTCTGGTTTCTTTTTTTTATTAATTATTTAATTTATTAAATATATTTGTTTTTTTTTTTTTTTTTTTTGATTTTTTTATCAATTTGCAAAGAAGCGATTTCTTGATGCGATCGCTCCGAAAACAAAAACTCGACTCTCCAAAAAAAAAATTCTGTCTGGTTTTTTTTTTTTTATTTGACCCAAGCGCGCAATTTTCATAGTGACCGATACTAAAAGAAATTCAAACTAGAGCCATCTATGGTTAACCACGCCACCCGTTTAACCATAATTATGACATTTATCCAAGAAATTTTTGGTTATTCTTCAGCGGTACCGGTTAACGACTGTGAAAAAATACAAAGTAGCCACATTTCAATTAATTTTACATTCCTGCGTGTGTGTGTGTGTGTGGTTTTAGAGTTTGGTTGATTGAAGTTATGACCCGGTGATAACAAACTGCCTATATTTTATAGAGTCATTCGAAATAATTAATGCATACATTTATGTAGGTATAGAGAATCATAACCGAGGAAACTCAAAATTTCCATAAAAATTATATGGAAAATCACATTTTTTAAGTTTGATTTTTAAATGAAAACATAATAAATTCTTAATTATCAATTAATTTTACTTTTATTTAATATGTGGATTTGTCATTCAAAGCCGTGAAGCCAAATACATCGTTTTTAATATTAACTAATCTGGAAAATCGTAAAAAGTTATATTCACATAGAAACTAGACAGTAATGGTGCCTTTACACTATGCGATTTGCATACAATATTTGTTGTGCAATAGGGGAAATAAATCGTATACAATTTTCCCCGCAAATTTGATGAGATTTGAATTTTTCGTTGTCTACACCACACAACTAAAAATTGATTGAGATGCCTAACAAAAAGTTAGAATAACGATTTAATTTTCTCTTTATTCAAAATGGAAAACCAAACAAATTTAATTTTAATCGGGTTATGCGCAATTACGATTGCAATTATTAAAAAAAAATCGACTTTTGTGTAACTAAGGGCATTCCACGTACATATGCTAAGGCCACCGATTGTTATGATCTGTCTTCTGATCACTCACCGGTAATAGTAACAGTGAGTACCGATGTCTTAAGGAACGAAACACCCAACCGTCTTACAAACAAGCAAACTAATTGGGATCAATATAGGAGGCTAGTCGAACAAAATTGCCTACTTAATATTCCTCTGACCACACCAGCTGATATTGATGCGGCGGCTGAAAATTTAAAAGACATCATGGCATTATCAGCTGAAAGGGCTACACCTGTCATAAGTAGTTCCGAAAAAGTTAATAAGCTGTCACATAATATACAGGAACTAATCCAGGAAAAACGGAAAATTCGCCGGCTATGGCAGCAAACAAAATCACCGTTATTGAAATGGAAATTAAATCGAGCTATCAAGGCCTTAAGATTTGCTTTGCGGGAAGAAGAAAACCAGAGCGTCCAGAACTATTTAAGTGATCTCTCGGCAACCGAGAGGACAGATTACTCTTTGTGGAAGGCAACAAAAAAATTAAAAAGGCCAACAAATTCGAATCCACCGATTAGACTACCAACTGGAAATTGGGCGAGAAGTGATGAAGAAAAAGCCAATGCTTTTGCTGATCATCTAACAACAGTATTCACACCACACGAAGAAGATAATAATTTCGTGCTACCCCAGCAAATGGATGATGGTTTATCCTACAAACCTATAAAGTATAATTGGAAGAAAGTTAAGAATACAATTAAAAATTGCATAAGCCCGAAAAAGGCACCAGGACATGATCTCATTACTGGAAAAATGATAAGAGAATTGCCAGACAAATGCATAAAACTAATAACATTCATATTCAACGCGATCATGCGAACCAGTTATATTCCTCAAAAATGGAAAATATCTTTGATCACAATGATACATAAGCCTGGAAAAAATGAAACGCAGATCTCATCATATCGCCCAATAAGCATGCTACCCACAATATCAAAGCTATTTGAAAAAATGTTACTAACAAAATTGAAACCAATATTGGAAGAACGGCGCGTTATACCAGACCATCAATTTGGGTTCCGAAACCAACATGGTACCACAGAGCAAATTCACAGAATTGTAAACGCAATCAAAATCACCTTCGAGGAAAAGAAATATTGTTCTGCTGCTTTCTTGGATATAGCACAAGCATTTGATAAAGTTTGGCACGATGGGCTAATATACAAAATTAAAGAGCTTCTACCGAAGAAATTTCACTCAATTTTGGGAAACTACCTTATTCAAAGGCAATACATGGTCAAACAAAATGGCGCAACTACTTGCTTAAATGATATTAATGCAGGTGTCCCGCAAGGCAGCGTTCTAGGGCCAATATTATACTTGTTGTACACAGCCGATTTACCTGTAACCAACAAAGCAACAATATCAACATTTGCCGATGATACGGCCATCCTGGTGTCACACAATAATCCCGAAATTGCCTCAAAGGAGTTACAGAATCATTTAAACAAAATCGCGGACTGGCTAAAGACATGGCGAATAAAAGTGAACGAAAACAAATCAACTCACATCACATTCACGCTGAACAAACGCACCTGCCCACCAGTGAAATTAAACAATAAAAATATTCCTCAACAAACGAAGGTCAAATACTTAGGTTTGCACCTGGATAGAAGGTTAACGTGGAAAACCCATATTGAAACTAAGCGCAACCAAATAAAAATGACATTTTCCAAAATGTATTGGCTGATGGGAAGGAAATCTCAGTTATCATTAGCCAATAAAGTTTTACTGTACAAAGCGATAATCAAACCCATATGGACATATGGTATTCAGTTATGGGGATCCACCAGCGCTTCAAACAGAGAGCTCCTGCAACGAACACAAGCGAAAATACTTCGAAGTATTACTAATGCTCCGTGGTACATTCGAAATAGTAATATACATGATGACCTTGGGATTAAAACCATTAAAGAAACAATTAAAGAATTCAGTTCTAAATATTATTCAAAACTAGAAGCGCATCCCAACGAATTGGCCAGGGATATATTAAAACAGCCACGATTTAGGCGACTGAAAAGAACAGATCCACTCGGACTGATGAACCTGTGAACCTGTAAATTTATTAAATGTTGATGTTATACATAAGTATGTATGTATAAGTATAATCTAAATTAATTAAATTGTGAGCACCAACAATAAGTATTAACATTGGTTAAGACTTAAAATATGTAATAATTTTAGCTTAAGATTTGATTACTTCTTGTTAGTTTCTTATGTAGAAAGATTCAAGAATAAAGCCATTGGCAGCATTTAAAAAAAAAAAAAATTATTAAAAACAGAAAATTCAAGCGGCATAAAATTAAATATAGGACGATGTACGGAAGAAACTGGCTACAAAAACGAGATTTTGGAGAAAAGGATATTTAAAGTCTCGTTTTTAACGAATTAAGATTAGATGGCCCTAAAATATTTAAAAATTTTGCAAGAATGACTCGCTCGTCTTTCGAAATATTATTAAAAAGCGTAAAATCACAAATATAACATCAACAAGAGACCATTTTTAGATAGCTGTCAAAAATATTGTACACACATTTGATGAAAATGCGGTTGGCTGCAATTTCAATGCAATTTGATTTTCTGACGTTTACACTACACGATTTCCATGCAGCAAAATATTGTACAATAAATATTGCACGCAAATCGCATAGTGTAAAGGCACCATAAAATAAGATTTATCATTATCAAGCTGATTCTGTTTGAAATTCTTTTTGGTGTTAATATAAAGACTGCAGTTAATTTGAAAATTAGAGAACATCTAGATGAAGAAGCTTATAAGAATATGCTCGAAAATCTATTGAGAAAATTCAAAGCGAAAATTATCGGAGTTATAATAAACCAAGGCAGGAAACGCCATTATCATATACCAAAGGTGAGTGGGTTTTAATAAAGCGAACGCAATTTGGTGCCGGTCTGAAACTGAAAAGCAAGTATCTAGCATATGGGCCCTATAAAGTCACAAAAGTTCATTTTAATGACCGTTTTGAGGTGAAAAAAGTTGGCGAGTCTGTAAGTTCATCATCGGCTGAATTTATGAAAAGGTGACTCCAAGGTGTATCTGACGGGAGTGAAGAAGGTTCAAAAGCATAAGTCGAGTTTCTAGACTCGTCCGTTCCAGACGAAAATGCAGAACGGCCGAGTGGGATTGAACAAACAATCATGCCATTTGCATATCTACAAAAACACATATATAATCTGCAATTTTGGATACATAATCTAAATTTACAAAATAGTTGGTTCAAGTGCATTTCAACCCAATCGCTATGCATTAATATAATTCTAAACTCCTTTTCGCCAACATCTTGTCACAATATTTTGGCGCTGTTAAATTTCATAAATTATCTATAACTTACAGAAAAAAAAAAACGTATAAAAAACTCGAACTGACTATCAAGATACGTATAGTATTTTAGTCAAAAAGTGAATGTTGGAATGTTGCTATTATTTTTTGCATAACAAGTGTACCGCAACATTTATTTATTTTGTTGTTTACATTTTCATTATTTGACATACGAAACAACTAATTTTCAACCCATAATGTATCACGAGTGTGGCACGGTTTTATTGGTATCTTTTACAATTTGTAGGTGCAAAGAGTAGCAAAAACTTCCATGATTTATTATACCTCCGAAGAAATTGTCGTTACATGGTAACGCATGTACATATAGGGATATATTGTGTCTTGTGTGTCCAACTAAAACAGTAAATTTTCATGAAAACTAAAATATGTATACACCCATTGTGTGTTGTTGCTGCATAATTATTTTTTAAATATAATTGAAAACAAAGCTTTTTGGAATGGTCGTACATAAAAATAAATTGAAAGCATAAAGGTAACAAATTTAAGTGTAGGATACTCGTACAACGAGATAAATTTAAATGAAAGAATAGAGTAGTAACAAGCAATCAATTATTTTAATTTTGATTTCAACATTTTTGGACTAGCTGGCCCAAATATTACATAAGAAATGATTGTATTGTTGGTTTCATTATCGTTGGTGTTCGCGATTTCAATCTTAACCGTTAAACGCTCTCAACCGCTTCGTTGTTCGTAACTCTTCTAATTTACAAAACTTTCTAAGAATTTTATCTAATTCAATCAACTTGTACAAAGTGCAAAAGGTAAGGAGCTTTAACGTATTACTTTAATGTCTTCAAAAATTTGTGCGATTTGTTTCTTGCGATGTAAAATCAGTATTATGTTGATATATAGGTCAGAAGTGCCTCATTACGAAAAAAAATGACTCCTTAGATGCCGCTGCCGGCGATAATCCGATTACCGATCTTGTCGAAAGACATTGTTAACGGTAGTTATATGCCTCAAGATGACAAGTTCTGTGATAAACTCATTCGCAATCATTCTTAAGCAGTTGCCAATTAATAAAAATTCTTTTGTATTTTATAAATAATTTCATAAACGAAAGACTGCAAAAAAATGAAATCGCGTAATAGATAAAACTGGCATTTTTTATTTGGGTAACTACCGTAAATTTCTAACCATATACAAACTGATAAGCTTCCTTATCAATTTGTGAGTAATGTTGTTGAACCTGAATAAGTGTCTGCTGTTATTGGTCGTAGGTACATCCCCCATCAGAATATTTGTAAATCAGAACGGCATGAGCGTTATTATTTAATACGGTTGTTACTATATAAAATGACTCAAATCGACAAACGTAAAGCATTTTCCCAAATAAGTGTGACGCTATATAGCTTCTAATCACCACATCCAATGTCAATATCAACGCAATTTCTTATTAAAATCAACCAAAGCAATTTTTATTATTTCTCTTGGCATTGATATTGAAAGGTTCATTAGTTTATAGTAAAATAAACTACATAATGAAAGCAGAATTGTGTTCAGGCCACCCACTCAGCTTATTGTAATTTACAAAAATTTTAGCTTTACATATTTGTTAATATGGTTATTTGTTTTGTTCAAAATTGAAGGTAACACATTTTAAATCTTCCGCAATTTTTTTTCTTCAGTTTTCGTGTGTCTTTATACATATTTCAAAATATTTTAACAAATAATCAAAGTTTATTGACTTCAAAATTTTTATTTTTTTTATTTAGAAATTTGAACCTCTGAAGGATTTAAAAACTATACGATTCAATTAACATGCAATTGTCAACTTGTGGAGCAAGTTTTATACACGTTTAAGATTGCATCATAATAAGGTCAATAATTTCAGATAATTATATAACCTTATATATCACAGACAAAATACCAATTAACTATTAATGACTAATACTTATTTAATTCAAACTTATTGAAAATATTGGAAAAAAAAATTCACCAAGATTTAACCACGAAATTACAATGAACTTTAAATACAAATAATTTTACATTGAAACTGTATAAGAAACATCATTTTAAATGTACGGAAATATGTTAAAAGCGACCTCATCTCTCGAAGGACTATCCAAAGCAATTGTTCGCAATGGATGATTATGAATTTTGAAAAATATTCCTAAAGTAAATACTTCAGAAAATAAAATACATGTAGCAAGTCTGCTGCAAGGAAACAAAATAGTTATAAGTGACATTCCAACCTTTTCTGCAAATTCCTCATCTAGCGCATCTCCCACAATACAGGTTTATCAAAATTGCTTTAACAAATTTGGTGAAGAACTTAAAGGCACCGCAAAATTCTATTTTGTCCATATATTGGTTCATTATTAAAACAAACAAAAAATTGTGGATTATGTCAATTATACATATACACGATTCAGAAACGGAATCCCGAATGGGAGTTCAATTTAGAAAATTCTTTCACCATCATTTTCGTTTCGGCAATCTCTCTTCATGTCCGTAATATAAACGATAATTTTCAAAATTTCGAAATTAAACGGTCACACACTCAAAAAGTATGACTTCACTTATTTCAACCATAGTTATATTCTATTGCCAGTTAACTTGCGGGTGCATTAAGACTAGAAACCTTTCGCGAATTTCAGCAAGATCAGTAACTAAAATACAAATTAAAATTAAAATTACTTTGCGGTTGTAAATTGATAAATTTGACAAAGTAGTAAAAAAATGCCTCTTAAAAATAAATAAAGAGGGCTCAGGAACCTGATTTTAATAAGCTTTGAAAAAATGTAAACAAAAAATATAAAAGTCTGATTCTCATGAGGGGATCAGAAATTCGATCCTGAAAATTAACTCAACTTCCAAATCAATACTCTTAACTCAATTTTCAGCACAACCTCCAACTCAATTTGCAACTCAGTCACCAAATTAACCGCAATCCAACCCTCAACTCAATCACCAAATCAACTCTTAAATAATTTCACGACCGATAAACTTACTTAATCCCAACACAAATTAACTAAATCCTAACTCAGCTTCAACTCAACTTACCGCGAAATAAATTTCAACCCTCTACTTAACTTCATACTGAATGGCCAACCCAACCCCAAAACTAACTCGCTTGGAAAACTACAAGCCTGTATAAACTCAACTCAATCTAATCTCCCACTAAGCCAAACTCAACGTTCAAGTCAAATCCTAAATCACCACTCGAAAATTACATGCGTATAAACTCAACTTATTATAATCTCCACTGGAACCACCGAACCCCCAATTAAATCCCTAACTGAACTTCAACTCAACACTCTATTCGACAATTCAACCCTCAACCCAACCTTAAATTTAACGCCCAGCTCAATCTTCAAATAAATACGATCCGACGAATTACATGCGTACATGAACTCAACTCCCAACTCAATATCAACTTAACCCCAAATTCAATGTCTAACTCAAAATCAACGCGACACGAAAAGTACATTCTTACATGAACTCAACTCAAAACAACTCAAGCTAATATCAACTCAACCCTTGTTCACACAAATAAATTTTCAACTTAAACGCTGACTCTTACTAAACTCAAATCCACCTCAATCCGCAAATGGAACCCAACTTAACCGCAAACTAGACGCCCAACTCAATTCTCAATTCTCTAGCAGATGATGTCGCGTGTTATCATTGAAATTTGACTGAAATACCTCCAAGCGCGGCCTTTACAAATCCGATATATCATCCACAATTATACATCGTACCAACATATCATCTTAAAATCGTACCATCGTACCATCATATCATCGTACTTCCATACCATCATGCCATTATACCATCATGCCCTCATAACGTCAAAACTTCATATCATAATGCAATCATACATTATTCCATTAAACCATAATACCATCATGACCCTATACCATCCTACAATCATACCATCATACTATGATACCATAATACCATCATGCCATCATATCAGCGTAACATCACACCATCGTAACATAATCCTGGCATACCTTCATACCATCATACCATTCATCACTATCAATATTACCGTCACTATTACCATCACCATCAACGTCAACATCATTAAAAGAAAGAAGATATCCAAAAATCAACTCGATTGGTGAAGTTTTAAAAATTCCTCCGTAGTAAATTTATTTTATTATCACTCCTCCAGAAGGAGATGGAGGTATGAGTTATTAACAGTGACCTTTCTTAAATCTTAAACAATATTTGTGTAAAGTTTGGTTTAAATCGGTTGGAGCTTCATACATTATTGTCGAATGTAAAAGTAGGGAAAACGCCTCTCGCGGCAAAAATTTAAATTGAACTGGATACATAAATTAAATAAAAAATGTGACAACAATTGAATTAATGTACAGAATATGTAAGAGCTAACCAATTTATTTACGAAAACCCACCTAAATTATAAGAAGAAAAAAAATCTAAAACAAGTAAACACACACAATCAACACGAAAAAATATGTATCCACCTCAGTTAAAAAAATTTCCGCTATGTGGAATCCGTGATGCTCCAATCGTCAATACACAAACACTCACTTTTATATCTATAGATTGCTCAATTGCTCACTAAACTCAACACCAACTCAACCCCAATTCAACCCGCAAATGGAACCCAGCTCAACCGTCAACTCAACGCCCAACTTAACCCTCAACTAATACCCAGCAGACGATTTGTCACTAAAGCTTACTGTCAGCTTTACATAAGAGGTTTGTCAAAATGTCTTTGTGAGCTACCGGCATTTTAATTGTAAGGTCTGACAAAAACAATAAAATAAGGGCGGTTGTAATGCCAGACAATTCACGTGACAAAGAGCTATTTATAATCTAAACCTAATATTGATATGACTGTCATTACTGACTTGAGACCTGATTCTCATAAAATATCAGCTTTGCATTAAATGCATTGTACCGTCATATAAACGGCAGGCGTTCTGTTTGCCCTTATTATAATGCATCTGAAAATTATAAGCTCAATCGAAGGCATTCCGAGTTTTGTGTGTCACCTTAAATTTTTTAATATTTCTGTTTGTAATTAATTAGTTTCAAAAATGGAAAGAAAACAAATTCCTTATATTTCTAAGAGACAATTAAATCGACGAAGACGAAAAATAAAAGAAAACTTTTTAAAAACAGTGTATGGCAGTGAAGAAAACCCAGGAGTTTTACAAACAGTTTCACTAATATTGGTGCCATTTATGAAACAGATAATCTAAGTGTGAATCGTGTAAATAGAAGTGAAAATAATGGTGTAAATAGTGATGTGAATTGTGATTTAAAAGTGTAGTAAATAATGTTAATGGTAGTCACTAATCACGCTATCACTAGGATATCACTGTTGATATTCCAATTTCGAGCAAAACCGATCTAGTTTCGCTAGATAAACAGTGTACTGAAAAAGAATTGGTGAGGGTTTTATATAAAAATAATTAGTTTTATAATAACTTATTTTAATTAATTGAATTTTTATTTTATTTACAGGTTATTATTTTTTCAAAATGTAGGCGTTTAACGGAAATCATTCAGGAAGAGGTGCTCTTGAACTTCAACTAGGCTGGAGTTAAGGGAAAAAATAATTTTTCATCGTTCAAAAATATAAATCAAAGTCTATTTGGTAAGCTTTTAATAAATAACTGATTATTTATTTTTGGAAATATTAAAACTCATTCTTTCTTTTCTATTAGGAGCATTCAAAGGTAATCCAAAAATGTGTTGCTTTGAAGATTACGTGAAAATCCGGCTTCAGAATAAGCATCCCCAGAAGCAGTCAAGGATCCGGAAGACCGGAAATGCCATAGGTTAATTAGTTTTAAGAATAGTTTTATATTTTACAATAAATATTATTATTAATATAATATACATAATTATATACATAATACATTAGATACTAGATATTTATATACCGTGAAAAATTTATAATAAAAAAATTAAATTTAATTTCTTCAATATTTTGTTATTTTTATCATTTGGGATCCTACATTTTCAATTCGAGCCACTTGCGTCATCAATCTGTAATTTATCGGTCAGGTGTAATAGTAAGGCCTTAATTAGTCCTCAACGTCAGCCGTTCGTAATGCATTTCCGGTTCTTTATTGTCAGCTATTTCTTATAACTTACGTTCAGGCCTGACCTCCATATATGTCAGCGGGACATAGAGCTCAATTACCATTTGCAATAAATGCCAAAGTCAGGCATTACCAGGTATTTTTGTCAGGCATTTTATATACCTTTGTCAGATCTGAATCGTCTGCTGGGTAACTATATTCTAACTCAACCCCAACTCAATTTCAACTCAACCCGCAAATTGACTCCTAACTAAACCTTTAAGTCAACCCCAAACTCAACGACCTACCCAATCTTCAAACCAGCATAAAGCATGAAACACACCGAGCAGCGGCAGCGAGCAGCAGATTTAAATATACCTTGATTTGCTGATGTATTCATAGATAGTCGTATGTTAAGCAAAATTATAAACAATTTTTATAAAAACATTCAAATATTTGATAATTTTAATAGATAAATTTCGATTAAAATAAAATCTATCACAAGTGGAATATGTGGGACATGTCGCGCTGCTCTTGGTGTGTTTCAGAATCAAATTTGCGAATTCGTGTTTGGAATTTATTCGTAAAGCTTAGTATTCAGCTCGAGCTAAGATAAATTTTAACGCGGTCTCCACAAGTCTCCATTTAATTACAGATAAATCGTCAAGCTAAAAATTTGTGTAGAGATAAATTTTGTTTGACTTTTATTCGTTTGTTTTTGAATGAAGTTTCTGTCCAAATAATCCTCTAAATACTCGACTTCGTAATGTTGGTCGGCCATTTTGACTTCTGTCTTCTTTATATAAAAATAAATTAATTTTACTTTGTGGCTACTTCGATTATAAAATGAATCAAATTTCAAAACCGTCAAAATTTATCTTCAAATTATTGTACTTGTGAGATAAATTGCGGCTAAAATGTTTGGAGAATTTATAGTGGCGCAATCTAGATTTGAATGAAACAACTGGTATTTTTTCAAATTTTTCACGCAAAGGTGCATACCGCTCAGCGAAAATTGTCAGCTAAAAAAAATGTATTTTATTTAGCTAGCTAAATTTTACGTCAAATTTGTATGGAAAATTTATCTTAGCGCGAGCTGCATACTGAGCTTAACTCGCAGTTCGCGTTTCGTGTGAGTAGTCTGTAAGGGATTGTTCACACCAAACGCGAGTAGCGAATTGCGAGTAGCCATTTTTCAGAAAATTTTGACATAAAATACACATAAACACAATGGATTTTTCGATTTATAATATAATTACGATTACTTTGTTCAAAATAAACTAAATTGAGCCCTAAAAATTCTTTAAAATAAGAAAAATTACTAAATTCGTACAAAGATGAAATATTCGCGCATTCGCTAAAAAATAAAATTACGTTCCACTCGCGTTCTACATAGTTTTTATTCGTACGAGTATTGACATTCGTACGAGTATTTTTTTATAAATCATTTCAAATACGATCAAAATGATTTTTAAAGATTTAAATAATATTATTTATATCGAATTATGTATTATAAACTTTGTTAAAACGAATAATATAAGAAAAACAGGTTTTGGAAAAAATTACCGTATTATTAGAAATATTTGATCATGGATGGTATTATTTTGACATATAAATTCGCTCGCTTTTAGTGTGAATCAAATTTGCGAATTCGTGTTTGGAATTTATTCGCAACTCGCAGTTCGCGTTTGGTGTGAGTAGTCTCTAAAACAAACCAAGCGCGACGCGACATGTCCCACATATTCCACTTGTGATAGATTTTCTTTTAAGGCTGTATTCCAAACGGATACTTATTTGTGGAACCTGTCTAATTCAAATAAGTAACTTGGCGAGGTAACTTATTTTCTATCTCTTTCTTACCAAAAAATCTAATTTGTAATGTCAAAAAAATACTTTAACCCTTTGATTCGTCATTTATTTTAAATGATATTTTGCTCAACTGAGTATTTGTGAAATTTTATAATATTTTTCGCGCTAAATATCCTTTTTTGGTAGCTTAAGACTAAGAGCCAACATAATAACAGTTAAAATCCATTATTAGTGCATTGAATCCCAAAAATTAGGTTTAAAGTGATGTACGCAATTGTGTACATTACGAGTGAAAGGGTTAAGGTGTTGGTTTATGTTTATATTTTAATTAATACAAATACATATAATGTATATGTAAAAACCACAAACACAAATAACTTAAATTTAAAATACATATAATTAAAATAAAATTATCCCAAGAATAATAAATTTAATAATAATAAATTTAAAAAAAAAATCGCTCTGCAGTAAATATTGCGCATTTTTGTTCTTTTGATGCAGCTGTCAAAATAAGTAAGCTAAATCAATTGGAATGACTTTACTTACTTATTTAAAATGGCGGCCAAATAAGTCAATAAGTATCAAATAAGTATCGTTTGGAAAACAGCCTAAGTACTTTTCATACCAGGCGCCTCGCCTCGAAATTTTTAGTTACCACAAATGTGAAGCTGAGACCCTTTCATACCGGTGGCGTCGGCTTTGCACATTTAGTTGCTAACAAATATTTTATATAGGTTCATTTTACACGTGAATTATAACAAGAAATGAGATATTATGAATTTGTAAGCTACATATGTGCTAGATTTTTCGGTAAATATAAAACAGTTGTACAAAAAATGTGATTTGTAGGTTATGTTGACAAAGCGCTTCGCTTTGTACTACTTTAAAGTACTTTTCATACCAAGCGCCTCGGCTTTGAGCTTCGAAAATGAAAATTCTTTATTTCTCAATTTTGAATTATGAAAATTAGTTTCATTTGATGAGTAATAAATTCATTTTGTTGAAAAATAATTTATTTTTAAGTGATAATTTAATAAAAAAAATAAAATATATTGCAATGAAGTTATCTACGAGGCCAAGGCAATGCGTTCCACACTCGATTGCGACATTTTAAAGTAGTACCACAGAATAATAAACAACCAGAACCGACATTACGTGGACCAAGAAATTTTTGCTCTTACCTTATATTTTACATATTAATTTTGAATTTTCAGCCACTGAACGATAATTTAACACCGAAAATCCTACCTTCGATAAACCAAGGTCAAAAAAATGAGTCCACTTTTCTCCATATAAAAAAAGCGTTATGTCGCTTCTGGGTATTCTGTGGTAGTACAAAGCGAAGAGCTTTATCAACATAACCTACAAATCATATTTTTGTCACAACTGTTTTATATTTACCGAAAAATCTAGCTCATATGTAGCTTACAAATTCATAATATCTCGTTTCTTGCTATAATTCACGTGTAAAATGGACCTAAATAAAATATTTGATATCAACCGAATGTTCAAAGCCGACGCCACCGGTATGAAAGGGTCTCAGCTTCGTATGTGTGGTAACTAAAAATTTCGAGGCGAGGCGCCTGGTATGAAAAGTACTTAAATGTCGCAGTCGAGTGTGGAACGCATTCCCTTGGCTTTGTAGATAACTTCATTGCAAAATATTTTGATTTTTTTTAAAATTATCACTTAAAAATAAATTTTTTCTCAACAAATTGAATTTATTTCTATAAAATTAAACGATATCAATCAAATAAAACTAATTTGCATAATTGAAAAATCAAATAAAGAATTTTTATTTTTGAAGCTCAAAGCCGGGCGCCTGGTATGAAAAGTACTTTAAACCCTGATGCCCGTGGGACATTTTATGTATGAAAATTACGTAGCTAAAAATTATATTTTCTTTTCAATGTTTACGAAAACACGGGCGGTCGTAATAAGGCAAATTGAATAGTTGCCACAAGCAGCCATAACGAACATTCGAACAGCTTCGCCAAAAATAACATTAATTTCGTTAAATGCCCCACAAAGTTGTTATCTTGGAAAAGTTTTTGACTTATTGGAGTTACCTTGGGTTTTCCTACTTTTGTTGCTTTGCAATAAACAGCTGCGGCGTACGCTAATTCCAACGCGTTACAAAATTCGTTAGCTCTAAATTATGGCATTTATCTTCGGTGCCTAACCATCGTCTAATTCTTATTTTCTGCAACTCGTTAAACGTGGTAGCCCTCTTATCCAAGACTGCTGAAACAATAATTTTCCTAAATTGATTTAAGGGGTAACCATCCTAGCGGATCGAATATTTTTGCTATTTCTGATATAAGGGCTCGTTTTGTTTGCAGTGCTGTCATAGGTTCCATGTTGACCCGGAACTAAAATTCGCCTCGCTATGGATTCCACATGATTCATGATATTTTTATGGATTTATGTTCTCTGGGTTTATGATGGTTGGTTTCGTTTCCCTATATGCTCTTCTAGAATGCCTTCCACTATAGCATTGTGGTTCGATGCCTATTTTATCAGCTTAAAACCCCCAGAACTAAGGATTTGTCGTAATTGTTGTTGGCATTTTGCTATGTATTCTACTGTGCCTTAGCCAGAGGGCCCATCATTGACTTAAAAGTCTTTCAGAAGAACTCCTGAAGCAATCGGAACCTTTTTCTGTTTATCCATGCTGAGTTGTTTGAGTTTTTTTTTTTTGGCTAAGTATGCCGCTAAGCCCTGTTATGGCTAAGTAAGCTGCTATGAGTTTGAATCTTTCAAGAACTGGCATCTTTTTGAAGGTATACGTATGCCTTACAAACAATACACACTATTTTGATTCCAGCGAAAGTTCTTCTTAGAGTTTTCACGTTAACCGTGTTCGACTATGTGATCGTGGCTCTGCTTTGTTGAGCGCCCTTAGGGACTAAGAATACCGAGTGGTTCCAAACTTTCAGAAATTCAAGGGCTGTGGATTCTTAAGTACTTTAAAAGGAACTGTTTGCATTTTTAAAACCCTTTAAAAGATTTTACACCAGATTCTGTCTGGTTCCGAATCGGTCAAGAAGACTATTTTGGGTGTGGGAAAATGGCCAACAGGAACAACCAATAAAATCCTTGAGTAAGTTCGTCGTATAGGGACCTCTATTTTAGGACCAAAATCAGTTTCCGAGTATAAAATATCCAGGAGCCTTCTTCCAACTCCAATAATTTCGAACAAGTGTAATTTTGATGGGAGTTAGGATAAAGCAACGTTAGTAAGGACTACAAGACCGGGTTTCATCGGAGGCAGTGTCGATTTTTTGTTGTTGCAAAAGCCCTATTGAGGCTCGCTGATGTATAAGGCGTCTCTTTTTAAAGGTACCCGGATTTTTTTTTGAGAATGCCGATGATGCTGGCTCTAATATTTCAAATTTTCCTGGTGTTAACTAACCGACCCTTGTAATATGTCGGCCAATTCTCAAAATTAATCAACCGTTCGTTTAAACTGAAATTTAATTTTAATTTCATACCGCATCCAATCAATTCAGTTTGATAAAACAAATTCAAATTCGACAGCACACAACGCCAATAAAAAATTTTATGAGGAAGCGCGATAATTTTTTTACGCTTTTTATGCGTTTCGGAAGCAATAAAATTGCCATAAAATTAAAATCAGAAAAATTTCGTTATAAATACACGAGTTGCACCAAATTATTGTAATTCAAATAGTAAAATGACAATCAGTGAATTGTTAATTTGGTTGCAACTTTTGTATTTCGGTTCAGCTGGCATATACGGTGGCGGTGAGCAAAAAAATGATTCGCGGTCAACTTTGTGGACAAATGGTATTATTCCCGTTACAATTTCATCCAATTTTACCCGGTCGGAACGTCAATCAATTATGAACGCTTTTACATATTTGCATCGACGCACATGCCTCAAAATCGTTATCAGGAAACCTCGTCACAAAGATTATGTTCGTATATCAAACGATGGTGAGATTCGGTGTTACTCAGCGATTGGCCGCATTCGTGGCGAACAACAATTGAATTTACAGGATTCGTGTTTGGATCAGAATATGATATTGCATCAACTAATGCATGCAATTGGTTTTCGAGATGAACACAATCGGTATGATCGAGATCTGTACTTAGCGATCAACTATACAAATATTGAGCCTAACCATTTGTGGCGCTTTAAACTGCTGTCAAAGGAACAATCTGGTGCATACAATCAAAGCTACGATTATCTAAGTGTTATGCATTTTGGGGCGAATAATTTTGCTAGGAATCCAAATTATCCGGTGCTGATACCAAAACATAAAACACTAATGTTAGGACCAAGAGACGGGCTGTCCGATAAAGATCTAATCAAAATCAATCAAATGTACGAGTGTACTAACACCACAATAACAATGTACTAATATTTGTTTAATAAATTTATTAGAATATTTTAAAATTTAATCAAATAACATAACCACCATTTGAACATATTCACGACCCCCTCAGACTCTATTTATAAATCTTTTGAATTTGGGGGGCTGATAATTTGACCTTGCCCGGTATATTCCTGGCTATCAAGTCTTCACGCACGTTCTTAATCAAATCCTTTTCACGCTGCGAACATGCTTTATCCTTTAAAAATATTTGTATAGCCATTTTTGATGCCTTACCTCGACGCCCGCTTCCAGGTGTTAGCTTAACTTTGAATCTGGAGATAAAAAGCAAATATTAGGTAGATGATACGTAAGAATTATGTCTGAATACCTACTTGTAGTTTTGAAGAGTTTGATATGGTGCAATCACCGGGATCGCAAATAGCAATTCATCTTCTTCGTGTGGAATCCCGGTCAGCGAATCCAACATGTCAACATCAGCATTGGCAGGCGTTACATCATCATCCTCTCCATCCCCTTCTTTCGGTTTGGGCTCAAATTTTTTGCCAGGCATTTTTTTTGGTTCAAAACCCTTCTTACCACCTTTCACTTTTTTCGGTTTACCTTCACCGCTCGACTTTAGAATTTCCATTCGCAATTTACGCTCTTCCTCATCCTGATCCTTATACTTTTCCTTAATCTTCTTTAGTTTACCTTTTTGGCCGCGCTTATTTTGTGACTGATGCTGTTCCTTAATTTCATTGGCAGCGGGAGCGTGGGTGGCAGGAGCAGCAGCCACTTCTCGATCTTTCTGATGTTGATTTTTATTTTGATTTTTTGCCGCTTTTGATTGTTGCTTGACGCGTGCTGGTTTCGGTTGAATTATGTAAGGTTTGTCGTCACCCAAAAATATTACATTTTGATTTTCCTCCTCAACCTCAGAATTAAAACGGACAAGTTTTGGATCACTTTTTACCGTAATTTTTCCTGTGTCGTGCTCAATTTTGATTTGAGTATCAGGGAATTCGATTGAGGCTGTAGCGTCCGCCGCATCGTCGTGTTCAGAATCTTCGTGTTCTGATATGCTAGCGAGTTTTTCTGGTTTTTCCTCGGCGGCCTCCTCATCTTCATTCTCACTTTCAGAATTTCCAAGCTCAATTTCATTTTCCTCCTCGATGACTTCTTCGGCAACGGGTTTTTCTGATTCAATTGTTAATTTTTCAAATTGCTGATCGTCATTAAAATTTCGTACTCGGCGTTCTCCCTTGTGGCGCTCAATTGAACTGTCCTCAAGTTTGAATAAAAAGCTTAAACCAAGGATTAGATGACAGGGTGGAAGGAAATTCTTTTTGCCGCGGATCATAAAGCTTCCGGTGCTTAAATATTCTCCGGTTGGGGCTGTTTTACTGACCTGGTCACTTTTAACCCAATATGCGCTTGTCACGACCTTAGCATCCCAAGCTATACTATAGGAAATTGCCATGGCGCCAGCCTCAAGCAAAGTTTTTGGTGGCACCTCATTACCACTCGGATTCCGGATTATAACACTCGATGCACCTTGAATGTCGGCGTGAACATATATATCGGTCGCTCGCATATAACGCTTGACAATAAGTTCGTTCTGTTGTTGATCCCGGCCTGATATAACCAAATAGTTCTCCGAACTTACAAACCAGTAAAATTTTTCGAACCAATACACTTTTCGGGCCTTTTGAATACTCGTCATTGTTTTCACCTCTTTCAGGGCTTGTTGGGTACGCTTCTCGGCCGATTTAAGCGCCTTACCAGATGACTCGATTGTTTTCATTTCCTTTTTGGCCGCGTAACGCCGCTGATCGTGATATTTACGTGCATTAGCGTAAGCCGAGAGCTCTAGATCCACGTCAATCACCATGGGCAAAAGTTTATCCTCATCCTCTTCACGGTGATCATCATCATCGTCCGATTCATCGAAACCCGCCGTATACGGATCCGTTAAATACAGAGATATGTGATTTATCTCAAGTTTTAGCTTTCGAATGCAGCTTGCGACTGGATCGCGATTACTTTGGGCCGATTTAACGAGCTCCTCAATATCGGGCCAAGACATTTGGCTGGCGAGTGAGCTACGAATCGCGTAGATCGCATTCTCGACCAATTGCTGGTTCCGAGTAATAAGCTCGGCTTTCTTCGCATCAAACTTTTGTGTTTTGGAAAGCTCATCCAGCCGCTTAATGTGATCCTTTTTAACATTCGACAATTTCTTTAAGGCCTCCTTTTCCTGATGGATCGCTTTGAGATCAATTTTTTGGCTCTCCTGAAGTGAATAGAACTCATCCACAGCCGTGTTGAATAAATCAAATTCTTTGTGCGGTTTATCCTTGTTCTGGAGAAATATGAGCGGGTGGTATTCTACATTGCTGTAGAAAATCTCCTCTTCCTCCGAATCCATACCTTTAGGTTTAGCTTCTGCCTTAAGCACTATGAAACCTTTAGGCTTGTTGATTTTGGCCTCCGCCATCATTTGATAAGCCTCGCTAATAGCATTCCGAAGTGTATCCATATCCTTCTCTATATCAAAATCTACACCAGCTTCATTATCACCACCTTTTTTCTTTTTTTTCTTATCCTTGGGATCACCTTCTGTGGAGCCCGGGATTTGCCTATTTGCAATTTGATGTTTCAACAAAACATGTCTCACCACAGTCGGACCACAATTCAAATAGTAAGTAAGAATCGCTTGCAACTTATCACCCGGTCTCGATACTTTAAACAAATCTAAGAGCTGATCGTTAGTTGGAACCTGACCATCCAGTTTGAGACGACTAAATGGATATTTCTCACGAACCGCCAAACTGAATTCTTCACCTTCCACGTGCGGTCTCAATACATTCATTATAGTCAGCTGATAATCTGTAAGCACAATATTACCGCGATCGTATAATTCCAGGATTATGTGATAAGCAGCCTCGCCACTTCCAAATTGTAGATCAATAACACGATCCACACCAACTTGTTCCAATTTCTCGAGACGTTTGTTTTTTAAATGTTTACGCATTTTAATTGTGAAACCGGATGGGGCCACATTTTTAGGCCATTCGAATGCCGTTAGATGAAATCGAGTACCCGACTCCAGTAATAGAACAGACTTTTCCTCACCCCTCTGTAATCGTATTAAATAGGTTTTACTGTCAATATCATAGATCTGATTGACTCGCATACCAATTAGGCTAGAACAAAACGAAGTAAATTAAAAAAAGAAAATCTTTCGAGACACCATGGAAACCCATACCCTTGGAGCTCCGTTATCATGCAGACGATATCATAACTTGTGAAATTCGTCTTCATTTTGAGGTTTTTCTTTTGTTTTATACACCGAACAATATAATTAAAATTGTTAAACTACTATCACGATTAAACTAATTGTTGAAATGATCTGTTTGTTTATTTATTTAACAAAATCGAACATAAATTCACAGAATACGCATGCAAATTAAAAATTTTGTCGCTGTCATTTGTTTATGTCAAAAGTGTACACTGTACTCATAAAAGTTTGATGTTCCGGTTAAATTTTACCGGTTCAACTTTTGAGCGGTGAACATTTTTTGGAGTTGGATTCTCGTTTCTGTGGGAATTGAGTAGATGAATTTCTTTGCGATTAATTTTTGCCGTAGTTCACAGAATACCAGAGCCGAAGTGTTCTACATAACTATCATTTTCGACTGAATAACGGTGTTTATTTACTAAATATCTTGCAATAATTATTTTATGAAATAAAATAATGTGTCCTAGATTGCCATAATTTTAGAAATGTTTTAGTTGAGGGAATTGTCGCTTGAGTTGGTGGAAAGGGTGATGGATTATGGAAAAGAAGGATAGGTAATATGCATGATACTATAAATCCCAGGTTAGCTCGATTTTTCAAAACACGTGTTCGTGACGTCATGCAATTCTTTTTTACTTTTCGTTTCCTTATTTGTTGTTGTAATTTATATACGTATTGAGAATTGAGTGACGTCAAAAAAAAACGATGGCCATTTGTTTACATATTTCGAGCTAACCTTGGTTTTATTGAACCATGGGTAATAGCCGTATGCATAGGTACATATTCTATTAAGGTAGTAGGAAAATATTTGAATAAGGGAGCAGACGCATAAATTTAACTGTAAATTGTAAATTAAAAAAACAATAGGAGAAATAAAAACGTGTAATAAATTGTTCTAAAGTTCTATATTTTTGACAAAGCCATACAATTATTCTATTGACAATGACAATGCATCGAAACGAAAAAGTGATCGATGTCGACCGCTTGTCGACCTTTGAGTGAACTAGTGAGTTAATAACAACTTTAATTAAGAATGTGATATACAGAAAGTGTTTAGTGTACGTTAGTATCCAGTAACCAGTCTATCTTGTCGGCGATGTAGCCGGTCGGTGAAATTCATCCCTAGGTGAATATATTGTATGGTATGTGCATTTTTTATTGAGGTTATGCAAACTGTTGGACTCGCTCACAGCAGTAGTAGAAATATGTACAATTTTAGCTTCATTTACGTTCAGAACAGTGACAGATAGAACAGTTTCAAAAATACTCATGAAATAATAAAAATATATTTTTTTGCTCAGTTTTGCAATATATAGGTACCAAATGCACAGTTTTTGACAAAATTGTCGAAAAGTCTAACTTTTGAGCGTTTTTTACCCATCTCTGATTTAAATATAAATATAATTCCTTCCATTTAATAGATGAGCAAGTAGAAACTCGGCTCTGAAGTTGGTTGCATTAAAAACATACTTGAACCTTGAAGTAGTTAGTCATTTACAAGCTGTCACGCTATTGCATTCTATTTTGTTTTCAAATGAAAAAAAAAAAAAAAATGCCATTTAAGCTATGGAATTGATTAATTTGATTTTGGGTGAACATTCTGTGAGTCATTCACCAGTAAAAAAGTGGTTTGCAAGAATTCGTGATGGCAATTTTAGTTTTGAGGACGATTCACTTCCAGGTGCAGTAAAAAAATTTGAAGACAAAGAAATTAAAGTTTTACTGAATGAAAATCCGTGTCAAACTCAAAAACGAGGTTGCAGAACAATTAGATGTTACTCCCAAGTAATATCACTTCGATAGCATGCAATAGGACAGATACAGAAGAAAGGAAAATGGGTTGCCCATAAACTGATCGCAGAAAACAAAAACCAAAGAGTTGATGTCTGCATGAATTTGGTTACTAAATCATTACGGGTGAAAAGCCAGACAATCCATCAACATCAGTTGCAAACATGAATATTCATGCCAAGAAAGTGTTACTATATGTATCTGGTGGGCTTGGAAAGGCGTCATTTACTTTTACTACTGCTTCTGGAACTTGGTCAAACTGTTACAACTGAACGTTATCAGGTCCTATTGATCAAATTAAATGATGCTCTGGAGTAAAAAAAACACTTAATAGCCGAGGAAGACGGAAGGTGATATTGTTGCATGACAACGATCGCCCACATACAGCAAAATCAACCCAGGAGCTCATCTTCTCCTTATGCTGGGAAGTTGCACAACACGCGGCGTATTTTCCAGACTTGGCTCCCTCTGATTACCACTTATTCAGATCGATATCATCATATTTGAAAGACCAGCGGTTCGATGACTATTTTGCTTCATTATTCATAATTTTTTTACTAATAAGCCACTGTTCAACATGCTCCCGCCTTGGAAATGATAATCCTTTAAAGATCAATTCAATTAATTGATAATTTGAACACTTGTTCTGGCCACCTCCGCTCGAATCCTGCTATCACGCATGTATTGTTTCCTCCACTCGATCCATCAGCCACCCCGAAGCCGGCATACCGTCTTCATGGATCAATACGAGGTCATTCACCTTTAAACCCTCCCGATCCAACTTCCATTTGTTTTTTTTTTTGTTGTAAGTTGTGTAAATATTCGTTGGGAAAACCTTTTACCAAAATGCTGCACTAATTAAGTTTTTCGTTTTCAATTCGATAGCCGCTTGCTCGATACATTGGTGGCCTCCACTTCTAAAATGGTATTGATTGGACCCCCTGTTGTGAAATGTCCAGGTGTTAATGGTTACGGTTACGTGGATCACTAGATAGCGGTGAAAGAGGGCGGGAATTAAGAATTTCCTCTATCTCGATAAACAACGTCGTTAGTTGTTCCAATGTCAATACTTGAACTCCCACAACTTTTTTCATGTGAGGTTAAACTTGCGGACTGCTGTCTTAGAAGCTGTGCTGATTGTTTCGTAGATCGTTTCGTGGATCTTCTCGATTCTCCATTGGAATATGGTTTAATAATTCTTTCGAATTTGAGTACCACTATATTAATCTCATTCCTGCTGATGAAAACATTTTTATTAATTCGTTGTGCATTGAAGCACCTGCGTCAAATGATTATCCCGAAAGTAAGTCGCCTACATAAAATTCAGTTTTCGTAAAATTTAATGGTAATGGATACTTTTCATCCACAGCTAAATGGTGGATAATATCTGTACTTTTTGCTGAGTATCACTAAAATGTTGCTCACACGCTAATTCCTCAGTTGTCCGAATCTTATTTGTATCACTGTAGCAGCATTCTATGTTCCAAAAATTTTCCAACAAACTGCGTCTAATTCAGCATCCGTTGTTTTCGATTCTGATGATATAAAGAAATTTTGCTGGAACTACTGTCTGATTTTCTACCAATGGTCTAGAGTCTTTAAATGTCAGTGCGGTCTCCCCTATAACCTACTTCATGTGAGCCTTCAGTGACTTTACTCCTGCCTCCCATATTCTACCAAAACGTGATGCAGCGGGAGGTATAAAGTGCCAGGTTGTTTCATCCTGTTGTAATACTAAACCTTATAATTTCTGGTTCTAGAGTTGTAATCTTCTTGATCTGTTGTTTTAATACTCGATCCGCACCAATAAAGTTGGTGCCATTGTCCGAATAGATGTCTGTACACAAACTCCTGCGTGATGTGAATCTGTTGTTAATCCGCTGACTACTTCTACATGTATGGTACGTGGTTTAACCTCTTCCTATCTTGTTCTTTAGTTGAATCGGTCTGGCATAATCAATACTCACCTTGCTGAACGGCCGTGAAGGAGGCACTCTGCAGGTCCGTAGATCGCCCATTAGTTGGCTGATCGTTGTTTGTTTAAATCTGAAACATGTAACACATTTCTGTATGCCGTGCCAGATTTCTGCTATTAATGATCCAGAATTTATTGCGAACGTTTGCCAATATTATTTGTATGCCCCCCATGAAGTGTTATTCTCTTATGCGCATCTCCAATTATTCGTTTGCTGATTGAGCTTTCCTTCGGTAGGATTATGGGTAGCTTTTAACTTATTGGTAGTTGTGATTTTTGGAAATTTCCATGAAATCGTAATATCCCATCCTTGCTGGTGACTGGATTTAAAGCCGATAGCTTGGATTGCCTATCCAATATTGCCCCTTTCATCAATGCCTGAAGTTCTTTACGGAAGTACCGATGTTGTTCAATCCTAATTGTTTGGGCTTCTGCGAGCTTCCATTCTGGTATTGTCACTTTCTTCGACTGTTGCCGTTGTTTATGAACATGAAGGTTTATGAACCTTTGACAGTACACAAATATACGCTTCAACTTATGAATGCTTGAAATTTTATCAATTAATTCTTGTAGTGTGTTTGCTTTATCTCCAGCGGTTATTGGGAGGCAAATGATATCTTCCGCGCTGTCCTTGTCATGCCAGGTTGGTCCCGTCCACCACATTGAGTCTTGTTGCGTGATGGTAGAAGCTGTTGATCCTTTTGTTGCTAAATCAGCTTGATTTTTATCTGTTAGTACGTAACTCCATTGTAGCTGAGGTAAATTATCTCTAAAGGTTCTAACTTTGTAAGGTCAGTTCTAATCCAACCCAACACTATGGTGGAGTCCATTCAAACCAACATCTCTACATCTTGGTAATTCATGGTATTCTTGACATACACCAGAACCCTGGATAACAGATGCGCTGCATTTAGTTCCAGCCTTGGAACTGTCAGTTTTCTTTTTATTGGGGCAACTTTGATTTTTGCTACGGTTTACGCTGTCCAGTAAGTAGATCATCCACGCAAAAATCTCTTTCCATGACCTTTGCTGCTGTTGGATAGTTGTTATTTTCATCAGTTGCCAATTGCATATGTTCTTACAGTGAGAAACGTCGCTGCTGTTGTTCCATAGGTGACCGTTTTAGTCTGTATTCTTCTATTGGTTGTGAAGAATTTTTACGCCACAATATACGTTGCAGGTTCTGATGATTATCCGCATCTGCTGTTAATACGAATTTGTGTGTTCGCCACCTCAAGATGATATCAATTAGGTCACTTTAAATTTTGGGCCCGTTCATCATTATGTCGTCCAAGGATAGTCCTGATGAGGTTTTGCTGGATGTATCGAATACTATTCTCAGTTTCGTGATAATATTCTCATGGTTGATCACTCCATGATGTGGTATGTAGTATGTTGGACTATCACCTGGCTGATCTCTCACTAGCTGCATATGGCCTGGTCTTAGATAATCTTCCATAAATTCGTGATAGAGTTTGGCGAATGGCTTCTCCCTCAGAAATTGCCTCTCGATTTGCAAAAGTCGTGCTACCGCCTTCTTTCTGGATTTTCTAAGTAAAGATGGTTGTACCTTTAAAGGTAAATGTACCATGTATTTTCCATCTATTAGTCGCGCTGTTGTCTCTGTAAATAGTTTTTCTGCGCCTGCTTCCTCCTGAGTAGGTGTTTTTTCTTGCGGGATGGCATCATTTTGAGAAACTCTTGACCTCCTGGCTGCTGCCTGTGCTTCTCATGATCCAACCAAGTTCAGTTTCTTGGCAATTTGATCTTATGGGCGTCCTCTAATGAGATATTGCTGTTTAGAATTAAGGCGTACAACACACCGAACGCGAATTGCGAATTGCGAATAGATTCCACAATGCGATATTCGTAAGTAGACGCACATAGAGCGCAGTGCAAATTTAATAAACATCAAGTTTCGGAAGATTTTTTATATTTGACGTTTATTTAATTCGCGCCATGCTCTAGCACGACTATTTACGAATATCGCATTGTGGAATTTATTCGTAATTCGCAGTTCGCGCTCGATGTGTTGTACGCCTTCGGGATAATAGTTAATACCGATTATGACATCGATGCTACCGGACTTGTTGTATTGTGGATCTGTAAGTTGTATATGCTGCAAATGTGTCCATTTGTTGATAGCAAAGTTGACGTCTGGAATATTGTCAGTCAATTTCTTAAACACCATTGCCTCAAACTTAATCTCAAAGGAACTTTGAAACCTTGCGGATAAAGTTAGTTCGACTTTGTGATTGCAGACCTCGGCTTCCTTTCCTCCCATTCCTGATGTTTTAGTGTTGAGCATGCGTTTCCCCTCGCTTGTTGCTGGACCTGATAATGTTGTCACATAACTTTTAGATACCTGATGCTTGTATGCCTTGTAACCGATGTGCAATCCCGTGTTATGCCTTTCATTACAAATGGTACATTGGTTCCTTTGCTTACATGCATTTATTTCATGTTTCGCTGCTAAACAATTTTTGCATATCTTATGTTAAGTAGCGATTCTCTCGCTGGAGTTTAATTTGCTGAATCTTCCGCATTCATTAATCTTATGTCCATCTCTACAGTATACACAGATGCTTGTTATTGATACAAAGGCCCGTTTAACTGTTTGACCTTTGTTTTCCCTTGTTGTTGTAGAGGTTGTTGATATCATTATTGGCTTTTGGTTGCCATTTGCCTCTAATGATTTAAATCTTCCTTCTAAGAATTTTAAAAATTTCGTTGTTGACTGGAATTCCCTGGGATTTGCCAAGGAAATCTCATGGAGTAGTTGTGACTCGTTGTCTAATTTTTTAGGCAAGGTGAAGATTATTATTGAATTCCATGATTCAATATTTACCCCTGCATTCCGGATTCCATACAAACATTCTGTTGTTGTATCTTGAAGATCTCTCAGCACTGCGGCAGACTCTACGTTTATATTTGTCTGATCCAATAATGTATTTATATATGTTGAAATCAGCAGTTTCCTGTAGGTTATATCTGCTATTCAAAATTTCTCAAGCGGCCTGACCATTTTCTTCTGTTGGTTGGAGGTGGTTGATTAATTTGGCCGTAGCACCTTCCAACTGACCTTTTAAATAGTTGATTTTATGGATGTCGCTGATCTGTGTGTTTTCATGGAACATCTTGCTGAATGTGTCACGGAATCCGGTTCACTTTTGGTAGGCCCCAGCAAATATTGGGATTTGAAGTCGTGGTAACCGAATGTCCGTTCTCCGTTATCTCTATCCTTCTATTTGTTCGTGGTTATTTGAAGGATGCTAGTTTCATACTGTCTATCAATTTCCTCGAAGTATTCTTCTGTGAAATACTTCACACTTTGTGTGTTGTTTTTGTTCATTATTAACTAGCATACAAATTTCCTCATGGAGTTCGGCTATTTGATCCATGAGTTTCTGCATTGCTGCTAGTGAAAATTTCATTGCCGGTTTTACTTTAGTCCGTTCATATTTTCCAAAGTTTCTCTTCTTAATACACTGTGAGATTCAAAATATTTTTGAATTTATTATTTGGCGCAACAGTGGCGCAATATTATGTCTGTCATTTCATTACTCATTGGATAAGCTTTTGGTTCTTGGTACAGCCTTAATTCTTTAAGTCGCTTACTCAACCTGCCCTATTCCCGTAGACCGTATCAACATGTTCATCCAGTTCGTATTCCTGATGCAGTGGCAGCTGTTGGTGAAAGTGTTCGTAATGAACCAAGCACATCAACCAGGCATCGTTCACAAGAACTAAACATTTCACGAACCATATTACGATGCATTTTGCATGTTGATCTTCATTTGCATTCTTACAAAATTCAATTAACTCTAAAATTGAGGCCACCAGACCATTTAAATCGTCGCCGTTTTGTTAATTGGATGCTTGAACGAAATGAAAGTGTTTCATCAAAAATCATCTTTAGCGATGAACTCATTTTCATCTTATTGGGTACGTCAATAGGCAAAATTTTCGAATTTGGGGAGCGGAGAATCTTCATGTTATTCACAAAGCAGAACTTCATCCTATAAGAGTCACTGTTTGGTGTGGTTTATGGGCTGGTGGCATCATTGGGCCGTTTTATTTAAAATCGAACAGTAAAATGGCCTTACAATGAATGAAGAATGTTATCGTAACATGTTGAATGGTTTTTTGTGGTCCAAATTGCGTGTCAACGACCTTTGGTTTCAACAATAGACGGAGCGACATGCCACGCAAATCGTGCAACAATCCATTTATTGTCAACAAAATTTGATGATAGCATAATTTCAAGAAATTGTGAAGTTCCTTGGCCATCAAGAAGCCCGGATTTAACACCATTTGATTATTTTTTATGGGGTTATTTGAAAGATAAGCCGTGTTCGAAGACGTGGTGGGAATATGAACTATTATTATGTAATGCTGTAATCTATTTAGATGTCTTATTGAAAAGCTTGGAGTGCATCCTCATTGTTTATATTCAAATCGATCATATTTATTCAAACAATGTTCATTCAGTAAATGTTTAAAATTATTTTCAGGTTTCTGGTCAGGAAATTCATCAATTTTACTCTTAATCTATTTTTAAGTTCCGTCTTCGGAAATATGCATGAACAGACACCATTTAAAATATTTTACGTTCTTTTTAATCGCATCATACGGAATATAAAACCTTTTTGTTGGGATTAGTTTAGTATGTACCCGCGATCTGTATGCAGTGTGTATTTCAAAATTTCTAGCACCTTAGCGGACCAAGAGAATTCTGGTATTCTATTTCTTCATCCTGTCGCCTAATTCATGATAGAAACTCGCCTCACGAATTTGAAGCCATCCAGTTACGAAGAAAATTCAATAAAAAGGTGCCAGCTAGCCGGATACTAACCAAAAATTATCTGTATACCGTTTCATACACTTAGCCTTCGGGGTCGTGAACTGTGATTTTCTTTCGGCCACCTGAGGGAAACCTAAACAAATCTTGTGGACAGTCAGCAAGAGATTACAAGTTTCCTTCAAGAATCAAAAGTAATGATCAGGAAAATACAAAGTCGAGCGAGGGTACCACTAAAATACTTCACAACTACCTATATAGTTTAAATCGAATAATCAAGCATGTACTGTACATAAAAAAAAACATGACATGAATTGTACTCCAAAACATATGAAAATGAATTTTCCAAACATCATCATTCGCCTACATGAATCCACCTAAATTTTCCTTATTTTCTTTACTCCTCCAACATAATACAAAAAACCCCAAAAAAAGGAAAATAGCAAAATATTAACAATAAAAAAAGAAAATCTGTGAACAAAAATAAAGTAATGGCTGCCTGTTTTGACAACTTAGAAAACAGCTTTTCGCGAATTTTTCCATTAAATTTTCCAATTTAAATTCACATTTCGGCTGTTAAAATTTAGTTGATTTAAATAAATTGTTAAAATGAAAGTTTATAGTTAAAGTTTTAAATTTTCACCTATATGGTGTGTATGTGTGTACGTCGTTGATGGAAAACAAGGAAAAACAAAAAAAACATTCCGTGTGATTTTCTTTTGTTATTCGTAATACAATTTTTTTGTTATCCGTATCTCGTATTATTATTTTATTTTATTTAAAATGTGAAACATGGAAATTAATTTTCCTAAATATTTTTAAACTGATAAATTTGGAATAAAAGTTTTGGGAGAATTTCCGGATTATGGTGGAGTTTTTTTTTATTTTTTTTTTTGGTGCACAGTGGATATATAAAATAAAATAAAAAATCTCTCTAAAGAAAAGGGTGGGATGGAAAATTCTTTAGTTTTTTTTTTGTATAAAATGGAAATTTATTTGTTGTTTAAATAAAATCCATTTATTATTTATTTAAATGTATTGTTTTAAATAGTTGTGTGTTCAAGTGGAAGTTTTTTTTTTTTTTTTTTAATAATTTATTGTCTTTATGGAAAATGTGTATTTTCCATTAATCACCAAATCTCAAGTGAAAAATAAAGAAAAGAGTTATTTTGTATAAAATAATATTTAATAAAAAAAAATTGTGTTTGGTGTGTGATTTATAAATGTATTGGGAAAATCCTAATATAAATTATTAAGTTTTGTTCTCGGATAAGGAAAAATAAAAATAAAAAAGGAAAATGTCTTTGAAATGTCAAAATTCTCAACAAAATATCGATCTAAAAATGAAAATCAAATTTTTGTGTCAGGGTTAAAATTTAAAAAATGATTTTTTTTTTATTTACGTATACCATATGTGTTGAAAAAATATAATTTTTTATTTTAATCATTTGAAGCTTTTTTTAAAAATATTTTGAGCAAGCTTTTATTTTGTTTTAATTAAATAGATTTGTTTTTGTTAATCCATGATGATTTTTTTTTTGTCCATTTATATAGTTGCAAACTTTATTATTTAATGCCTCAATAATGTGAATTAGCAATAATAATAATACAACAACAAAAAGTTATGAATAAAAAAATATTTAAGACTAAATTATGGAATAATAAAAATTTATGAAATTTCTAAATGAAAATATAACAAGTTATGGATTCTATGGATCCAAAAAGTGGATATTGTCATGGGCCTCAATCGTTATCATCATCATCACAACAGCAGCAACAGCAACAATCACAACAATCGTCGCAACAACAGCAACAGAACATTTCTGGAGGTGAAATGGTACCGAAAACTAAATCACAACTGAACTCAGGAAATTATATCAATGTTGTGCCAATGTCTGTTGGTGTACAATATCATCGTAGAAAATATTCACCACAAATAACGCCGGACTATCAGTAAGTATTTGTTTTTGCTATAAAGGTAAATGGTTCTAGCGCTCTCCTAACAAGTGGTTATCAAGTGGTTGTCAAAACTATTCACTTAATTTTTGGTTTGTGGTTCGTTTGTTACAAGCTTATACCTTTATTGATATTAAAACAAAATTAAATTCAAGAGTTAAGTAGTTTAAGTAGCCAACTAGCAAAAAATGGATTAATAACACTTCAGAAAAAATAGAATTTTCTAGTTCAGTGCCGCTCGAATTGAAATAAGGTCTTCTGCTCATTTTTTTTTGCTTTCCTTTTGCATTGTACTACAAACAAAATATATTTTAAAATTTGATTTTTAGAGAACTACGAAAAATTCTGATATCCTTCATCAGAATTTCTCTTAATTTTAGGAATTTTTGTTTACTTGTTTGTCCGCAGTACATATTTTAGTAATGCTCTAAATTTACTTTCGCATTTATGATTGAATACAAGTTATAAAGCGACGGTTGCGGAAGAAAAATACATGTGTTGGTGTTAGGGGGCAAAAATCATAAATGGCTATACAAGTAAATCGGTAGACTCCAGATCTAAATAGTTTAGGTTTTGCCGTGTGCCTCATGTCGATATTTTCAGGTATTTATAGATGGCACAAGGGTTAATAAAGCAAGCTGTGCCTTTCTCTTCATTATTCTTAATAGTGGCTTTTGGAACGTCAACCATAGACAGGTAGCAATAGCGTCTGACAGATGGCAGTTTTGTTATTTTTTATCGCCAACGATATCGGTAAAGACGTTTCAATGGAAAAACATACACCGATTTTATTATTATTGTCGAAGTTCCGGCGATGATTTATCGATATCGGCGACGACTTTATTGGTATAATATGGAAAACGCTCTTACGATGTAAATTTATTTGGTGCTAATTAGTTTGATTTGATGTATAGGGTTTTCGAATTAATTGAAATCCTTTGTGCTGTAAACGAGTCATGCAATTTAAGGGAAATTATTTCCAAAATGAACAAAAATTATTCTGAATTGAATAAAATCTTTTACGGAATAAATGAAACGAATTTCGAGTGGAATAAAACTTTTCACAAATTATATTAAACCTTTTCAGAAATATGTGAAACCAAATTAAATAAATTTAAAACCAATAAATGCATTGGGCACATTCAGATTGGTAAAATCAACGCGTTGAGACCTGAACGCACATGATACATTCTAAGTATCAGGCAGATTTTTGATACCAACATGTTGGGAAACCTGAATAAAATACGTGCTGCTTCTAATATAACACCAGAAGGGTGTGTCATTATGTCTGTAAGATGAAATTTGACCAATCTGTAGCTGTGATTGCTTGTCGGTTGATTTAAAGGGTAAAGGCACTGATTGGAAAACTTTTAATTTAATCTGTAAGAGCAGACAGTAGGGAAGAAGAACCCTTATATGGTTTTGTGCTGCTTAGATAAAGTCATTCACATGGGACCTTACCATGATGTCCGCCTTGAAACAATCCTTACACGATATCGAAAATTTTGGATCACCAAATTCGATACCTTCGCCATCTATTCGATTTTTTCGATTGTTTGTTTTTTATTGTGGTGCCTAATAGCCGTATTTGCCTTATAGTTTGGACTTAAACAATAATCATTCATTGTGCTTACCGAGCTGAAGGTACCATAAATTGAAAATATTGAGTTCGTCTCTTAAAATTGTCGTTCGTTTGTTACCTAAACTGTATTTTCATTTTCAAATCAACCTCTTAGATTCAAAATATAATTAAAGATCAAGCCATAAATATTTAATTTAACATTATAAAGCAAAATTATCACTCGAACCAAAACTAACCTGACAGTAATGTTATTCTCACCGGAAAATGTCAAATCACCTTATTTGATATGAGTCCGTTTACCATCTTTTCGATAGAGAGTTTGATAATTATAAGAATGTTGAATCGGGTCGAAAAGACCATATCGAAATATTTTAAGGTTCGCCGTAAAAATCATGAGAGCTCATGGTAGTGTTATAGTTCGGGTACAGTCCGTTAAAATTTTTTATCAGCTCCTGAATGAATACGCCGAATTTTTAGAACAGATAAATGATTACGTATCTTATGATATGTAATCATTTATCTGTGTGATTTGAATGACTTGATCTAAGCAGTGCAAGCTCGTGTAATATTTCTTCCTCTGTATTAACTGATATTAAGTATAGGATCGAAAAGACCTTCTCAAAGATCAAAGGAAATGAATAAGATGGCGTGATCAAAGGTAGGGTTGGAATAGCCCTAGCTACGTGAACTACTCCAATTTCATCTTAGTTTTAATGAATTTAAATGAGTGTTTTATTTAATAAAGTAAAATAAACAATTTTTAGTGATTTAGGGAAATATTTCTTTTAATTAGGAAAAACGTTAGTTTTGGAAATAGTTCCGCTTAATTCGGAAACGGGTTCATTTAATCCGAAAGCCATATACATATAAGTAATTCTCCGATATTACATGCACTAGTACTCATTAATCAGCTATTATTCACTAATTATTCTCTCAGTAGGCACTTAATCTCCTTCTTATTCACTCATAATTAACTCTTTATTCATCATATGAAAGAAGAATATTCACTAATTCTTCACTCGTAATTCATACGTTTTCACTCATTAATCACTCATTCATTATTTGGTAATTATTCACGGAATATTCATTACTGTTAGTCTTCATTCATCTTTCAGTGAATAATCAGAGAACAAACAGTGAATATTTAGAGCATACTGGGTGAATAATGTTTGAATAATGAGTGAATACATCGTTCATCAGTGGATAATTGGTGAATAATGATTGAATTATTAGCGAATAATGACTAAATAATGAGTGGATATTAGATATAAATAATCTGTAAACAAAGAATTTATAATCAGTAAATTAAAGGGTGAATAATAGTGAAATAATTATTTATCGGTGATTAATTGTATGAGTCAATAATGAGCGAATAATCAGACAATAATGACGAGCGAGTAATGCCTGAATATTCAGTGAATAACAGCTGTATTGCTTTTCATTTTTACTCGATTATACTATGCATCTGTACTCGGCTGTGCTAGGTGGACAAGTATTCTATGTAAAATCATGATGAGGTTCGGGATGAACATATCCCCCACACTGTTGGGCCCTCAATAAAAGATATTAATACTTTTGGAAAATGTTAGTTTGCGCGTTCTGTCCACACTGAAAGTTTTAAAATGTTGACGTGTAAATATGATTGTACCGCGGAAAATTCTCTCTGTCTAAGTTGGTAGTAGGCTGGTAAAAAGAGAAAAGTTTTGGACGGATGAACACACACAAAAATAATGAGTTTTATTCTGGTTTTAACTTTACACTGCGTGAAAGATTAAACCGAAAATGTTGGTTGGTTTTTACCTTTTATCAATCAAGGATAGTGAATAAAACAAAACTAGTTCAGTTTATCACACAAACTAGTTTGCACTTCCTACACTTATTCGCACTATTTTACTAACACTTTTAACTTTTATATCGCACTAAATCACAATTTAAATCATACTCAATGCATCACATTCTAAATTACAATCTTTACTCTACCAAGTTCAATTTACTAATCGTTTACGAAGTGCAACTTTGCACTGAAACTTAGTCTAGTAGATTGTAGAACAGTTTTACCATGAACAATTTCCATTTAGTACAGTTCACTTATTCTGTTCTAACCTAGGTGTCACCACTATTCCTCATCTAAGCCTGACTCAAATCACCTCCACTGTAGAAAGCTAGCTATTCCAGATGCGCCACCTTCGGTTTACTTCTCTGTATGAAATCCTTTTCCATTGTGGATCGCAGATCCATTCTAATCGCCTTTCTACCACTCCTCTATGCACAGCCTGCCCCCCACTCATCTAGTATCTGTTTGGCCTAATGCTTATTGGTTTCCTCTATAATTGTTTCCGTGTTCGGTGGCAGCTTCTCCCGATGGTTTACAGTTATCCACCTTACTATTGCATCGTTACAGTTAAATTCAAAATCCTATAATCCAATGGTTAAGAGGGGCTTGAATATATAGAAAAATATATCTAAGATTATAAGTAAGAATTGAGTCGAGATATCCTACTTTACCGAGTTAAATGTACTGGCTGTTAAATTATTTACTTTGATGTCAAAAGCGTTGCGGGCTCAGATTTCCACATTTGTTTAAAGCTTGTTGGTATTAAATATGGGCAAGATGTTAATTTAAAATTGGATTCTGGTTTAACCGCATCGCAAGCCTATATTTCTGAAGATTTTCCTTCAGAACACAACAGGTATATTGCTTCATTCCAGAATTGTTCGTTTGCTGGGTGTTTAATATTCATAACACCGTTTCACACCAAGATCATGCACCAAAAGACCGATTCAATTTCCTTCCCAAACTCTACGTATTTTGCGGCGAAAATAGTCTCAGTTCAATAAAGAGGCACATTTCGTTGGTTTAGGAGTCACTTTTTTTTCTTACTTCAATTTTTTTATGCTTTATACTTATTATAAACCTTTGGATTAGATATTTTCGCCGAACAGGGTCCTCTCAAATTATGAAATTTTTTTCTGCAAGGATTTGGGTATACAATTAAGTCGAAGCTTGTTCCCTCGAAAATTGTTTTAATATACACAACTCGTTCAAGTTTTTCGTTGATAAGTCAATGAAGAAAATGTAATCCCGCCAAAACTCAAAGAAGAAGAAAGAGCAAGAAATTTAAAGGGACAAAAAAAATTAGGAGAGACCCATAACATTTTAAAGCAGTAGGGGGCTCCCAAGTTACTTATCTTCTAGATTTGAAAATTTTTGTTAATTTTCATCTAAACTTGACCCACGACTAAACTGAAGTTTTTGTTTGCCTTGCGTGGGTAAAAAATTTAATTCTTGGGACACTGCCCGATTTTATATTTTCAAAACAATATAAACATATGGATAAAATCTGCTTAAATATTCGATTTGGGCCAATCAAACCGAAATTCCTGAATGATGTTAAAATAAATGTGTAATAAAAGCAAAAATTGCCAACAGCGTGCGGGTTGGACTGGCTCACCCGAATTTCTCAGCACACAGGAGCCAAATACAATTTTTATTTTGATATTTTGTACTTGAAGCTTAAAGACACATAGAGCTACAGTCTCCGTTTGAATATGACAATTTTTTTTTATTTTTTTTTGTAAGCATTTAGATTTGGATCTGGACAGCCACCATTCATTCCTCCAACCACACCTATAACCTTTATAAATTAAATGTTCATCTGAATAGCGATTCAAATTGGTCTTTCCAAACAAGTATTGAAAGAATTTTCTTAAAAACGATTCAGAATCAATCTGCTATCAGGCGCTACCTATTTTTTAGCAGTTGTCAATCGAAACAGAACACTTTCCCATAATTGGCCCAAATAATTTCTCCTCAATTTGCATCAGCATAATTGGTCAATTGATTTTTAAGCTGTTTATAGAGAATATAGATCGTTTTTTTGATACGCGAGGAAATATCAGATCGGATGTTTAATTTCAAGTAAACCAATTTCCACTTTTTAAATTTTTTATCTACACTCATGGATCATTTTACCGGCATACATTTATGTGCCAGTCCGAGTCTACCAAAAATACATAATCAGCTTGTCACAGTCTAGTGTATGGATTGTATAGTGAATAGACTTGTTTGGACGAAGAAATTGAATTGGTAATTTTAGAAATATTTCTTTGTGAATCTGTTACAATTTCTTTCTTCAAGCTTTCACCCCCAGGTGGCGAAGCATATAATTATTCAATTGAATAAGACGATTTGGCCAGCCAACGAGGGCACACCCAGTACCTAAAAAAAAATGGTATTGTACCAGGTGGGGATAATCTTTAAAATTAAATATTCTATGTTCTTGCATCGGGATTGGGAACTGTATTAAAACATGTTGCTTATTTCGCAAATGGTTTCTCCCCATAAAATTTCATATTTGGCGATTCTCTCCGAAATTAAACCATGACTTTTTATCGAGCAATTGAAGCCGTGTGAAACATCCTCGTTCTTGGGTCCTTCTCACACTCATGCCAGATCCTGTCGAAGGTCTTATCATGAAACTTGTGTTGGATAGGCTCTTTTTATTATTCATACTATATGCACACTAGACTACTACATATCACTAGACCGACTGCAATCTACGTAGTGTAGTCTTCGTTATTATTTCATGCATAAATGTGTGATGTCGTTTGTTACATCGTGAAAAGCTTTTAGTATTTGAACACTCATTGTTATAATGACCACTTCTTATTTTCTTAAACAGTTGGAAATTGGTTGATTTTCACAAAGTTCTGCCGGTCATCTACGTTCATTCCTCGAAATCTGTAATATGAAAAGAGAGTATGAATTTTATCGCATGACATTAGAAATCGATTTAATGTCTGACTTTGTGCTGGTTAATGTTAGCGTTGTGGTGAAAACTCAGAGGTACATTTCAGAATTTTAATTGCAATTAAAACTGAAATAACGCCAGCCATGATCCGTTGGACTCCGATGTCCGTTGAATCTTTTACAGTTCATACTGTTTTATGGCAGGATCGATAGCTAATCTTATTGACTCGATATCATCTGCATATCTGCGCAGTATAACTTAAATAAAAGCCAATACATGATTTGGTTAACAACGTAAACAATATAAGTCTGTTTTATTCTAATATGATGTGCTATTCTTTGATATTGAAGTTTGCATTCCTTATTATTTCAAAAGTTCTATAGGAATCTTGTAAAGTTACGAAGTCGTAATAATCAGGTTAAGGAGTACATTTCTTTTTAAGAGATTAACCGCCAGTTTCAGTCGGTATTAAGAAGCTCTTAGGCAGTTTAGCCCCTGAGGAGCCGTGAATCTGTTCACAAAATTTACATATTTGAAATTTGTGCTGTTAGATTCAGGTGTCAAGCCGATGTTTTAAAACGCCTTAATCCTTACATCGCCATGATACCTCTATTTAAAACCAAAACTTCCTCCCCAAACAGAAAATTCGAAGATTCCAAAAAGATTTGAAATTTTTATTGCAGAACTTTCAAGTTGGTTGGTTGCATTGTACTAGAAAAATTAAAATTTTAAAATTTCGATATCCAGGAGAGTAAATTAAATTAAAGGTTGTTTTTAAATTAGTTTGAGGCTAAACTTTAAAACGAAGCAAATTACCTAAATTTATTAATTTAAAATTTCATTCTAAATTCGTTTTCATTTTCATTCTAAGTGTTGCGGTCGAATTAGAGAAACGTGTAAAAATTTAAATTTTGATAAATTTAGAATAGACAGCTCAACAAAGGTTGGCTTTAACTTGGTTAATCATCTCGGTATCTGCTCTGGTTCACTTATAATATGCCCAGTTAGAGAAGCTCTGCTGCACTCATCATATGTTTAGACAAGCTTATAGATAAATTTTGCGTAGGAATTTTTTGATCCGTCAAATCAGTTGAAGCTGAAGAAATATTTTGGGTTGGTAGAAGATTTTTATAAATTTACGGGATTTGGTATGAATTGGCGTGATGTCACGTATTCGTTTATTGCGGGACTACTGAGATCCTTAAACATGGTTAGCCAAAATGATTAGTAGTATATTCATTATTACTGAATCCAATTTTTGGGACCCTGGATTTTATTTTTAAGGTTTCACGGACCGCAATACGACAAAGTTTGAGAATCACTGGTTTAGAAGACTAAATCGGATTAAATATAAGCAGTAGTGAATTGCCATCGAAATCATCATGTTCATCGAAAATAAAATTAAGTTCAATCCAAAAAGATAAGGGGTGTTTTCCTAAGTATTGGAAATCCTCGTTCAAAAGTGGGAATATATCTTTGATGGATGTGGCCTTTACCGATTTGATTAGAGTTTAATCAATTCTCACACGAGATTGTCTTATCAGAACTGTAGGAAGTTGGTATTAATTTACAGTTGTGGATTAGATTGTGTGATCCAGTTCAAACTCCAGATCAATTTGATTGTCTCTATCTTTCATCTTTGAAATAGTTGACAGGACCACAAGGTTTATGAGATTAAATGGCCAAAGGAAGAGCAAAAGCAGGAAATCACCAGATTTTTTATTCTAAATGAAGCCAGATTTTCGAAGGAAATATCTGAGATATGCTTTAAAACATTAAGGAGGTAACTGGCGGAACTCACATGGTGATTAATCGGCCAGTTAAATGTAAGAACGATGTTTTATCACAGGAATATTAGACCTTGGCAATCTGAAACGAGAAAAAGAAGTTTATAAGCAAAATCTGCCTACAGTTTTTGGAGTTCAACTTAGAAACAAAAAACAGACACAAAAATTGGTGATTTATCCTTTTAAAATTACTCTATCTATGAAGGGTGATTCCCCATTCGAATCATCTGATTTCCCATTGTCGGTCACTTGACAAATCATGTTCAAAATTTTTTTAAGTTAATTAAGCTCTCTTCGTCTTGCTCCAAATGGGGATCCTTTAGAGAGTTTTAAAACAACGAAAGGTTAAATCACTATCAACGAAAGGTTAAATCACTATTATTATGCTGCAGTCATATTTTACGTTTAACGCAGCACTGATTCTAGCGCTAGTTTTTGCAGTATAATTAATGAATGTTGAAAATAATTAGTTTTTTATAATTAGCATTTAATTTTGTTTTGTAAAGATTTCTATGTGGTAGTTTGGTTTCGTACTGAAAAGTTCGCACGAACAAAAGTTTAATCTACTCTTCAGGTAGCTACGACCAAACTACAAAAATAACATTCCAAACTCTAAGTAAGAGGCACGAACGTACTGACTTAGTGAATTATATTTACTAATCAAAAACTCAAGGAATCCCCTAATTGCTCTGTGTTTTATGTCCACACAAATAATAGAAAGAGAAGTTTGTCTATGACATAGAAAACTCAAGGAGAGCTTTCATTTTTTGGGGTCGATACACTTTGTATGACTCTCGGGTTAAAGTAAGGGAGAGGGGGAGGGGGGATTTTTTGACATTTCTACTTTTTTGGTATAGATATATAATAAATGATTGGCCTTTTCATTTTTCTAGTTGTGAAAGCCATTATTGTTAATATATTTTGTCTATAAAAAGCCGAAAGAATCTTATTGATTTTAATACAGACAAACTTCTCTTTCTATACAATCTAATAGATGTCTACACAAATTTGAGTAATCCGTCATATCGTTAGGGCTTTGTATACTATTAATGCACATAGAAATATTCGTACTATCCCAGGGAATAAATTCTCTATTTAAACAGCCGGGGTAACGTTATGGGTTTGGTGAGAGTTGAGATCCATTTATACTTCCGATCCAGTAATTAATTATCTTCGTACAACCGAAGTGTACTATTAAAATAAATCCTTTGATCAAGATTTCTCCAACATTTTGAAAATATCAGCAATAAATATGCAGGGTTTCGAACCGAACCCCAAACTGAACCAGCTCTAATTCAAAGATTTTTTTTGCACATTGTTCGTTTATCTTGAGTGCATTATTTTATGTGAGCAGTTTTCCCTGCGCGCAATTTCCAGGTGAATTTTTTCTTTCAGCCGAAGACTAAAATTAAACTGTATTTATAAGATATTATCAATCAACCATTTGGTTATGTCATTTATTTAAACTAATTTAGAGTACAATTTTGATTTATGTCGATTAGCTTAGCTTGTACGTTTGTTTCTGGTTAATACCGTAATAATCCCACAAAAATTATTTTAAACGCTTATTTCACTGTTCAATTTTCAGGAAAAGGAAGATGTGATTTTAAAATATTCTGGGAAATGGAGATTTCTTCCATTCTAATTTTAAAATTAAATCTTTATTTTCCATGTTATAATTGTGGGGTATAAGAAATGAAAATAAAAATTTGGAAAATTACTTTTACTTTGCAGATTTAACTATCTGCATTTCTTAATTCGGGAATTTATTTCACGACTTATTTCATTTATGGTTTAATCCTGCAGCCGAGTATGTTGATATAATATTTAAAAAACTTTGAAAATGACCATGGATCCACTAAATTTTTGAAATAAAAAATTAATTTTGTGTCTGTTATTAAATTAGCGGAAAATGTTTTGCTCTATGGTGTAAAATGTTTAAATTTTATTGGAAAATTTTATCATTTCAACTATTTGTCTAAAATTAAAGTTGCTAAAAGCTTTTTTTTTTTTTTTTATTTAGAAAAATTTGTTAGTGACAAAAATGTAAAAGCGGCTTCGACGTATATATAATATGACCGCTCAAGGTTTAGTTCTTGGTAGGAGCTGATACATATTTGAAATTCTTGGTAAAAAATTACAGAATAGATTTTATACGAAATTGATATTTAGTAATCTTGAAGAAATGAAGAGAATGATTTTCTTGGAATTAAGTTTCATCACTTAGATTTTCTTGCCCACTTCTCCTCTATATAAATATATAATTATACATGTGTCTATTTTTTATATAATGTACAGTCGAAGCCTTATTTAACAGAAATACGATGTTTGTGTCGCTCTTGTTGCAAAATCGTACACATTGATTTCCTGTACTCGTATAGTTTTCCTTTTTATGGTTTTTTTATCCTGCAAGTGAAATCACTGTGTATGAAAAACTCTATAATACATTTAGTGAAAATAACAAAAGAAAATAATAGGAAATTGTATAATAGCGACACAGTATCTGTGTTGCAAGTATACATACATAAAAAAGGATTTGATTTGAAGAAGAAAATAGAAAATTATTCCATAAACAACTAGGAGGATGGGGGCTTCGTTGAATGTCGAATACAAAATTGTTTAGTGTACATAATACATATTTAGGACAAAATGTTGACGATATGAAATCGATATTTTAATCAAATTTGGGTTTTCGTTCCATTATCATAACACACTAAAAACCTCGTACATATACATATTATATCATGCAGCAATGAGATGTAAATTTACAAATACATATATTGATTGTGGTAAAGTTGTAATTGTTATATTATAGCTGCAAAATATTTTAAACGTTATAGTAAATACTTATACAAACCGCTCTATATCGGAAACCTCTATAAAGGCAACATTCTAAAAAAGAAAGAAATAATCAATTTTCAAAAAATTACTATTAAATATCCGGCGCTGCGTTAAAAAACTTGTAGAGTTAATTGTTATTTCATCTTAATTGTAAATTAATATTGAAATAAATTCATTTTGAATTCTGTGATAATAAATGGAGAAAAAGGGAAGAGTTTCACTTTCTTTAATAGATAAGTTATCAATTTGACGTTATCAATTTGAAAACTTGGTTATTTCAAGGGGAGATCTGTAGAGACTGCTCTTCAGTCTCTTATATATTTTATTGAAAAAATTTTCGTGTAGAAAGACTACGCAATGGTAACCTTTTTGGACATTGAGGGAGTCTTTAACAACGTGCTTCCAGGGGCTATAACTCGGGCACTTTCGAATCTAGGAGTGGATGAATCACTCAAGTACTGGAAAGATCAAATGCTAAGAGGCAGAATCATAAACGCCAGTCTGGGGGAATCCTCCGCCAGAAGATTTGAAGCAGACGTACGCCGAAATGTGGCGTACTGTCCCCCCTGCTTTGAAACTTGGTCATAAATTATCTGTTGCTGATACTGGGGGATAGTGGCATCAAGGTGGTTGCCTATGTTGATGATGTTGCTATCCGTAGCAAATATTCCGGTACCCTTAGTGAGCTCATGCAAAATGTCGTAGACGCATTCTTTCATTATGGACTAATGGTTGTGGGTTGAATGTGAACCCGCACAAAACCGAATTGGTTCTCTTCTTCAGGAAATATAAACTTCCTCATATCGATCCTCCCACTTTAAATTGTTTCAGCTTGACTTTTGTAGATGAAGCAAAGTTTCTGGGTGTTGTTTTGGACAGCAAATTAAATTGAAAATCTAATATTCTGGAAAGGGAAAAGATAGCTACGATAGCGCTATGCTCTTGCAAACATGCCTTTGGGAAAGGATGGGGGCTGGCTCCCCGCATGTTGCATTGGCTTTATACTGTAGTAGTCAGACTCATTCTTTTGTATGGGCTTACAGTCTGATGGCCTGCTCTGGACAAAATGTCAACCAACAGCTGTTAACGAAAGTTCAGAGAACAATCTCTCTTTGGACCAGTGGTGCACTGAATAGCACATCCACTCAGGCACTGGAGACTGCTATTTTTGACTCCTCTAGATATTTTGGGAAACAGCTGGCAGCTTATACTGCTTGCCGTACGACAGAAATCCATCTTAATATGGACCTGCAGTAATACAGGCTGTGCAACATAGATTTCCCAAGACCACCGACTATACTGTTCCGTCACTGTCTTTTGACACAAAATTCCGGACTAGGATCCCATCCAGAGAGGACTGGATGATGGTTGCAGTTTTAGAACCAGGAGTTATAAATTTCTTCATTGATGGTTCAAAACGGGATGGGAAAGTCGGGACTGGGAGGAAATTATGTTTAACCTCTCCTTCTGTCTCCCCGACTGCTGTAGCATTTTTCAAGCTGAAGTAACTGCGATAAAGGAAGTCGTTAACTAGTTGAGGTATAATGTAATATCGACTTGTGGTATTTGCATATATACAGACAGTCAGGCTCGACGTGGGAGTATCCAGGGTTTTGTGTCTATTCCTGGTCCTAGTGAACCGCCACCTAAACCTAACCTAACCTACAAATGAAATCGACGAAAAAGTGTATTCATGGTATTTAGAATGGTGGTAAGTCAATGCTTTGGTCTCGAAAAAATTGCTAAAGATGAAAGCGCTTGAGGTAACAAAATTGATCATAGGAGCTGAAGCTGATACATTTGTGGCAAGTGGTGGATGGCTTACAAAATTCAAAGAACGCCACCGAATACGCATTTTGTCCGTTTCTGGAGAGACTCTCTTCTGTAATGCTGAAACAGCCGCTTCTGTTTTAACCGAATTCAAAAGACTTAGTGCCGAAAATGGGTTGTTACCCGAGCAGATTTATAATTGTGATGAAACCGGTCTCGTTTACAAAAGTTTACACAAGAAAACTAATGTCGTTAGTTTTGAGAAAACGGCTGCTGTTAGAAAAGCTATGAAAGAAAGGGTAACAATTATGCCCAACAGTTACGCGTAAGCTTGATTTGATGATGATAGGTAAAGCAAGATCTCAAATCTAAAAATGATTGGCCAACCAGTTTTCTTTTTAAGGACTGGTACAATGGTTTATTTATCCATAGCAGTATCCCATGGTAGAAACTCGAAAATCGACGTTTGAATTTTTTATGCAATTTTTGCTTTTCCATTCGATTTCTAAGGCTATTCTATGGGTATGTACGAAGTTTCAACTAAATCTAACATGTAATGTCGATTTTAGCATTTTTCATGGTGTATACTTGGGCAACTGTAATCAACTTCAATAATTTATTACCTCCGAACCGGGATGTCGATTGTCCTGAAACGTCATCAACGTACTTTGTTATTGTTCTACCTATCCAGAACAGGTACTGGCTTACTGATGACGTGTATAGTTTTGTGTTTACAGCCGTTTGTCCGAACATGGTTTCGCCTCCTTCCACCCATAGTATGGGTGAGGATGACTCATCAACTTCAAAAATTTCATACACCCGAACCGGGAAGTCGATTGTCCTGAAACGTCCTCAACTTACTTTGTTATCGTTCTACCTATCCAGAACAGGTACTCTCTTACCAATGAGGTATATAAAGTTATATAAAGTTTTTTATGCACAAAAGATCTTTTAGGTCGCAGTGCGGGGTGGCTTGAACGCCCACATGGCCCTCAACTAATAATAATAATATATAAAGTTTTTGATTTATATACGTTCGTTCGAACATCGTTTCTCTTCATAGTAGTACCATGGCTGGTAACTCTAAAATGGACGTTTCCAACTTTTATGCAATTTTTGTTTATCTAATCGATTTCTATAGCCATTATATGATTCTGTATGAAACTTCAAGTCAATCGGACATGCAATGTCGATTTTTTTTTGACCTTGTCTCCCCATAGGATCGGATCATCAACTTCAAAAATTTCATACACCCGAACCGGGAAGTCGATTGTCCTGAAACGTCCTCAACGTACTTTGTTATCGTTCTACCTATCCAGAACAGGTACTGGCTTACTGATGACATGTATAGTTTTTTATTTATACACGTTCTTAGAACATGTTGTCTCGACCTATCCGGAACCTCAACTTCACGCTTCTTTGTAAAATACTTCTAGGAGGCCTAGCGGCCCGAAAAGTAGTCAGCTTTATTCGTTATCGTCTCATCTATTCAGAACATGTACCGTTTCTGATTTATAGACATTTTTGCACGTCGCTTCTCGCTAAGTCTCCCATCAAAGCACTTTTATTGGTGGATAGTGCAACTTGTCATCGTACTGAAAGCATGTTTACTGATAATGCGTATTTGAAGATTATTTATTTTCCTCCTAATAACTCACCCGTTTTACAGCCTTTGGACCAAAATGTGATCAAGTCGCCTAAACAGTACGATTGAAAGGATCTTCTAACAACACTTGCGGCCCAATGATTTCAGCACTGAAGAGTGTAAACATTTGAAATATGTGACTTAATAAGTACTCAAGCTTGGAGTGAACTTTCATAGTCCGTAATTCAAAATTCATTTAAACATATTTTTTTGTCGATTAACGAGATTCATTTACAATATACAATATGTATAATGTATAATATCCCTCTGGCGAGACTATACAATTCAATTTTAAATGACAATATCCAGACTTTCATTTCAGGAATATTTAAAATTACCTCCGACAACACAAGCTCGTAAAGTGTACGAGTTTTAAAATCCATCCTAGACTTTTTACTCGAGCGAAAAAATCTACCCTAGGATTTTTATTTATTATAAGATTTTTTCTCGCATAGCTAAAAATGAATACAGGAAACTAGGCTAATCGGCAATAACAACACCGATTATAGTCGCTTCGGACTAACTCTCTGTTATAGCAATAACATGGATAAACATGAATTTGGTGTCGGTTTCTTGATTAGTAATCGATGTCGCCAATTTGTGACTGACTTCATGCCTGTCAGTAATCGGATTTGTACACTCAGGTTTCATGGACGTCACTTTATCATCTCATTTGTGAACATTCATGCCCCCACCGAGGAGAAGCCTGATCAAATCAAAGACGCTTTCTACGACCAGCTCGAAACCGTCTTGAGCAAAATTCCGCAACATGACATTAAAATTGTTTTGGGCGACTTCAATGCTCAAATTGGCAGTGCTGGCAGTACATATCGAAGCACCATCGGCCCAAACTCCTTGCACCATACATCAAACAACAATGGGATGGACACCATCGAGCTAGCTTTACTGTACAACTTGGTGGTTGCCAGTACATACTTCCCACATAAGCGTATTCATAAAGCTATATGGAAATCAAACGACGAGACAACGGCCAGCCAAATCGACCACATCCTCTTGTCCAAGAGACATTTTTCTAGCCTTAAAAACATGAAAACTAAACGTGGAGCTAACATTGATTCAGACCATTTCCTGGTAGCTGCTGAATTAAGATTTCGTCTATCAACCACAAACAATCATCGCTTCCAGCGCATCACTCGTTAGAACACTGCGGCATTGAACAACCAAGTTTACCAGGACCACCTACGGGATGACTGTATCAGAAATCTGGGAAAATAAACCACTTCCTGACTCCGTTCAAGAACAGTGGGCATTATCAAAACGGCGGTAACCGATGCCTCAAAGTCCACCATAGGCCAAAATCCATCAAGGCCTAGACATTTCTGGTTTGATGATGATTGTATTGATGCTATTCGGGAAAAGATCGCGCACGACAACAAAATTTATCGCAAAGAACAAGACAATCCCATAACGCCTACATGACCACGAGGAGAATTGCTAGTCGGCTATGTAGACGAAAGAAACGGGAATGGCATGAAGATAGATGGAATGATAGATATCGTTGCACAAGAGAATTAGCTACGGACTTTCATCCACGTAGCAGCTCTATTCGCAACAATTCCGAAGTGTAGCGAAATTATTTCTCCTCACTTTTAAATAAACAGGCACCAGCTTCCGAGCAACCCCCTCTTGCTTCAACGCGATATTAAAGTCGAGATGACACCACCACCTCCTCCATCATATGATGAAGTGCGGAACGTGATATCGCAGATGAAAAATTAGAAGACACCTGGTGAGGATGATATCTGCAACGAAATGCTCAAATATGGCGGTGATTATCTGTTCTACCGCATGTTTGAGCTAATATCAACAATTTGGTCTAGAGAAGAAATCCCAGTAGAGTGGAAGACGGCTCTTATTTGTCCACTTCATAAGAAGGGAGATCGATTGAACTGCAACAACTATCGCGGTATAGCTTTGCTGGACACGGGCTACAAGGTTTTGACCAACGTAGTCGCAGCAAAGTTATCAACTTATAGCGAGAGGATCTTGAGTGATTATCAATGTGGTTTTCGACCAAATAGATCAACGACCGATCAATCTTTCACGCTGAGGATTTTGCTGGAGAAATGCTATGAAAAGGACATCCCTATACACAGTCTATTTATAGACTTTCAACAGGCGTACGGCAGCATTAAGAGGAATACGTTATGGAACGTACTGTCCTACCCGGGCATATAGTCAAAATTAGTTTCAATTTGCCAGCTTTTAATGGATGGCTCAATATGTAAGGTGCTAATAGAAGGCAACATTTCGGATGCCTTTGAGATAACATCTGAAGTGCGGCAAGGAGACCCAATAGCTCAAACTCTATTCAATCTATCATTGGAGTATGTCATTCGTCAGCTCAATTTGGCGCAGCGTAGCTGCCTGTATTATAAATCAACCCAGATATTAGCATACGCTGACGATATTTGCATTTCTGGCATTCTGCACACTCGGTGCAGCTTGTAGCTCAGCGGTTACGCGCTGTGGTATTTGAATCGGGAGGATTGCAAAAGAAGATTTCTTCTCACGATTTCGATCATAGATTAAAAGGAGCATAAATATGATTCCTGTCGGAGTGCAGAGCTCAAGATATCATTGGCCAAGCCGCAGTGCAGGCTGGTGTAAAAAACATGAAAGCACAAATGATATAACCAGGCCCCAGAACAGATTGAAAAGTAAAAGAAAAAAAATTGGATTCCTTTTTTTTACTTGATAAGAAACTATTTAATTCAAATCGGTTTACATGAGTTGCTTCACACGTGAACATAACCGAAAATTCATAATGACTAATCTACTCATACAAAAACAAAACATATTTTGTCGAGTTTGACTTTTCAAAATTTTTCTAAGTACCAGTTTATTTATATTCATCAAAATTAAAATTAAGACATTTTTTTGTAACAAAATATGTACATACATATGAATGTATAATGTAAATATATGTACATTACATAAACATAGAATTTTGATAAAAAAATAAATATTTATTGTTATTCATAAAATGACTTAAATTTCTACATTTGAAATTTAATATTTAATTAAAATTCTATTTTATTTTCATCTGCGTACAAACAAAGATGAGAAGACTGTTTTGTGTACTTGTGTATATTTAATTTAATGTGGCAGTAATTGGTAAGGTTTGTGACGCCTTAGGTTCTTGGCTGAAATAAATCGTTTCCCATGCTTCTTGTTGCCGACCCCTGCATTTAAACATTTTTGAAATATTTGATTCGAAAAGCATCTAATATTTATAAAATATTGTCGTATATGTAGTTGTGAAATATTTCAATTTTAATTCAGTTTCTTTTTTTTTTTTGTATTTTACTTTGAAAATATAGATCTCGAATATTTTTTGGTGATTATTTGAGGGATCGATGTCGTGAGGATTACTACACAACATCAATACCTCAACAAACAACACAACAAAATAATCAACAGCAACAGACACAGCAACAACAAAATAGTGATTCAAATAATGAAAATTTAGGTGACCATACTATTATAGGAAATAATAATTCGGGTGTATCACCATCGCAGCAGCAACAACAACAACAGCAACAGCAAACCAATCAATCAAATGTACCACCACCACCTGTGTTGTATACAGTTCAGCGAGTTGTAACCACAACCCAATTACAACAAACTGTATCGGGAAATTATCAACAAAATTCTAGTGTATCAAATGTTAGCACAACGATAAGGAATGATGGTGTTGGTGGTGGCGGTGGTGATTGTGGGATGCAAAATTCACCTGGTAAGTCATTTTTATTTAATATCGATTGTAAATAAATAAATAAATAGCTTCCAGCAATTTAAAGCGCAATTCGGTTGGCTGGAAAATAATTAGATTTTATATAGTAAACAAAAATTTCGGCTTCCAAAAGTCAATAAATGAGTAAAATATTATTTAAACGAAGTTTCAGGACAAAATTGTTTTTTAGGCTCCTTTAGCTATATGTAACTTTTTGAAAAAAGGAAACGTATCATTTTACATAAAGAACGGTCTGTGTTTCTGGATTTGTAATTTTGAATTGCACAATATAATTTTTTAATTATTATATATGTAACTTAGGTTTTTTGAAATTAAAATTTCGAGTTTAATATCTTAAAATTTTGAAACTTTTCGTTATAACTTCTGCTAAAATGAATAAATATAAGTTTTTTATTTGCTCAAATTTAGATTAAATAGTCCAATATGGTTAAATGAAAGATTTCTTAAAATCAGCTTTGAACATGCTGCATATATGAACAAAATGGAAAATCATTTAGGAATGATGTTTTCGTTTAAATCTGACAACGAACATAACAATTTTGTTTCACATTCAAAAATTATCCAAAAATTCGAAACGAAAAATTCAACAAGTGCTTTAAATTGTACAACACTTTTATTGATCTACTTACTACTTACCGATGCAGCTCTTCTATTAAACTGAGCGTTGACCAAACCTACGCTAACTTACAGAGCAACTTCATGCAAAATACATTTGGCCATCTATTACTGCGACAATTTCAAGGAACTTAGGTTGGAATTATCGTGCCTTTTCGTCAAAATAGGCACACTTATCAAATTTTGATTGGCTCCAAAATATGGAGCACATAGTTTCCTATTTTCCATAGTTTCCTTTTACCATTTAGAAAATGTCAGAATTTTTGTTGGATTGGACGTCAAATCAACTTCAATCTGCAAAATGTAGTTATTGTGTAGTTTAAACCAATTAATTTAAATTCCTTTCTATAGCTGCATAGAGTCTATTATAGCCTATATAATGCCATACAGCCATATAGCCTATATAATGAATGAAATTTGGTACGATGTTTTCCAAGCGCATTAGTTTCATATTGTACTACAGTTCACGAAACCGATTTTCATTTTTAATTAAAGGAACCTATTTCAATACCAGTCTTGAGTAGATTCTTGAACAACGAAACGACTTCATTCAAATTTATCCGACGCCTAAGGAATTGCCAATCAGAGTTAACAAGAAATTCGTTTAAAGAAATTTAGTCAGCATGCCTAAAATCAAAATGAAAAGAAAAATCAAGGGAAAAATTACTATTGCATTTTGCATGCAAAATATTTACCATTATTGGAGTATGGTAGACGCTTCCACATCCAGTAAAATCACTACATGAAGAAATGTCCGAATACATAACAAATACCAAATCCAATAGTTTCCCTCGACTGTTGCTTATCTGGTTCAATTGCTTGGTTGCTATACTAGCAAAGTAATCGGTGATGGCCAATGCTTTTTGATCATTAGCAGAGGGCGTGAAAACATCATCAACGTCAAACCAAACAATGTCTGGACGATTGAAATCACCAATGGTTATGAGTTATTAATCTACATGTACTAAAATATTACAGTTTTCAAAAAGTTAATAAATTCCAGATATACTACTAAAGTTGATCCACAGGGCACATATACAGCGACCACGAAGATAAAAGAAATATCGGTTCACTTGAAAGTGAATTCTTCTCGGCAATCTACACACTTCCTCCTTTAAGGCTGACATCATAATCATGTCTGTCTTTTCTATAGACCACGTAATCTGATGGAAAATATTCTTCAGAATTGAAATTTTTTGTAAGCCATGTTTCACAAATAACTCTGACATCATAATCGTTGTCGAGACCGCCCAAACAGAAATAATTTAGATTTCTCTCAAATACTGGATGCATTATGGTAATAAGTAGAGGATACTGTAGTTTGTCTTGAGCATATTGGTCGGATCAGCCTCTTATTTAAAACAAGATCACTTAAACTCTGGGGTCTTGTCTAACTGCTTTCGAAATTTTTTTTCGGCCATGTTTCCGAACTTGAAGCCTTGTTCTTGAGATCCTCGCTGAACCTAAACTTAAAACATAAGTATTCCAAAACCTGATTTTTTTTCGTTTTGCGGATCAATTTACCAACATGGCAGAAACTTATTACCAAATTAGTGCTGTTAAAGTTAGCCGAAAGTGAAAAGTCGGTAATGCAGATTGTGTTATCCCAGCCGAAAATAAAAAATGAAGTAGATATCAATCGGTAGTGTTAAGCCTAAAAATTACTAAGGATGCATGAATAGCATTGTAGACCTTTGTAAATGTTCTTATATGGCCAAACATATTTCCAAAAAATATTTTGTCATGTGACTTGTCAATAGCTATCGCAAAAATCTCGGAAAATTCGATTTTCCAAAAATCATTAGAAAATTTGAACTGAATTTTTCTCCCGAAATAGCTTTTGACAAGTCACACCAATAAAATACTTCTCCAGACATAATACTCTAGAGGCTGATTTTATACAAATTTTCTAATGATTTTTGGGAAATAAAATTTTCCGAGATTTCCCACGGGAAACTTGAACAGAATTTTTGTCCTGGATAGTTATTAACAAATAAAATAAAACCGATTCAACTTCAGATATGCACTCTAGACGTTGATTTTATTCCAATTCTGATTTTCCGAGCGATTAGGTTAAACAAAGTTTTCCACCTAAGTCTATTTACAATTTTTTTTATTACAATCCATGTATCCTATTTACTTTCGGCTGGAAGGTTAATATCGTAATCTGCATTATCGACCTTTTACTTTTGGCTGGACAATTTTGGCTAACTTTAACAGGGTCACTTATTAGCCAGAGCTAAAACATCTTTTTCGGTTGTTTGAGGGTCCGGTCTGGATAGATGAAGCTACGTTTTAAGTGGTACAGTTTTAATAATAATATCTGGCAAGATATTAGAACCTCGTAATGCTTGTTGATTTTAATTTTTTTTATTTCTTATCTTCGACTGGGTAGCTTCGGATATTACTCATTATTAGGGGACTGCTAAGGTAAATGTCATCCGGTTTGTTAGTTGATGCCTCCGATGAATTAATATTTGGGCCATAGTTGTTCTGCTGGAGATAGTGCCGAAAAAATCATTAATCACTTTCACTTTGCCCCTTGTTAAGCATTTTTTTGGTGATATGTCGGCTTCATACTGCTGTCAAAACGACCTTATCTGCAGTTTATTTATTTTTTAATATTAACTAATATCTCCTTATTCGTCTTAATCTCCTTCTGCACGCACTTCACCATATCCTACTGGGCAATATAAATTTGCTTATGATTGGGAATGTTCAAATTAGAGTTTGGTGAAAACACATTTTATTCTTAATTCAGTCTCTAAAATCATTGCAGAACCACATTATATTGGCGTATTTTAGCGTGACATTAAATGACGATTGATTCAATTCTGCACAGCCATAATGGTATGCCCTGTTTCAAAAACTAGAGCATCCGATTTTCTCCTTTAAATTGGGTATATCCGCATCACACTTGCCACAATTCTTAATAATGAATTTAAGAACACAACGAGAAAAAGCACACCAACGAAAGGTAAATGAACTAAAATGTCAAGTAATTTTATCACAATAACCAAAATTCACCAAAAAAACTCATTTTTCTTGGGAGAAATATTGGCAACTCTACTTGATCCCTTTCCACTCATGACACCTTAAAGGACAAATTCATTTAAATTACACATACGCTTTAAATGAAATGTTAAATTTATACAAATATTTAAATTTTATAAGGGCCTTTCTTTCAAACGAATTATCCCGCGGGCTCCTCATCTCGGGACTTTTTCTAAGGAAAACTATTGGCAATGTACTCTAATTGAACCACTCACCAGATATGTTACTTTAAAGATTGAAGTTATTCAAATTTTTAAATTACATTTTATGTATGTAACTTCTTTTAAAATTTCTTTCATAAGCAGTGACAAACCAAAATGAGCTCACATCCAGCCATAAAATCGCTACATGGAAAAAAGGTTTATAGGTTGTTTTAACAATTTTTCATTTTATATAAAATTTGTTTCGGCTGAATTATGTCGGCTGGTAACTTTCGGCAGTGATAGTCAAGGCACCATCTGCATTATCGATATTATTACTTTCGGATTAAAATTTCCCGCTAACTTTAATAGTATTAACTTGATTGATTGATGATTGATGATGGGCGAGCTTAGGGAGGAAGTGCCGTCGGAGGTGGATTTGTTTCGAAATGAGGGCAGAGCTACATAAACTCTTCGGCTGTACTTCGGGTTTTAAAAGTTGCAAAATTGCTGGGTAAATCAAAATTTGTTGCAAAAAATTTGAAAAAGGTGCATTCGATAATTTTGAGTAATTTCAGTCTAACATTCCAAGAGGGATGCAAAATTACAGAAAATCATTGAGTCTGATTAAAGGAAAGTGGAAAAATGTAGTACATATTTTCATTTAATTTAGCCTAGAATTTGAAAATTTATTAATTTTTTTATAACAAAAATTGTTCGATTAAATTTGAATTTTGTGAGTGTATTTTGAAATTCGGTTAAACAATTTAATTTTAATTATCATGTTGAACGCGTCATAAACCTTTCACACCACTTATTTTGTATACACAAAAATTAAATCGGTGTTTCATGGTGAAGTCAATGTTTAAATATTTTCCGAAGTATTTTACGCTTCAACCAATTTTAGACTTTAAAGAATATCTATACTAGTAAATACCATAAGTGGTTAATACCAAAAATACCAGCTTTGATGGTATTCTGGATATGAGCCATCTTAAATAATTATTTATAATACACGGTCGTTTTGCGGACGATTGCCGCGATTACCCAACCAGTCCGAGAAACATTTTCGGCCGACTGCCATTCAAATACAAAAATAAAATTCAGTTTAGTAGTGGTGTTCTAAAATAAGTTGGACGAAAAGTTTAAAAAGTAGGATAGAAAAGATCTTTGCAACCGCATCTCAAGCCACCGCAGCGAATTTTAACACTTTCCGTAGAAGCTAAATTTTCAGTTTATTATCGATTTTGCCCGATGACATTAATTTGGCTTGTCAACTCAAAATTCGTTGCTTAAATTTCCTTCTTCTATCTGCTAACTCTTACTGTACTCTTACAATATGCTAGCAGTGACGTAACTAGGTGACCCGTGGTCGCGGCGGGATGGGGGGGGGGGCACGGTTAATGGGGCCCACGAGAGTTATCAAGCGTTCGAATATTAGTTCAAAGTCAAGATCAGATAGGTTGTAGCTCAGATTAAGCTTAAAGAAGAGCACCGTATTAAAATTGCAATACGGGACATTTCTAAATTTTTAAGAAAAAGCGGTGGTCCTGATCAAATCATTCCTGTTGCTTTTAAATATTTTCTAACAACAAGCCCAACAATTTCTTCTCGGCTGGTGAAGGTGAATGTCAGAGTAATTACACGTAAATAATCTGACTTCAAAGAAATAAAAATGGCTTTAGGTTCTGACAGATATTTAAATTTAGAAGAAAATTTGCCAAACTCGTTTGAAATCAAAGCTTTTGACATCAAACGACTAAAGTCTTTAGTGTAAACCAACATTTTACAAATCAAGTTTTCATTAGAAAAGGTTTAATGTGACTCGTTTACGGTAAATAAAAACTTAATTTACCGGTAAAACCGGTTTATTTTGAAAATTTATTTTAAATAAGAAATTGCAAATCCTCCTGTTTCATATCCCCCTTGTTTCTGGTTTCATCTTTTGAACACTTTTTAAAATTTCTCGAGATTATTGGAGTAAAGCATGGAATGCGTGATTGGTGCGAAACTTAATTGGTGATTCGGAATTTCAAAACTGTCATATTATTCGAAATTTTCGAAATTATTCGAGTATGTTTGAAATTATCGGTTGTGTATTTGATAGCTCGCTGTTACTCGAGAATGACTATATTCGAAGAATATAATTTTTCGATATTTACGAAATTATCCTATCTATTCGAGTGTTTCATTATTAGCCGTATTTCTTGACGTTTGATCTGATCCAGATCAGATCATGTCTCATGAAACGACACCAAAAGGCGTAACAAACAAACATCAAATTTCAATTTTCTGTCTTGTTTTGTTTTGAATCTTCCTCTTCATACTCGTACTGAATTCATCTTATTCTTTATCGCTTTACAAAATATTGTTCAACTACATTTTAATAGCTGAACTAATTTTAGATCAGCATTTATGATCCAAAATGAATGTTGAATCATGTGTTGTTGTTGCTTCACATATAAATTTTGATCTGATCCGGATCACTATGCGTCAATAAATGCAGCTATTATTGCATATCGTTTTGATGAACTTAGCCTTAACTTGCTTAATAGCATTTTGCTTAGTCCTTAGTAGTATTAGTAACATTAAATTAATTGATAAATAATTAGATATTTACAAGAATTTTCGGAATTTTTCGTGGGTTTTCTAGATTTTTACTGGCTTTCCAGAAATTGTTCGAGATCAATCGAGACACACATAATATAGAGATTATTCGAATTTTTCTAGAGTAATCTAGATTGTTCCGCGATTTTTTTTTGATTTCTAAAGTTTTTCGACATTCTAGGATTATTCGAGATTTTTAAATTTTTTTGAATTTTCAATGGTAATGTTCTGAACATAGGTTTGAGTTCTGGGAACTTGCAGAGTTACACTAAATCCCCAATGAAATACTTTTTATTTTTGCCTCACAGTACATATTTCCATTTCTAATTGGAAGAAAATTTAATATTTGTTTTTGGTAAAATATTTAGAAATGTTAGAACATTAAACCAAAATTGACGCTTCATCAAAATTTTTTTTGAAAAGTGAACAAATTTTAGCTGGAAATCTAAAATTCGATTTTTCGAAAAATAGCGTATAGACTATAAGTGTGACACTTTAGCATTCGCATGACGAATCCTTTAAGGCAAAAGTAAAAAATATTTCATTGGGGATGCCGTGCTACGCATATAAATCTGAACCGTGATGTGAGAATGTCCAGGTTATTTACATTTTACATGGCGGTGATTAGCGCGTATAGGATTTCCTTTGGTTTTACTACTTACGGTTTACGGATGACTCGATATTTGACAAGTTTCTAGAATATTTAAGATACCTACTTGGAAAATTCGACATTTTTCAGATTATTTCGAAATTCTTGATATTTTTCAAATTATACTCGAAATTTGTGATGCTTTATCGTTATATTTAAAAATCGTCATAGCAATCTGTTGATTGCAAGAAATTTCGTTTGGTTTGAGACCGTTGAACTGGATCGGATGCTGTTTCGTACTCTCGAAATCAGACACTTTTAATTAATACGAGTTTAGAAAAGATTGTTCAGGAGGTACAACAAGCATTTTTAGAGGCCCAATACAAATTTTGCGGGGGGCCCCAAAGTTGTAGTTACGTCGCTGTCATCCAAGGACGAGGACGCTAATTAAATTTGGAAGGAAATTGGGCCAATGTAATGTGAACGCTTATCAATCAACAATCCCCTTATGAAATCGAACATCACCAATTTCAATACAACTAGAACGTTCAACTGTTAAAATTAACGATATCGAATTAATTTCAAAGTCCAATCATTTTTGCCATTTCGCTGTGCTGTGGATTCTGCAAAGCCATTCTCCCCAAAGAGATTATTTCCCAAAAAATACAATGCGCGAGTCGTGACATCGAGAAGCATCATCATTAGTTACACCTTTGAGATAAGGGAGGTCGTGCTACTCACCGATTCCACAAAAATGGTAAGACGTCTATGGTCAAGTCGACAGAGCTGTTGAACAATCAATTGAAAGACATTGATGATTAGGTATAAAATTTTCAGTTTCACGAATCATTAGGTTCCCGAATTTACCAACAAAATTACGAAACTATACTGAAGATGAACTCTCTCAAACACAAACCACAAATGGGGCAAAGTGTGGTCTCCGTAGATCTTAAAGATTAATGCTGAGAATACATTTTATTGGTTGAATGTAACAATTACGTTTCATTGAATAAAATCTTGCCCATCTAAATGGGGAGTATTGATTATGTTTGATTTTAAAAATTTCCTAATTTCGATAAATTCCGTCAATTTTATCAATTATTTGATTTCAATAAATTTAAACTCGATAAATTCGATCAATTCTATAAACTCAATAAATGCTATAAACTCTTCAAATTTGATCAATTCTGTCAATTCTATAGGTTGTTTGATACATTTTCAAAATTCTACAAATTTTACTTATTTTAACATTTTTATAATTTGTATAAAACTTATAAATTTTCTAAATTATTTAAATTCTATAAATCATTTAAATACGGTAAGCTTACTAACACGTTGACTGCCACCATATGGGAAAAAATGATTACAAAAATTATTTAAATAAATTTTTTTTTTTTTTAAATATGTACCACGTTTCTAAAACGGACTAAAACGTATAAAATAATTTCTCCTAGCCACATACAGATTAAGAGACAGATTAAAGCTTTTGTTCTGAATTGGCTTTTAATGGTATCGGATCGGTGTATCGCCTTGTTTCATCTCTGGAATGAATTTCTGTGAAATGCGATTCACAAAATGATTCGCCTTTTGACAAAATTTGCTTAACCGACATGAATTATAACTTCCAAAATATTTTATAACCTGATTTAAACTATTTATCTCACGGATTTGTAAGAAAGCTGAACATATTTGGTTCCATATAGCTTCCGTTAAATATTCAATCAAAAATAGTTTCCTGGAAAACCGGAAGATTGACATTTAATTGGATTCGATTGTAAATTAAAATTTTTAAAAACAATTCTGTACCTATAAGTAAATCAACTGGCCTTGATATGTATATGGCTAAGCTAGAAAAAATGTTGTCGAAATGCTCGACACAAGAATAAAACTAAAAAGTTGTTGAAAATCGGAGATTCGAGATTTAATTATGGTCGTTATAGATTCAGTTACATTTGTCTTAGTCTCGCTTAAACCGGAAACTGATATGGTACTGATCATACGTCTGGTAAAATTTATTTTGTTTACAAAATCGGTACAAAATAGGTTTCACTGCGGATCCCATAATTGGTAACCGTTCATATCCTACAAATATGAGAATTTACTACTCCGACTGTTCAGTTTCTAGACATGAATGACTAATTTTATAATCAAGTGGTATACAAGGGACCATAAAGGCCGGTATGAATTATTTGCAGTTTTCTTTCCGCTCTTAATCTAAAGCACAATTTAAAATTTTAGATTTTTGTAGCGCAGAATTTGCTGATAATATTCAAAAATATCGAATTTTCAATGGAAATTGAATTTGAATAATTACAAATCCCGAGACCTATCTTTAGATGTATCAAGAACCGCAATTCCTTTTGAAGCTTTTTTTGTCGTTTTTGCTTCTCCTTATCTAGGCGTCGCTTGCGTTGGGTAGCTGCCCCCTTAACCACCACAGAAATTGCCACTAATGTACTAATCTATTAATATTTTTTTATTTTATTTGTTCCTTTCTTGTCAAATAAACATTGTACGTAGAACTACTGAGATTTATTTTTTATTAAAACCATAAACAAAGTCAACTACTATATATTTGGCTGTATGTTTCTAATCTATAGCTCATCGGGAAGTTAGTTTAAAATCGATTGCAAAATTTGTACCGAACAGACAAACAGACAGACAAAAAAGCGAGTTAATAAAAACGTAGTAAAATGGAAGTTTTTCATGATTTTAGAAAGTAGTAGTATTAACTTATTTCATGCAATTTGAGGGTAATCCAATTTTTTGCTTAAAATGTTTCAATAAAAATCATTTATGTATGACCCACCGGTCAGTCGCATGGCAGGCAATGTGATAAATTGCTTCAAAATAAATAAATTTTATAAATTCTTTGAATTTTATAAATTCAATAAAATCGATAAATTCTAGAAATTTTAATATTTCTATAAATTCCTTAATTTCTATAAACTAAGCTAATTCTATAAATTCTTGAAATTCTATAAAGCCTGAAAATTCAGTAAGCTCTTTTAGTTCCAACAACTCCTCAAAAATAAATAAGTTCTATAAATTTGGATTAATTCCTTGAATTATAATAAATTCAAAACACTCGATAAAATCTATAAATCCCATAATTTCAATAATTTTGCAAATTGCAGGGCATTGGAGCAGCAGTTTAAAAATTGGCTCCGACTCCAAGCTCCGGCTCCATTAAAATTTCCGGCTCCGGCTCCAGCTCCGACTCCGGAGCGGCTCCGAATAATAAAACAAATCAAAATAAATGTACATACTATGTACATATAACATAGTAAAACATTTGTTATTACATATATTTAAAGGAAAACAACTTAATTAAGTATAATAATGCTGGTATAACTTTATTAGTAAGCAAATTGATTCATCCTCAAAAATAAAATATTTTCCAAAATATCTGGTTTAAGCGAAGAACGCAAATCGCTTGCTATACACTTAAGTGCAGAAAATATTCTCTCTATGCTTGCTTGCTAAACTGTCAAACAAATGACTATTCTGCACGCCTCTTGAATATTTTTTGGGTTGTGTTCAATTCCTTCGAACGCTGATTTGATTTTTAAGAGTCTTTTCATCCATTTCTTTACAGGCATCTATGAAACTTTGGTTAAAAGAATCTTTACTTGTGACGGTGAAATTAATTTTATGTTGGTCAAACATATTCTAAATATGAGATGGCATTATTTTTTTGCCAGTTACAACTGTTGGAGAAATGCGCATGGGCAGGATCAGAAAGAAATTATCGAGAAAAAAGAGAATTTGGATGAGAATTTATCCTTCTTATTTCTCCTTCTTTCATTTTTATAATGTAATTTTGGGTCCAATTTTTGGTGGTAATTGTTTGTACTGTTAACTAGAAAGATCATCACGCATTTAAATTATCAAAAGAGAAATTAATTTAAAGAGCACATAATAACATTCGTAGTTGAAATAGAAAATTTGCTATGGAGCTGGAGCCAAAAATGTCAGCAAATATTTCGCTCCAGCTCCGCTCCGCGACAAGTAAAAACACTAGCTCCGGGCAGCTCCGGCTCCAGTCCGGAGCCAGCTCCAATGCCCTGGCAAATTGTATAAAAATTTTGTTAATTTTCAAAATTTGTAAATTTTATAAATTCTAAAAAGTCTAAAAATAGTTATTTAATTCTTACAAATTGAAAAAATTGTATAACTTCTATAAGTTTTATAAATTTTCTAAGTGCTAATATGTCTATAAACTCTATATATCAATAAATTTAATAAATTTTGTAAACTCAATAAATTCTACAAATTCTATAAATTTTATGTATTCTATTAAGTTTACAAGCTCTAGAAACTTTATACATTTTATTCTACTCATTTTATAAACCTTACAAATTCTACAAATTCTATAAATTTTACAAATTTCAAAATAATTTCTATAAATTTTAGAAATCCTATAAATTTTTTAAATCCTATGAAATCTATAAATCTGTAAATTCCATAAAATCTATAAATTCTAAAAATTCTACATACCCCATAATTCCCCACCATTTTACATAAATTCTCATAAGTCTTAAGCTTTATAAATTCTATTAATTTTGTACCCATAGAGGGTTCTACAAATTGTTCTTTATCAGTTCTATAAATTCTACAACCTCAAATTTTTGTTATTCTAAAAATTCCAAATTCGTATAAATTGAATAAATTGCATAAATTCATTAAATTGTACAAATTTCATAAATTCAATAAATTTGATAAATTCTATAAATCCTATAAATTATGTAAATTTGATAAATTCGATAAATTCTACATAATTCTATAAATTCTACAAATTCTTAAATTTCATCAATTTTATGAAATGTTTCAACTCCGACAGTACTACAAATTCTTCAAAATATTCTAAAAATTCCGTAATTTCTATAAATTCTATAAGTTTTATAAATTCAAACAATTCTATAAATTATTATTGTTTTTTAAAATTTTGATTTTTTCAATGAAGAAAAAAATCGATTTTGACACCTACATTATGTATAAGTATTTGGTAGACGTAAGTAGCCTTTCTTAATATTTCGAAAAGCTTTTTGCAACTCCACATACATTGAAACCTAGAAAATAAGCTCCCATTAATTTTAGAAGAAAATTATTAAAAATTTGGGAAACTCTTGTGAAATTATTCTTGTGAGAAAATATGCATCTATAGGCAAAAACATGTATTTAAAATCCGGGCGCTGCTAATGATTGATTAATGAGTGAATAATAAGTGAATAATTAGCGAATTCACCTTTTATCATTGAAATGGATGTATTATGAGTGAATAATAATCAGTGAGTAATAAATGGATTATGAGTGAATAACGAGTGGATAATCGTGAATAATCAGTGAATATTGGATACATAATGTGTGAATAATGAGTTATAATCCCTTCATTAATTACTGTGTCCCTTTACTCATCAATAATTCTAACATTTTTTACTCGTTGTTCACTGATGAAAGATGAATCCACTCATCATTCTCTCTTTATTCACTGAACGAATTATTGACGATTTTACTGATTATTTTTCACTATTCTATCATTGACTCATAATTCACTTCCATTATTCTCAAATTATTCACTCAATTATTTAATATTTCGCTCATTATTCACTCAGAATTCACTCATTGTTCGGTCATTATTACACATTCGGTATTCGCACTTTATTTACTGATTACTAATAGTTCACTCATTATACACTGATTATCCACTGAAACATGAATCATGAATAATAAGTGATGAGTAATTAATCAATTACTAATGACTGATTAATGAGTGAACAAGTGGATTATTAGTGAACAACTAATGTATATCGAGATTGATCTCACAAGTAAAACACTTTTTGAAGGTCAACATTTTCCTTCCCAAATAAGAATTAGTGAAAAATATTCGACCTTGATTGACATACATATGTATGTAATTTTAAAATAACTCATAAAATGAAGATTTACGGTTCTCTATTAAAAAAACGAACTCTTCTTCAGCAATTCATTGGGATGATATACTATATGTGCTAATATAATTAAGCTAACAATGAAAAAATCGCTATTAATTTAATTAAATATAATTTTTCATTTCCTTCGACTTCAAAATGCTGCTCCATTCTACGTGTTATAAGCGAAATTATCATAAGAAGCAAATTCATGTTTTTTTTTCTAATAAAAAGGTTTCGTCGCAAATAAAACACATGTGACATAATATTAATTTACTCAGGATAACAACAAACTTGTCTATATCTATATACGAGCTTGTATGTGTACAGCTACAAGCATAAAATGAAGAAAAAGCATAAAAAGCTCATATTTGTACTCGATGGTAATGTCATTACTTTTCCGTATTTTATATATTGTTGTTGTATTCCGCTTGACTTTTATATCAAAACAAAATGAAATTTTTTTTTAAAATTGTATGTCAGTTGTGGGTAACATGTTCTCCGTGGACCGCATATTTTTATGATATTATTATGACACACGTATTGTTTTAGCTAAGATATACTGATATGCTTGTACGTACATTCATACAGTTAAAGGCTTATTTCTATTTTGAAAGGCCATAAAGCAACGACGACGACTATACACATAACTGAGGGAAAATTTATTGAAAATATAGAAACATAAAAATTGGAAAAAAACTGAAAATGTAACAAAATACAGTAATAAATAATATAATTCAATGACATCATATGGCCGGCTGACTCACTATCAAAATGATTCCATCTCTCCCAAATCTCTTTCCGCGCAAAACAAAACATTCATTTGCACTGAATTTTCAGCAGATAAATAAATGACTCAATTTTATTTTAGGATCATAAAAGATAAAACGAAAATTATCATTATCCTTTTTATCTTTTTTGCTTCTTTACTACTACATACTACTATTATATCCCTTCCATTATGTTATCTTTTTTTTTGTGCCTTGGTAATTAAAACAAATTTATTTAATTCCAAAGAAATTTTTCATTTTGCATCACTTATACTTATGTGTGTACGTCTTATTTCGTTTAGTCGGGCAGCAATATAAAGAATGGGCGCAAAGATAACGCTAGACAATACAAAACCGCACCGAAACGATATAACGATAATGATAATTAAATGAAATGAAAATGGAAAATTATTATAATTTCTGCTGCTACCATAAAGTAATATCGCAGAGAGCGCAGAGAGAAAATGGGAGGCAAACACACAAACAAACAAACAAAAATATAAAAACGAAGGATGATGATGTGATGATGAATTAAAGTCCATATTCTTGCTTGATTTGGGCGCAAAAATTCAGAAATCTCGTCTGCCATAAAAAATAATTATATTGATTTAGGAATTTATAGAACCTCTCGAGATTATAATTAGTTTCCAATTTGTACCATTAAATATTTTCATTTTGTTTTATATCTTTCTGGTTTTCTATGTTTTTCCTTATCAATTTTAATTAAATAATTTTATTATTTTCATTTCTATGTAATCCTCTTCACAATTAATTATATAAATCATTCAATTAGCGGAATATATTTCGTATACGTACAGGGAGAAAACTTTATACGTTCTAATACAATTAATTGAGAGTCTGATAATTATAAATAAGCCGCTTTGTTCGAGTAGATACATTTTTAGAATCAAGTTATTTGATTTGTATCTACATATATATAGTAGATAGACGGCAGTCATACTGAGGTTAGAATGATATTCCATAGAAATGTTTAACTAAACTTATCTTGAAAATATTAATTTTATAAAAAAAAATTGTTTTTAAGGGGGGAAAGCCATTATACAGTAACATGCGGTTGTAACCCACACGCCGCCTATACAAAGTTTTTCTATAAAATTTATTTACAACTAATCTTGTCTTATATTTTCCTTTTGTCTCCCACGCCTCGCAAATACATACATTGCAATAAAAAAAATCGTTTCATTGGCTGGATGCCACGTACACAAAAGGCACTTTAACATTAAATTCAACAAAATATGAATTTCGTTTTTTTTTTGTACTTTTTTTAAACTTTTACCAGTTTTGGAGCTTTAGGATTTGAATTTTTGTTATTAAAAAAATGTTGAGTTGTTTTTTTCAAAATAATAAATTTTGTTCCATGGTTAACTTGGCCGCTATGAAATGTCTTCCAGTTTGTCCTTTGTAGATGAGTAGAATGTCTCGCAGTTGCTTCATTTTTGTTGGTTTATTTGTATTACTTCGGTGTTCGAAGTAAATGTGTTATGAGAAACGCACGTTCATGCAAACAAAATATCCGGCCGCAGAGTGTAAATATAAAGTTTGAAGAATGAAACCTACTGAACAGTAACTTCCTATAAAGATAACAAGGCTTCTTAGCTTTGAGAAGTTTAAAAATAAAAAGACAAATACGAAATTCGTAAAAAGTAGATAAACTACATTCTAAAACAAGGCTAGAGTAGGCAGAAATGTGATTGAATTTCCTAACACCAAACATAAACCTATAGTACAATCATTAAAAAATCTTTGGAGAACGTTTATATTTTCCTGAAGCATACCGTATAAAACTATGTCACCGTAAATAAAATGAGGAAGAAGATAAGTCAAAAATATTTTTTTCCTAAACTGACTATCAGAAAATCCTACTACTTTATACACACAAATAAGCATGCATGAATGAAATCAGACAAAGAATTGTCGAAAAGAACTGCGTGAGAACGATTAGAAAGACAGTTACAGATCAATTTGGCAGCGGAAACCGAAAATCTAAACTGAGATAAGAGTTTATTAAAAAGAATTCTGTGATTAATAGAATCAAAGGCCTTAGAAAAATCTAACAAAGTTAAAGAAGTCAATTCCCTATTATTCATATTACGCCTAATATCATCACATACATTTAATAACGCAGTAGAAGTGCTACGAAATATTCTAAACCCAGATTGGAAGAAACTAATTAATTATTGCTATTTAGATGCGATTGAATTTGATTTTTAACAAATATCTCGAAAGCTTTAGAAAGAGAACTTAAAATGCTAATTGACCCTAAATGGGATAGCTCTGAAGGATTACTGATCTTTGGGATGGGGATTATTTTACTTAGCTTCCACTGATCTGGATAGGCAAAGAACGTGAGAATAAAATTGAAGATATGTAATAAATATTTTGAGACGAAAGGGGAAACTCACGATTTGACGTTATCCAGACCAGAAGATTCCGATTTAACCTTTCAAATGGCACACTGTAAATCCTCGAGAGAAATATTTGAAAACGAAAAGGAATTAGAGGATGCTTTAGAGAACATATCGATGGTACTACTGCCCGAGTTCAAACTAGATCAAAAATAACTATTGATATAATTGGGTTGGAAAACCCCACTAGAACTACTCTTAAACTGGCTACATTTAATAATGACCTATCAACTAACATGGATTTCAGGACTAGATTTGGATAATTAAGTGACATAACTAAACTAAAAATCAAAACTTAGCGTACATATCAAGTAAAGTAGCGTACATGTCAATCACTGGAAATCTAAAGCGAGAAGAAACAAAAAACGATCCAAAATAACAAATGCCAAGAACAAGTAAACAAAGGAACAGTACTTAACCGTAGAGCCTCAATTTATGCCCCAAAAATCGAATATTATTAATTTTTTATTTTTCTACGATGAGAGAAAAAAAAACTCGACACTTCTCTCTAAGGCTACTATGGTCCTAAGAAATAAAAATTTAAAATGGTAACATACTGTGATCCTCGGCAGACTAACGATTCTAATCGAGTCTGTATCGAGGTTGAATTACGTATCAAAATAAGTCTGCAAACTGAAAACTGTATTTTCCTTAATAGCCAGCAGAATCGGAAATATTAACACAATCAATAATGTGAAGATCGATCGCTTGCTTTGAGTTTTGAGATAACCAACCTACGGTGAGATTTATTTGTGTTAAAAAAAAATTTGAAATTATGAGGAACCTGACGCTAAAAGCAAGATCGAAAACTATGTACTAAAAGTGATCACCGGCTAAAGTTTTGTTCAATAGTTATAGAAAGTATTATTGGTAAACCGATCTCCGATAGCGTAAGCATAAAATAATCTCGAATCTGTAACACCATATAAGTATCTAATCTCGTAAATTTTTGAATAATCTTCAACAATAATCTTGATATTATCAAATTCGCAATATGGATTAATCCAAAATTATTTCAACATTCTCCAAATTTAAGTTAACTATATTTATATAAATCACTAATTCTGCAGTACGATCAACTAAACCTCTTGCAAATTTCGTGGAATATTGAGAAACACGAATAATTTCGAAAGCCCGAATAATCTTAGAATTCCTGAATAATCTAGATATTCACAACAAATTTTTAATATTCCAGTTGAAACTAGCTTAGATTTAAAATCGTAGAATAATCTTGAAAAATCATTAAAAATCACGAATAATCTGGATAATATTGAATAATGTTGATGTTATCGAATAAATTAGGTGCCAAATTCCTTTAACGCTATTCGACTTGAAAAATCCTCATCCAACTCAATGTTAATGTTAACGCTTGTAATTTTTATATTTTCCCATTTATCATATTTTTTGATTACCGATGTTTCAGATTTTTATGTGTATGACTTTTTATAAATTTGTCATTTATGAGCTTTTTCGAATGATTTTCGTTTTCTCGATTTTGTTACGCAGTACACAGTTTTCGAAAGTATTTATTAATATCCAGCCTTTACGATAATACTAAAATGTTTCGAAATCATTCGAGTTTCATATAGAGATTATTCGAGTTTGTTTGGGGTAATCGCGATTAATCGAATTTCTAAATTTTCTAGATTTTTCAAAATTCTCGAAATTATTCGTGATTTTTCAGAGGTAGTTGCTGGATCTTAGAAATACGTGAATTTGTAGATTTAGAAGTTTCCAAAAAACTTTTTGAATTTTCATAATGCTTACATAATCGCGTTTTCTCGCAATTTCGACCTTGTCCTTTGGAACTGAAATTTTACAATAAATATTAGAGACACCTAATCAACAGGCATTCTAGTGGTGAAAAAGAAATGTGAATGATTTACAATTAACTACGAATTGAAGTTGACTGAAAATTTTTTGCGGATTCTAATTCTTTCATGACAATTCTTTTCATCAAATTGAATAAATAATTCAGTGTACATTTTATACCAGGCAAAAGTCAGTTAATATTGGATTGATTAACAGAAAGACTGATTAACCTCAATATGTTTTGATTTCCCTACCATAGTAATGGGTTCAGCAGCTCCACGCGGCGGTGTCTAAAGCAAGCTGTTTCAAATGTTCAAATATTTATTTGGATTTCGTTTTATATTAGAGCATTCCAAAGTACCAAAATCAATTTGTAAATAAGTTGAAATTTTTAAAAAACAAACAAAAGTCGATTATTACATGCGTGACATTTTAAATCAAAAGTCTCGACCAAAATTTCTTTACAGCAGCTATAAAGGCATACAAATGCATTAAGCAAACCCTTAATAAATTAAGTGCCTCTCATTTTTTTGGCCTTATTTGCATTTGCCCAACATAATCAACTACGTGAACTGGATGATCTTGCTGCTTTCAATCTTGCCATCGGCAGGTCATTACTTGCTTGGATGTCTTTGCATAATTGTTGAAGCCACTCTCACATAATTTTCCTTGTGCTATTTCTTTCTCCAATTATCCAAATTTGCTGTTTTTTCAGATGAAAAGTCATTGATAGACCAGATTGCAAGTTCTGTAAAATAATGTGTAATATGAAAAATCTACTGAATATGTGACTCAAAATACCGTTCACGTGTACAAAAGCCGCCAATAATAGAATATCGCTGTTTTAGTTATTTCTATCCCTTTCAGCCAATAATCCATTTCCTGGCCAAATGGGTCTCTCTAAATATGTCGTATGATTGGATGGTGCTGCTGTAGGTTCATATATCGTATGCAGTCAGGAACTTAAAATTATTCTGGTCGGTAAATGTGCGTTTCTACTAAATCGTAAGGCGTAGGGATGACTCGAACCAAATGAAATCCTTTGCAGCAGTAGATTATTCATATACTTCTGTTTTTCAGAATTCTCCATTGCAGTCTTTTGTACATTTTGCAGATCTTGTGAAGTATATCGATTAACTTGTAGCTCATCGTCCCAGCTTCTCAAACAAAGATTTGCCATCCGAGATGATCGAGCACTTTAGAGTCCTCAGAAATACTGTGCCGCCTGGTTGGGTTTCATCTGCCCTCCAGGTTCAATATAAATGAAAATATGTCATCAACAACATTCCATTGAATGATCCTCGCTTGTAGTGAATCTTGGCAAATACAAACAAATAAAGAATTAAAATAAACAAACAATAAACATACGCTTAAGATTTCCAGAAAACCAATCCAAGCAACATAAATTGCCAGCGTACCACCATGATTGATTACTGCAGTTAAGTAGTACAATAATGAGTAAAACCACTACTACTACTTTTGATGTAGAATTAATTTTTGAATACACGAATAAAAGCGCTTATATGATCAACGGAATATCGCCCGATTTGTCTTAATAAAAAGAATTCGACTCTAAAATGATTTAGTGTATGAGATATTAATTTTCATACATAGATATACATATGATTACTGATCAATTAAGATTCGTTCTGGGTATTTTCATTCTTAGTTTTTAATAAATTGATAATTTTCGAAACTTCGTCATAAGAAACCAAACTTTTTTTTGTAAATGACACAAATAAATTCAGAAAGCCTCATTTATCCTTCATATATCCTGGACAGAGGCAATAAGGGAATATCTCTGAGATTTGTGTTAATTGGCACAGTGTAGCAACACTTTACAACCATGTGTTTTTTAAAACATATTAGACAAGCGTCATTTACCATCTGTACATTCTATACAGAACTATACAAGGTTCATTTTAAAAGAACCACTCAAATAAATCCCAGAGGAAGGCCTGAATAAAAAAAAAATGGGGATACAAAAGTTGCACAATTTTCAGGAGGAAACCACATGATGACCTTGGATTTGACCTTGATGGTAAATTTAAAGGTAATTTGAAAGTCAAGTTGGTTTTTGAATGGAAATTTCAGCCATACAGTATATCATCTTTCAGAATCCAGAGTCAAAAATAGGTGTTCCCATTAAATAAAAGCGATTTCACCTTGAAATGACAAACGTACTTACATAGCGTTACATTGCTGCGTAAGTTTGGGTCATTGTGGCATATAAATGTAACTTGGAGACCAATAAAAGTTAGAGATCCTGAATCTGTGTCATAAAAGTCCGTTTATAGACAAATTTCCCTGCAATAACCGAACTCAATGCTCTTTTGCGCGCAATAAAAATCTAAATTTCAACATAAATCAACATAAATACCAATACCAATATTAATACTAAAACTGGCATTAACATTAACACCAATATAACCAATACCGCCAATACCAATACCAATAACAATACCAACATCAATACTAACATTATGACATTAATGAATAGATTACATCGAAAATTAATTTCACTAAATTTAATTCAATTTAATTTTATATAAAAATTAATTTAATTTCATTAAATTGAGTGAAACCCAAAAACTAATTTACTTCACCATTAATTCTTTATTTAAAATCAGCCCTTAACACCCTTAAATAAATTAAATCCAATTCGGCATCTAAATTGAAAAAGACACTAAATTAAACACTAACTAAATAACCTGAAATTCAAGTTGCATAAAACCAATATTTTAAATACTAGGTAAATATTTACTAAATACTAAATATTTTTTTATTTATTTTTTAATATTTTATACTAAAATTCTAAAATCAGAAACTAAAAATCTGAAACCCTGTAAAATTGCATTTCCAAATCTAAAGCTTAACTAGCTATTGACCCAGAAATTACCTCCAAAATCAAAATTAAAATAAATAATTGCTTTTGGCTATTCTACTTAATATCCCACTGCACAAAACAAACACAACACAATATGTAAACAATTATTCCCAATTAACAGTTTTATAGACACATAAAAAAATGATTAATAGACGACTTGCACCGTGCGTCTAGTGGAAGAAATTGGAACCGAAAAACTGATGTAGTCGAATCCTCGCAGCAGCAGCCACATGGAAACATCACTCAAACAATCCCAATCCCAATCAATTAAAATTGCAAAGAACTCAAAACAAAATACCACCCATACATAATGCAAAGTATGGCTTCTCTTTATTTAACCGATTTAGTTCAATTTTAATACCAAAAGTACCACAAAACCGTGTCCAAATCAGCATAAATTTGATAATAAGTTAGCGCCATTCATCGTTATTTTAGTTTTGTTACACTAAATATTTTTACCACCATAATTACATCTTATTTATTACAAGATAACAACGAGCCAAACTGCAAAATTATATATTATATTGTAGTCAGTGGCGCTAAATTAATATCAAACTTATGCAATCTCGAACACTGTTTCCTGGCACCTTCAATATTAGAACCGAACAAACCAATCAAATACAGCAAAACTACACCTTACATTATGCATGGGTAGCATCCTGAATCAAATTCTTCGCAACTTCAACTAATCAAAACTAAGAACTAATGAAAACTGCTGCTGCAAAAACTCGCCCACATCAATTTCAAACTTATAAACCTGCTACTAGAGGCGCTTTTTATACTTTCCCACTTTAGGTATGCTACCTAGAATAACAAAACAACAAACGGAAGGGAATCGGGAGTTTATAATTCACAATGTATTATATATAGGACAAACTGAACAACATTTTCGTTATTACCACTTATTGCTGCAAAGGCTGTCTCGAAAAGTTACCTCAAATAATTATTTTAGTTATTTAGCCACTTTCCTCGTTATTGTCTCGAAATAAATTTTTTTCAAGAGATTTAAGATTGACGGATTTCTTTAGTGCAAACCGTCAACCATAACCTTGTTCGAGGCGTTACCCATACATTTAATGGTGATATCAATTCCAAATAATTTTTTTAATATTCGGTTGAACATAAAGGCAATTCTCCACACAATCCAAAATTTTATATTATTCAAGAATGCCATGAATTTAAGATAATTTCAAAGGTATCAAGAATATTCCAGTTTCAAAAAATTTTATTTTTTATACAAACCTTACGAGCTTTTAAAGTTCAATAGGATAGTGGAATTAGTGTTACCCAAGGATCTGGTGGTCTCAGCGATTTTTGCATCTAATATTTTTTACTCAATTCTGCTTTTTATTTTTGGTTTTTGTGAACTACTTTCGAGGAAATTCAGGATGCCTACCGTTTTACAAATCCTGTATATTTTTTAACAAGAAATTCATGATATTCCAAAAATGAAGTTCTTTTAAAATTTGTTCTAAAAAATCTTAGAATTATGAAATTTTCAGAGGAATTTACGATTTTAAAAATTTTTTAAACTTCACGACGTCACCAGTTTATATATTTCAAGAATTTGCACAAAATTCTAACTAGAAAAGTTTGAGAATTCCATGAATATTAATTATGTACACAAGAATTTTAATAATTTTTCAAGAAATTTACAAATTTATTTACAAATCCGACCGATTTTAAAACCTCAAGAAATTTCATGATTCTTAAAAAATTTAAGAAAATACTGAATTTTTTGAAATTTACAGAATGCCAAGAAATTCTTTAGAATTTAAAGAACTTACAAAAGCTTTATATATTTTTTTTTTTAAATTTTAGGGTTCAAAGCAAAGTTTTAAGAATTTTTACATTTATGTGAATTTTACTTTTACATATTATTACGAATTCCGGAAATGTCGTAACACACTCTGGCTAGCTATTGACGTGATTAAATATCTCTTTTTAGATATTCGGTTTGTTTCTCAGTAGTTATTCATGTCATTTTGGATATATTGAATATTTGGAGTTTCTTTTAAGACACTTGTTTGTAATCATACGGAAAGTAGATGTTTTCAGTCAAAATTTTCAGCTCGAGAGCAATACTTCACAAGGCCGGTCAATTTAAAAAATAAAATAGAGTGAAAATTGTATTATACTTTAGTCGTTGTATAAAACCGTTGTATGCGCCTCGCTGTCTAAAATTGGATTTTATAGTCTCTTAAAGAACTTCCACAAAGATTGTGTTCTATGTGCATTTCTTTGCCATTCCGAAACTTCTACAAAATCGGGAAACTTCAATTCATTCATTTCTGAAGATATACATGCGTTGGTTTTTCGAAATTTCCAGAGCTTTTAAAGATATCTGATGGCTCTGGGTATTTTTAGATGTTTGTTTAGTGATTTTCTGGCGCTTCCATTAACTAGGGAACTTTTTGAAACTGGGATTGTTGTGAAATAAGTCCCAAATTCCTATAAGCGAGCACGCGAAAGTAAAATTTCTTTGCATTCCAATAAATATCTGTTCTAATAACCACGAATTGACAAACAATTATATTAAAAGGAAATTAGTTGTAAAAATATATTGTACATTACATACATATATACATGTGTAGAGTGGAATATCTGTTTCAAAAGAATTAATACCCGAAGTCGCCAGACACTTACAAGGTAAGAAAATGATCTCTGATCTTAATCTACATAATCAAATATTATAACTTAATAATCTTCAAAGTGAAATTCATAAGATTTCTTTCATAATCCACAAAATCATTTATAATCATAAACATTTTAAGGTAAAATAGGATTCATAAATTTTCGGAGAATCTAGATGGTGGATCTGTACTTGAAATGTTTATGCTAATCTATATGTAAATTTTAGGTGTTGTTTTCATCTGTAGGAATTCATAGAAATATGGGTTTATAGTTTTACAAAGCTTTTGTAAAGCCTGTGAGTTTTTTCAATTAAAATTTTTGCATTTTCGTAGATTTTATGAAACATGAACAGTTTATAGAGGGATTCCCCAAAGCTTTTATTTAGCTGGGAATAAGTAGATAAAAGCTAGATTTGTACAATTTCCAAAGAATTAAGGTTTTCGTACAATTTAGAATTTATTTAATTGGAGCTTTTATCAATTCCGTGATTTCCTATAAATTAGTTTCATTTTTTGAGAAGTAGGTAGCAGATATTGATGTATAATTATGAAGTTCCAGAAGATTTTAGCTCATATCTAGAAAATCGTAGAACTTGGAGTGATGCTTTCAAAAAGCTTTTGTAAACTTTATGATTTTTTTCAAGTTAAATTCATACGTTTTCGTGGATTTTATAAAATTTTAAAATTTTATCGAAAGTTTTATCAATATAAAAATTGAAAACTACCGGAGCTTTCGTCAAATTCTAATTACTGTTTTTTTAAGCTCTATCTTTCTTCTGGAAGTTCTTGGAAATTGATTAGATAATTTCTGAAGTATTCGGAAAAGATGGATATACCCGAAGAATATTTGGAAGTTGACTTATAAAGGTAGTTTTATTTAAGCGTTTAGATAACTTTAGAAGCTGCAGATTTGGGTTTTTTATATTGTTAATTAAGTTAATCTATCTATCTTAGTTAATCTATCAATGATAATAGGGGCGTATTTTTGAAATTCACCCGGAAGAAATTACCGTTGACTTTCTATTAAAGCTACCAGCCACTTTTCCTCCCTTAATGATACTATTAACTATATCTCGCATTATACCTTTTTGGGCCTTCGTGAAAAGTAATAACCGAGAATGGAACAAACATCTGTGGCAACTTCCAAAATTGAAATAATAAAATTCCCGAGCTTGCACAAATTTTTTGAATTTTTAAAACTTTAGATTTCATTCTTGAGGAATTTTTAGAAATTCATTAAAACTTTTAAAATTCGGGAGCTTTTATTATCTTCCGAAAAACTTAAAATTGCTGATCAGTAATTCCTCGAGCTTTTATCAATATAAATTAAAGAATTTTTTAAAGCTTTATTTATACGTTCAGAGCTTCCACAAACTATGCAATTTGTTTCAAGGTGAATTAGGATTTGAAGTTAATATCAATTAGACCACATAAAAGCAAAGTACTTAACATATTTCACATTATCCGATTATATTCGTTTAGGAAGGAAAAGGTTATTATTTTAGACATGAAATCTTTTTATATTGTGGTTTATAAGCCAAGTAAAGTATTATTTGTTGTTTTTAATATATTTTTCGTAATTTCACCTCAGATTATATATTATACGCACACATATTAAGTTTTTATACGAGTGCATAAACATATCCAAAGTAAATAATAAAATTTTTATTACATTGGGATTTTCTAAGAATATATTTTATGGGTACATAGCAAATAAATTTGGTTACTATGCTCAAATCGTATAAAATATGACCAAGGTCGTTGCCGCTTAGTATTTTGGGTTTAGCTTTAGATGACAATGATTTTTGGTTGGTTACTCAAACATAAATATACCAAACAGCTGTATTCATTTTAGAAACAAAATATTGTTTTAGTCCCGCATAAGTATACATTATGAAAATTAATTTTTGCAATGTCTAATAAACGACTACAAAATTTTTTTTTTCACAAATTACCATAATGTATGTATGTAGATATATCCTTATGGAAAACCCGCATATAACATATTTTTATAAATGTACATAGAGCACAAAAATCATGTATCACACACAAGAAGATAAATTTCAAGCTCATTGTTAATATCACTAATGCAAAAATATCTATATATCAAAAGTGGAATATAATACATCAAGCAAACCTAACCTACATATTCGTAAATAACAAGTCCCTAAGCAGATTTTTTTTTTGTTATTTTTTGACATATATACATATACGAGTGTGTAGCAAAAAGAGTAAACACTTAAAGCTTATCTAACTTTAATTTTAATTTAGAACAACAATTAACCTGGATTTTCCCTATACTTATATGAATATGTACTCGTACATATTATTTTTATTGTTGTTGTTTTGTTTCATTTTCCACCAGTGTACTGTGGATTGTTTTTCTATTAGTTATGAATTTTTTAAAACTGGCATACATACATCAGGCAAAAAAAAAAAATTGTATATGTAATTATAAAAAACACGCTCGAGGAAAACTTTTGTTTGTTTTGTTTTTCTTTTCCAGGTTTAGTTTTGTTTTTTATCGTATTGCACTACTTTTTTCAATAGTTGAAAAGTACTGTAAGTAACTGTATAAGTAAAACAATGGTAAATAAATATATGTGTGTGTGTGTGTGTACAATGTAGAATATACTTAGTCTTGATTGAAAAGAACAGTAGATGAAATGTTCCTTGGCTTATAAAGCTTTAAGGGATTTAAATAACATGTTGTACAATATATGATCCTTGATACATGAAACCTTGATAAATAAATAATTAGCATATAAAAGGTAGGTTTAACATTACAATAGCAAATATTTTATTTAGTCTTTAGTTGTTAAGATTGCTTCAAGTGATAGAACAAAACGACAAATAACATAAATTACCTCGAGTCTCCTTGAAGTCATTATTCTTCATTCAATTCTATGGTGAGTTCTGAGCGAATACAAAAATGTCAAAAGTAGTATTTTGAGACAAATTTGATTGGCCGGTTTTAGCCTTCAGAAGATTTTAAATATAAATTGGTGGCCATGACTTGTAAATTCGTATTTTAAATACGTATTTAAAACAAACTAATTCAAAGCAACGTCTGCCTGTTTGTACGGAATAATCGTAAAAACTTTCTGTCTGTATACTAACCACTAGAAGAAGGTCGAGCTCTTTTAAGTGTTCATAGCTTAAAGAAAAGTTAGAATTTTTGCTTGGCTGATGTTAACGTATAAACGCCGCGAAAATCACCATAAATGTACAATTTTAGAAATTTTCTGAATGCAGGCTTGGGAATTTATAGTTGTTAGAGATGCAAACAATTTTAAAATGAAAAATTGAAATGAAAGGGTTTTATTGTATAAATTCTGGAAGAGCGGGAGGTTCGGAAGGCAGCCCCATCATCTAATAAGGTATACAACGAATAAAAATTACATTAAAAAAATGTTACTATCAGATGTAGCGATACGAGCGATAGAAACTCTTTATTCTCTGTCGAAAAAAAATATTGGAAAATGTGAAAATTTTCTTGAAAAATAAGAATTGTCATGAAAAAGTTGACTTGTACCTCTTAAAAATTATATAGATACAAAATTCTAGCCTCAAAAATTATTAAAAAAAACCTACGATTTACCTAATTTTGGAAAAAGTGAAAAATTTCTCGGAAAATGAGGTAATTTTCCGGGATAATTTCATTTGCTAAAAACTATTGCTAACTCCTCTGAGTTATTCGATCCTAGATTCAATGTTTTTATGAAGGATCGTGACCTTACTTGTCATTGCTATTAATAAGGATCTATACATGCTGTAAGATTATTAGATTTGGACCGTTGCTATGTTATAGACGACGTCAGCTTCACAACTTGTCGGTTGATGATGCAACCGACATGTTCTACAATATTTTATTTTCTTTGATAGAGAACTCTGATAAAGTTGTTGTAAAAAGCACAAAGTTTCCTAATGGGTATGGCGTTTTAGGTCGTACAGTAATCGGGTCGATTATTCTATGTTCTCAGAGTAAAGAAGGAGAGTCAAATGTGAAACTACAAAATGCTGGAGCTCGCATGTTGCGAGTATCGAGAGTGATTTAAGAATCAACCCTAAATTATTTTGAAACTATCAGAAGTCACTTCGCACTAAAGCAATCTATCCTATATAGCAAGATGTTTCTGCAAAGTATGTCATCCCAAAAACAGTCAGAAATTTGTGAGCTTTATACAGGTCACTTCAAATCAGTTTTTGAGCAAGATCCAATTTCTCATACATTTTATTGTTCTACCTCAATAGAAAAGAAGCCTTTTTTTTCTAAGCAGTGAAGGTTATTGAGATATTTGAACCGTTAGATGTTAATAAAGGGATTAGTCCAGATCAATTACCTAATTTATTTTTAAATCGTTTGAGCCATGTTCTTCTAGTCTAAATGGAAAGCCTCGTTTTTAGTGCCCATTCACAAACGTGAAAACTCGGCGAACATTGAAAACTATAGGCCTATATCAATTTTAAATCCACTTGCCAATATTTTTGAAAAATTAGTTTTCAACATTCTGTTCAATCAGGTTAAAAATAAGATTACACCAACGCAGCATGGATTTTTGTATTTATACAGACTTTGCGAAAGCTTTTGATAAAGTCTCTCATTATATTCTACTAAACAGGCTTGCGTCTTTTTACTTCTCACCGCTCCTGCAAAAATGTTTTCACTCATATCTACCTAACTGTTAGAACTCAATTCGTTAAATTTAATGGGATGATATCGGGTGAGTTTGACCTACATCCGGAGTTGCCCAGGGTTCGATTCTAGGTCCTTTATTGTTTACATTGTTTATTAATGATATTTCACAGGTGATTAAATCGTAACATAATTTTCAAAAAATAAACATCTTACCTGATTTTGGGGCCATACCTAGTAAGTAAAAAGTACATGTTTTTTGCTCGAACTAAGTGATCCGTCAGTTCAACTAAGCGGGTCACATCCGTTTTAAAATTGCTTGCAGAAACTGTGGTATTTTGTTGTGGTGCATTTGGGTTTCAATTGAAAATTCTTGAAATAAATTTCAAATGCAATGTTTAGTTAATAAACCCCAATAGACTCGATTATCGCAAAGATCACCAAAAGTAAATGGTGAACGTTACGTTTAATCCAGATAGAGTGGATGTACCCGAAAAAAACAAATCTTCTACAAATTTTCACAAATTAAGATTGACCTTTTGGAAGGCGGAAAATCGAGTTATAGAACAATCCACAAAAAGTATCGATACTTTGATTACGATACCAAGTACTTTTGTATTCGATACTTTTGTAACGATACCCAACTGGTACTCGATACTTTCTTACTCGAAACATCGATACTTTTTAATAAGGAATCGTACATACTACTATTTATGTTATGCTTGTTTATATTCTGGAGGAGTCCCTGCAAGCTAGCGAAACACAAAAAACATCATTTTTATATTCCTACATCATACATTTTACCCCCATGTCATCCGTCAGAAAAATAATGAACGCCTCTGATATTAACGTTTTCCCTCACTTGTACCGCCTCGCCAAGAAGTACTGATAATACCCGGTACCTCCATACGATCAGAAAGATTATTTTCTAAAACTGGAGCGATTTTAACACAATCCCCAAACTGACTTAAGGGTGACAGCGTGGGCAAACTGCAACTTTTCTTAATTTGTCTACAAGACAAATAAATATTTGTATATAGACTTTTTACGAAGCATTTACGAAATATTATCGTATTAGCAACTCCCGCAGCTCTAACATTTTCCTGTTTAAATTTTACTATGCAATCGAAATTATTCAAATCGAAGTTCTTTTTGCAAAATCAAATTTGATTGATCAATTCTTCTTCCATGGTAAAATCTGAAATCATCATTACGGTTACATATGAACAAACCTTCAATACTAGTAACTCGCGATAAAGCGACATATAATAACTGAATAGAATGAGCTTTACTATACTCACAGACTATCTCGTCATATGTACCTCCTTGAGGCTTATGATTATTCATGGCGTGGCATATTCAGGTATCATAGGAAAGTGATTTCTTTTTCCCACAATTTGTTGTTAATATGAATACTTGTAGTTTCACGTGTACGGCTCATTTATCGATATTGTATTCATAATGAATTCAACAACTTTTTTTCTGGCAACTGTACCAGTTCTTTTATCAGGATAAACCAGCAGCCATACACGTGTAATTTCATTTTGTTCATTCTGTTCTATATGAATCAAAATTATAACAGCACTGTTATAATCCATCTGTAACGTCTATGTTTGTTGTAATAAAAGGTTTTCCAATTAGAAAAATAATTTCGTATTGCAATCCACCTGTGTCGATCACTGACATCTTGTATAATTTTTGCCTCAAAAATACTTCATGTTCATAGTTAACACATCCACTAATAATATCTATAGCAATAGAAACAAATTTGTCTCGAGCTATTTGGGCAGCGCTGCGTCACTTCTTCCTTCCTAAACAATTTTGACTCGATAATGGCCAATTCTTTATCATCTAGAATGGATCCATTACCAATTTTTGTAAGGATAGAAGCAAAATTTACATTTGTTTGTCGCATAACTGGAGGATCTATTGTATATTTCCTTTATCAATTTCCGCATCCATAGCTGCAAAAATATTTGTAAAGCTGATTTCTTTGCAGATAAAATGTGATGGATACTAAAATTTCCGTATCCTCATTTCTAAACGGCAAATGTAAAGTAACCATTTCCCTTCTTTATTCGTTGTAGTCCTGAGCCATATCATAGTTTTTATACGAATAATTCGTGACTGTTTTAGTTCTACATAAACTCAACGATTGTTTTAAGTATATTTAGAAATAAATTTTGTTAAAGTAACATTTTCCAAATCGTTTGTCCGTCTTTGATATTTTTCATACCAATCCTCCTTCCAAATGCCAGTAGACTCATAATCAAGTTCACATATTTTTTATTACTTTGTCGCTCGATTGGCCAACAAGTATTGATATATTGAACTATTACCAAGCGGCTTCTTGACTAGTCATCTTAACAGAATTCACCATAAATATCAACCACCCATTTTACGATTTATTTTAATAATGTCGAATTTTGGATGTTCTTTCATAACTTCTATAATGTTACGTTGTAAATTGCTCCTACTGTTCGTTTTATTTACATACTAGACAACGCACAACAACCACAAGAATATTCTTCAATGATTATCTGAAAATCTATGTTTGATTTTAATACGTTAAAAACAAATGTATTGTGCAATTTTTCTGAAGGATGTTGTTTATAAAAAATTCGTGTTCTAATAATGCCCGATCTGATTATGTTTTTATATTCTTCATCTGATCGAATATTATTACTTTTATATTAATCATCAAAACTGCTATATTTGTTGCTTTCTAAATTCATTCTAATTTCTGCATAACGTTTCGAGAATTCTTTGAAATTTGTGATCCCGTTTGGCGTCGCGGCATACCAGTCGGTCTTAAGGCACTTTTTTTTTTATTGAAGGAGTTAAAACTTTTAAAAAGCCAACGCCAAGTGATGATGGACCTCACTTGACAGTGTGAGGTTTATATTCACCAAAAAATCTCCTACATGCCACGGAGAGCCCAGGCTGGAACCGCTTTTGCATTACTTCGGTCTGGCCTGCGCTGCTACCCATTTTGGGGCCCTCATTTACGTTCTACACCTTACTTTGTTAGGGGTCCGCCAGACAACCATCGTTCCGCTTCTGCCGTAGCACTGACCCAACGTAGTCTGCGAAAGCTCGCCACGCTGCATCAGACTGCAGAATCGCTTCGATACTGGCGTTAGGTGTGACCCCGTTTAATACTAAAGCGAGCCGTCTTCTCTCTTGAATGAAGAAATGTATGACAAACGTTATCGCACTCTTCTGGGCAATATCGACATTGAGGTGACATCAGCTTTCTCATTTTATGCAGATAGGCCCCAAAATAGACATGTCCAGTAAAAAACTGGCATGTGAAAAAATCGAGCTCTCCGTGGCCACGATTAATCCAGGGACCAAGGTCCCGAATCAATCGGGCCGTCCATCGACCACTATTCAACCCATCCCATCGATCCTGCCATGCCGCAAGCGTAATGCTGCGGGCTCTCACCGCAGAATCCTTTCTTCCAAATTCAGCGCTCAACCGATAGATCTCCCGACGCTCCGGCACCAGCAGATCTATCGGGATGACCCCGGGGACAACTAAGGTTGCAGCTTCGGACACTGTGCGATAAGCGCATGCGATTCTTGGTGCACCGCGCTTTTGAATCGATATCATCCTCGTGTACGGTATTTTTTGACCTCCATCGCACCGGCCAAATCTCAGCTCCATACAACAGGATTGACTGCACCGTTGACATTATAAGTCTTCGCTTGCTAGGGCGGGGCCCCCTATGTTCGCCATCAATCTGCTAAGCGATACAGTCCCTTTTGACGCTCGGTCACAAGTTCTTCGGATATGCTCGCAGTAAGTTAGACGATTGTCTTAAAGTAATCCTCAGATATTTCGTCATTCCTTTCGATATTACCTCTTCTGCCCCAACCTTCATAGGGATAATGGTTGGAATTCTCCGCCTAGCAGAAGATAATTCGGGATAGCGAAAGATCGTTGTAGCGCCTCGATCATATCTTCCCATCTCGCCTATTCACAAACGGTATGACCAAATTGTTTGATTTTAACAAAATTATTAAAAAATAGTTTGATCTATAAGTTTCGTCTTATTTGTAGAAAATTTTATTAAAATTGATTTCATTTCATTCTGAAAACCCCAATTTTATATTTTGACGGACGGATTTTGCTTGAAGTCCGGCAAAATATAAAATTGAAGATTTTTGAATAAAATTAAATCAATTTCAATAAAATTTTCTTAGAATAAGGGTGGAACTTCTAATTGCTAGCTTCAAAGTGAAGCAATTTTATCCAAAAATTGGGTTTTACGGTTTTAAATGCCGATTTTCCGTCTTGCATGGGCAATGCCTTTACCCCTAAGGCGCGCCAATAAATGTTTCACATCAAAAATATAAATGTGCAAGAAAATTCCTTTAAGGTAAAAAATACAGCGCGCTGATTGGTTGATTTGAATTACCTTAAAAATACGACGAAAAAAAAGTCGTGTATGGAGAGAGAATATCTATTATGACATTTAATAGATTTAATATAATTTAATAAATTTAGTTAGTTAATTTTTTGGTTTTGATTGTCCGACATTAAAAAATTGGATGTTGAACAATTTTGTATACGGCAAATTTGTCATAGTACCTATGGTAAATTTACATAAGATTAAAAAAAGTGACAGAAATTTTTTAACATTTTAAGTTATTCACAGAGGATAATAATTGCCAAGAACTTTTAGGCAATATCCATTTTTTGTGGTCATTTTGGTACGTCACGCTACTACAAAAAATATCTTACAATCGCTGTTTGAAGAAAAACTGTATAAACTCTCTTGTGTTTTGTGACTTTTTTTAAAAATAAACAATAAAATTTGTAACTCAGTACTTTGCTTAATCCTTAAATAATTTCGAAAAAACTAATAAAACATCTTACATTTTCTAATTACATAATTTTCAACACGAAACAAACCCCAAACAAGCTTAAAATCTCGATATATCACCAATTCTGTAACATCACGCACGGAAAATAATAAACTGGTCCTCAGCTAATAAACTGGACTTTTAATGCAAGAAAATGTAGTACTTTTTCTTGATTTAAAAGCTAATTTTCTTATTTCTTTCGAGTTTTTCTTCATGTAAGAATTGTGTTTCTTAAAATGAAGAAAAACTCGAAAGAAATAAGAAAATTAGCTTTTAAATCAAGAAAAAGTACATTTTCTTGAATTAAAAGTCCGTTTTCTTAGCTGAGGAACCAGATTTATTTTTTTTCCGTACGTAATTATAACAGTTCGCAAATTTAGGGTAATAGACTAACTTCGAGACTAATAATCTTGATATTATGAAAAAATTTCGAACCTTCACGAAAATTTCGAATAAACAAAATCCTATAGAATAATCTTGAAAACTTCAATGCTAATTGCAAATCACATTAAAAGCAAGAAAAAACATCTTTTTCGAAAACTAAGTAGAAGATCTCACATAATTCAATGCTATGCTTACTTCAATTCAAGCTAAACTACGCCATGTTCTATTGAATATTGTAAAAGTAAAGAAAGCGCCTCTCGAGGACAATAGTTAAAATGATGCACCTGATAAAATGACATTTGTCACAAATGCGACGAAACAAAATTTAGCAATGCGGTAATTAAAAATTGTTTTTATAGTCCAAAATTGGAATTATTTACAATTATTAGCAATCCGGTAAGTAAAAATTGTGTTTACAGATCAAAATTGGAATTATTTACAATAATTTCGAACGTCAAATTATCAGGTAGCTCAGTTTAAAAATGTTCCAATAGGTGGAATCCGTGGTGCTCCAATCGTCAATTGACTCCAAAAACTAAATGGATCAATAAGTGCTGGACTCTCGCAGTAGCATAATTCTGATATGAGTATTAATAATATTTAATTTTTTAGATAATTTTGGGATGTAAAACTAACCGAATTAATAGTAATATTTAATTTTTTTTTAATAATTATTGGTTATGTTTTTGTGTACTGTAAAAATTTCTCCTCAAAATTTTTAATATAAAAAAAAAAATAAAAAAAACGTTGTCTTTGTCTTTTACATTGAGTTTCGAACTTTTTTTTCTCTTCCTCTTTTTTTACTATCAGTCAATTCAGTCAAGTGGAATACGACCTTTAACAGTGTAGTAATATCATTGACACACTGCGTTTTAATAAATCGGATTTAGTGAATTTGTCGATTTTAGCCGCAGTGTGTCAACCCTAATTTTTGCTAATCGCGTTTTGTTTCATAGAGTACTTGAACCAGTTTATCAATACAAACCACAAATATAAAATTCCAATTGGAATCGCATTTTACAAAAAATAATTAATTCAACTAATTTTTAGGTTATATTAATTATTAGTCTCTGAATACAAATAATTGTTTGTCTAATTAAATTACAAGACTATAATATTATGTCTTATATGGTATATAAAATATAAATAATATAATAAACCATAAATTATATTTATTCTGATTCCTTAATTTTCCATTTTAATTTTAATTACTTAATATGATACATAACATCATTTATTTTAATACGACAATCTATCTATGTACGTCTGTATGTATATTCGTTTGTGTATACTACAAAAATCTGAAGTAATTTTCTTAGTTCATTATTTTATTTAAATTAATTTACTAAGAAGAATATAAAACTGAATTGATTTTAATTTTTTAAATGATTTTTTTTGGTAGAAGAATATCAAATTAAAATGTAATTAATTTTATGTTGTAACAGCAGCTGTTATATTTTGTCGGATGTTTTTATTCGTACCAGCAAAAAAAAATGTTCTATAATTGTTGTCGGTTAATATAAAAATAATTTAAATTGTGCGGTTTAATGTTTTTCACATAGGTCATGAGTCACATAACAGCTTCAAATTCTATGGGTTTTCAAAATATCTGATGTTAATAAATTTAATGGTACATGGTATAAGCGAGGTTTCAAAATATTTTTTTTATTAAAACAATTAATTATATATCTTAAAAACATTATATTTAAGAGCTTTTGATAACTAAATGAAGGTTATCGTCTAACGAGAGCGCGTGCATTCGCTTGTTTCATATTTGTTTTCGCTAATTTTCAACTGAAATTGAAATTGATGTTATTCGAATGTTTTTGCTTTACTCCATCATGAAAACATAAAAATATAATTACCCAAAATTCTTAAAAATGGAAAAAACTAATTAATACTTTGTATATAATTCATACCGAAAATTGATTTAAATTATTTTCCTAAATTACAATTTTTATTAAACAAGAGAAATGATTTTCATAATATTTATAATTTATATTGGTGTGCGGATAATAGATTTTGATTAATTATTATTTTTGTACGTTCTCGTGTTCGAGTCTAGATAGACAAATCTTTTTTTATGGTTATGAAATTTGTTACCGTATTTATACCTAGGTAGGTAACAAATCCGACTCAAACAATTAATTATGATCGGATTTTTAATTTTTATGTATATTTATACAATGGAATCAAATATCAAACAATAAATTTGATTTATTTTGTCATGAAAATTGTTCATGTACACGATTACCTATGTACAATAAAAATTAATTTATGAAAAAACCCACACTTATATTAATCAATCATTTTAAATTATTTAGATGTGCATGTTTCATATGTTAGATATTTAATTTTAACGAACAATAAACCAATGACTAATTATTTGGAATACAAAACATAATATGCAGACAAATTCAAGACGACACAAAATAGCGTGCGATGTCACGATAACATCAATCTCTTGATTAAATTTGATTGGAAACAGAATATTTTTGAGATTATTAGACAATTTGTAGTAAATAATAAATAATTTCCATTTTGTCTCAGCAATTGGTAAAGCAAATACACACCCGACGACACATTTTATTTCATTTTACAAAAAAGCTTATAGATATTAGAGTTACTGTGTAATAGTTTGCCCGTAGCTGTATTCGAGTGTGACAACAATAATTTACACAAAAGATATCTATGGCAACATAATATACATATTTCATAAAACATAATAATCATAAATAAATTATTTTGTATTTCTTTGAATTTTTTTTTTTATGAAAATTTTTTGAGTCAGCAAAATGTGTAAGTATAGAAAGATGTATAGAAAATAGAAATGGAGAGTGCGGCTTTTTTTTTTTATTATTATTATTATTTAAAACAATTAACAAATTATGCTTTGCAATTTTTCTATTGTAATAATACAACAAAAAAAAAAAATTGGAGCTTTTCTCTTCTTTTTAATGCTTTTGTGGTGTGACGCACCAAAATATTCTGAAGAGTGACAATGATAGATTTTAGTATGTATATTTTGGTTTAAAATAAGTAATTTAATTTTTGTTGACGCTTTTAAAAGGATTAAGCTTTAAAAAGCTTAAGGCGGACGTGATAAATGATAAAATTATTTATTTATAATCGGAGTAGTATTTATTTACATTTTTTTTGTGTTAGTATTTACAAAGTATTCAGCAGAATCGTGTGAGAGATTCGAAACATTATATCCACAATTCCTCAAGGGGGTACCTCTCCCCTCAAGGGAGTACCCTTAAATACAAAGTACTTTCTAATAAAATTTAATTGTTCACCAATTTTCTCTAAACAGCAAACAAATTTAAAATTACTGGCATAAAAAAAATAAAAAATTACGGGTTTCCGTTGATATGCCTATGTATATCCGACTTTCTTATACAAGGGTCTCTTTATTTGATTGAAATAATTTAAACTTATAAAATGTAACGTACATTCAAATATTTGTATGATGGTCCATGTGCCAAAATGAAATAAATAAGGTCAAATAAAAATGTGCTAAGTATGTCAGGGCTGACATGTTGTACCATCATTTTCGATTCGTTTTCGATAGCGTTTTGTCTCATGTGACAAGAATAAAATTGTACTCTATTTGGCTTTTTCAATTATGCTTTTTCTAAAGCTATCTCAGCTTGCTCAAATAAAACAACATTCTATTTCTACTTTCATTCATCATTCTTTATCACAAAAAATTTTGTTTGCGATATTTTATCGATGTGGAAAAAACGAAAAGTTTGTAATAAAAGAAAAAAATAGCCTACAATTTTGTAACATTATATGGGAGGTCACTGACATGCAGAGGCCACTTCACTTTGACATCTATAGAAATAAAAAGTATTGTCGCTAAACGTAAAATATTTTAAAACATCTACTAGTATTAGGCAAGTAGAATTTTCAAATCAATTTTAAAAAATATGCCTGGGAGCCCCAAGACCCCGGATCCCAACGACTTTGAAATTTTAATTGAAGCTACGAAAATGTATACATTTGCAGATTCCAGTTTCGTCTAGTAGTGGAGTGGTCTTCGAGTGATCAATTTAGAAAAGTGTCAATGCTTCACAGTTTTTCACTTATAAATTTTGCATTAAAAATAATTTAATTATTTTTAAAATGAAATTTACTTAAAAAAACTTTTACTTAGAGTAACAGTAATTTTTAAAAATATGCTATCTGATCGCTTTCGGGTAGCTCCTTCGTCGGCTCTTTTTTTTCTTGATAGTTGTTAAAAAAAACCAACGAAGGAGCTACTCAAAATCGATCTTCTAAAGCATTATTAAAAATTATTGTTACTATAAGGAAGATAGAAAATAAGAGCTAAATGCTAAAATTTACTTAGTTACGTTAAAAAAAATTCTCAAATAATAATAAATCATCAATTAAAGTGACCATTGAAACAAAAGGTGGGTTTTCGGCACTTTTTGACACGACTTTTTCACAACGAAAAAAATTAAAAATTAAAATACTCCCTGTGACTTTCCCAAATATACTGGCGGCTAAAATATTTCGTATGTAGTTTTATATGGTCAAAATGTGCCTTGAATGTTTCATTAAATTATTAATTTCGACTAGGCTGTGTGCATAAAGGCCGGTATTCACGTACAATTAAATTGCGCAATATAATTGTGTGACGTCAGAACATTGCACAATATTCTCAAATTTTATTCAAGATTTTGGAATTTTATTGTGCAATATTGACGCCACACAATTATATTGCGCAATTTAATTGTACGTGAATACCGGCCTTAACGTCGATTTTTTTGACTACATTTTCGACTTTCAAAACAACATTACACTATTCACCACTAGGCGGCCAACGAAAAGTCTCCTCATGAGGTTACTTTTCAATTTAGTTGTCATTTATAGAAAGAGTGCTTGGATTAATATGCGTTTTGCAAAATTTAAATTTGCACAGTGTTTTGTAGCATACTAAAGGCATTGCCTTATGCAAAACGGAAAACCGGAATTTAAAACCGTCAAACCCAATTTTTGACTAAGTTGCTTCACTTTGCAATACGAAAATTATTAACAAATAGTTCTAATCTATAAGTTCAACCTTATTCTACGAAAATTTTATTAAAATTGATGTAATTTCATTCTAAAAGCCTCAATTTTATGTTTTGCCGTCCGTCAAGCAAAAATCCGTCCGTCAAAATATAAAATTCAAGTTTTTTGAATGAAATTAAATCAATTTTAATAAATTTTTTTACGAATAAGGTAGAACTTATAGATTCAAACTATTTTTTAAAAATGTTCATATTGAAAAACAAACAATTTTGTCAACAATTGATTTTGACGGTTTGAAATACCGGTTTGCCGTTTGTGCATGGGGCAATGCCTTAACGCTGATGAGTAGAGCCCGGATTTTTATATAAATACATATTTCTTCATATAAATGAATATTTGTTCTTTAAAGGCATATGTTTGTATATATACATACATACAATACTATATTCTAGTCATCTAGTGTTTATGATTTGTGTGCATATTTTGTCATTTTTCGATGTTTTTTACGCCAACTATTGTTAATTTCTTGCATATTCCGATTTTGACTCCATTTTTAGCGTTTTTTACCGAAGTATATATACAAAGGTTGAAAAATTAAAGAAAACATGTTTCATGGATTTTAATATCTGTGAAAGTGGAAAGAAGCTTTTTTGAAATATTAATCAATCTTAATCGATGGCCCACAATCGCTTGCATTCGAAAGTTTTGAAAAATGATTTGATTATTCACTTATTCACTACAATAATTACTCGTTCAGTCGTGTAAATTCGCAAAAATCGATGTTTGTCTGATTAAGATAAATTAAATATGTGTGGAATTAAAAAAAAATTAGAAATTACGGAATCTATAGAATTTGTAGAATTTATTGAATTTATGAAATTAACATAAATTATGGCATTTTAAGAATAAGTCAAATTTGAGTTTATAGAACTCATAGAATCTACAAAAATTAAACAATTCATAAAATTGATTTAGAATTTATTTCAAATGTTTAGAACTTGTAGAAATTATAGGGTTGATAGAATTGACAGAATTCAAATTCATAACGTTTATAGATTATAGAGTTTACAGACTTACAAGAATTAAAAAAAATTAAAGAATTTGTAGAATTTAAAAATTTAACAGAATTTTTAGACTTTATATAGAATTTATAGAAAATTTGTGGCATTTATATAATTTCTAATAGTTAAAGAATCTCTTAGAAAAATTATAGAGTTTATAGAATTTAAAAGAATCATGAAATTGTAAAATAAGTCAAATTTGAATTTGCAGAATTTATAGAACTTACGGAGTTAAAACAATTTATAGGCACTTGAACTCTTCAATAGAAAGAATCTACAAAATTTATAGAATTAGTAGAATTTAAAAAATTTATAGAATTCATAAAAGTTATAAATTTACAGGGTTTATAGACCCAGTAGAAATTATAAAATTTACAGAATTTTAATTGTAGAATTTTTAAAATCTTTAGAGTTTATCGACTTTATAAAATTTAGAGAATATATCGAATTTACAGGGCTCGTAAGATTTATAGAATTGGCGGAATTTGCACAATTCAAAAACTGACCAAATTTTTGGACTTAATAGAATTTATAAAGAATTTGTGGGGTTTATAGAATTTACAAAATTTATAGAATTAATAGAATTTGTAGAATTAATAGAATTTATCGATTTTTTTAAATTTAGAGAATTTTTCGCATTCAAAAGGTTTGTAAAATTTATAGAATTTATAGGATTTGCGGAATTTAAAAACCTAGAAATTTTTTTGGCTTTATATGATTTATAAAAAATTTGTCGTATTTATTGAATTTAGAAATTTTATATAAATTTATTCATCAAATTAAAGAATTTAATAGACTTAGATAAATTTAAAGAATACATATATCGTATTCACAGGATTTGTAAGATTTATCGAATTTACAGGATTTTTAGAACTTAAACAACTTCCTGAATTTTGTGACGTTATAAAATGTATACAAAATTTTTGATACAATTTCTAAAATAAATAAAATTTATAAAAATTTTGGAGTTCATAGAATTTAAAGGAATCATGCAATGTTTAAAATTAGTCAAATATGAGTTTGCAGAATTCAAAGAACTTACAAAACTTAAAATCGACAAAATTTGTAGAATTTATAGAATTTAAGAAATTTATACAAATTATATAATTTGTAGAAATTATGAAATTTATTGAATTTATCGATTTTTTTTAAATTTTTTAGAATATATCGCATATAGACAGTTTGGAAGATTTATAGAATTTCCAGAAGTTAAAAATCTTGAAATTTTTTTGACTTTATAGATGTTATAAAAATGTTTTGGGATTTATAGAATTTATAAAATTTATAAAATTAGAATTAGATTTTATTTACACACAAAAAAATATTGCGGTGTGAATGGTATTTTCTCCGAAAAAAACTTTATTTTTTATCCAATAGTATCATATTAACTCCGCAAGATCGGGTACAAATTTTAAAATATCCAAAAGGATCGAACAGTATACTTTTGCACCGTTCGGAGTAAATGCAAAAGTTGTCAACAGCGGATTTTTTTAAAAAGTACTTCCCAGAGATTATTTTCGTTCTATCGGAGTAAATATTTACACCGTTTGGAGTTTTCGTGAAAAAGTAAAATTGTAAGAGATTTTGGCTGTATTAGTTAAATTCGCTAAAACAACCTGCATATTCCTTCTGTATAATAGAATTTAAATTGTGATACAATCAGTCTAGTCGCAGCGGCCTGATGAGAAGATTCAATTCTCTTACAATCTTCGGAACATATTAAAATCATATACATTAAAATAAAATACCAATGGGATAAAAACCATACACTCAAAAAATGTGCGGTGTTAATTGGTTTTTTATCTGAAAAAGTATTTTATTTTTCTCCAACTGAATATATTTTATAAAATTAAATACACATCAATGGATAAATATTTTTATCTATTCGAAATTTCGAAAAGATAAATTTTTATAAAAACTCCTTTTGGATTTAATAAAATGCACCTCTAGGTGTTTTCCTAAAGATGAATGTTCCTGTTTGGGTTTTATGCGGTGTAAAAGTTTTTATCCAAATGTATTTTATGCCATTTTTATTATAATATCCGATTGGATTCAAATTATAAATATCCGATCGGTGGGACACTATGTAACACCGATTCGGTGTTGTGGTGAGGTGACCTTTTATTTTTTTGTGTGTAGAAAATTTATAATAATTTTCATTCATTTTAGAAATAGTTCACTTAAAATGGAGAATTCATTTAATCCGAAATTTTCCAAAAACTATCAAAATTAATCCATTCAAGAAAATTAAAATTGTTGTCATATTTAATTAAGGTTTATATATTTTTGTAAAAAGATTTTAATTAAAACTTTCTGTTAGGAATTATATGGTAAGTCAGATCATCTGTAGGCAACATGGATTGGACAAACTTTTAAGTCGAACAGAGATATCTACTTTAGTTTACCAGCGCTAAAATATTTTATCCGGTTTTTTCGAGCTCATTAACGACTTTGCAAATCTTTAGATGTTCTTATAGCGCCAATAAATTAATTTAATATTTTGTATATAAATTTGTGTACGAAATATTGAGAAATTTCATAAAAAGAAATTAACATAGTAAATAAACTTGCGCGCGAACGAAAATGAAAAGGAACGAAAATTCAAGCAGTATTCCTAGTTATTTCCGTCAAATAGTAATAATAATTCGGTTGACGTTCCAAAAGTCGAAATTTAGAATAATGAATAGTCAGGCACAGATTGTCTTATTGACTCTTATGCCATCTACGAACGACTGGTACGAACTAGTCGACAATTTAGAAAAGTCAACAATTTAGTCAAACAAATCGACGTTAGGCACACAGCATAAATTAATTTTAAAATTTGATATTTATTATTAATCGCAACATACTCAATTTTATTTATCATAAGAAAAAAGTATGGGGACATCCCCTAATTTAGACAAGAAACTTGTATTTGTAAACATGATTTTACTGGTTTTTGCATGTAAAAAAAAAAAAAAAGTAATCAGCGCTTCCCAAGCGTGGGGACAAATGAACTAAAATCGATATTGGGAAAGTCCCTCATTAAAGATAATTTTATTTAACGCCAAAATTAAATGTAACGACAAGAAACAGTTTCCAAAACTTGCTCATGAAATAATAAAATGATTTTATTTCCTCTTATACGCAATACCAAACACAAAATTGTTGATCCCTTAGACCATACATTAGAATGTTCCGCTAGCGAAGTTATGTTTCCGTATAAAATTGTAAAGTAGCCTGTCTCCAACATCTCCAGCGCAAAGTAGCCTTGTGACGGATAGTGTAACTATAACAAGTATACTCAAAATTAGTACCCACAGATGTCACTACAAAATTCAGTAGATACATTTAGTACCAACAGAAGTCACTGCAAATTTAAATAAAATAAAAAAACGATAATTCAAAAGAATTATTTTATTGACCCATAAAATGGATAATTTTAACTTTGTTCTAACATAAGATTTATTATTTAGATTTATAAGATTTACGATGGATGAAGTTGCAGTGACATCTGTCGGTATAAACAAAACTACTTAATTTGGTAGCGACATCTGTGGGTACTAATTTTGATTATGCTTGCTATAGTTACCCTATCGGTCACAAGGCTACTTTGCGCTGAAGATGTTGGAGACACTTAAAAGCCATTGCTAGCGGTCCATTATATTATATGGACTAAGGTTGATCCTTTTAATCAGTTTTTAACACGTTCCGACACTTTTTAACATTGTTCGGTAGTTTTTCGACAGTTTTGACAATAATTTAAGATTTTTGATTGGAACATAAATCAAGTGTTTCGACCTTGTTAAAGTTATCCGAAAGTTTTCAGCCACAAGTTATAAAATGTCGGTAATGCAGATAGTGGCTTGGCTATCTCAGCCGAAAGTTACCAGCCCACATATTCACCCGTAACATATTTCATATAAAATGAAAAATTGATAAAACAACCTACAAACTGGAATTTCCAAATACATAGTGAATTTATGGCTGGATACAGGCTCATTTGGTTATCTCTGTTTGCGATGGTAATTACAAGTTAAGTTTCATGTGAGGAGCATAATATATAATTTACAAATTTTTATAAATTCAACGCATCAAGTGTCATGCCTGAAAAGTGGTTCAATAAAAGTTTCTAGCCAAGAGTTATCTCTAGAAAAATTATTAGGTCAAGTTTCATGCGGTGAGCCTGGGAAAATTCGTTTAAATGAAACGCTCATATAAAATGTAAAAATTTCTATAAATTCAACCTTTAAGTGTCAACAGTTATCCCTAGTGTAATTTTCCCTTTTCCAAAATAATTTTACAGAATTTCTCTCAATTTTTTTTCCAGAATCTGTATGTCTCCTATATTACTGGAAAGAGCAGCAAATTCCCCCTTTTCCAAAATATTTTTAAAGAACATCTCTCAATTTTTTTCCAGATTATGTTTTGGCTCTTTTCCAAAAATAAATACTAGAAAGAGCGGTAAATTTCCCAAAATATTTTTAAAGAATTTTCCGCTTTTTTCCAGAATATGTTCTGGCTCTTTTCGAAACTATATTACTAGACAGAGCAGTAAATTCCCCTTTTCCAAAATTTTTTTAAGAATGTAACCCGTTTTTTCAGAATATTTACCGGCTCTATTCCAGAATATATTACTATACTAGAAGGAGCAGTAAATTTCCTTTTTAAAAAAAGTACCCTCCTCCCCCACCGTTTTCCACCGTTCAGAATATTTTCCACTTTTCCTTATTATGTAACTAGGAAAAAGCAGGTAAATAGCAGTTAAATATAAAATTGAACCCCTTCACACTTTTCAGAATTTATCATTTTTTGTTATGTACGTACATGTTTTTGATGACAATGGATTTAATACTCTTTGGCTTTTACATCAGTGGAAATGCTCGAGCCATACAAATGCCATCCCAAAAACAGATTACCAGAAAAGGTGATATCAGAGCACAACGTTAAAAGTTTATTTTCTGATGATTTTGGTGAAGATTGCGGAGGCATATCCTGGGATAATTCTCTGCTCTTTCCAGTATTATATTCTGGGAAAAAGCCAGAACATATTCTGGAAAAAAGCGGAAAAAATATTTAAAAATATTTTGGAAAAGGGGAATTTTACCGCTCTTTCTAGAGAGAAGTTCATTAAAATTATTTTGGAAGGGAGAATTTACTCTAAGAATAACTGTTGGCTAGGCTCATTAGTTGAAATACTTTCCAAACATAACACTTTAAAGGTTGAATTTATACAAATTTTTAAATTTTATATGGGCCTTTCCTGGGCTCCAACATGAAACGAATTTTCTTGGGCTCCAATATGAAACTTGCTGTGATAATTTTTCTGGGGATATCCGTTGGCAATGCACACTATTTTATCTGCTTGTCAGACATGACACTTGAAGGATTGAATTTATACAAATTTTTAAATTTTATATTATGCTCCTCTCATGAAACTTAACTTGTAATTACCATCGCAAACAGTGACAACCAAGTGAGCCTGTATCCAGCCATAAATTCACTATATGGAAATTCCAGTTTATAGGTTGTTTTGTCAATTTTTCATTTTATATGAAATATGTTTCGGCTGAAATATGTCGACGGGTAACTTTCGGCTGAGATAGCCAATACACTAATCGATATTTTTACTTTTTGCGTCGAAAGCCTGAATAATCGAACCAAAATCGATTTCGTGTGGAAGTTTTGATCCTGTACGTATATCTGAGGTGAGAGACAAAATTTCGCAAAACGTGTACAACACATCAACAACCTTTTATTTACCTAATATACCTAACTCAATTTAATCAAATTCTTCATCAAAATATCAGTGCAACTCTTAATAACAAAAAACAAATGTACCAAAATAAAATACAGTTGCCAGAAAAAAAAAATCGTTACAAAGATGTTCTACATCCGACATCCAAATCAAGCATTTACGACATTTCTGATAAACGACTCAATTCACGAGAAATGAAAATTTGACTCTTATGAAGTACCTACGTGTGTAATACAACATAAATAATACAAAAAAATACCAACTGATGAACACCGAAGCGAGTCCCATTTTGTACAATATAATTTATTTAACGTAAATATTTAATTTTTCATAATTTAATTCCAAGAAATTTTTTTTTTCAATTTTTTAATTTAAATTATATATTTGTAAATATTTAACATTTGTATCTATTATGCAAATGTTCCCTCCCAATTTACGTGACGTAAACGCTTATTTATGTGTTCTAGATTAAAGCGTAACTTCATTTTTAATTTTTAAGCACGAGAATAGGTACATTAAAGTGAATTACCTACGTAAGTATTTTAGTGTTTCAGTTTTTTTTAACGTACAGTGGACCATATTCTCGTTACATTGTTCTACGAGAAAATAATGGAAATGACAGGACAAACTTATTGCAACACTCGATAACTGCTACTACTCGATAGTTGCATCATCGGAAATTTTACTGTAAAAATCATAAATTTGCTAAATTAGAAATTTAATTTCGATAACTTGTAATTTGTTGCTTGTTTTGTACATATTGGAAATGAGGTAGAAATGTACCTAACGGTCACCAATGCACTGATGCTGTATATTAGGCCTATACAATTGAATTTTTCACGTAAAATGTGTGAGATCTTCTTATTTTTAGTGGAGCTCAAATTAAAAACAGTTATATTACGGAGATCTAAAAAATGTTTTACGAAAAGTATTGGTAGTGGCACTAGCAAAAATCATAAATAAGAAGAATTTTTGCTATGATGTAGAAAATGGCACATTTTTCTGGTTAATCGAAATATAAAAAATATATTTATAATTATTGATAAAAATTTCCGAGATTTAGAAGGAAAATTTATCTTTTCGACAAACTCTCGTCAGTGATTCTGATTTGGTAACAATAGTTTTTTTTACTTTTATTTTTTTTTTATTTATTACGACTGAGTCTTGTACCCATTTAGTAATTTACATTGCATAATAAAGTATTTAATTAGTCGGCACAATCACATGATTATCCCCATTTCGTATAACTCATCCCCTGGATTTTCGCCACAGTAAGTCTACTGACCTCCTGGTCGCGATAAGTCCAATGGTTTTATTCTTTACATTCTTCTTGTTGGTGTGGTAGTCGGCATGCAGCATATGTCCAGATTTTCATGCTGGTGCAGACGTTGTAGGTGTTTTGTTGCATGATGACTGATGCATATAATTAGTTTCCTCAACTCTTTCTCCGGTAACACTTTTATTATCTGACCCGTTATAAGATCATATCCTGGAGCCTTATACGCATTCAGATTATTCTTGATTTCCCATTTTAGTTCTTTCAATGTTATAGGTGTAATCTTTATTTCATCCTGTTTATTTATCGGGGTAATATTTTCCTCTTCCGTTTCTTTTGGGTAAGGTTGGAATGTTTCTTCAAGATGATTTGTAAACAAATTAGCTTTTTGTTTAGCATTTCGAGCCCAATTGTCTTTATCTTTAATTGGAGGAACCTGAAATTTGGGTCTTTTAAGATTATTAGTTGCTTTCCATAATTAGTAATCAGTATCTTTTTGCCCAGTTAGAGTGCTGAGGTATTTATTAACTGACTGATTTTTAATGTCTTTTATTAGATATTTTAATTTGTTACACAAGTGATTAAATACCCTCTTATTTTCCGGGTTTCGATGTTTTTGCCAATTTTTTCTTGCTTTTCTTTTTATTTTTAGTAGTTCGCTCACTTCCTCCGGATAGCTAGCATTGCGCTTCATTTCCTGACTGTTATTAGGAGTGCTTTCCCACGCAGCACTTTGGCTATTATACATGAGATTATCTAGTTCTTCTTCTAATTGGACTGATCCCTGAATTGGGTTCTGCAGATTAATTCTTTCTGTTAACCGTGTTTGGAAGAGATCCCAATTGGTTTTCGAGCTCGTTAATTTCGGGTTGCTCTCTTTCATAATAATTGTTTGGCTAAGTATCATAATAACTGGTGAATGATCTGATGATAGACTTTCACTGTTCTCTATATGGATATAATTATCTGAAATTCCTTTTGTAATAAAGAAGTCTATTAGATCTGGAGTCTTACTGATATCCGAGGGCCAATAGGTTGGTGTACCGCCTGAGTGAAATTCACATTTTAGTTGTTTGCCTGCTGCAAAAATTTATTTTGCTTTAGTGGTCGTTAACCGTGATCCCCAATAGGTACTTTTTGCATTAAAGTCACCTCGAATTAAAAAGACACTTCCTAGTATTTTGAGAAGATTAGTATAATCTCCTTGTTTGAGATTGTATCTTGGGGGGCAATAGATTGCTGAGATACAACAAGTTTTATTATTGTTCAATTGTATTTTGATTGTTGTGACTTCCATGGAAAGCTTCTCCACTTTAAGTTCTTCGTTATGTTTTATTTGATCTTTTATCAGGATAGCTGATCCACCTCTAGCTTTGTTCTCTGGATGTAATGCATGGTAGCAATTATATCCTTTTATTTTACAGAATGAAGTTTTGGGTAAATGGGTTTCTGATACAAGACATATAGCTATATTATGCATGTTTAAAAATATATCTAGTTCTTGAATGTGATGCAATAGCCCATTTGCATTCCAGGTTACAATTCGTAATGTTTTATTCATTTCTTTATTTTATAATTCGATTTTATATAATTTGTATTCTGATACACTTGATCAAAATTTTCTTCTATTCTTTTATTGAAACTAGTTTGTGATTTCATTTCTTCTAGCGCGTTCTGCAGACTCATTTCCTGTTAAGAAAGTCTTTTTTTGAGATTCGCTAGATTTCTCAGTATGTCCTGTAAAACGAGATCCACTTTGAGCTGTTTCTGCTCTGTTTGCTGAATTATACTTGTGCATAAGTAACATTTTCATTTACTCGCTCTCTTTGTGTGTTAGGATTAGGAGTCAACCATTTTGGCTCCGTGGTTTTTTTAATAGATTGTACATTTCTTGATGTAACTGGGTCGCGTGATTTATCTCTCATTTTTTGTAGTTCTACTGCAACTTCACATCCTCTGTAATTGGCCGGATGCTGGCCATTACAGGTGATACACTTCGTTGTTGTATTTCGGGGAACTATGCAATCATTTCCTGCGTGTTTTCCTGCAAATTTAACACATCTTGCTTTTCGATGGCAGTACTTCTGTGTATGATTAAAGTCTTGACAGTTTTTGCATTGAGGTATTAGTCGAGTGACCTTTCTCGGTGTTTCTATTTTAACTCTGAGGTTAAGGATAGCCTTAATATTATAAATACTTTCTATTTTTTCTTGGTTGTCGAAGGTTAGCATAAAAAGTGGGAGACCTCTTCTATTGATTTCAATATTTCCCTCCCTGTTAACTCTTCTCTCTTTTCTAATGATGTTGACTGCATCAACTATTTTCAGGCCTTTGCTTTGCAGGTCCTTAATGATTTCATCTTTTGAGCAAGTTGGATTTAGACCTCTTACCACTGGAGACCATCAGCATTTAATTTGTTAGCTAGAGCTTTATAGTCTTCAGGCTCTGTTGTATTTATTTTCCAGATATTATTATTAAGCGATATTACTTTGTAGTCATTTCGTACTACTTCTTTCATCAATTTCTGAATACTACCGTGATTTGATATTCCTAGAATATTGATCGGGGGTGGAACATGTTTCTTCTTTTCTGGCTCATGCACTTTTGGTGCAGTAATTGCATTGGTAGTTTTAGAGTGAGTTTGAATTGGTTCAACTTCTGGTGATGATTCAGCTTTCCTCTTAATTGGGTTGGTTTCTTTTCTTGGTTTCTTATTTGCTCTCCTGGCTCTCTGAAGTATCCAATTTGTTTCTTTTTCAAGCTCATCTTCATCAGTGTGATATTCTTCTTGTTCTCTGAGTACTTGAAATTGGTTGTTCATTAATGCTGAGTTTCCTGCGTTGTTATTTCTATTTACTCTTTCCTTTAGCATAATGTTTTCTTTCTTTAGCATGACAACTTCATTGTTTAGCTGCGCGATTAACTTCTCCATTTGTTCAAATTTATTTATTAAATCCGCGTTGTTTATTGTATCTGTTTGTGCACTTTGCACGACTTCAGAAGTTTGATTGACTAATGAATGCTTCATAGGAGAGGAATTTTCCTTCTCATTGTTAAGTTCACTGAAAAGTGTGGTGCTCCCTGGCGGTGGAGTTGACGGTGGTGTTCTATGAAGTGCCGTACTTCTTCCGCCAAAGAGCCATAAATTTATGTCTTGTTCCGTGCTTCCAGTAGTACTAGGAAAAGGGTCAGCCTGGTTGCCTACCGACAATTTCCTTTGCAATGTCGTGTTGCTCCCTTCAGAATCCGCGGAGCAGCCTGGTAAACCGGGGCGGGATTTAGAATCTAAGTTCTGAGTTTCTGACCCACCTGGAGTACGTTATTGTTTACATTCCCGTTATTGTTATTTCATCTTTTTGTTGACTATCTGCTATACTGTTTCTCTACTACGTAGGGATTGGATACCACAACCGTTCGATCTACAGCACATTGCCCAGGATGCGCCACGAGGAGGCTGTCAACAAGCACCCCTGGTTATAATATTGAGCAGAAAACAAAACAAGCGGACTGCTTCATTTATCCAAATATGTAACGTGAGTAAAAAGGCCGAAATTATCAAGGCGAGGAATGTTGTAAAATCCATAAATGAAGGGCAGGGTTACTCTGGGCTCAATCAAGCTTTTATTAATGAAGTTTTAACGCGGTTGAGTAAAGACATTTTTAAAGTTACGAGAAATGTACAATCGGGAAATGCTTGCTTTCGTATGGCATTCTAGCCGTAAAATTTATGTAATAATTGGAAAGAATTTAAACTCAATTCGTAATAAACATTTTGTGCAATTTTATAGCTTTAAACGTAAAGTAGAGATAAAATATTTTTTTATTAACTTACAATTTTAAAGTAAAAAATAGTAAAAACAGATAATTCGGAATTCGTGAGTAAATTCAGACCATCATTAATATCTTTCGGGTTTTCTATAGGTGCCAATAATGTTCTATTTTCATTTTGATTGTTTTTCTGTTGACGAATTCATTGCGCCGTTATCAGATTTTACAAATCCCATTCAATCAATGCAAAGGCAATGGAATGTGAGATGGGCCCGACTACGGCCATTAAACAAGTTTTTAAGTTTGTCAGTCCTCAGTGTCTTGATGATATCCTTCCAGTGTCCTCCGATGGTCTCAAATTTGCCAATATCCTTCCTGTGCCAAAATACCTAGTTTGACACGGAGTAAAATTAATAAAGGTTTGTTTAGTTTTTGCTGTATTTTTGGAGCTGAGTAAAGCATTACAACAGTTAACCATGAAGAAACAGCATTACAATTATTAGGTGACTGTATCTATCGAAGTGATTATTGAGTACAACAAAAGTAGCATTTTTGACGTGAATTGTGATGCGGTTCGATTTTGGATACCCTCTAGAACTATTATATGACAACGATCTGGGCTTACCTACCTTCCTGTAATTAGAAAAGGGACATTTTCATATATGCTTACGATACTGTTTATCAGAATTATGCACATTTAGAAAGACATAGCTCAAACTGCTAATACGGATTTAAGAGTTTAATAAAAATTAAATAAACTAAGCCCAAAATAATTTGTAATACAACTAAAAACACAGATCATTCATTTAGACTAGATCAACTAATTAGGGCTTATGTGCTTAGTAATGGAATTGATCTAATAATGATTCACCTGCGAATTAAAATCAATTCAGTTTGTTGTTTTACTCGCAACATCATGGATGATACGATATTCGTAATTTCGATATTCGATATTCGTCGTCTCAGGATTAGAGTACGCTAACCACCAAATTGACATTTTTCAGGTTTTGATGGTTTCTTAGGTTTCAAACCATCCTCATTCGTTTGTGCGTATTTACGTTTTAATCAGACTACCCGTTCCTGAGGAAACTGGTTTTGTGTTTTCCGCTATCCACCATATTCAACACTTCGTCACACGACTTGTTAAGTGCCCTATAGACCATTTTTTTGCGAAAATGAGTTATGAATGGATTCCTAGTAATTCGACTGCGATCTTTCAGAATCTTTAATCAAAATTATCCTAATTTCAATACTTTTCGAAATAGCGAATTTTCATTTTGTCCTAAGGACCATAAAAACGTGTTTCTAAAATATTTCTTCAGTTCTCAATTGTCCTATAAATTAAATTTGTATGAAATAGGCCATTTTATTATGAAATAATCTGATAATTTCGATTTTATATATCCCTTTCCGGTCCGGTCAATACAATTGTGAGGGTATGAAGAAGAGTCCATAAAAAATATTATTTTAATATGCAATGCAGATCAACTCTCACAATTGTGAAATTATTTTCTTTGCAAACCATTCAACAAAACTAACATAACATTCTCGAACCAAGTGTTACAATTGTGATGTTACCGCCATTATTGAATACTTTAATGTAATGTAACAAAAGTGAGGGTTAGGCTTAAACTGTGACAAAAATATAAAAAGTAAAAAATAATAACAAAAACCATCGGGCTTTGATCGTAACCATCACAAATGTTACACTTGACCTTTAGTTAACAAGAAAAATTTTCTTTTTTGGACCGGAAAGGGATATGGGACAATTATAAATTTAAAGTGTTAACAAAATTCATTTTATATTTAGTTTTGTTCTATATCAAATAGAGCATTACATTACAGTGATTGTAAAAAACTATAAAAGAAAATTGCTAACGTCGTAACCAACGTAATACATCATTGAATGAAAGCTCTAGCTAACGGAAGAAAGCAGATAAAAAAATGACAAAGCATGATAAATCTTTAGCACTGGTATCTTACGGTCTACAAAACGTGTTTACGTTACCAAACGAAAATGATTCCAATTTCTTCTATTAAAGAAAACTTTATATCGTATGAGTGTCAAAGTGGTCGAACGGACAACGACATTGCCAGTGGATTGATCAACATTCTAAATACGGTATTACAAGACAATGCTGGTGTGAGAAAATTTATATTGTGGTCAGATTCTTGTGTTCCGCAAAACCGAAATAGAATTAGATCTTCAGCATTGCTAAAATTTTGCGAGGAAAATGAAATATACAGCATTACTCAAAGATTCTCAGTTTCTAGACACCCAATTAGATCATTGTACAAGAGTTGAACGGAGTTCATACCGCGGTCCCATACATCTTTTCTCTGTTCCCCGTACCTCGTTTTACTTAAGTTGATGCAGATGAAATGTGTTATTTTTTTTTTCGAAAAGATTAACAATTTTGTTGTCAAATTAAAAAAAATCTGTAATGTAAGTGAACAATAGACATCAATAGAGCTGATGGTTCACAGTTCGGTATTACTTTTTCCCAAAAGTGTATTCTGGTGATTGAAATTTTTTTCAAATTAGCAATTTGATTTTATAAAACTAGGAGTTTATTTGAAGTGTAGGGGGTCGTAACGATATCCCGCATTTCAAAATCCCGCTTTATCAAAATCCCGCTCAAGAAAAAAATCTCGGTTTTTAAAATCCCGCTTTGCAAAATCCCGCTTTTCAAAATCCCGATACTGCAAAAATAAAAATCCCGGTTTTCAGAAAATCCCGGTTTTGATTTTTATTTTACTTTATAAAATTTTCCTTCACTTTCAAATTTCAAAACCAAGATTTTAAAAAGCGCGATTTTCAAAATTGGCATTTTGAAGGCGGGATCTTGAAAAGCGGGCAAACTTACCTTCCCAGAAGTGTAGAAACACAATAAAATTTCTTAAGACTTAACCACTAAATTTATTTATTGAAAATTAATAAAACATTGATTTGTATTTATTTGTATATAAAATTATTTATTCAATTTTGATTTGATACAGCACGCCTATTATTATTAACCTCAATTACATTTTCGGCTGAAATCATGCTGCGTGCTCTTAAATTATTGTCGCGTGATTCTGTGTCTGACCCCTCTGTCAGCTCGGCATCACTATAGCTTGGATTTGGATTCGATGAAAATACACGACCACTCATATGTTCGGCACGTGATTCCATATCGGATCCCTCAGTTAAATCACCATCACTAATATTATGTGGATTTGTATTCGATGAGATAACTCTTAAACTTGTATCCCGCCCCGCTGAAGTTGATGATGTTACACCACTACTACTATTACCACGATTACCATTACCATCATTATTTCGTCGACACATACTAAACCAAATTTTTTTCACCGACTCTCGAAAACCATTATGCCACCATGCATAAATTATGGGATTTAGTAAACTATTCATAAATCCAAGAATTGCTAGGGGGCTTGCAATCGCTATTCGTAAATTATTACACATTTGTTCATTTGTTACCGGGTCACAGTTAACATATATTGTTGCGGCAATAAAATATGGTAGCCAGGTGAACATAAAACTTCCTGTTGTAAACATTACAACTTTAATTGCTTTCCACTTGCTAGGTGATTTTCCAGTTGTTTGTTTTATTTGTTCTTGTGGTTGTTTTGGCTTCCTATATATACGAATGGAAATAAAAAAAAAAATGTCAGAAACGGAACAAAAAATCGGAAAAATTATTAGTAAAATTGTTAAAAAGGAAAATTCGAGAAAAATAAAATGAAAATGTTTTGGTTAGCCATAGCTAATAAATTAAAAGACAACACTAAAATTGGGAATTTAATAAAATTTATGTTGGTGTAGTGAAATTTTTTTTTCTACATAATACTAACACGTAATTTAGTAGTGATACAGTGGCTCATGTGTATGTGGAAAAAATAATTTTCATAATTATATTCTTTAGATATTTTAAGCTATCCAAGGTACAACTCTTTCACAGACAGTGTATCTGGTTTTGGATAATGTCCGATAAGGGGCTACATGCCCTAGTTATTTTGTAATATTTTAATGCCAACCTATTTAAATTTCTTGCCCACCAAGTTGATCAAAAGGTAAGTATGGTAGGTAATATGCGATATAACCTTTTACGTTGTAGAGAATAGGTTTCCTATCTTCTTTATAAAGCCGTCCCCCCTATAGTGGCAATATCACAAATTTTCTAATTACTTATTGAACACATTTCAAAAACATAACTGAACCGTCAAATCTCCTAAACACAGATCATATTAAGCGACTATTGAATTATCACATAAAATTGAAATTCTTACTACATTAAAGGATAAATATAATCTAGAATTTTATATCGCTGGAACTGAGTATGACAGACTAAATTTATCGCTTTTTTCTTATACACAATTTGCCTATACACGATTTCACATATCTTAAGAATAAGTTCGAATACGAAACGAATAAAGACTCTTATCTAAGATATTGTCGTCTTTTAATTCTTATTACGTTTTAATATTGAGTTTGAGACTTACCCACGAAAAAACTTTAAAAATCGTTTTCTCACAGTCAACGGTTCCTCTGTCTCTGACATTTGATTGGCATCCTCCAAAACACTTACTGTTGAGTTAGCAATTGAATGAACACTACCACCACCACCACCTCGAAACAGTCGTAATCCATTAGTTTGTACTCCAGTTTGGTTTTCGGTTGCCTTCTTTAGTTGCATCACTTTTTTGAGGGCATGATACAGTATTATGCTGTATAAAATTACAACGATAAATACGGGCAATATACCGAGCACAGTAGTTAACATAATTAAATTAGGCGGTGCAAGTACGATAAACCAACATATTCGACCATTGTCTGTATCACCACGCCATCCCATCAATGGCAGATATCCAATAACCATACCTATATACAAAAAATAAACAAAATTATCATAATATTTTGATGCTTAAATATAGTGTTCTAATGCGTCCCCTAAATATTAATTAATAAAGTAAGAGCGCTTTAATGTGTTGGCATAATAAATTTGATTCTAATATTTTTTATAAAAAAAAAATTTAATTTAATTTACTGACAACCTACATAATTCTAATATACTCGTACGTCTTCCCCCCTCCCAAAAAGAAAGTAAAAAGAAAATATTTGACATCTAATGTAATAAATTTGATTTCTAATGCGTTACTGAAAGATTATATTCCCTACAACAACACAAAAATGTGTATATGTTGTTTTTCATTATTTATGAGTTATCTGTTTTCAACACATTAATTTTCATGAAAATAGAATTTTCATATTTTTCTTGTCTGTTCTAATTTTTATTTTTATTATTATTTGCCGTATACACTTTTCATACGTGTTTGTGTGTGTGTGTGTATGTGGCTGTGTTTATATACATATGTGATTGAAGAGACGATACAAATAAAAATAAAAATTGTTGAATTGATATATGTATGTACAATATGCAAAATGGAAAATGTAGGTCTCGGAAAATTGATTGGGTTTTGCACTTACCGATTACCCAGGTTAAAATTATTAAAAGACGTGCTCGATTTGGATATATCCATCGTTGGTATTGTAATCCATATACAATGTATAAAAATCGATCGACTGCGATTAGTCCAACACTGTAGACGGATGTAATTGTCGTCGAAACTATCATACCTGTAAATAAAGAAGAAATAAAATTAGAATTTATGATTGGTTACCGTATTTTCACCAATACAGCTTTCATAATGGCAATGACCAATATTAAACCTTTTCAAATTGGTAGAATTAGAGTTTGTTTTTCAAATTTTCGAAATTATACTCAAAATATAATGAGTTGAAATGCTTCGATCCGGAACATCACTTGCATAATGTGAACTCATCCGAAGTCAACTGAATCCTACACTCAAATGAATCCCTAACTGAACCATGCAATCCCCAATGTACTCACCAAACCAATTTTAGCTCAACATTCAACTCAACCACCAATTCAACTCTAAATCAACTTTCAATTCATTCTCAAACTCAAAGCCTAACTCGATAAACTGAATGCGTGGATGAACTCAACTCAAATCAATTCAATTTAATTTCCAAAATAACTCCTAAACATATTCATATTAAACCTCACACTCCACCCCAACTCAATCTTATATTTAAACTAAAATGCAACGTCAAATTTGATCAATAAATCCGTGTGGTTCGAAAAACTACATGAACTCAGCTCAAAACAACCTCCAACTTAACCCTCAACTCAACCTAAAACTCAACACCCGATTCAGTCTCTAAATCACCACGGGCCGAAAAATGACACGCTTACATGAACTGAACTCAAATCAACTCAATCTAACTTTGAATTCATCCCTAAATAATTTTCAAACTAATTATTTTACTCAACTCCAACTCAAATTAACTAAACCGTGACTATACTCTTAAGTCGTTACTCAAATCAACACGGTCCGAGAACTCCATTTGGACGTAAACTCAACTCAAATCAAGTCAATTCACTCTTCAACTCAACCCATAAATAATCCTCCGTCCCCCCCCCCCCCATGAACCTCTAACTCAACTCCAACTCTACTTAACTCAACCCCAACTGAAACCTAGGTCAGGGTAAATCTCAACCTTCTAGTCAAAATTCAACAGCCAACTCAATCCCGAAATCATCTCGATTCGTAAGAAACATGCGTATATGTTATCAACTCGTTCGTCAAATTATTTCCCAATTCTATTAAACTCCCACTCAATCCATAAATCAACACGTTTAGAAGACTAATTTTTTATTCAACTTTAAAATAAAACCTCAACTGATTCCCTCGTCAACCCCAACTCAACGCACTACTCGCACATGAACTCAACTTTAAACAACTCAATCAACTTTCAAATCAAATCCCTACTCAACCTATAACCCAACCCCAACTCGGCCCAAACCCAGTGTGCAACTCAATCCCAAACTCAACGCCCAGCAATTTAACCTCTGACCCAACACGTAAATCTACTCCCAAACTTAATCCTCAACTGAACGTCCAACCAAAAATAAAATCGAATAATTACTCGTCTAACCACTCGCTTACTCGTTTGTTCAACGAAAGCAGTATCATTTCAATAACAGCATTGACATTATTGGTTACCCCAGTTTAAGTAAAATGAGTTACTACCCTCAGTGATAAATATGCTGAAAGTCTGTTTAAACGTTAAAGTGGTGGAAGTTGATATCAATACCATCTACAAAGTAAATAAATCAACTTTAGCCTGCCAATATAATTCATGTTAAGTTTGTCCGGAAACAAATCAAAGAAACCGTTATGCGAGCTAAAAAAGGTATAAAGGATTTATCCACTGCTCTACTTGGTGCATCGCCGATTATGCTGAAATTCGACGTGTGTATTGGAAATGTCATTCTAAAATTTTTTGCGAATAAAGTTCTGGAATATGGCGAAGTATGATGGAACTTCCCTGTTTATTAACCGATTTGGAAGAAATTTGTCAAATGAGTTGGAAACTGCATTCTTAGGATCATTAGGATATACCTTAGCTATTTTTAACCGATTATGCTGAATTTTGAAGTTTCCAACTAATAGAAGGAAATGTGACAAAAAAATTATTTTTGAATGACGTTGTAAGGAATATGTCAATATGACTTTTAAATTGTTGACTGATGAGGTTTCTGTACATCATGCAGCTAATAAAATTTATTTAAGGCAGCGTAAACGTCTATTTCAATTGCTTAACGATTGAGGTTATCTTCGAAATAATATTCAAGTTCGCCTTTTAAACGTTGGGTATATTTCCTGAGTATTAACTGCCAGAGCTGTAAGTTTGGCCATGCTTATAAAAATGAAGTGTGTGACACGCGCTGAAGAATTAAAACTACTAACGGTACTGTCGAGTCTCCGAATTAGCAATATCATTTTAGAATCATCTTTCCATCGCAAATCTTGAATTTCATCATAATCGATTAAGGAATAGCCAAGTTCTATCCGAATTGGCCATATTCCAGAATTTCATCTAAAATTCATTTTAGAATCCCAATTCCAACGCACACGTCAAACTTCATAATAATCGGCTGCGAAATAGGCAAGTTCCATCCCACTTGGCCGTATTAAGTGTATCCAAAAATCATTTTAGGATCCCATTTCTATCGCGGATGTCAAAGTTCACTAAAATCCGATATAAAATAGATACGCTTTATCTTAAGTGGCCATTGTTAAACCTGAATATGTGTAAGATATTTAAAGAAATCTATACGCCTTGACTGATTTGAACCAAATTTTACACAAATATTGTTTTTGGAGGTTGAGCTGAAAACTGACTTAAGAGATTCAGTTTGTGGTTGATTTGGGAGTAGACTTAATTTTGAAGACCGAAGTTATGGTCACCTAAAGAGGTTTCAGCCCCTTGTATTTTTTATAGATTGCATTCCGGTTCCGTTTCTTCGTTTGTTTCGGATTTTACGGATTTTATTACTAAAATCAAGAATAAGTTACCATCGCCTAGTAATGACCATACATATATTATTGTTGTCTTCCTTTGAATTTGTGTCTTTAGTTAATTAGCCTACTAGGATCACCATTACTTAATACTTCCAGATGTATTTATCATTGTTTTGCGCGTGTCAATAATTTTTGCGATCTAGATACCTCCCTTCACGACCTCCGTTTTTTAGAACACCATTTAGTAGTTTAGTTGATGTTGCTGTTCATGCTCCCGTAAATTGTAGGGGTGGTAAACGCTTTGTTTATAATAAATTTGCAATTTTATTGCACTTCAACCTGTGATTTTAAAACATGGAAAAGTCTATGAAAATAATTTTAACAAATTTTTTATTGGTTTTGAGCTCTTTATTTACAAAATATTTTATAGCTTTAGCTTTCGAATCCAATTCGGATTCATTCTCAAAAGCAAATGAATTGTTTTTTCCAAAAAATTGTTTCCTCTATATAATAAAAAATTATGGCAATCACAAATTCTTTTTGAAAACCGACTTTTCATGGAAACGCACCGCTATATAATTTTTCGAAAAAATTGTATACTAAAGCGTTTTCACGTAAAAAAGGTTGTACATTTGAATAAAAATAAATTTGATGAGACAAAACCAAATTAGATGAACAAATCATATGAGTTACCGATATATGCGTAATCTTCTACAATGTTTATTGAATTTGCATTAAAATATCTGAGTTGTCTTTTAAAAATGTCTTTGTTTGTAAATATTTTAGTCACAAGGGCAGACAAGGGTAATACAACGGTGTTAACTTTACGAACGGACTACAGTGAAAAAATGTACAACCTACTAAATGACAACTCTACTTACATACAGATTTTTAAGGACAACTCGACACCAATACAGACAAAAATTAATACTTTAGTAAGGGACTGGGAGAAATCAGGCAACATAAATTTAATTACAAAGAAAAACTTAACAAGTTACACACCAGTGATCCCAAAATTATATGGCTTACCCAAAATTCACAAACCAAACATACCATTCAGACCAATTGTAAGTTCCATAGACAGTCCAACATACTCTTTATCATCATATTTAGGCAATATTCTAAAACCTAGTGTCGGGAAAACCAATTCTTTCATTCAAAATTCTGAAGATTTCAAAAATAAAATCAGTAATGTAACCATCCCTCCAAATTTTCTGTTAATATCTTTAGATGTCACTTCTTTATTTACTAATGTCGATAGCCAAATTATAAAAAATATTATTAGTCAAAATTGGAGAAATATTAAAAGAAATTCTAAATCAAAATTAACAAAAATACAATTTTTTACTGCTTTGGATATCGTTTTAAATAATTCAGAATTTTCTTTTGATAACAAAATTTACAAACAAATTTTTGGCTCACCTATGGGTTCACCAATAAGTCCCATTATTGCAAATTTACTAATGGAAAATTTAGAAATTTCAGTTTTAAATTCTTTAGACTTTCAACCTTTGTTCTATTATAGATATGTCGATGATATAATTACAGCGATACCAATAAACAAAGTTGATTCATTTTTAGAAGCTTTTAATTCAAAAAACAACAGAATTAAATTTACTTTAGAAAGAGAAACAAATAACGAAATTTCATTTTTGGACATTCTGTTGATTCGTGAACCAAACGGCAAAATTTCCTGTGATTGGTACCACAAAGATACTTGGTCTGGCAGATATCTAAATTTTCACTCTTGGCTTCCCACATCTTACAAAATTAACACCATTAAAATTTTAACCCAAAAAATTCTTAAACTTTCCGATACTAAATTTCACAATAAAAATCTTAAAATTTTGAAAGATACATTATTTCGCAATCAATATCCTGAAAAATTAATAAATAACATAATTTGGAAACAAAGATATTTTCATATAAATCCGGTTTCCCGACCAGAAAATGATATAACAAATTATTTGGCCATTCCTTATGTAAAAAATCTTTACGAAAAAATTAAAAATCTTTTCAAAAATTATAATTTCAAAATTATTGGACGGGCAGCCACAAGTTTAAACAACGAATTGTTTTCTAAAATTAAAGATAGCATACCTTTAAAGAAACAATCAAATGTGGTGTACCAGGTCCACTGTAGTTGCAACGCTACTTATACAGGACAGACTAAACAATTTTTGGAAAGAAGGTTGAACCAACACAGAAGAGACGTCAATAAAGATCAAAATTCAAACATTAGTGCACTCTCACGACATTTGAAAGATACAAACCACCAAATTAGTTTAGATAATATCAAAATTCTCGATAAACAAAACAATTTTAGAAAAAGATCGATTTTGGAAATGTTACACATTAAATCAAGTGCAAATTCAATAAACATTGTAGAAGATTACGCATATATCGGTAACTCATATGATTTGTTCATCTAATTTGGTTTTGTCTCATCAAATTTATTTTTATTCAAATGTACAACCTTTTTTACGTGAAAACGCTTTAGTATACAATTTTTTTCGAAAAATTATATAGCGGTGCGTTTCCATGAAAAGTCGGTTTTCAAAAAGAATTTGTGATTGCCATAATTTTTTATTATATAGAGGAAACAATTTTTTGGAAAAAACAATTCATTTGCTTTTGAGAATGAATCCGAATTGGATTCGAAAGCTAAAGCTATAAAATATTTTGTAAATAAAGAGCTCAAAACCAATAAAAAATTTGTTAAAATTATTTAAATATTAGCTCAATAAACATAAATATAAGTCTATGAAAGTTCATATGAATTGGTTTTTAAAGCAACATAACGCCCTTAGTACTAATCAACATGAATTTACCACCGGGAAAAGTACTGAATCAGCATTAATGAATTTTTTAAATGACGTTCATGTCAATCTAAATGAAAAAAATAATGTTGCAGCAATTTTCATTGATATTAAGTGAGGATATGGTGGATCACAAGTTGCTCTTGTTTAAATTGCAATCTCTTGGAATTAGAGGTGTACCAATAAGTTGGTTTGAATCTTACCTTAAAAATAAATCCGTTATCGTTAAAATAGGTAATTCTTATAGTGTTCCGTTTGGAATTGACTACGATGTTCCGCAGGGTTCCATACTAGCTAATATCACTAATTCCGACATGAGAGTCCTAAGTTCATAGTTTGACGCTCACCTTTTGTTATTAAGTGAAAAAATTAAGGTCATGTTCTTTAAAATATTGGGTGATACATATCAGAGTTATTTTCCTGAATTTTTTACCACAAACAACCAACTACACAAACAATAATTTTTCATTTAGAACATAATTGCGATTTAATTCATTGTGATAGTTCTTGTTTTAAAATTAATCCGGTGACTTCATTCAAGTACCTAGGCTTGGATATTGATGCTAACCTAAATTGGGGAATCCAATGTCAAAAGATTAAGGTACAGCTCAATTCTGCCCTACGGGCTATTTATTTGTTACGTAAATTTTGTTCCACACAGGTTTTGCTTAATTTTTATTACGCTTGTGTTGAGTCTCGCCTGACTTATGGCTTGCCATGTTGGGGTGGGATTTACATGAACACTGGAGCCTTTATACAAATTATAGAAGTATATTTTACGTGTTATATTTTTTAAATGTCGTCGTGATCACACTTGGCCGATTTTTTTTGGAATTTAAGATTTTACCGTTACAACATCTTTACATTTTTTTCAGTTTTAAAAACTACATATTTTATTCGCGTAGTGGACATCGTTTGCTGAGATTGGTAGCGGCTTATGATGTACGCAATAATTACCGTAATAATTCCTAGATTTACTATCGAAATATTTCGAAAATATTATTTGGTCTCTGCGCCTTTATTTTTTAACCGATTGCCCACTCATTTACGTTTAGATTTTAGTAGTAACAGGTTTGTCAATTCGTTAAAAAACTGGTTGTTGGAGCATAAGGATGTTGGTTTTATGTTTGCAAAATGATTTCACTGTTTACTTTTAGAACTAAATAAATAAGTCAGCATAAATCTGATAATAAATTAGCAATAAGAAATCCTCAAGTGTGGACATAGGTTAGATTTTTTTTTTTTTTTTTTTTTCGCTGGCGCTACATCCCATGAAGGAATTTGGCCGCTTCATTTTTGAAGTTTCGTAATCATTTTTACAACGGATAATGAGTGATTAGTTCATTGATCCTTACATTAAACCAGCCGTGATTTTTTCATCACCCGCCGGGAATCGAACCCGGGACCTCCGGAGCTTAAAGCAAGCATGCTAACAACTGTGCCACCGGGGCGGCCCGCAGGTTAGATTTTGCTCGTGTAAATATTTTATAGTACAGAATGAATCAACTGTTTTTGGAAATGGCCCATATCTCGGTAATCAAAAATCTCTGGCTAACAAAAAGAGTGACACGAACGAAATATGTAAACATTTGTCTGGTATTATTATTATTGACTTAATTTCTAAATTCTAAAATTCTCCAAAAAGTTCCGAACAAACAAATGTTGTATTTTTGAAATATATTTTTGAAGATTTTGTACTTTTAGACACTTATAGGCCTGAGTAGGATAAGATACGTCGTCTAATACTTATTACTAGACGTAATTTGTTGAATGGTTACATCCAACCGTTAGTAATATGCCAATAATTTTCGTTTCAAGCACTTACCTGGGGTTGGTACAGAAGAATGGCACTACAATAAAAATCAAAACAAGAGATTTTGAGGTGTAAGAGAAAACATTTAAAACAAAAGCCAAAAACTATCAAAGACTCATTAAACAATTGTTAATGTTTCTGCTGGGTAGAAGAGATGCAATATGCCTTTATTTTGCCGGTGTTTCATTGAAACTATTCGTTCATATTAATATTATTTATTGACATTATAATTCCGATCACATTTTTTACATTTTTTTTATAGTTAAATTATGATGCAAAAAAAAGTTCGTTTTTGGGTAAAAAACGTTATCTAAAAAAAAATCCACATCATGATGCCAAACGAACTGACATTTTGTTTTCTGCATTTTGATCAAATAAATAACTTTAGAAGAGATATTGAAGTAATGTGATATTGTTTCTCAAAGAATAATTTATTTATTATTTGGTCTTCAACTTTAATATATTGCCTACAGTCACTGATTTCAGTTGTCAACATTTTTGTTTTGCGAGAAAAGGTTTCAAAGGGTCTATTAGTCGATTGACCTTGAGTATTTTTTTCTAATTGCTACTAATCCGGTAAAATCAATTGGTATAAATTTGATAACGGAAGATTTCCATCGTAAAGCACGAGCGTAAAAATATTATTAGTTATGTCATATATGTCTTGAGATAACCTAAGATAATGAGAATCTATAAGAGAACCTAAAATGGTATGGCCAATATCAAGTTACAGAATTTCAACGAATGTCCAAATTTTCCAACGAATGTTTCAAATTTAGTTTTGTTTTGTGTGCGTGTATGAAACTGACTTCTACTGTGAAATCTGAAAATATATAAGCATTTCAACTAAGGTCACTGATCAATGATGTCTGCAGTTGACGTTATGAAACCGTTTGATGTATCAAAATCTGAAGGATGGTCATCACAGATTCAAACTGTACCTGCAAGACAATGAACTCGAAGGCGAAAACAAAACACGTGCAGTGTTCTTGACTTTATGCGGCCCTGCTCTTTTTGACCTTTTGAGTTCTTTGGTAGAACAGAGATAAATTGATTCAACGTGCTCTTCTTGCTGAATCGGAATTGACCCTAACTAAGGTCATTGAGAAGGTATTAATATCTGAAGCAGCAGCAAAAAATCAAATCAAAATTCGGCGCCCTGAATGTGTACACCTGATTTCAACGAAAAAACCATCACGTTTACGTGTCCAATGCCGTATGTTCTAAGTGTGACATAATAGGACATCTTCGAAAAGTATGCCGATCCACTACACCAGTATCATCAAGCAACCGTTCAAATCTGCCAAAGACTTCGGAATTCTTTTAAATAATCGACCTTGTAATTTTGAGGTTGATTCTGGGCCGAATTTTACGATAATCTCAAAGGAAACATTCAATAATATTTGGTCGACCTCAAAACCGGTTAGCCATGTGAGTTAAAATTGGTGGATTTCCAAAGAAATGCTATTCCAATTGCTGGTGTAATAGACATTGATATTCACTGTAATAACATTGTAATCGATAACCTTCCAATCGTCATAGTAATGGAGAAAAATCTAACGTAATTGGTTGCAACTGGTTTTCGTAGCTAGGTATCAGCTTACAAAGCGTACATCTATTCTCCGAGGAGTTGGGTTGTTATAACGGAAATCAAATAACATTGCAACTCGACCAGTCAGTTCAACCAACGCGATCAGTACCTCTCGCGACCAAAGCTAAGGTCGAAGCTGAACACATTCACCAAATTCCAGCGCTTAGTTACCTTTTATCTTCGTTCAAGGGAGGTAACATTTTTGTAAAAGTTGACTTGTCACAAGCTTACCAGCAACTACCAGTTGACGATTATTTGTCATTGCTTCAAACAATAGTTACCACGAAGGGGGCATTCCGCGAGTCAAGCGCCAGCAATTCAGAATTTCCTTTGCTCCAGGAATTTTTCAAAGTCTTATTGAAAATATTTTAAAAAATATCGAAGAAATCTTACCGTATTTTATGACATCGTTATGGGCATCGTGGCGACATTTTTGTTGAGCCAACACAATTACGCCTCGTCTCATCAAAATCGTCTCGATCAAAGCAAGATTCGCGAATTTGAAACGAACGATCTGGTTTGGGTTCGCAATTACTCCACAGGTCCAAAATGGATAACTGCCTCCGTCGAAACACGCACCGGACCGTCTTACAAAGTTAAAATTGACGCTGGGAAAATCATCAAAAGGCATATTAACTAGATAAGAATTCGACCTTCTGCTAAATCCGATTGTTTGTTATTCCCTGAGGAAGCTGATCAAAATACAACGACCATGGCAGAAAAACAGACGAACCTGAGTCATCAATACCTCAGTCAAATGATGTGCTTCGACGCTCATCCCGGTTTTATCCCGACAAACAAAATAGGCGTTAAGTAGCGTATATAGATGAGAGTGAATTGTGAGAGTTATAAAAAAAATTCAAAAATTAAAGAGTTTAACAAATTTTAGGAATTAAGAGAGTTCCAAAAATTTTAATTAAATCAATTTCAATATGATGATGTTTTATATTTAAGACGAAAGCACTAATCGTTAAAAACAAAAATAAAATGTGGGATTCATTAAATATTTTTAAAATTAAAATACCTAGTACGAGTATATTATAAAATGAATTTCCACCAAAAAATCTCAGTATTTGAAACTTCAAAATTTTGAAAATTTTTAATTTAATGATCACAACAAAATAAAAATTTAAAAAAAAATTTGTACATTTAAAAAAACATTTTGTAAGTTTTCCGGTTTAAAATAATTTGAAAGATTTTAAGGTTCTCAAAAATTTAAGAATTAAGAAGTATTCCAAGAGTTTGAAGTGTTTTAAAAATTAAAAAATTCCAAAAGTTTCGTGTAAAATTAGTGTCTTATGTTTCAAAGCGCTCAAATTTAAATAACTGTAGGTTATCCTAATAATAGCCGCATTTCACGAAACCAAGTGACTAGATCAAAGTTAACATTGAAAGCAATAACAAAAATTGAACCAATTTTTGTTTCTTGATTAATACGTTGAACTGCAACTTCCCAGCTCAACGGAACTACTTTTCTCAGTTGTAGTTTTTAATACTTTCATGAAACATTATTTGATTGGGATCAGAACAAACAACTAGAAATGCAACTAATATAAGATTTTAAAGAGCTATTTAAATAATTTTTCAAAATGTGCTGAAGCACTTTAGGTGTTGGGTTTAATTCTCGTTGAATTATTAACGAGTTTTGAATGTTTTTCAAAAATATGCTTACGCTTCCTTCGATCTTTACCGTTGCCACCGCCAGATCCGAGATTATAGGTTTAATAATCTCTTATGACGTTATAAAAGCCTTCTAAATGGTTGGGCATAAACACAGTGGGTGTATTGAACATTTTAGTTAACTGCGGCATTTATGCAGCATTACATTTAAAAATTAATTTCACAACAATCCATCTGGTCATCTCAATTTTAGCAATCAGCTCGCACAAATTACGCCAAACTTCCTTAATTTATCGATATCTTAAGATCTTACAGATGCAAAACCCTGTCCACTTGTGACATTCCCATGCTAGTTGGTTTCGCAGTTTTTAAGATTATTCCGTACACACAGATAGATGTTTCGCTTCTGCGTATCGTTATCAACGCACTTGAGACCAAATAAGTGGATTTCCAGCAGCATCTTGAGAACGCAATTAATTATATTTAGAACAGCTTTTACGATTGTCACGAAAATTCTAAAATCTCGAAAATCTTATCTCGAAATTTTTTTTTTTAATTTTTTATTATTTTAAAATCTTAAATTTACGTAGATTTTGGTATCTTAAATTATTATAAGGTTCTTTTGTTATTTACCTAGAACTAAAACTGATCCGTCTATTTAACAAATTTTGAGATTCTGATATTAAAATATTGTGAATTTAAAATCCAGAATAATTAAATAATATAATTTATTATAAATTATTACAGAATGATGAGAATTTGATAAACAGAACAGCAATTGCTAGAGTCTAGAATAGGGTAACTACTTATGACATCTTCACCAACCAATAAAAAATTGATCAATTTTGAGAATTTTGAAATATTGAAATTCAAATATTGTCAGCCACTGTGACTGCATCGTTTGTGTAATAAAGGCGAAATTAAATTTGTACGTCATTAAAGTTTTTATGTCCCTTGTAAGGGTAATGTAGTTAACATTTGCGTCTTTTTCTAAAAACTCAAAAATCATTAATGTGGTTATGCCATGTATCAATAACCGCCAATTCATAAAGCTTGTCAATTCTCCGCCTTGACCATAAAAACAAATTTGCAGGAAAAAATCCAAATCCAGGCGTCCAGATAGAGGGACGGGACCTTTAAGACTTCAAAAAAGATTTTGGGTAAAAAAAAAATGTTTTATCGTTTTTGGAACGATTTCAGTAATTTTTATTTATCGACGCACTAACCAAATTTTACTTTCTTTCCATTGACATGCAACGATTGCGCCATACGTAGAATATCCAAATTATTCAAGTTTCAAAGTAGAATGACGATTTATTATCAACCTGACGATGTGACAATGGTATTTTGGTTAATATCACACCATGACAATTTAAAATTCAATGTCTTCTTTCTTAAGAAAATTTCATGCATCTTTAAACGATTTATCGTGCCCGTCGTTTTGTCCCGGCTGAGGCTAGATTCTGATCAAACTAGAAATGACACTTTTTTTGTGATTTCGCAATAAAATATTGTAGATTTAATCACTAAAAACAATCCTGATATTTAGTTGGTTTTATTAGATTAACCGTTTTTATTAATTTGTCACTGAAAGTGGTAATTTCCTAGAGCTAGTAATTTTCCTGGATCTTTCGATTAAGAAACTAAACATATTGATTTTCATTCCCCTTGCTTTTTACAAATAATTTGTTGATGGATGCGAGAAATGAATGCGTTTTGGAATATGGGCATTCTTGGCCTTATTAAGGAAATTAAATTAAATCATCTTACGCGTGTTTAAATTAAGTTGAATCCGATTTGCCGAATATGAACTAACTACGCGAGATTTTCGGGGCGAAATTAATTCATTTTGAATTTTGCATTAATTCCGCGACATCAATTTGTTAAAAAAACTAAAATTCATTGATTGTGGGGAATTAATTCATTTTTAATTATTAATGAAATCCGCCGAGAAATTAATAAATTACAATAAATTAAGTTCATTTCAATGTATTCATTTCAACCTTTTGTAATCGAATAAGTTTGATCAAGATGACATAACATTCCAATTTCAATACAAGACGTTAAATTCATCTCAATATTTTGTAATCGAATAAGCTTTTTAGTATTTTTTCGAGAACATTTAGGGTATGTGTGACATTCCAGTACATTTCACGACGTTACATTACTTTCTTTTTCGACGGCAATATTTGTTTTTCAACGTTCTAATTTTTGTGGATCGGTAAAGTTAAATTCACCGAAATACTTAAATTTATTCTGTGTCAATTTAATTCATTTTCCATGTTATTTAACTTTTGGAAACTGAACTAAATCCGCGCGAAATTTTTAATTTAATAAAAAAATAGACGTCGCGGATTTAATTCATATTGCAAATGGGATTAATTCCGCCACCAAAAATTTTCCTAAATCCTAAATCAAATTACCCGGGTAATCGATCAAAATACCTGGGCAGCAGATTATTCGAAAAAGGACCAAAATATCGGAGTACCCGGGTACTGGATAATCGGTATTTGACACCCTAGCCGTACGTATGCATATATTAAACAAACGGATCTCTTACTGTAAAATATAATGAACAAGTTGATGAATTAAACAAGATATGTAGATTATTCACTATACTTTGCTTCTAAAAACCAACATCAACCATCCCTTTAGTCAAAATAGATGGGTCGAACAATAGGCTAATGCTGAAAATCAAAACTGTAATACTGGAAATATCACTGTCAAAAGAATTAGAAAATTAACGGTTTTTAGGTCGTCGGCTTAAATGGGGCGTATTGTCGCACCAAAATTGAAATCAGCGGAACCTATAAGGTGTCAGTCCTTGAGCCAGGTTCAAAGGTGATGAAACTAAAAAAAATAGAACCGTATTCGAAACTAGACTTCATTCCAGAAAAACATACGTTCACAATATTTTTGTGTGTGTTGGAATCACCTGAAATGCTTGGAAATATTCTATTAATGAGTTATTTGTAAGACAAAATCCTATAGTGATCACAGAATCGAGGACTTCAAGTGACAGGAGGATCTAATGTGTCATAGAGGTAATGCCAAGGACAATAACTATCTAAATCAAATAATCATAGGGTACCATCGTAAAAGCAAATTATCGATTATTTTTTTTTTTTTTTTTTTTTTTTTTTTTTAAATCAATCATTTATTGGCACCGAATTTATACATTTTATAACAAAAAGATTTTTATACAATCCAATAAGATGAATAAATTATTCCCTGTGCTAATTAAAGCAGTATCGGGAGTAATTTTTTACTAGCAGGTACCTTACAGTTGTTACATAGCTTAACATTAAAGAAGAATCTTAAATATAAAATAAACACAATTTAAAGTAACTTAAACATAATTATATATATTGAATGCAACGACACAATGGTTACTCAAACGAGCGAAAAACCCTCACTCATCATATTCCTCTAATGAGTGCTTCAGCATTTTGATACTCAAGACCTAGTAACCAAAATTTAGTAGCTCTTAAAAATTCTTTATAGTTGTTTGATAACGAAATTTGCACAGGCATATCATTGAAAATTTTTGGTGCAAGATAAGTATACGATCCTCGAAAATGTTCTTTAAGTGGTTTTGGGACGGCAAGACAATTTTTCCGAAGCTTGTAACTCAGTAGTTTGAAATTTAAATTACCACAACGCCGGAAAAAAATGCTTAATACCTTATAGATAAAAATATACCGTACTGGTAAAATATTTGAGATCCGGAAAAGAGGAAGTGACGGCGTCAATCGTGACTTACGATGAAGTAATCGAACTGCATGTTTTTGGCAAATAAAAAGTGATCTGAGATTTTCAAAGTACATTCCGCCCCATGATACAATGCCATATTTAATTTTAGACTCGACCATTGCAAAATAGTAAATTTTAAGTACGTCGAATGGAACTAATGGTCTTAGTAAGTACATTTTCCGAATGGAAATAATCATGCTTTTGCACAACTGATTAATATGAGGTTTCCAATTGAAATGTGTGTCCAGAACAATTCCCAGATATTTGAATTCGGTTACTTTTTCAATTGTTTGAGGTTCGACGTTACTATTCAGTGAACCTGGATAATTTATATTTAATTCTGGTGTCTCCAATGTACCTACTGTAAATATCATATATTTCGTTTTGGAACTCAGTATTAGCTTGTGCGAATCGAACCAGTTTCTAAGCAGTCTCATGTCATCGTTTATTTTAATAGATAGCTCGACATATGTATCGCAGCAATAAACTAGTGCCATATCGTCAGCAAAAGCTAGAGGAAATCCATTTAAGTTTAGTGAAAACAATGAATTTATGTAAATTAAAAACAAAGAAGGGCCTAAAACTGAGCCTTGTGGAACTCCCGCATTTATGATTAATTGATTGCTGTTGACATTTTTAATCTTTACACTTTGTTTTCTTTCTTTCAAATATGATTTAAACCAGTTTAACGAGGTACCTCTAAAATTCAAAGGGGAGGATATCAAAGGGGAGATATCCCTGCAGTAAGAGAGTCGGTCTCTGCGTTCTAATCAAAACTTTGGGAAAACGTTGATTTAATCGAAAACCTTCGTGTTAAGCACACTGCATACAGTATTAAATTAAAATGTTAATTTTTTAAAAAAAATCTTCAAATTTCAGAATTAAAATTCTGAATTAAAATTGAAATTTCAATTGAAAAGTGTAAAATATTTATGACATGCGCGATTTGATAACATGTTGGCGAATCTTCAAAATTAGATCAGCCAATCGGTTTCTTTGGTGGGAAAGCTGCTCTAGCGATTTTCACAACAATTCTTCTGTTTTGGCACTTTTTCGAAGGAAAAGGGAGGGAGGATACTTGATCCTAATTTGACCAATTATAATATTTGATTGTTGAAACTTCTGATGATCTTGTAGATATTTTTTTGAACCGCCTAGTCCAAATAATATTGAATTGGTTGTTTTTATAAAGGAATTGCATCCACTTGTTTGTATAGTTTGTTCAGTTATTTATAGCTCTTAGATAGCTAAGATATATTGCAGATCATAGTTGGTCACCTCATTTACTCCACCAAAATGATGACCTTGGTGGTCCGAAAGTTCGATTTCGACTGGTTTAGCTCATAATTTACACTCAGGAAGTTTATACCGTTATTGGAAACTAACATCTTGCACAAGCTAATGAATACCCTTGTTCCAAAGCTGACGAAAAATGTAGAGAATCACAAATGCTAGTCATGAATTTGATGTAAATTGGCCATACTCTCGATAGTCCTGAACTGCCAATTTTCAATTTCGGCCATTGACTGGACATAACCTGGTTTCAATTTTCTTCAATTCTGACATCACATCAGCTGTTGGAAACACGCCGCAAAGCGCTGTCCACAACAAAACTTCTTTTAGTGGGAATGCTGGTGCGTGAAGCCATAAATCTAAGAGTAATTTTTGATCAATAGAATCTTTGTGTATTTTCTGCGTTCGCTGAGCAAGTAGTATACAGCTGCAAGTTATACCTCAACGGATACAAAACCGTCGACTGTTACACAGCGAACATTCAGTACTGCACCATATGCAGGCTTGCTACCGTCGGCAAATCCGTGTGTTTGGATGCTAGTTGTTTCGTTAGTATTGTCGTTCGGTTTGCCAATAAGGGTTTAAACACGGTGGTAGTGATTAGTCCCAGTCAATTTTAAATTGCCATAGTTATTGAGTAAGCAGCTACCCTAATGATACTACCAAAGCCAAGAGACCAAGCTGTCTCAGGCCAGCAGGCTTCGTTATGTTACATTTGATTTTTCAGACTAACATTTGTGCACGAAGCCGATGTAAACAGGTTGAACTGAACGACAGGTCCCACCATCAAAACTGAATTGGTCGATTTTCCACTAGATGCTTTGGCAGAGCCATCGAAAACTTCTCGCAGTTAAGTGGACGAGCTCCTAGGCTTCAGCACGCAAAGATGCGGAACGATAAAAGTCCTGCCCTTTATTAAAACCTTTATTAAATTCATAAAATTTAAAGAAATTAATATCTGAATTGTCAAATTTAGAGAATTTATAAAATTAAGAGAATTTATTGGATTTTTAAATTTTATAGAATTTACTGTAGTTAATATAATTTATAGCGTTTAGAGAATTTTTATATATAAAAAATTTATTTGATTATTATAAATTCTAAAACTTAAATTCTAAAACTTGTGTAAGTAGTAACTACGATTTAGTATCGTTCATACATATGAGGATTAATAAAAAAAATTGTTGTTTTTTGTAAGTTTTAATTTTTAATTTTTAATCAGAGATTATTTAAAAAAAAATCCGGCATTGATTCCGGAATTCCGGAATCGAGAACATTTAAATTCGAAAATTCCGGAATTACTTTTTAGCCAAAAATTGTATGCCCTATTAGGCACTGGTAGTTGTAATCGCTTGCTCTTAGCAGGATCCAATAAACTCACAGCAAGACTTGAAAGTAACAGCTTTTAGCGAAGGCAGTTGTAACATAATTTGTCATCTGTAACGAATTTGTGCCATTTATTGGCAAACGTCAAGCCACAGCGAACTATACTGAATGTCTGTTTGTGTTGCAGTGTACACAAAAATATGTCGAAAGTAGCGGTTTGCTGGAGTGAATTTGCCATCCAAAAGAGTAATTAATTGGAATCATACCCAAACTGGATTTTATTTTGAGATTGTTTGAATATTTTATCCAAGAGGTTCTTTTTATTGTTTGTTTGTTATAGGGCTTGCCCATTCCTGGAACACTCCCGAGAATTCCCAGGATTCGGGACACGACTATGCCTCAATGCAGTTGATTGAGCAGTCTTGAAATTGAATTTTGTATTTCCGGAAAATATTCACAACATTCCCCAACATTCTCGGGGTGCAAGCCCTATTTTTTGGTTACAATTGCCTAACAAATTCATAATTTTCCAGCTGGCAAAATACAGCAAAAAAGGTTATCTTGCACTATACAGGTTGGAACCTTGAAAATAGAGGATTCGAAAAAAAGTTTCAGTAGAAAATTGTTTTGTTTTAGTTAAAAATAAGTTGTCCTTGAAATGACCTTCACAGGTCATCAAAACTAATTTATTTATGTGTCCTGCTCAAGACCGATTATTTTTGAATTATTTACATAGTTGGGTCTAGTTAAATTATTCAGCTTGTATCTCGTCTATCGTTGGTGTTGAGTAGACAAAAAATGTTTCTGCTAAGAATTTTCTGCTATCAATATACAAGGTCTTCTTGCATTTAGCCAACTTTTATATGGGTTAACATTCTCTTTAAATATTCTTATTGAGTACAAAAAAACTAAAACCAAAATCAGTGAACGATACTCGAATATTTCCGCGAGCTATTTAATTCAATTCGCAGAATATTTCTGATAAATAATTAATTCCAACAATTTCTTGGAATTATTTCGCCAAAGGCATTAACAAAGCTTAATGTTTTCAAGATCAATAATTTTATTTACAATTTGTTAATCGATTAATATTTGTACAAACTTTTTCAAATTCCATGGCAAAAAAACTTGAACCCTATAAATTAGGACATTCGTACAAACCTTTACAATTTTTATTACTTTACTTAGCAACAAGGGAATACTTCTTGGTTAAATAAATTTTTTTTTTGTATTTATTCAATGTTATGTAACTTATAAAAACTTTTAATTTTTTATAAACAGATTGAACAGAAAAGTCGAAAAGTTAAGTTTTATGACACAGACAATGTAAATTTTATGCACCACCCTTATATATACACATATACACAGGCAACATGGAAATTCGATATTTTAGATTATTAAAAATTTATTCAACTTTCTAAATGTTTTCTTACCCAATTTGCTTGATAAATTTGTCTTTTATTTAGGCTATTGCATAATAAATTTTTCGATATTGATTTGTGTTGGTATATTTATGGGTTTAAGATGAAATGCTGTGAAAATTTAAGGACTAGAGGATAGTATGGATATTTTGAAGTAAACAAAAAATAAACAATTCAATTGAATTAGATACGAAATTTGTCTTTTAGTTTTTAAAAGACAGTTATATTCCTTTTGTGTATATACAAAGTGTAACCCTTTTCATTTTTATACATACCTACATTCGTATACGTATATATGTGTCATTTTCAATTTGAGAGGAATCATTTTAAGACATGCTTCTGATAAAAAAAAAATCCTGATTATATATCGAACATAATATACGAGTATATCCAGTTAGTTATAGGGGATATTGAATATAAAATTGTGTATACACATACATATTTTAGGATATTGGTAATTTAGATTTCCATTTTCTTCATCGTTTTCTACGGTTATTAATGTACCCTTATAAAATATTCGAAAAAAAAATGAAAATACCGAGTAAAGTAAAGTAAAAAAAAATGTGAAGCTTTATTGAAATATTTTCTCGTTTTAGTAAATCAAATAAATTATATAATGATGATGTGTGTAGGGCGGGGTTTACTTATAAAATAAAATAAAATACAAAGTAATTCAGCTTACCAATTTGTATGGCACAAAATGTTTCATCTCGATATTTTGATGGATAAAATTGTCCAAATAAAACGGCCACGCCAGTTCCAAGATCTGATAGTGCTACATTACCCAAAAATAAATATGTGCTACGTGGTTGTTGACCTGAAATGTAAACAAAAAAAAATATTTTTAATTTTAATTTTATTTTGTTTTAGAAGTAAATATGAAAAGCACAAAAATATAATTGCTGAGAAAAGAGGGGGAGGGGCGGGGGTATAAAGTGCATTGTACAATAAATTAGTTTGAAATGTATAACTGTGTGGCTGACAGGAATAGATATAATTTTGTAATTACTTTACTCGTCTTAAAAGCTTTTTTAATTTAATGCTTTGAAGTTCAGTTTGTTTCGAGCTTTTCTAACTATAAAGTATTTGGAAGCTTTTCCAAAGGCTTTGAATTACATTTTAATATATAATATCTGCCTATTTCTCTAATTTTGACCCTGAGTCGGGATACCAGTATATACAGGTTCATCCTAAAGATATAGGAAAAACAGGTTTTGTGGCTGTTCAAGGACAATTCGAGTTAGATAAAACACATTCTTGTCAAAAATAAATCGGAAGGTTTAAAATTAAATCCTTCAAAAATCGAAGCCAAAGAAAGTAAAAATCGAAATCAATAACGAATACTTCGAAAGCTTCGAGAAGTGAAAAAAAATACTAATAACGGAACGAATCCTCACTTACCCAGGCTTTGGAAAATCGTTTATACTAAATATAGACCTCCCAAAAGAGCTTTATTAAGCCAACGGGAAATAGGCAAAAATCTCTGATCTGGTTATTCAACACCAAAGACCCCAATTTTAAAATTGTCAGATGGCGATTTATGTTGGAAGCGTACGACTATTAGATACAATACAAAAAGGGTCATATAACAGCAATGCAGACGCACTATTATGTATTAAATTCAATGAGGCACTGAAAAATAAAAAAATTAACTATTCTGAAACTATTGATTAAAACCTCACCAATAAATAGAATCAGATGAAAAAAAGTGTTAATGGCAGCAAAGTACACTCCATTTGAAATTACGAAATCCCAAATAGGAGTAGTGAAGTGAACAAATAGAATACAAGCGGTTTGGTGAAACAAGTCAACAGGATACGTATTTCAGTCCAAAAAATGTGCGATGTGTGATGTGCGTTTCGTATACATACATGGTGTATGATATACTTCTTGCGATTGTGTTTTGTCAAATATGTTACTTGTGTTAGTGCATTTTTTGTGATCCCAGTATCAAAGAGAATTGAGTCGCATGAAATCGGTTCAAATTGTTGGTGCTTACTTTCCCAAATATCACAAGTCGCCCATGCTTTTTGCTCGCATACACATATATTTTACGAATACTGTTTCTTTCCGGTTCGCACTTGCACATCGCACATTTTTTGGACTGAAATACGTATCCAGATAAAATTTGATATTTAAACGTGATACAGCATTAACCATGTTCGAAATATATACTGTTTAGGTAATCGTTTGAAAGGTAATATTTTAACTGTTATGGTTTATGTTAAAATTGTCTTATTATGTGGTTGACCATAGTACATTGACAACTAATACAATTTTCATCAGACAAACGGCATAACTTGTGAACTGGTCTCTTGAGAGTTGCTCGAGCTCTCTTCAAAGTTACTACTATAACGTTGCTCTCATGACCTGGACGAATTTCAATAATTTTAGCTGAAGCTCAAGTTAGAGGAGACATGTTGTTATCTTTGATCAAAACGAAGTCACTTACCGCAAAACTGCTGATGTTGCCATTTAGATCTACGTTGAAGCGAAGTCAAATATTCGCTATGCCATCGTTTTCAAAAACCTAGTGACATGTTTTCAATAAGCTCCCATGTGTCACTTAATCTTAAAGATGCTGAGCGATGTTCCCTTACCTGGTGTCAATGAGGAAATAATACGGGGTTAATATGTGCAAGTCACCCACACCGTTGTTAAGGAACGTCAGCGGCGTGGAGTTTAACATCGCTTGAATTTACACCAATAAAGTTTGGAATTCTTCAATAATTGGAGCTGATACCCTAATACTCGCCGTAGATGGGTTTTCATTGATTAACTCACGCTTCGCATAATCCACCAAAATGCTGGGCTGATGAAGGTATAGTGTTCCATTCGATGGAGTTTCTGATGAGGTGATTAGAGACCAATTTGTTATGTGTTTTTGAAGTGATTGTCGAATAAACGGAATCCAATTTCTGTTGCTGTATATTACATTACTTAGGAGAGCTCCTCCTGCTCTGAAACCTTTTTAACGCTGCAATGAAATAATCGGTGGTTAAGTCACTAACCAATTCCAGGTGTACTACCTTAGTGGCTATCCAAATCCATAAACTTATGTAAGCCTTGGTTTTCTTAGCACCCCGACATTTCTTAGATCTTATAGTAACTGATCCCGCATAGTTTACACCTACATTTAGAAAAATTCTCAGTAATGTTACTGCGTTTGTAAATCCTCCATGATTTCTTTTTTTTGGATCGGGTCATGTTTTAATACGAGATATCTCTCGCACCAATTACCCAATAATTTTGCCTCATAATTTGGATGTAAATATTTTTTATGCCACTAATTTTTCAATTTATCGATTACCATGCTTGGGCAAAATTACTGGGTTTGATTGAGTAAGATAAGTACTCTTAGAACGTCCTTGTCAACCATAAATGGTGGCAATCTTCAAAAAAATCTTAATGATTCCCATTGAAGACATCTAAAACCTACATCCTCGCTCCTCTGCAGCTGTATTAATGCACGGTGATTTGATTTTGTGACATAAATCCTTAAAACTAAAACGAAAATGTTGAACTAGTACACGTAAAATATTTGTTTATGAAGAATATCGTTCAACTACATTTTGCACTGAACATCCTACTAGATTGGCAATAATCGGAACAATTGTCAGCCCGCTCCACATGTAGTGATGTTGTACAATGCCACTACAATCCGTGTTTCAGGAGTTTACAAGGTAGCAACCCTCGACTAGCACAATCCGCCGGATTTAGTTGACTTGGGATATAGTGCCAATGGTTTGCTGGCAGATGATTTAAGATAAATATGGTGCGATTGTCGACAAAGCAATTCAATTTCCTAGAAACAGCGAAAATCCAAGCCAGCCAATGTTGGAGACTGTCCAAGCGTGCAATGTATCAGGTATGGCGATATATATCTGAAATTTTTGTCAACAATTTAATCATGAGCCGCTCCCAAAGTTCCATACATGGTAGAGATAACTGCTTCAATGGAGCTACTTTAATTTTTGCAGCTACCGGGGAGGGAGTAATTTCCTCGTGGGTCGTGCGATTGGGAATACACAACTGCTAAATGAGCTGTTTCTGAAGCATCGGAGAAACAATGATGTTCAAGTTCTACTTTAGAATTTTGGAAAGGTGCTTCGGAATAATCGTTCTTGTACTACAAACGTAAATGAACCCTTAATTGAGAACCAACAAATGTCAATCGTTTTTACAAATATTTCGGAATCCTCGAATATAATTGACTTCTCTGCGCGACCATTGGCTGGTATTCAATTCAAAAGTTATGCACAACTGGAACTCCACTTCCGTAAATTGAACCCTGATTTTTGGAGGACCGATGATATTTCACTTTGAAATTTAAGAGCCTCTTCTAATGAATCGCTGCCCGGTAATAAGTAATCGACGTAAAAGTCTGATTTTATTGCTTCGGCGGCGGATGCAGAAATTTCTGTGTTGTTGTTTATCATCTAACGCTGAACATGTTAAGCCATTTGTACGGTTTAAAATTATCGTTTGGGTCCCATAAACAATGCGCTGATAATCCTGATCTATACCGTAAATTTGAACTTGCATTTAGGTACATCTTTTCTACATCCAACACAATTTTCTACATATTTCTACGAAAAACCATATCAAATCTTTGAAACCCGAAGCATCAGGAGAGACTAGGGAGGGTGCGGTTTTGGCAGCTGGCACAATTTAGCTCGGTTGTGGTGGCATAAGATTGCTTAACAGTTTTAAATTTCTTAAGGTCGGAACTGGACGTATAATTTTCAAGTGAGTCGCACCTTCGATGGAGAAACTCAAAAAATTCCTGAAGTGTGGGCATATTTATTGAAACCCATTGTAAAACCCATTATAATTTTGTTTAAATAAATTAACCAGGGGTCTCACTTCTCACATTTCGAACCCAACACTCTTAATCCACGTAGCAACTCATCTGATGTTTCCAAATATAACCGCTCAACTATTGTATGGTATAAACATAGCAACTGCAGCTTATAGTGTAAAATATTTGTATAGTGTCGTGAAATTTCAAAGTGTCTAGACATATTATGAATTCTGCTATTTGCTTTGTGGTGTAAACCTAATCCAATTTATTATTTCACTTTATCGCTGAACCGGAATCGCACCCCAGGGAAAGGTGAAACGGACAAATTACATCACTTTATTTTATTTTTTCCCAAAGTGTATTCTAGAGGAGGCAATGAAAAAGCGAAAAGGGGAAAAACGTTTGACATTTATAAGAATTTTGAGTGATTTCCTTTCATGTCATTGTGACAGGCGAATAATTTTAAACAAAAAATTTTGAAAGAAATCATTCCGACCAGAAGAATCATTCTCCGATTTCTCCTTCTCCGAGTAGAAATAAAAATCCTTTAGCTTCTGATAGATATTTAGATTTAGAAAAAAAAATCGCTAAATTCGTTACAAATCAATGCTTTCGACATCAAACTCTAATGATTTTAGTTTCTGCTGGGTTGAGTTATTTATATTATGAGCAATGGAAAGCTCACAGAGATTACTGTCGGCTGCAAAAAATGCTAACATGGTATGGATCAGTTTCTTGATAATTTTATTCCGATCTATCGATATTCATAAAAATCAAGAAGAAATTGTTCAACTTTCTTTGTAGACAATATTAAACAATCGACTGAGAACAAATCCTCTCCTAAGATTATTAAAAGGAGATTTCGATCTTCTAATGTTCTGCTTTTGATTTTTAATTTGAATCTCACTAAATTACAAGCCAAGAGAAAGAAAGGCCTTCTCATCCAGTCCGTTCCATAATCCGGTGGTTCGTAAAAAAAGAATTTTTGAACTTGTTGGTGTTTCACTTTTAGGTTGTGACGATGAACTGGTCGACTTAGGATTCTTGAAGATCTAGCTAAGCTACACACACACACATAAAGCTCCTACATTCCGTCGGTGGGAGAGGGATTTAAAGTAGGTAGAGATGCTAATATCCAAATCAATCGCCTTGCCCTAGTTTGGACTCGATTAAGTGCAGCTAGGTGAGTTTTAGGACCGCCTGCCCATTATGCGAATTACACTACAATTCCGATCTTCGTACATGTTTAAAAGTTCTGTTGAAGTTAAATACAATTTACGTCGGCTTAAATGTTAAATGGCTTTGGCAGCGATCACCGCTGCCTGATATATTTGTTCGGTACAATAAATTTTCCTGGTGATAGTCAACCTTTAGCATTTCTATTGAAATAGAGTTATGAACGCTAGAACCATCTAGAACAGAGCTTCCAAAACCGGGGGCCACGGCCCTCTAGGGAACCGAGGAACTATTGCCAGAGAGTCCTAAAACATCGCCTTAAAATCACACACAAATCTCTTTGGAACTTGGATAATTCTTAAGCGATTTGGATGAAATCCGACATGTGCGATGGAAATATGATTCTCATATGAATTTAGGTGAAGTTCTGGAATATGGCACAATAGGATGAAACTTGAATATTTTTTAACCGATTGTGATAAACTTTACACGAAATTCTGATCATTTTGGATGAAATTTGGCTATTTCTTTACAAATTTTCATGAAAGCAACGCATTTACGATTGAAATTGGGTTAACGATTGAAAGGGAATTAATTAGGTAATGCCAGATGGTAATGGATATATTTTCATATTGATTCGTTTGGTGTAATTAGCGGTGAAGTTATTTTTATGACAGTTTTAAAACAACATTTGTAAGTTATGTATCAGAATTGTAGAAGTATCAATTACGGTTTATATAGGCACATCCACACACTTACACTTTTTTTTTAGATGTTCAATCCCGTTAAAATTTTGAGTTGTAAAATGTTGTTGTTGTTGTCAAAAGAGAATTGTAGGAATATTTTAGCACTGGATTGATTTCAACAGTTGCGAGGGAAGCGACGGTAGTATCAGCAAAGTCTGGAACTAAAATTTAATCTGAAACTTGAAACTGTTATTAAAATTTGTGGTATCGCATGAAATTTAAAAGTCTTGTTGGCCAGTATTCTTTGCAGATTTTATCAGGATTGCTCTTATAAGTCCTCTGGCAAATTTACTTTAGCTCTTAAGTTCTCTGGTTAATTTGCCATTGCTCTTTGGATGTTTCGGAAATCGTAACTTCAATATAACGAGTAAAGAGCAATTTGCGATTTCGTTTCAGTGCTGAATATTTATTGCATTTCAGCCGTTCGCCTTAACATGTTAGTTAACTGTTAGTTCGAAAAATGTTAAAATATTTTGATACATAAAACTAGCAATAGACGTGTGAGCTTTAATTTTCGAAATTTGATTTTAGCTGCCATAGACCTTTAAATTGTAGATTTTCACCACAATCTCGTGAGGTTATGTATGTAAATTCGCATTACATGAAAATGGAGAATTTTCCTTGATTGATCCAATATTACTACATCAACTTTATGCTCTCATCGCACTAATAGTACAAAAAATTACTTTAACATCACGATTTACGAATTTAATCAGTTAAATCGTTTCAATTTTTGGTTTTAAATAATTCAAAATCGATATTTAAAGTTGATTGTACAAAAAATCGAGTTCCACGAGCAAGTGATTATTATTAACTAGTTATGCAATACACGATAGGATATTTTCATAAAAAAATATTTTGAGCCGAGAGTAAACTACATTAGATCTGGCTTATCTTTATTATATATTGTTAAACGTTCTCATGCATAAATAAATAATTTTAAAATAAAATTTTGCATTTAGTGGAAAACAAATAAATTAAATTATATTTACTGAAAACTATTATATTTAATCCTTACACATCGTCTATCACACTACAATTTTCACAGTGCCCATATTAATGTTGCTTACAGTTAAGAGGAGGGGCAAAGTGTAAATTATCGATTTTTTATTTACCCAAAAGTTGAACTTTATAGTTGTACAAATCACTAGCAACTAAATGCAAAACTATAGTTTTTCAACTTTAAACTTTTTAAAAAATGTGTGCGATGAATCAATAATTAACCAACCATATAACCCAATCGAAAATCAGTTTAAAACATTAATAACACAACCAAACTTATTTTCGTTATAATAATAATAGTTATTGCAACATAAAACTTAAAACAAATTAAATAAAAAAACTTTTATTATAATTTGTAAGTTGTACGAGTACAGTCAGACTATACATATTACATTCTTAAGAAAAACTTACAAAACAAATAACAACAATAATTGTGCAAATAGTTGTATTTTAATAAGAAGAATTGAAACACATTTTGATTATATTTAACATTTCCCGACAAAATCAAACAGTCTCAAATTAATTGCTGTAAAGTTAAAGTTTTTTTGTTCAATTACGTAAAATTAATTTAAATTTTGAATTTATAACTGCGATGTGAATTTTATTGTATAATTTAGTATTTGAACAATTTGGTAAGAAAGTTGAGCTTGTGGAATAGTGCCTCATGTCGATTTTTTCGATTAAACTTAATTATGCTAGATGATGCTATTAACCGCCAGACGCAGCTAATGAAAAGAACTTGGATTATACTGTTTAAATTTTAATTTGTGCCACAAATTTAACTATGGATTTATATAACCTAGTTTAAAGAACGAAGCTTTTAAAAATCAATTATAAACAGGAAAAAAACCAAAGGTTTTCGTATTAATCATAATGGGAAAGCACTTTTGTCCTAAGACAAATTATTAAATGAAAACGCTACAAATTCTTAATTATGATCTCTGAGCTATTTTCATAAATTTCAACATGAACATCGGTTAAGAAAATCGTTTTCATTTTCTTTTAGTACCTAATTGGTTTATTTATACCAAAATTTATAAAATTTTCATAACAACACACATTCTGGTCAAATTGGAATAAAAGCTCGATACACATTACATAGATGGCAAGGATGACACTACAAATTTGGTAAAATCGAACCAAAAATGACCACCTGGGAAAACTTCAAGTTCAAAAATTGTAGGAAAAGCAAAACAAATTGACAAAATATGGAGAATGTGATAATTTTGTGATTAATAATTTTTTTGTCGAATATTGTCAGTACGCGTGATGCTGGCGTGAAAAGGCATATTGACCAGCCAATTAACAAACAATTATAGAGTGAAGGAACGTACCAGATTTATGCAAATTTGTTATTCTGTTGAGCTCTCAGTGATTGAATTCTGAATCAGAGATATAACCTTACGATAGTTAATCTAAAATTCAACTTAAGATTAATTTATTAGGTAAGTGCAGATGTCTCGCTCGTTTTTAGCTTTAGATGAATATGGAAATCTGCGCCCTCAACATACTTTCTGTCAAAATTAACTCTTGATTCTTTTCGCATTTAAACGAACCGGTTTCCAAATTTAACTTAACTATTTCCAAAATGAATAAAACTTGTTCCGATTTAAAAGAAACATTTCCCAATTCAATGAAACGTTTTTTGGAATGAATTAAATCTATTTCGAATGGATTGAAACCTTTTCAGAAATAAATGAAACCAAAATAAAAAAAAAAATGTAAACCCAATATACCAAAATCAATCACTAAAGATTGTTAATTTTTATTTGGTAAATCATTAAAACGAAATTGAAATTGGAGTAATCCGTGCAGCTGCGTCTGTTTCAACCTTTGATCACGCCTTCTATATTAGATTCGCTTAGAGTGCTTAATAAATGCATATCCTTTGACCTTTGAGAAGATCTTTCCTACCTTACTTATTATTAGTTAATACGAAGGAAGAAGCGTTACACTTTTAAGACAAAGAAGCACTTACCGTCGGCTTTTAAATGATCCAACACCCGAAAATTTGGCTACTTTCAGGCTGACTAAAAAAAAATCTCTTGTAACGCAGGCTAAAGCCAAAAAGGTCATTAAATGAAAGTAAGGGACACAAAATACAGCAAATTTTGAAAACATCTATCAGCGGACGAACATTTTGGACGTTTGCTCAAAAAGTTCAGGAGAAATTCTTCTACAGACGATCTGTTCAGGCGAAAGCTGACCATCTCGCCTCTAAGTTTGCTGCCAACTCAAATTTGCCTGATTCTGTTCCGGTCCCTCTGACCATCCCTCGAGTACGTTTATTGATGTCTCGTGTTACTTTCAATTATCGTTTTTATCATGGTCGGTCGACTGGAGATTTGATTAATTATGTCACAGAGCTATATAATAGACGTATCCATCTATCCTGTGAGGCACATCCATCTATCCTGTGATTTAGCACTTGAGATTTCGAAGCTTTCCAATCATGTTTGGCATAAAGGTTTGCTGTATAAGTTGGGAGCAATTGAACTCCACTCTTCGCTTAATTCAGTAATTGAGAAGTTGCTTTCTTGTCGCAAAATGCAAGTGGTGGTGGATGGTACGATATGCTCAGCTCACACATTAATTTTATATTATGTATATCCAAAATTTGAAATTGTATTTATGGCGAGTTCTTCAAAAGAAAAAAAGAAACATTTTACCAAAAATTGGTATAGGATTCCCTACAAGAAACTCGGCATTAGAATTCTGGAATTTTCGATTTGAAGTTCTCAACACTAACCTGATATACAATTTAACCAAATTGAAATTGAATGTAGCGTTTATGATAAAGTTTCACTTTTAGAGAGATTGGACAACAAACACCTTCGTATAACTAAGCATCCTCAACAGAGCAACGTCCAAATCAATTGGGTTATTTACTTGGATAGCTTGACTGGGCGTTTAATGTAAAATATAAGTTGATATCCATCCGTGGCTGCGTCCGCAAAACCAACAGAAATTAACTGCCAGTTATATCGACCCGATGTCTATATATCCAAGGTACCACCGTTCATTAAATTATGCCAGAAATCAACATATCATACCAGAATTCAAAGGACGTGGTTTGTTAAAAAAAGGTGACTTTTCAAATTTCGCGGGCTTATCCGTACATTAGATTTTCGAATTTTTTCTTTTGTTATATTGGTACAAATACCCCCAACATAATATGTTGAGGACATTACCAGCCATTTTGCATGTTTAGTTTGTTTTTGACGGACATAAAGGCTAGACGTGTTTTGGTGTGCTTGGCGGTTTTTTGCTATCGAAGAAAATGGATCAAAGAATTTGTATTAAATTTTGTGTGAAAAATAAAAATTAGTGCTCCAACGGACTTAAAATATTGACTGTGACATTTGGCGAATCACTTTGAGCAAAAAAAAATGTTTATAAGTGGTACAAGCTCTTCACAGAAGGCCGAGAAGATGTTAATGACGATGCCCGCCCTGGACGCCCCAGCACGTCAATAACCGATGAAAACCGTTGAAGCAGTGAAGAAAATCCATTTGCGTGAAGCAATACGAAAAAAACGCCGGAATTGTGGAGCAACCAGTCATGGATATTGCACCACGATAATGAGCCAGCTGACCTGTCATTGCTTGTTCGTTATTTTTAGGCCAAAAACAACACCGTAATCATGCCTCAGGCACCGTATTCACAGGACTTGGCTCCTGCGACTTTTTCCTGCTCCCAAAACTGAAAAGACTCATTAAAGGACAGAATTTTGCCACGATTGAGGAGATAAATATCGCATCGCTGGATGAGCTGAAGACCATACCAAAGAGCGCATATTATAAGTGCTTCGAGGATTGGAAAAGCGCTGGTACAAGTGTATTATAACTGAGGGGGATTACTTTGAAGGGAGCTATTGGTAAATTCGAGAAAAATAAAAAGCTACTTGTTTTTAACAAACCACGTATTATGTCAAAATTCGATATGGCACGTCAGGATTTGAATTTTTATTCCAGAAAAACATATTACATTTATGATGTCAAAATTCCATACCTTATGTCAGAATTCGATATATCACGCCAGAATTTGTCATGTTAGAATTCGAATTATCATGTCAGAATCCGATAAATTAGGTTTGCAATATCAAAATTGGTATTTATGATGTCAAAATTCTATATTTAATGTAAGTTGCCACAGATAGAATTTGAATTTGTGATGCCAAAATTCGATATGAAATATCAGGGTTTGAAATTGTGATGTCAGAATTCAATATATCAGGTCTTAATTTGACATTTCATATGTAAATATATCGTGCCAAAAAATCGATACGTCATATCAGAATATGATAAATCTTATCAGAATTCGATACCAGAATAAAACAAGAATTCGATAAATCATAACAGAATTTGATAAGTCTTATCATCATGTTAGATTTCCTTACTTTATGTCAGAATTATACATGCAATATTAGAATTTGTTTTTAATATGGCAGAATTCTATATATTATGCCAGAATTTGATAAATCATGCCAGAATTCATTACTTTATATCAAAATTCGATACGTCATGTCAGAATTTGGATATCAAATGTCAAAATTGGATATATCGTGATATCAAGCCAGAATTTGATATGTCGTGTCAGAATTTAAATTTATTATGTCAGAATTCGAAGTATCATGCCAAAACTTGGTAAATCAAATCAGAATTTGATATGCCATATTATGATGTGGTATGTAATTCTGTATATTATGTCAGAAATGACAAACCTATGCCAAAACTCAATAATTAATTTTAGAATTCGATTATGTACATATGTTAAGTCAGAATTCGATTTGTCATATCAAAATTAGAGTTAATGCTGAGAGCCAGGATTTGAATTTTTGGTATCAGAATTCTATATATCAAAATTAAGACGATGAAATTCGATATAACATGTCAGAATATGAATTTATAATGTCAGAATTGTATATCTTTTGTCCAAATTAGATAAATGATGACAGAATTCGATATTTTAAGCCAGAATTTTATTTATTAATGTCTAAATTCAATATATCAGAATTCGTTATGTTATTCCAGAATTCGAAATGTCTTGTCACAATTTGATAAATCTGTCATGAAACCTCCAGAATTCAATATATCATCTTAAAAGTCGATATTTTATGTCAGAATTCGTTGTGTTATGATCAGAATTTCAAGTTTTTGTTTTAGTATTCTACATATGACTAGGGAATACAATCTCGGGATCCGGCCTTTTTGTCAAATCCTTAGATCTCGGTGATTTTGTCAATCCCGGAATTCCGTTGAAATCTTGGGATCCTGGTCTTTTGTCAGTCCCAAAATCCCCAAATTCCTATTTTTTTTGTCAATACCGAAATCCGGGATTCCGGTATTGCCTTATATGTATATAATACCGGGATTGGATTCCATAATGACGTAAGAATATACGATATCACAAATCAAATTTTATATGTCACGTCGATATTTTAACTTTTTCCAGATTCGACATAATATTCGGTCATAATTCGACATGTCTTGTCAGAATTCGAAAAGTCTTATCTATCATCTCAAAATTTGACTTGTCTTTGGCAAGGTTGGCGAAACCGAGCAATGTAAACCTATAGGTTCTACACGATTTCAGATCATCAAAATACAAGAAGTTACAAATCAAATGCTTAGTTCAGAGCACGAGTTATCTGAAAAGGAGGCCATGGACTCAGATAAGAAAATCCGTTAGCCAATAATCTCCATTTAACAGTTTGTGGCAACATTTGAGAAATTAATCGAGCGAGCGACCAACGTTAATGAAGAACGTTACCACCAAGTTATCCACAATTATTTCTTACCCAGATTAGACATGCTTAGCCAATATGTTTTCAGCAAGACGATGCCACAGCCCATTCTTCTCGAGCCACAATAAATATTCTGAAACAATATTTCCCAAAGAGAACAATTTCGATGAAAATCAAATGGTTGGGTCGTAGTGTCGTACGTAACAACTGTGTTACAATACCTGTGTAAAATGTCATTGTAAATGGCTTGAAGAATGCAACCATTTTAGTTGTACTCCGTTAGTTATTCAAATTTTTTGTTAAGGCGCTGTTGGTTGTTGTAAGTTTGGCACTTACAACATCAAGTTATACACAGTTATCGTAATCGATCCACATTTCTATTTCACTTTCATGTTTACCTCTATGGGTGTGTCGGTTATGTACCGTTCGTAATTTGAGTTACTAGTGTTCAGAACTCGTAATTAACAATGTTCCAACTTCATTTGAAATGCCTTAAATAATTGCGTTTTGTCGCTGATTTAAAAAAAAAATGAAGAAAATCATATAATGCTTATGAAACCGCACACCAGGCGTCCTGCCTGCATTGCAGATTATTCTAGTTTGTTACCGAATTAGTTAGAGATACCGAATTATATCGAGATTATTCTAGAATTTTAAGATGATTCGAGATTATTTGAGTTTTTCGAGTCTATTCGACTTTCTCGAAATAAATTTGTAAAGTGCTTTAATTCGAAATAAATTTGTAAAGTGCTTCAATTGTAGTGATATATCGAGATTTTCGATATTTAAAGGGATTGCCGAGGTTTTTAAGTTTATTTCAGAATGGTGTTGGTAGTTTTATTATTTTTTAAGCTATCGGAGATTTTCGATGATCTTACAGTGAAGAGATTCTCAAAATTCAAGTTTTTGAAAATATTTGGTTTTGATCACTTGGTCATTTACACAATCACAAAAGTGTGTTTTTAACCCTAAATATTGTTAAAATAAGAGGTTGGTCAAAGCAATACATTATTTTCACTCATATCATACAATCGTTTGCATGCACAATTCAAATTGCTTTTTTCTCTATTTAAAGAATTGAAAAATTGAATTTCTTTCAACGCCTCCTAGATATTTACACATTCTAAAATTGGAAACATTTGCAAAAGTAGGCATAACTAAGCTGCTTGTTATTGCATTACTCCGGTTTATTTATGTGTTGGTTATTGGTTTTATTTTATAAAACCTTTTATGTTTATGATATGAAACCTAAATAAGCAACATTTGGATTTATGGTATATATTGCAAAAGAATTGTCTGTAAATTTGTATGGAACCCCCTTGAATAGTACCGTGGTCCTTATAGAATTAGCTTATAGAAACATTTGCTGGTTCAAAAATAGTGTGTTTACAAAGTTTCGTCTCAGTTCAAACCGCGAAAGCTTTCACAAAATTTTAACAAATTTAATAATTTTAAATATTCGCTAACTTTAGTTTCAATGATCACAAATGAGAGCGGAATATAATATCATGTTACCCGTATCTCCTACAACTAAATTTTGAGAATTTACAAATTTTGAAATTTTCTTTAATAATTTTAAAAATTTGTAGAAGTGTAGAAGTATTCTAAAAGTTTTGATAATTTTACAACATTTTTCGGATTTTATACGAAAAGGCCCTCTAGGTTCCAAAAACTATAGTTTAATAGTTTGTAAGTTAATCATTTCTAAGGCGGTGGTGGTTTAAGCGCGTTTTTTTTTTTGTTTCACCGTGGGTTAAACGCTTAAGTCTAGTATACTAGTAATGTAGATTTAAGCAAAACGAATTCCTTACTTTTTGGTGTCTAAAATTTTATCGGAAGTTGTTTTAGTTTATCTAAAGTTGCATTTTTAAATTGTGCAAATAAATTAATTGAAATTTGCCTGATTTTTAAAGGTCTGTATTGGTACGAGCTCGTAAGTCTAACATTATCTACAATTTGTTTAAAGTGTATGCTGATAAATTTGTACAAATTCCTACCAATTATGATTTTGTTTGAACTATTGCATTTAATAAATTATCCAAATTTGACTGAAAATTTCAAGAATTTCCACATTAATCTAAATTTGTCTTACTCTTGTTTCAGTTTGATTAAAGATTATGTACTTTTTCTCTTGTATTTTCTAAATATGTATAGTTGAAATATGCAAACATTTCTTTGAATTGGTTTTCATTTGTGTGAAGTTTTCAAACAATAATTTTGGGTTTTAACAAATTCGGATTCTAAATTTTAACAAATTAAAACAAATTTTCAAAAACACGTCCGACCTCCTTTGAGATAATTACGAATCTATTAAGACAAATTAATGTTGGTTAAATTCAGGTTTGTGTAACATAAAAAGTGATGTACTGCTCTAAAAGACATTTCATCATTCATCGTCTTACTCTCCTTTATACGGTTAGATTTCTGAGTTTTTCATCTCGATCTTTCTCCTACGTTTCCTGGTTACGCACTGCCCAACATACAGATCGTCTATCTTTGCTAGAGATGGAGGTCTCTCTAAGTATTCTTTCGTGGCGATGTTTATGTGATCCCTGATGATTTGATTTCTGCCATTATTAATGCTTTTGGCTATCTTCTGCCCTCTAGGTGTATGTGTTATTACTTTATACTTGGGTACGGTAAAAGTAACACAGTCTGATTTTGATAATATTGATAGTGGTAAGAATGATTACTTTCTAAAGGAAACTTGAACAGTACTAAATGCGGCTCTTGTTGACGTAGACATAATGGTGGTTGCTTCAAGCATGCGATAAATCGATTTAATTGTGTAACAATTTTGTACACAACTGCTTCGGTTTGCGAAGAATAATTCTTTGAGCAAATTCTCAGCTTAAATATCACAGCAAATTATATGCAGTTATCGTAATAAAATCGGCATTTCAATTTCATCTGTTAGTACTACAACTCGAAATGCTTTATATAATTGGGTTTTGTCACAAAAAAAAATGAAACTCGTATACTACTTACAAAATTTGCCACCAGGCGTCCCAATTTTAGGATTGGACGTTTGAACTGTAAACACGAATTTTGACACTGAGTTGCGCTAATTACTGTTACCGAGCAAGTACCTCCGGATTTTAGATATTTTAAGTGATTTTTCGTTCTTTTTGGATTAATATAGATAGATTTTATTCAAAATTATCAACTTTAAATTATTTTTAGGAGAAATACGTTTTCTTGCTTTTGAATCGTTTAACATTTAGTTATTTGGAAATTATTCTACAATTCCTAAGTTTATTCGAGATTTTCAGAGATATTCGAAATTTCTTGAGAATTCGAGAGAATATTCCAGGATTTTAAGATGATTCGAGATTATTCGAGCTTTTCGAATTCATTCATGTCTATTCGAGTTTCTCGATATTACTCTAAATTTGTAAAATGCTTTAGCCTGTAGTTGTGATTTGTTACAGAATTATAGTAATGCATCAAGATTTTCGATATTTTAAGGCAGTTTCGATTGTTGTCTTAATGATTTTCTAATTTTTAAAGATTATTATAGGATTTTAAGTTTTCCCTCGAAGTTTGTAGGATATTTCGAAATTTGTTGTGAATATCGCGTTTACCGATATTATTCGAAACTTGCAAAAGGTTGAGATGCTAGTAAGGCCATTTAGATATTTTTTTAGTCCCCTTTTAAAATGCGTTCAATATATTTTTGGCTGATTGACATAAAATTAAAACTTTTGAAATTTTAACAAAATTGTTTGGGCATGCAATAAAATTGCCTCCCACTATTTACAAAAGTAAGCAGCGTAGTTTAATTTGGAATACATTGGTGGATATAGCACAGTGCATAAAACAACATGGGGCAATAAAATCAGTTTAGGAAAAAATGGGCATGAATTAGTATGGTTTCCAGGCGATGATATGTCGAGCAAGGTCTTTGGCAGTGACTGTTCAAACCAACCGCGAATTACAAATGCGCGTAATTGTGATATAAAAAAAAAACTCAAATACAAAATTTTTCTCTATTTATAGGACTAGTAAGATGTTTTCAATCAAATTAAATTTAATTAAGCCCGACAATTATTTTAACATCAGAGAAAAACGAAATTCACATGTAATATGACATTTTGATAAATTTCGGTTTCCTCTAATTTTAAATTAATATAAAGGTTATTAGGACGGTAGGAAATAAACAAAGAGAAAGAAATGGGATGCTGATGACCGTATTGAAAAATCTGAATTTTTTGCGCATGTCGCCTCTAATAAAAATATGCGGGCAGAATCTTATTGATTTTAATACAGACCAACTTCTCTTTCTAACATTTGTGTGGGCATAAAACACAGAAATGAGGGGTTTCTTTGAGATTTTGATTTGGTGAATATAATTCGCTAAGTCAGTACGTTCTGGCCTCATACGTAATGTATAAAGTAACAATTGTATTTTGTAGTTTGGTCGTAGCTAACTGAAGAGTAGACCGAACTTTTTGTTCGTGCGAACTTTTCAGTACGAAACCAAACTATCACATAGGAAACTCAAGGAAGGTTTTCATTGGGCATATCTAGCGCAGATAAAGATCTAGGGTGCTATTCTTGAACTATTACGAAATTATCGTAATAGTAAAAGAATAGTACCCCAGATCGTTAATACGATGCAAATCAGCAATAGCCTTTAACCAGAGTTATGAATCAGATAAAAAAAATCGATATTTTGGGTAGCAACAAATTTTTCTAAATTATCCCTATATAGTATTTTACGTGAAAAAAAGTTTGACCTATCATCGGGGTAATATACTTCATTTGCATTTAAAACATTTTACGACAGCCGCAAGATAAAATCAACCGAATACTAATTATTTTCAAAAATGTAAATTTTATTTCAGAGAGTAGGTAATTTAGAAATCCAACTTTTTTATTTTATTTTTGCTAACTCGTGCATCATTGAACTCATTTCAAATTGTATATTCTGCTCGTATTTTATTAGGATTATCATCATGACTACAGTAATATAAGATCATCGACCTTTCATTTTATTTTTTGTATATTGTTGAAATAAACAAAAGTATATATTGTCTATAAGATTATCGCACAGTGGTACAATGATAGGATAAAGTTGCAAAACAAAACCGAAAATCCAAAACATCCTGTTAATGAATATATTTAAATGTGACAATAAAATCACGAAAATCTTTATAAATCCTTTTTATGGCTCCAACCGAGTTGCGTTAAACATAAATATTCTTTTAAGTAACTATCGTATATGACTTTTATATAAAAGAAAATCATCTTTGACCTCGATAATAACCGTATACTAAAATACGTAATAAAATAAAAAAGCTCAAAAAAGCACAAAACTTTTTTTTTTTTCGTTTTCCTTCTCATAAACTTAACATACATATTTCATTTTAGCAGTAACCACAAGAAAATATATTAAACAATTTTATTATGAATTGTTAATTTTGGTTTTTAACGAACTTTTGAATTTTGTTCGTTTTATACAGTATGAAAAATGTTTATGAGTTTTCAATTTTTTAGCATACAAGTACATTTTAATGGCAAAACCAACAAAAAATCGCGATTATAAAATTAATTGCGATAAAATATTTTAACCTGATCATATTTTTACGATGATTTTGTTTTAATTATATACAAATAATGTGCGACGTGCTCTTGGCTATATCGGTCTCATGCCATTTTTTTTATAACTAAACTAATTACTAGGCAGATTTTCTGTTGTTACGGTTCATGGAAAAATACTCTGTTTCTACATTATACCTTCATACATAATATGATAAGCAAATATTTTCAAAACTAAAGAATTTTTTAATCATACTTTTTGTTTTTCTTTCTTTTCTTTTTTTCTATAGGTAAGTAAAAGAAAACTTTTTGCTTGTTCGTCAAAATTTTGTGAGTATAAAACTTTTTTTTTTTTTTTTCACCAATTTAACAAGAATTTTTGTCGAAACGTTTGAAATATACACTTGTTATATACCTATATTTCTTGGAAAACAATAAAAAATAAAACAAAAGAAAATTGGAAAAGTAAATATAATATAAAAGAAAATATTCTATTCAGCTTTTAACTTTTAATTTTTAGTTTTGTTTTGTAGATTTAAATCTCAGTGTTTCGTATAATTGCTTGAATTGCTGAATATGAAAAATTCGAAACCCACCTGTTTCAAAGTTTGACCTACAAATATACACTTTTGAAATAATTAATCGTGAAATTCTAAGATGAAGTTTTCTATTGGAGCATTTATTCACAAATCCTGTTGGACATTAAATTGCTTAAGTAAATCTATGTTTTATGTAAAATGATTTTTTCTGTCACTGTTAACTCTTGTTAAGTGGTAAACTGCCACCTTCTTATTTATAACTTTCTACGTTACTTTTATGTGACAGAGTTTCACAGACGTAAGCACGCACGATATCCTATGCAGAAAAGGCTTTCAGCCCGAAAAAGCTTTTTGTGGGAGGTTGAGTATTTTACAAATCATTTTGTTCCGAGGATATAACATTAGGCTTTTAATTGTACATCAAATTTTTATTTTCAATTACATAAGCTTTGGGTAGGGTAATTTTTAATTGTTTAATAATTTGGTTTGATTCTAAGTTAATAAAAAGAAATGTTTTTAAAATTCTTCAGGCCTTTAAATTCTGTTTTTAAAATATTAACGAATTAGTTCAGTCAAGAAGGGCTCAAAAGCTCGTTTGCACCTTCCAGACTGTCTTTACTGTATGTTTTTTGGAACATATAAAAATTCAGTAAAGTTACTTACAAATAAAATAAAAAATCATAGTATTAATCATTGGGCTGAAATTAGCCCTAAATAGACACAGTTAAAGTTGGCCGAAAGTTTCCAGCCGAAAGCAAAAACTCGATAAGGCAAATTACGTTTCTAACATGATACGATACATGGATTGTAATAAAAAAATTTCTAAATAGTCTTACATGGAAAACTTTGTTTAACCTAATCGCGGAAAATATCGGAAAATCAGAAGAATTCACAAAATTATAATAAAATCAACCTCTAGAGTTTATATCTGAAGTTGAAACGTTTTTATTGGATTTGTCAATCGCTGTCTTAGGAAAAATATTCAGTTCAAGTGTCCCGTGGGAAATCTCGAAAAATTCGATTTTCCAAAAATCATTAGAAAATTTGTATAAAATCAACTTCTAGATTGTTATGTCTGGCGATATATTTTATTGATGTAACCTGTTAATAGCTATCACAGGGAAAAATTCAGTTCAAGTTTCTCGTTAGGCTGGAAACTTAATTGAATTTTCCGAGATTCCTCACTGGAAACTTGAACTGAATTTTTTTTCCTGCGATATCTATTGACACATCAATGTAATCCATCTCCAGACATAACACTCTAGAGGCTGGTTTAATTCCAATTAAAATACTTTTTTTTGGTTTTCGTGAGTTTCCCACAATTTCCCACGTGAAACTGGAGGCAGGTTTTGCCATATAAGAATATTAACAAAGGTTTTCAATGCTATTCATGCATCCTTAGTAATTTTTAAGCTAAACACTTTCGATTGGCTGGGATACCACAATCTGCATAACCGGATTGTGGAAACTTTCGGTTGGAGTAATACAATCTGCATTATCGACTTTTCACTTTCGGCTAATTTTGACAGTATCTAAATAATTAAAAAAAAATTAAACCGAAGTGAATTTTTTAGCAAATAGCAAAAAATGTAGAAGTTGTGAGTAAAGTAAATATTATAAATGTAGACGAGTTTTGTGTCGTCGAACTAGCGGTGGAATTGAAAAATCCCAAACACATATGTTGTTTATCGAATGCCCATAGTATATAGTACTTGATGCAAAAATAATCAAATGGCTGTTCCTGGGGTCGACCATATATTTATATATCTTTGCTTTTCATATGTTAATCGATAAAATCAAGCTGTCGGTGTTGGTGGGGAACTCAAAAGATTAATACTCTGCTGGCTGGACAAACCTGAACCATTTTAGTTACCTATGTGATAATGACCAAATTTGACCAACATTGGCTGGAATGCATAATAGGAAAGGCTACCGCTATTATAAATTTCCAATAAGTATGTGTTATGCAGATGAAATTTTACTAGTAAAAGCTTTTACTTATTTTTTTGCATTATCTTCGGTCTGTGCTGGTCAAATTTAGTCAACATTAAATAGATAGTGGAACATAAAATAAAATAAAAAAATATCTGCAACCTACAACTGTTTAGCTTTAGCAATACTGAAACAGTTCAAGCATAGTCTACAAATAATCCTAAATTTTTAGTATGAAAAGTTTGTGTAAAATCACGAGTTTTGAAGCGAGTTAGCTGTAGCCTCTCATTTTGAGGGTGAAATAAAATATTGTGATTAGATTTTTTATTCAGAAGTCGTTTTCAAGGTCATTCAAAGGTTAATGTTGTTTTTTTAATTTATACAGACATATTTTCCAAACATATGTAATTGGAAAACTCAAGAAAAAAAAGATTTTTGAGTCTGGAAAGTTGTTTATCCAACCTTTATGTTTTAAGAAATTTAATCTTTTATTAGGGTTCAACATCTTAAATAAAGACAAAAATATTTACATACCTGGTGATTGCAAACAAATCGTTTCATTTATTGCAGTAAATTTTCCAAAACGTTACCTATACAGCAAAATTTTAAAGGTGGTTCTACACTATAGATTGCCCTCAAGTTTAATGAGACTTGGATTTTTTGTTGTCAGCATAAATTGAAATTGCAAAATTTGCTTAAATTCATTTATCGATAATTCGATAATTTTTCTCAAATTTATCGATTTATAAATCTTCAATTAATGGATGGTAAAATTCATATCTTTAGCTAGTAGCTAGAAGTTGTTTCTGGAGGAAAAACGCTTATAAAGAATACAGAGCTTTTAGGCTTTCGTACAAAACAACCCGGCTGCCGAATCTTTCAGTTTCCACGCTCATTGACCTTTAATAGCCTTGTTTAATTTTTCTTTCAGTGATAAAAATTAACTTAACTCAGGTTGAGCTGCTATTGGCTATATACTTAGAGATTGCAATCCCGGTATTATAATATAAGATAATCCCGGGATTCCAGTATTCGGTATTGTCAAAAAACAGGGATTTGGTGATTGACAAAAAACGGGTTCTCGGGATTTGACGAGAAAACCTTGGTCTCAAGATTTTAACGGGATCCCGGGATTTCGGAATCGACAGTAAAACTGGGATCAAGGGGTCTGACAAAAATCCCGGATTCCGGGATTGTACTCCCTAGCTCTACTTCTACCGTATCATTGCTTTGAGTATGCTCTTCATCACATCGCGTTCAACCAATTCTACTGTTACTTTAAATGTTGCACCTCGGCTTGTTTTATTAAATATTGAATTAGTTATTTCTGATGACCCTAATTATAATTTATCAATTCAGATTTAAAAGCGGAACTTAAATATGAATTTTGGGCCTATAATTTGGCAACAGAGTTTCCCTACTGCTACTTTTAAAGTATTCTAATAAATTTGGAATTAATAAATTCAGAATATAGTCGGAAATCACGTCCTTGACACAACTCTCTTTAAACTTGTCATTCATTTACATCCAGTTTAAAAATTGTATCAAACGTCAAAAAGTAGAAATATATATCCGAACGAAATACCCGCACAACCATACAAAAAAATATTTGTCGTTGTTAAAATAAAAAAGAGATTTGCGGTCGAAACCAAGACTAAGGCTTTTTCGAACGCTATCTTTGACTAATTGATATTTTCTGGGCATATAGAACAAACTGTTCCATTTTTTTTCGGAGTTCAATTTCAATTGGATTTATTTATTAATTCGCTTTTTAATACATTTTGGTGATACACTGCCCTGTCACTTTTGTTGGCGATCGACGAAAAATGTTAACCACCTTGCGATTTTTATCTACCAATGGGTAAATTTTTGAGTATAAAACGATATTTGAGCTCCCTTATCATGAGACCATCTGAGCTGAATAATTCGGAAGCCACTGTGTCTTTGTCGATTTCAGTACCCTACACCTATTCTGTAAATTCATGTTGTGGATTTATTTTTTGATAGAGAACTTAGATCACAGCAAGTTGAATACCCTGTGCCAACTTTCCCAATTTGGCCATCTTTTAATTTGTTCTTGACGTGCTCAATGCATTTTTCTGCCGGTAGCGAACCTTGAACACGTACACTGAGAAAAATGTTGCGTGATAAAATTATAGGCGAAAATTGTTAATCTAACATTGTACGTTGTTAGAAAAATCAACAATATTACTTAATGAATTTAAAATGAAACGATTATGATTTTAAATTAATACTGTTAAACACAAAAATCTGCAAATTTCAAAAGGATTGCAATATGATTCAATAGTGTTCACTTATGGTTTCACAATTTGAAATTTAGAAAAATTGTAAAAATTCCATCACAGATGTAGACTTTCATAGTAATCGGTAAAGAAATAGCCGCTCGAACCTATATGTTTGTCCCAATTCCTAAATCGAACCTAAAATAGACTAATTCGAACCTAATACTATCCCTGCTTGTCGCAGATGTCGAATTTTATATTGATCGGTTAAGAAATAGCCAAGCTTGGACCTATACATTTGTCCCAATTACATAAATTCAATTAAAAATTATTTTCGGATTCCAATTCCATCGCTTGTGTCGAATTTGATAGTAATCAGTTAAGAAATAGGCGCTCGAACCTATACATTTGCCCCAATTCATAACTCGAACCGAAAACTAGCCCTGTTCGTCGCAGATGTCAAATTTTATATTGATCGGTTAAGAAATAGCCAAGCTTGGACCTATACATTTGTCCCAATTCCATAAATTCAATTAAAAATTATTTTCGGATTCCAATTCCATCGCTTGTGTCGAATTTGATAGTAATCAGTTAAGAAATAGGCGCTCGAACCTATATATTTGTCCCAATTCCTAATTCGAATCTAACCATCCCTGCTTGTCGCAGATGTCGAATTTTATATTGATCGGTTAAGAAATAGCCAAGCTTGGACTTATACATTTGTCCCAATTCCATAAATTCAATTAACAATTATTTTCGTATTCCAATTCCATCGCTTGTGTCTATACATTTGCCCCAATTCATAACTCGAACCTAAAACTAGCCCTGTTCGTCGCAGATGTCGAATTTTATATTGCTCGGTTAAGAAATAGCCAAGCTAGTCCCAATTCCTAATTCGAACCTAAAATAGCCTAATTCGAAGCTAATACTATCCCTGTTTGTCGCAGATGTCGAATTTTATATTGATCGGTTAAGAAATAGCCAAGCTTGGACCTATACATTTGTCCCAATCCCATAAATTCAATTAAAAATTATTTTCGGATTCCAATTCCATCGCTTGTGTCGAATTTGATAGTAATCAGTTAAGAAATAGGCGCTCGAACCTATATATTTGTCCCAATTCCTAATTCGAACTTAAACCATCCCTGTTTGTCGCAGATGTCGAATTTTGTATTAATCGGTTAAGAAATAGCCAAGCTTGGACCTATACATTTGTCCCAATTCCATAAATTCAATTAAAAATTATTTTCGGATTCCAATTCCATCGCTTGTGTCGAATTTCATAGTAATCAGTTAAGAAATAGTCGCTCGAACCTATACATTTGCCCCAATTCATAACTCGAACCTAAAACTAGCCCTGTTCGTCGCAGATGTCAAATTTTATATTGATCGGTTAAGAAATAGCTAAGCTAATCCCAATTCCTAATTCGAACCTAATACTATCCCTGTTTATCGCAGATGTCGAATTTTATATTAATCGGTTAAGAAATAGCAAAGCTTGGACCTATACATTTGTCCCAATTCCATAAATTCAATTAAAAATTATTTTCGTATTCCAATTCCATCGCTTGTTTCGAATTTCATAGTAATCAGTTGAGAAATAGGCGCTCGAACCTATATATTTGTCCCAATTCCTAATTCGAACATAAACCATCCCTGTTTGTTGCAGATGTCGAATTTTGCATTAATCGGTTAAGAAATAGCCAAGCTTAGACCTATACATTTGTCCGTAGTTTGTCCGTAGTTTTCTTTTAATATTTGAATTTGGCACAAAATCTAAAAACAATTTTAGTGTAATTTGATATCTAATATAGGTAAGTACGCTCTTCTGATTAGAAATCTCCCCTGAAAATTTGAAATCTACTCTGTTTAAAGTTTTCAGATCGGGTACGCTGCAGGTAGTAAATTTTATTTGATAGGGTTGAACTAAATATTTTTTTTCGGATTTATCGGTAAATTATCGACAAATTAAAATATGATTTTTGTCCAATTTATCGGTTAATCGATTAACCGATTATCGAAATTGCAATCCCTAAGCATAACATTTCATAGTGTAAAAGCGCCATTAGACCAGCTATATTCTGACAAAACGTAACTTGGTGATTTACGTTTTTTTTTTGACTGTTAAAAACGTGAATCGCAAAATTAACGTTATTTCCCATTCTGACCGAAGAAAAACGTGCACGTTCTTGACAGTTAAAAAGACCCACGTTTTTTTGGTTGGGTTTTTGAAACGTTTTTCGATTATATGACCAGAAATCATTAATTTAGCTAAACAAATTATTACTTATTTTGTAATTAGAACCAATATAATTTGGTTTCCGTTAAGATTTAGAATTTAATAATTAAATTAATAATAATTTAGTCAACATACAAGAGAAAAAGCGGCGCACAACAGTGCCAGCAAACGGCGGAAAAGAGGAAATGCTGCGATGCTTTGAAATAAGCCAACGAAACTATCTTATTACTAAACTAGCTGAGCCCGGTCCGCCTTGCTGGCCCTAAGTAAACCTTTTCTTTTGTATTGTCTCTCGATTTAAATAGATGTCACAGCATTTAGTTTAGAGCTATTGGAATGCAAACTGCTGTTGATGACAATGGAAAGATAAATGTAGATGATTCGTATTATATGCCGCACAGTGATACCTGATAGAAGAATATTATTAAAAAATGTAATAAATATTTTATGTGAAATGAAATTCGTATAAATTTATTGTAACGTTCTTTATTTGAAAATTTGTTTGGTTTAAAATTTGGTAATTAAATTAGTAAAATGTTAATTGATAAAAATTATATTATATAGCGAACTCCGATGCACTTCGTTGCATTTTTTTTTATGAAATGAATGCATTGTATTTCAAAATTATTAATGTCAATCCAAAACATTTGGATATACAATATTTTTCGTTTGTCCATTTGAAGCGAGCACAAACAAACAATTTGGAGTTCCAACTCTTGAGCAGGCCACGTATAGCTGTCCATGTGAAAAGCCCGGCTCCTCCAAATTTAATCCGCATATTTGAAGCGTTTGTCCTTGCGCCTTATTGATGGACATGGCAAATGATAGACGCATTAGGAATTGCAAACGCTTAAATTCAAATGGCATGTCTGTTGGAATCAGTGGAATACGTGGTATGAGCACAATTTCACCTTTCGCTGTTCCGGTCAATATTGTGGCTTCAATTAAATTCGGCATCAATTTTTTTTCTGCCAATCTTGTGCCATTGCACAGTTTTGGTGCATTTAAATTCCGCAGTAAAATAATTGATGAGCCAACCTTTAAATTCAAACAATGCGGTGCCATACCAGGTGGTTCCAATGAATTCCAAAAATTCAATTGGATAATTCACTGCTTCATCTGCATTCATTGCGCTATCAACAGATTTATATGATGTCACTGCACCTGGTAATTAATCTTGAATCTGATAATTGATTGCATTGACGTGTACATTTTTTGGTGCCAGTATTGCGCGTTCTCTCAACCAATTGTGACTCCTGTAATTTTGAACAATATTTGGGAACACACTTTCAATCAACTCTTCTGTTAATTGGAGAATGGTGCAAAAATTGTTCGGCAATTGCTTCGAGAACCGATCTGCAGATTGGTCGTTGTGCAATTGCACGCGCATATTTATGTTCAATGTCAATTTTTGCACATGTCGCCACAGAAGAGAAGACTTTAAGCATGCATTGATCTCATCCGCCGGTATTGATCGTGGAACCACAGGCAATATTTGACGAAAATCGCCTGACAATAATATCAATGCACCACCAAAAATTTCTTGATTCTAACGTAGATCTTGCATTGTACGGTGTAATGCTTCCAGCGATTTTTTATGCGTCATTGTACATTCATCCAAAAGAATAATTGCTGCTTGTTGCAAAACTTTTGCCATCGCAGAATTTCTTGAAATATTGCACGTGGGATGTTCAATCACCTGTTAATTTGAGAATAATTATATTTTACAATAATATCGATTAAACTTTAAAGTGATCAATCAATAAATATAAGCAACATTCAAATTCACAAATGTTTGCAATTCATTGGGATCATACTGTTGTTCACGTTGCAATTCTCGATCAAATAAATCATGCATGGGACGATTGGGTGGTGACAAACCTAATTGCCCTAATGCTTTATTTGCAATCGTTAGGCACATACATTCAATCGCTATCAATGCCTCATTATACATTTCCAATGAAATCAGCAAATCAGCGTTTCTTGTGTGATAACGCATTCCAATCAAATAGTCTTCTGCCATAAAATCTTTGTATTTATTCCACAATTCAAGTGGATTTGATGGAAAACATGTTGATATGATTATGGCATATAACATACGTATTTGATGTGGAGAAGAAGCAATCGATGCATCATGAAGCGTTAAATCCCAATGCGCATCATTTTCAAGTAAACCTAATTGCTCACATGCTTCACGATACTTCACACATAAATGACCATTTACTCTTCGCAATTGTTGAAATGAACGTGGTCCAACAACATTTACTAACAACAACCGCAAATAATAACATTCTGCATTGTTTGGATGAACTGTGTATAATCTTCTCATGGTATCTGCAAAAAAAACACCCGGATGGCCATCAACAGGTGTTCCTTGTTTACGTCGTTGCCATTTCTTTGCAGTCCAAGTGAAATAATGCGTTACATCTGAATACAGCAACGTTCTGCCAAATTCATCGCTTTCACACAATTGAAAGAATGCAATTAATGTTGTTGCTGGTGGCTGTGCTGCTCTCTGCTGTATATACATTTGCATCGGTAAAATACACACGCTGGCCATTTTCAAGATGAGCAGCCAAATGAACAACAGCAGGAGATCGCTCATGAATTGGAAATGAATAAATTCTCCAAAAAGCTTCATTAGTGCTAATGTAGCGCCCCATTGGATATTGGGCGATTTCATCATTGCTATTGTCACCAGCTACTCCAAAAACAGCCATATCACTGCCTTTATTCACATATTTGCAAATGTATTTAATCGACTTCACAGAGTTACAGTACTCAACATTTATGTGAGTCTGAAATACTTTTGACAATAGTGGAGAATAAGGCACAATCCAACGATTATCAACTTCAATGTCTTGATTGCGTGTTTTAATTGTTGTTGTATGGCCATTATCCTCCGGTGACCGACGTCGGTACAACGGGTATCCGTCGTCACCTGTAATTGTATCCGAAGTTAATGCTCTTGGATACCGTTTTGTACATTTTCCATGGATCATATTTTTCGTGACAACTTCAAATAATTCTGGATCGCTGATTTCATCTGGAATTTCAGCTGATATAATGTTATCAATTTGATCGGGTGTTATTTTACGAACCAGCCATATCAAGATGTGCGCGTGCGTCAGCCCTCTCTTTTACCATTCAATCGAATACATCCAGCAATGCACCTCTCCAAAAATTCGCAATTTGATAATCAAATCCATCAGTGGTTTTACTTTCTGTCGAAATACACGTGCTGTTATATCGTGTCGATCTGTTGGATTCTGACCATCAAATAAATTGTTTTTTATGTCAGCCCACTGTGGATTGCATGTGAATGTTATGAATAGGTTGGGACGACCATATTTGCGAACGTATGACATTGCATCTTGCGTACATTCGTGCATGTGGCGCGGACTGCCAACATATGTCGATGGTAATATTGTTAATCGTCAGATATCATTAACATTACCATCATTCACTATTGTATCTCGCAAGTGTATGTATTCTTTCAATCGCAATTTGGCTTGATTGAATCGAAGGTAATTAAGGCGTTCTGCTTTAATTTTCGCATATACATGTCAACAGCGTATTGGTGGAAAAGTTTGCCACATCGCATAATAAAGTTGTCTTCTTGTGGGCGAATCTCGAATCTATGCGAATAATAATTCATCCCACTAACTTTTTTTTCTACCTCACGACCTATGATGAATACATTATCAGAAAATTAAAATCATGTCTTCTTGTTTTGAAATAAATAAATTGAATTCATATCGGTTCGTGGATCTATCATTCGTATATTGAAATGATAGCCGTCGTCACCTTTCCGGTGCAATAATGGATATTGTAATGCATCATAGCTGCGGTGAAGCTCTGAAACACGCCGTAATTCTTAATTTCTTCGATGTAGCACAATATCGCGAAATTGAAACTGGTCTCCAACAATTACAATGGCCACTTCATCAATTGTTTGTGCATTAAATCGTCTCGCATGCTCTAGAAAGGGCGTTTTGTCAGCCCTGATAACGATTCTTTGATCATCAGATGGCATACGATCGAGAGCGGTTTTAAACAATCGAATTAATTCATTGTGCTGATGTAAGAATGTTTGAAGTTCAGAAACAATTTGTCGCCTTGCACGCGCAGCAGTTGTACAACGCCGATCCAATTCACGATTTGCATCTCCGATAAAATAGATTTGCAAAAATTGATGATCAGCATCAGGATACGGCAATAAGGAACCAGTTCGATGATAAATCTGACCTTGAATCTGTAATATTTGTGAAATGTAATTAGATGCTGGGTCAGAATTCTTGAACACATCAAAAAAATTGCTGCTCAGATCGCATTTTCCATATGATATTCCGCATGATGTAATCACCTTAAACGTCGGCATGAAATTGTCTCTTACAATTTTGGTCGCACCAAAAGAAGTCATTTGAAATGCTGCATTGTATTCTTGAATGTGAGACAAAAAATGCTTAGACGTTTGCGACGTTCCAAAAATGAATGAATGAAGTGGATCGGGGGAGATTCAAATGCTGGTAGTCTCACTTTGCCATTAGCACAACACATGCCAGGCGTTTCACCTTGAAATTTGGCTGTATCACAATGTGGACATCTCACCGTCATTCCACCAATATTGCCACGTTCACTATAATCATTTTCGCTATTGTAAGCGAAAGCAGCATATTCCATCTTTTGCACAGCACGACGTGAAAGTCGTGTCGTTCGTCTCGATGCTGGATTTAATGGATTTGGATCGGCCGATCTATGACGACGTGCGTTTTGTCGCACAATTGTTGTATTTGATTTTGTGGTGAGTGTTCCTCTACACTTTGCGCTCTCCTTTGATTAAATCTATAGGTAGAATTACGCGTACGTCGACCTATAGTTGATCGCCTTGGTGGTGGCATTTTTTTCTAAATCAATGAAATTAATGCAATATGAATTAAGGATTGTTTATTTAAGAATAATTCTAAAAAGTATTGTTGTTGTGTGAGTGCTGTTATGCGTTGCATCCAATTAAACTTTCCCAAAAAATCATTAAAGTAAAGCAAATTTGTTTTTTCGTGTACTTAATGGCAAAGAGTGTCATTTCTTGGCTGAAAACAGTAAAGAAAACTGCTACTTTTCTCCTTAGCAACACATTTCTTCACTATAAACACTTTTCTTCATAGAATCGCTTTTTTTCCAAATGATTTTTGGATTTTTGACTTTTATTTATTTGCTTTTTGCGATTGTTATGTACACGCTATGCATACATACTTTGATCCAAACTGGATCTACCTTTTTTTATTATTACCTGGTTTGTCGTCAAATACACGAAAAAATAGCATGTCTGACACGTAAGAAAAGTGGTTTTCCATGCTCGTTAAATTATTAATCCACTCGCTCACTAGCGCTCGCTCGTGAATTAAACAATTACACTCGCTGGAAAACTATCACTTTTCTTTACTTGTAGAACAATCTACTATTGTTTATTTGGAAAATATTTTGCACTGAACACACTTAAAATCATGAAACTCAAAAAAGAAATCACTTGTAATAAAATTCCAATTGGAAAGAGTTTGTGTATTAGTTTGGATCGATTTTTTCGTTAGGTCGGACCGAAATTTAAACTTTTTTTTTGAAATGGTGAATTAAAATTTTTTCAAGAGGGGGGCTGGGACCATACTCAATCGATCACAAAGTGTGCATGGGATGTGGGGGGGAAAGTGACCTTATTTTTTCGCTCAGACGCACTGTTTTCGAGATATTTGCAATTTTTCGATTTTACGTGTATTTGTTATTGTTTTACAAAGAGCGAGTTCATTTCAGGAAAAAAATCATAACTCGAGAATGGCTGAACCGATTTTGGATTTTAAAATCAACTAACAATTATCACTCCTCCCTGCACCTTCCCTAAAAATGTTATGGCAATCGGTTGAGTCGTTCTCGAGTTATGGAAATGGGCCAATCCGGTAATGTTATTGGGCCCGATTCTGGGACGATAAAATTCATGTTATGTTATTTTATTTCCCCGCTTCCTATATGAATTTGTATTGAAAAAACAAAAATAACATAACATAACATAAAATGTTGGAAGGCAGAATCGGGCCTATTATTTATAATGTACTATTATTTTATGTTATTAATAAAACAAAACCATCACTATTTACTGTATAATTAAAAATTAAAATTTATTTGATGCTGCGGCTTCTTCTATCGTCCCTCGGTTCGCAAAAAAAAAACATTTTATTTCGTTAAATTCCTAAAAAGTCTTGTATACAAATAATTTGACAGAACATTTTCTCTGTTTTCCAGTATTCTATGTTTTTTCGATGTTCGTGAACGCTTTTTTTATCGGAATAGGAATTTGGCAAAAAAGAAACGTTCACGTTAAGGAACATCACATTACCCGTCACGTTTTTTTTTTACTTTTATTCAGAATACAGCTGCAGACCTCTAAATTTATGTAAAGTTTTTTTTTTTTTTTGATATTTTACTATATTTCAAACTACAACCTTCACCCAAATCGGTTGGTTCGATTGGTTACTGATCATATGTTCATGCTACAGATTCTATTTATAGAATCATTTCATAAGAAAAACAATTTTCTCATTAATATTTTTGATTTATTACAATAAAATATTGTGGTTAACGATTCTATTCTATCTTATAAAAACATTGATTTATTATTTTTGTTTTTGATGAATCATAAAAAAAAATGTAAAGTTTATTTTTCTTAAGAATAGATACACTACATGTACGTCTATATAAATAGAGTACGAGATAATATTATCGTACATAGTAATTTTTTTGTAGATACCTCTCTGGGTTGCTGTAAAACTAAATTCGATAAAATGTATTTCGATGAACCAGCCGTATTCTACTAACCACTGTAGACGATTATCTTCTACATTTTATTTCGCTCGAAGAAACCAAAATTTTAAACCGTAAATAAGTAGAAAATATTTTTTTGTTTGTTACTTTTTTGTAGTCGTAGCCGAAGTTATTCTATAAATTACTGTAATTGTATTTTATTGTAGTTTTCCATTTTCTTCTCTCCTTCCAAATTATAATCCTTTAGATTTTTTAGGAAATGAGTTTCAAAAATGAGTTTCAGGAAAATAAAATATTGCTATAAAAACAGGATTGTTAAAGCTGTTTAAAAACGTAACAATCTTGTTTAAGTAGAATTTTCCTCGATTTGGTTGGATGATAAAATATATTTTTCGTCATACCGAGCATTATAAGTATAAATTTCGAGAGCTGACCTGAAAATTCATCAAACAATGCAATATATTAAAAAAAAAAAAAAAATCTATAAATTGTGAGAATCAAGAAAGAAAATGTCAGTGGTTTTCATATCATGTGTTTTACCTTTTTTTTGTGTGCTTAGGGTAGATATACTTTAAAGCAACTCTACTTTATATACGGTAATCACAATAATAATAAAATGCTGAACGAAAAAAAAAAAAAAAAAAATTATTGGAAAATCTTCAGTCGTTCAACTATGTATACCAATCTAACACTCGTACATAAAGAATATGTTAGTTTTTTGTCGATTTTTTATATTTTTATTCAATACTTCAATTTACACGATAATCCAATTTTCCTGAATTCGATTTTTTATTTTTTTTGTATATCCATCCATTTTTCCACATGAATTACGTTATTAAATGGGAGCACAAAAAAATTTAATATCTCACATTCTACAGTAGTCGATCTTGTTTATGAAATTCATAATTACAGTTTTTAAGACAAAATATTTTTTTTTATGTTGTGAAATAAATAGAATATTATGTACTCGATTAAACAAAAAAAAAAAAGCTTTCCACGATATTTTCTGCGTAAGAGCTTTTAATTGGTATTTCTTTTAAGTCTCACACAAGAAAAGTTTCTTGAAAATGTTTTACAATTTATGTTTGGTACGTCTAGGTAACTGAAAAAGCTTTTCAAAAGTGAATCAATTATGTATTCATAAAAATGTTAGGGATAATAATTATTGAGAAATAAACACTAAAATGCAATAACAAGGTGGACAGGATTAATCAACAAATTTGACTACCGTACGCATCGGACGTGCTTTTTTTTTTTTTTTTTTAATACAATAATTTATCTAATTTTTATAATACTAGAGTATAAATATAGTGACTTAATTCATTATCAATATCGTGAATTCAATTATTATAAAAACATTGAAGTAGTTTTATAGTGGTAAAAGTTTCTGTGAACTAAAAGTGGTAAATTTTTGATAAAAATTTATGTGATTGTGAACTATAACGGTTAATGTGTTTACATCAAAAATAGAAAATATTAACTGTCATACCTGTCGATTTGTTGCTGACCTTGAGATAGATCATATTATTGACAAATACAAATTCAACATCTCCAGTTTAATTATTGTCTATATATTACAATCGTGACGTTTTACACCGTGCATCTCAAAAACAATTGCCACTAATTACGTTGTGTGTAGTGTTAATATAAATCATAATGGTATGTTGCGGAAAATGTGAATTAGAGTGGAATGGCCGGGAAGAGTGGTGTCCTTGCAGCGGTGTGTGTAAATCAAGTTTTCACCTGAAATGTGCGGGAATAAATACTACAACATACAACCAATTAATGAAGACAAAGCAACTACGTTGGTTCTGTGCTGAGTGCTGCGAAATTACCATATTTGCTGTTATTCAAAAGATCGATGAGTTGACCTGTAACATGGTTAAAATGTTTGAATCATTCTCGGTAATGAATGACTTTATGAAAGCATCAATTGATGCTCAACGTTTGTCTGCCCAGTCGTTGAAAATGCAGATTCCTGTCAACTCATCGACTAACCCACAATATTCTCAAACTGATTATAACAATGCCACATCTGACGTCATTGGAATAGGCGCCGCGACTTCTTCGTTACAATCCGTTGATGTGCCTGACAACGATGTCTTATATGTAAGTAGACTGAACCCTCACACGGAAGAGGCTGCACTAGTTGATTATTTAAAGTCGAAACTAAATAATCTAGACGGAGTTGATTGTCATCTATTGCTTCCTAAGGGGCGAGATAGAACTAATCTCACGTTCGTCTCATTTAAACTTACTTTGGACAGAAGTTTCTCAAATCAAGTATTATCGCCTACTTTTTGGCCAAAAGGGGTTTTAATTCGACGTTTTGTACGTAAAACTGGAAGTCCAAAAAACGGCAGTGGAGTTGTCCTACCACGAGTAGGGATCGACGATCATGTTTAGGAAAAATCAACCTATTTAATTCCAATCTAACTTTTCCAACATGCCAAGAAAATTTTCTGCTACGGAATCATTACCATTACAGTAATGACAACAACGATAATCATAATTCATTATCTTCTTCGGGCCATTGTAATATCAGTTATGTATTTAATTGTTGTTTTTATAATTTTTATGTATTACTCTCAAATGTTTTTTTATATTTTAGGTTTTTCACTAATTCTATTCTCAATCTGAACTCGTTGCAGAAATGCTTATCTTCAACTAAAGATGCTACGATTAAGAACCGGAATGGTACTTGTCTGAATGTTGGATTTTTGAATGCTCGTAGTTTATTCTGCCATGTTGACAAATTGAGAATATTTATCGATACCAAAGATTTCGATGTGTTTGGTGTCGTGGAAACATGGCTTACTAGTAAAATCAATAATGAATCTGTTGCGCTGAATGGTTACAACATCTTGAGATTTGACAGAACTCATAAGAGGGGTGGGGGTGCTTGCATTTACTATAAGAAGTGTTTCAAGGTTAAAGTCGTTCATTCGTCTATGTATGGTAAAACTGAAGTTCTGATGGCTGAAATGATACTACCATCTATGACTATATTGATTGTGGTTTGCTACAATCCGTCAACTCCTACGCAATCCGATTTAGACGATTTTCAGGAATTTCTATCATCACACGTTCTAAACTATAATCATTTCATAATTGGATGTGACATAAATTGTAACATGATTGATCAATCCAATAAGTTCTACAATCTTTTAAAAGCGAACAATTTAATATCGGTTCCATTTTTACCTACCCATAACCGTACTTGGCTCGATCAATTCATTGTCCCTGAATCGGATTACTCTAGGATATTTTCGTCTAGTCAATATACGTTGCCTGATATTTCCGACCATGATTTACTGGCGATCTCTTATAAAGCTAAATCAAAGCGCATTAAAATGGATTACAGGCTTATCTATGACTATAGCCAGTTGGATGCTGAAATTATTATGAATTTTTTTTCTGACGTTGACTGGAGCTTTTTGCACTCGTCCAATAATGTCAATTTTACCTTCCAGTGTTTTTATGATTGCCTATATTATTTTCATAATAGTTGTGTACCAACGAAAAAAATAGTTAATAGCCAGCCTGTTGCTCCATGGTTTAATAGTATTATTGCTAAAAGTATGCTAGCGAGGGATCATGCTTATATTAAGTATAGGAGAACAGCCGATGTTAAGGACTTAGTAATATATCGTAATGAACGCAATAGGGTAACTAGCTTGATAAGAATCTCAAAACAGAAATATTTTTTTGGAAATAGTAAATTAACCATGAAACGAATTTGGAATAACTGCAATCATATTGGATTACGAGCTGGTAAAGCTAGTTCTTTGACCGATTTAGACCCTTCAATCATCAATTCTTATTTCTGCAACGTACCCATTTTGCCGGTTGTTATTCCCTTACCTGAGTTTGAGTGCACAGATAATCACACATCTCTCTCTTTCAGCTGCATAAGTGAATTTGATATTTCCAAAGCTGTTTATCTCATTAAATCGAATTCATCAGGTCACGACAAAATCAACTTAAAATTTCTTAAGAATATTTTACCGTATGTTATATCACCTTTGACCTACCTGATTAATAACTGTATCATGCGTTCCGAATTTCCAGATATTTGGAAAACGAATATAGTGATTCCAATTATAAAAAAGAAGGGCATTGATTCTTTGGATAATCTTAGACCGATTAGTTTAGTTTCGATTGTATCAAAAATTTTTGAAATCATTCTTCGTGACCAAATCAACCAGCATTTATCTAAATTTAATTATCTAAATCAGTTTCAGTCCGGATTTCGTAATAACCATAGTACAACATCGACCCTTCTTCATGTTGTCGATGATCTGGCTTGTCATCTTGACAAGATAAACTCGTTTGCTGTTCTTATACTTTTGGATTACTCAAAAGCATTTGACTCGTTAAACCATGTTTTGTTATTACAGAAGTTAATGCTTTTCTTTAATTTTGATAATACAGCACTGAAACTTATGTTTAATTATTTAACAGACAGATATCAAAAAGTCATCATAAATGGAAAAGAATCGGAACCTGAGCGTATAATGTCAGGTGTATTTCAAGGAACGATACTCGGTCCAACTCTATTTTCTCTTTTTATAAATGACTTACCTCACGTAATAAAATATTCCAAATACCATTTGTATGCTGATGATTGTCAAATCTATCTGGGTGGTACTAGTGAAAATATTTTGGAAACCTTCAATAAAATCAATCTGGATCTATCATACATACTAGATTGGTCCAATTCTAATGGAATCTCACTAAATATTGCAAAAACACAAGCAATTTTCATTTCTAAAAAGCACTTCCCAGTGATTCCTGAAATTTTTATCAATAGTGTGAAAATTAATTTTAAGAATCATGTTAACAATCTAGGAATTTGTATAAACAACAGATTCACATGGGATTCACAAGTTGTTAATGTTTGTGGCAAGATCAATTCCACTTTGTATGGTTTGAAGCTCCACAAAAATATTTGCCCTAAAAATGTTCGAACTTTGTTAGCACGATCATTAGTAATTCTCCACGTAGTTTATTGCGAATTCCTTTTTTTAAGTTGTGATTCTGCCTCAAGTGGTTTGCTGCAAGTTACTTTGAACAACATCGTGAGATACGTTAATGGGCTCAGAAGATTTGATCACGTATCAGCTAATTTTAAAGAATTTTTCGGTTGCACTATGGTTCAATTCTTTTATTACAGAGCATTATTGCTTTTATATAAAGTCATTAATAATCGGGTACCTTCATATTTATATGATAAAATTAAAATTGGTTCCAGTCGAAATGGCAGAATAATACTGCCTGTTAACCGTACAAATATTTACAATAATTCACCTTTGTTTAATACATTTACTATTTGGAATGAGGTTCCGATTGAGATTAGAAGAGTGAAGCCTTTTGCAAAATTCAAAAAATTAGTATTTAATTTTATTCAAAATAAATTTTAATTTTGTTTTATTTTTTTTTAATTTTTGTAACATATATATATATTTTTAAAATTATATTGTATGGATAGAAAAGCTATGCTTTATCCTTTTTTTTTTTCTAAATAAATAAATAAATAAATAAATAAATTAATGTAATTTAGAAAAAGTAAATAAAGTTGCGTTTTCATAAACAAAATACTGAATAACATACTTGCAGACTCATGCAGCATTTTAATCAATCAAGTTTTGAACTCAAAACTTCTACTTCTTCGTTCGAAGCGAAATTTATGATGGCCAATATTACTTATGAAATGATAGTCACTAAGAATGGCAAACGATGTAGATATACTGCTTGTTTTAAACTTAACGAACGAAAGGCCTTGCTGAGACGACAAAACAATTATGCCATAGAAAACGAAAGGTCTCTATAAGAGAATATGTGTAGTAGTTGGGCATGGAGATAAACCGGAATTCTAGAGCATCCAATTGTTATGGAACTTGGCTATTTCTTAACCGATTTTAGTGAAATTTGGTATGCGCTATGGAAATGAAATTCTAAAATGATTTTTGGATAAAGTTCTAGAATATGACATATCATTTTGGGCTAGGATTCACAATTCATCACTCACTTAATGCGTAGCGCCTTTTCTATAAAACGAAGATTTCAATAACTAAAAAAGAATAAATTCTCCATTTTCCAAACGTTGTACTAAAGAATTTTCCTCCTTTTCCAGAATATGTTGCCCTATTCCTGAATATTTCCCGCTTTTCCAGAATATTTTTAAAGAATTTATCCATAATTAAACGTTTTTGTTTAAACTATTGTACCATAGATTCAAACCAGTCTATTATACCAGTCGCTTCCAAATTTTGTATTCGTACATTTTCAAATCACAACTGGTGCAACTGTATTGAAATCGAACGAAGAACGCTTTCTTGTTGATGTTAATATTCTTACTTGAGCTAGATTAAAATGCGACAAAATATGCGATATATTTGATTTTTAATCAATTTTTATTCTTCGACGATAATACGACCGGAATAAGGAAACGAAAGGGTTTGTAATTGTTTAAATAAATTTGATCGAATTGATGACTGAAAAAACCACATATCAAAACTGTCAGAGAAAGTATGATACCTCACGTTGTACAACAGGGTTATCGATATATATAATTTCCTTACGGACAGCGTCCCAATCATCAAACAAAAATCGGTGAGAGTCTCTGGATCGAGGTCGCTATTGTGAATGATCGCCTTTATTGTTGCTTTAGCGCAATATAGCCTAGTTCTCTTCTCCAAAGAATTAAACGTGTGCTTCCGGTAGAAGACTTATAAAGCGATAAGAGCATAAACCTATTTTACTGAAACAGTCGTCTATGGAGGAGTTTCAGCCGTGATGGTGGAAGTATAACAACTCACAATTACACTTGAGAGATCTTGCTTTTGATATCGTTCCTTACGTGATAACAAGAACTATCTTACCGAAGTTGGTGTCACAACCATGGCTTAGTCAATACTCAACCGTGATATGATTCCACCGAGCATTTATAAAAGTGAAAAAGAGGAAGGTTCGAGCCCCGCACCTCGCTCCAGTAACTCTGGTCTTGAAAAGAAAAATTGTCCAGTCTATAATATAATTTTTTATGGAGAGGTTGACATTTCCGATTTTTAGACGCAGTCACTATGGCCAGCAATGGTTAAGCTAAACATAGAATATGGCATACAAAAATCACAAATACTGGCTGAGTAATTTCGAAAGTGTCAATTGTCGTACGTAATATTTCCATTAGTTTGACTTCAGTGACATGTTCTAACGACTTTAGAAATTAAATCTAGAAGCAATCCGTTTAGATAATCTTCCTTAAAACCGTTTATGATCAACACACCGATATTAGGTGTGAGGTTCAAAGAGTTTGTGTCCTTTAGAAACTTATTTTCGAAAAAAAACAAACTGTGTTGAGATTTTTATAAACTTGAAAATAACAGAGATAATCAAAAATTTAATAGCTTTAATCTTCAACGGGTTCATCTGGTGCTGAAATGCTGGATAAAGGACCAAACTTTTTAATTATAATTGGTGTCTTATGATATACCAACTGAAAGGTATTTTCATTACAAAACCAACTTCACCCAAAAATCATTTTAGAATCCCATTCCCATTTGCACGTGTCGAATTTTATCACAAGGTGAAGAAATAGCAAAATTACCGCAAATATATTAGTTTTATGTCTCGATTTTTTTATAGCGAGTTTTATGTTTCCTTTGATTTTTTTCGAGATACCTCGCTATAAAGATTTTTATTGTTAAAATGTTTTTAGTGATGTAACTCGAAGAAATTCGTAACAAAAAAACTGAGACATAAAAATTGTCACAAAAAATCGAGGCTTTAAGCCGATATATTTGAGGTAACTTGGCTGTTTTTTATCCGATTATAAAAAAATTCGAAATGCTCGATAAAATACTTTCTTCTTAACCGATTATATTGAAATTCGGCAAGTGCTATTGTAATTAGATTTTAAAATGATTTTTTGGCACGTATGTGACATGATGAAAAGTTCTCTACATTTTGGAACGCAGCATAACGTCATTTAAACATTCATTCTAAGTAACAAAAGAAAATATTTTCATTGTTTAGATTGTTCAGTCTCCAAGTACTAGATTTATGTTTTGTATATGACAAATTATAACTTGGATTAGCTTTACTAATGGCATATCAACTATAAATACAATATATATACGTCTTACATACTACGACAAACAGTAATTATCTGTCAAACAGAAACAAAAGTAAATATTCCACAAAGCCAATCTCGTATCGTATCATTTTCATATCGTTTGGGGTGGTAAAAGCTCTATACGAATACCTATCTAGTTGTAAATTAAATTGACAAGTTTCAATTTTATTTTTGCTTTCGTCTGTCTGTTGATAGTTTCGTATTAAAAATAAACGAACAAAAAATAGTTTCAACGGAAAAAAGTTTAAACAAACTTTAAGTTTAAACAATATTCTTTCTTATTTTGACTCTTATATTACGTTTATTTTAAACATGAAGACTGTGAAAATACAAAAAAAAATTTAAGGAATATTCTTGTTAAGTTGAATGAATTATCTTGAGGCGATAGTTTTAAGTTTTTTTTTTTCGTTTTGTTCTTCTGCTCAGAGATACAAGTAAGATGTAAGATAAATGTTTTTCACTATTTTGCTGTTGTTGTTAAAATAAGTTGATATAGATATTATAACTAGAAGAACACGATAAATTTACATTACATGAAATTAAAAATTAAAACATTAAAGACATGATAATTTTAAAATGTACAAACAATTTTTTAGTTGTGAGTGTGTGTTTAAAATAAAAAAGATTTTTGCCTTTCCAAGAAGCATATCCCTTAACGAAAATCGCCTTTACGAAACTTGTAAACGTTTTGTAATGAAGTTTATTAATTTTTAATATTTGTATACAGCTGTAGGTTTAACAATTCGCGTTAATTTTGTTTTCCTGCGCCATTTGAATATCAGTAGAATTTCGTTCCCTTGAACGCCCGTTATAAATTATTTCTACCGGTAGTATTTGGTACTTAACTTGCGAAGCCAAAGAAAAACAAAAAAAAAATATTTTGCGGCATTCTATTCCCCATTTGTCGCATTATGTGCTAACTTAATCGAAATTGGGGCTTTATCACTTTAGTTAATGTCTCAAGTTATATTTCTGGAGAAAATTTAATTTATTCTGAGGTAATTTCGGGTGAAATAACATAATTCGCTAGTGCAACATATTTACTAAGGATTCTCTAAATAAAGAAAATAGAGTTGTGACCTTATTTTTCGTAAACCTAGGCTTATCAGCTTGAAGCTGATCAGCCACTCTCTTACAGCTTTCATACTTCCTATTAATATAATATTTATGAAGGTATGTTTGTTTGTTGCTCAATCACTTCAAAACGACTGACCCTCTTTTGACGAAGCTTTCACAATTTGATGTGTTTTTTGGCCGAGAGTAACATAGGCTATTTGTCATATCTTATCGTATGAGGGGGCTGAGTAGTATAATCTATGTTGTTTTTAAAGCATTCTACATGAAGAGAATCAAAGACAAATGTCCAGTTTCGTAATTTTGATTAGGTTTTTGAAGTGAAATATTGCTATAGCAAGACTAATTAAATTACTCTTGCTGAAGGCTTCAGTAGAAAGTTCTCATATGCAATTCCATCAGTTCGATTACCTAAATATAGTTTTGTTGGCATTCAAGTTTTGTAAAGCATTCAAGTGGAAAGAGACACCAAGAATATACTGCTATGGGAGTAAGGTTTCAATTTCCTTGAGTCAAAGCAAATTGATTACAGAAAATTATATACATTCACAAGAAGCAGTTAGGAACGATGCGAACGTATATTCAAATGAACTGGGATAAATAGTTATTCTTCCGTCCTCATTTGTAAATAGCCCCACATACCTCCGATACTCGCAGGATGCATTGACATATGTACGCGTGTATATTATGTTTACGTGCATTCCTGGTTGGCGTTTTGAAAATTAAGGATTAGTTGGTGGCTATATACATAATGTATAATCAAGAAAGGCAACATTTTTGGTCAGACCAGATGTTTTCGGTATTTTATCGAAAGGCAGAAGTGAAGGCTGTTAGCTCGGACACACCAACAAGGGCTATCGACGCACGCAACAAGGGCTATCGACGAAAGCCACTAGAAGACGATTGGCGAACAACTACCATAAGCGTAAGAGGTGAACGACAGCAAGTGGCCATAGATAACAGTAGGGTAGTTAGTGCCTTATTTACCAATATATTGGCCAAAATATTCGTTGCACATACAAACGTAAAAGCGTACATTTCAATACAGGCGATAAAGTATATTTGCAAGTATTGCCAGAAAATATTTAATGTGCAAAATAAATTTTTGGACAATGATTACGAGGATGCTGAATTATCGTTCAATTCAGTGGGTTTCAACCGATCGATGCAACTTGGAAAAGATGAATTTCTGGATTATTTCTTAGTTAAGCTGAAAAATCTAATTCCTCATTGCTTCATTTCAGAATAACAATCTAGCTTCATAAAAACCAAAAAATTAAGTCTGAATGAAGCCTATTGAAGTGAATATGTATCTAAACACCATGAGGATTTCGGCGTCGATTGTGGGTGGCATTTTAACGCAATAGCTCCTGGAAAGAGACCGTGCAATGGAAAAGGAGGCATTTTTAAGATAATGGCGGCCAGACACATCTTGAAGACTGAAAATTTAGTTCAGATACTGAATATAAACCCAAATGCGGTGACCAATAAAATTTGTGTTGGTAGCAAGTAGCAGCAAACTAATCAATAGACTCATTCAGGTTAGTGAAAAATCAAGGGTTGATTTACAATCCACCAAAACAAAATAAATACCAATACATTAAAGACATTATCCTCGAAAGGCCCTCACAAAGGGAACATAAAAATATTGTTGGATGGTATTGAAATTGGGGATGACACGCCTTCGTATTACTTTAGGCGATTGGCCAAAAAAATCTATTTTTGTGGCCACTAGTGAAAATTATATTGATAAAATGCAAGCCAAATTTTTGAAGTTACTGGTCCAGCGTCCATTTCAGCTATTTAAAATGGGCCAAGTTGCTTAAATAGGGTTGAGTCAAAGGTCAATTACCTCCAAAGAGTTTCAAAAGCTTACCCAATCTATTTCGAGCATGACTGTTTGTGCATATGAAGAAAACAGGTCCAGATCACGATCCAATCAATGTTTTGATTCACCCCACATCAGAGATATTCAAAACTATTATCACAGCCAAAGTCTTCATCGTATCTCCGCTAAAGTTCAGAAATATCCCAGGTGATTTTAAAAATCAGGGCCGATTCAAAAAAATAAGTGAGTTGGGTGCGGCCTACAGTGCATCTTCAAGCCACCCCGCTTATAGATTCATCAATTCTAAAATAAAGAGGGTAAAAGAAGGTCATGCCTTAAAGCAGGTTCAGGAGCCATGACAAACAAAGGACAGAAAAAACAAAAATGCGCGATATTGAAAAAGAAATCAGGAAATTATTGATGACGCACAAATTAAACCTCTCAAAATAAGAAAGCAACCAAACAATTGAATGATAACACAGAATGGTTATGCTTGATATGCTTGGATCCTTACAGTGAAAATGAGCCGGGTGAGAATCAGGTGCAGTGTAATAAATTAAAGTTGTGGGCATATTTGAAATGTGCAAACAAAATCCACCATATAAGTACATAAATGCTACAAGCGTAGTTAAAGACAATTATATTATTTATTAGATGTAAGCAATTTACTATAACTACATAAATAATGTGACTGTTAATTTAACCCTAATTAGCATAGGTCATTTTACTTGCGCTCCAGCATAAAATTTCCACAAAATTTAGTATGGGAATTGGTTGGTCGAATTATACTAAGACCCAGTAAGTGCCTACTGTAATTTGTTGCATTAACACATTGTTAGTGAAGTAGACTTGAAGAACTGAGAGACCTACGTTTATTTCTATTTGGTTCAAAGGATTCCAGTTCTAAATTTACAAGAAATATTTTGGTCATCATCATTTATCGTTTGGTAATTGGCTTGCTGTAGCATTATACAATTACTAATATACTCTCATCTATATTTCATAAAGTAAGGCCAGGGGTCATTGATTAGTTGTGTTTTTTTGAAGAAAATGAGTAATCGAAAAAATCGACGAAATAAAATGTTGCCTCGATTTTGTTCTTGAGCAAGCCTAAATTTTTGAAAAATCGAAAACATTCATTAGGCTTCCAAGCTTAAGAAGTAAATCCTAAAAACCGTTCAATTTGTCGAAATTTGCTAAAATATGTGAAATCCCATACTCAACACTCTCTGTACAAATTCGAAACTACTAAACCGTACTCCAATGTGACGTTGCAATGACTATTGCAGTACACAGCTATTCTTTCCCATTTTTTGAAAACGCTCAATTACATTTTCAAAATAAGGAATTCCTCGAACATTCAATAGATTTGTTGTTGAACTATCGTAAATCTACAAATTTTCATTTCATATTTGTCAAGTTTTGATGAAATGTAGTGCTGGAAAAAAGTCTTTCTCGAAATTGTTACGCAAATATTGGCATCTTTCGATTTTTTTTTCTAATGGCTGAAAACATTTCTGCAGAAATGATTTGATTTTGTATTTGGCCTTTTATTTCACATTTAATTAGATAGGGAACTCACAAACTCACATTTAATCGATCCAATAATAACCAAAATTAAGAAGAACATAATTTCTCAGAAGAATTAGAATCAATAGTAAATTGTTAGTTATGTAATCCATTCAAATTTCAATTTGACCTGCTCGGGTAACCTCTGAGTGCCGATTATGTACCTGTCGTTTTTACATAGCGACGAGTTTCAACACAATTATGTATGTACGCGTTACGAGAGCTGGAAATATCTTGCATAATCACGTTTTGTAGCAATTTTTAAAAAATTCTGTAAACTCGTTTAATACTTATGTACATAATAGTAAACACACCACTTGCTGACTTACAGGTGCATCGATAGTTTCGATATTTTATGTGATTATTCGAGGTTCATAACCTTATTCGAGATTTGTTTAGGGTGTTTATGTATAGTATATGAGGTATTAAGCGAAATTTACTATAGAATTTTAATTTTATTCGAGATTTTCGGAATATTAGAAATTTCTTGAGAATATTGCGATTATTCTAGCTTAATCGAGTTTGTTCGATTTATGTTGATATTTTTGTATAGGATTTAGCTTATTTGAGGTTTGTTTAGCACGGAGTGTAATATAGTCAGATTTTTGAATTTATCTTGATTTCGAGTTTGTTAGTGTTGAGTGGTGTTTATTCGAGAATATTCAAGGTTGTGCAAAATCTGCTTGATATTTTTCAGATTAATCGAGATCCTTAGTGGTTTCTCGTTTTTCAAGATTATTATAATATTCCAAATTTAGTCGAGTTTTTTGGGAACATTCGAAATTTTTTTTGAATATCTATGAGCTAGAGTTTTCTAGAAATGTAATACGATTCAATCATTTCGAGATTATTCGATCATTTCGAAATTTTTCGGTTTTCCCAATATTCCTCGAAATTCACAAGGATTTGCACTGCGCCATGATGTTGAGTTAGATAGATGACATTTTTGGGGAAATATTTCAAATTTTCCAGGGTTGCTTGTTATCGAAATTATTTTTTGAAGATTTGTGAGATTTTGAGATTAGACGTTTTTTCGAAATGTTTGCAGATTTTCCAAGTTATTCGAGAGATTTAGTTTTTACTGAAAACTTTTCAAAGTTTCCAGAAAAATAATTCAAAGAAGCAAAGTTGTTATTGGAACAAAAATTTTGAAAACAAATTGTTTTTGGCCATTTGAGGTCATTTAATTCAATAGACTCAAAAAAAGCTTTAAATTTATGTCTGTGCTCTAAACGTTGCTACTACAAGGTTTTGTTCGAGGTGACCCAAACAACGTTATTTCCTTTTATATTATATTTAAACAGCGACTATACATACCACTTTTGCTTGTGTCGTGTTAGTTGATATGAAAATAAAACGAAAACTTAAGTTGCCTAAAAATTAGTAGTTGTGTTAGAACTTTGTGAAATTCGTAAAATAAGAGTTATAGATCGCACAAAATGTTGATGATGAAATTGAACAATTATTTTTGCTTTGCGCGTTTATTTTATATTGAACAAATTGGAGTTCTTTATGCATGCAGTTCATCACCTATTGAGTCTAGTAGACTCATCACATGCCTTTATGTTTGTTTTTGGAAAATGGGCAAGTTAGGCCTATAATCGGTTCATAAAATTTTCATAAAAAATTATTTTTCGGTTAATTTTTAGCTAACAAAATTAAAATGAGTCTGCGAGACTCAACCGATGCTGATTAGTGATTAGGGTTAAGGCTGAATTAAGATATTACTCATTTTAGATATTTAGAGTAAATGCTGTAAATTAAAAAAGTTAATTTTATATTTTAAATATTTTAGTTTTAGAAATCTGTAGTTCACACCTAAGAATTGTTTTATTTAATACATTTTTTTGGGTTATTACTAAAGACAGTTGTCTTTACATTTGATGTAACAACTTACACCATTACATGAAATAACAAGCCCCTTAAAGGGGTAGGTTGTTTCAATCGTATACCATTTCTAAAACTAATTTAATTCAGATAGAATTTGAGTCGATTTACACTTTAAAAGTATACAAATATTGTAATCAAATAACCATTTCCATCGTGCAAGCTGAATGTCATTATAATCAACTAGGAAATGGCCAAATTCCTTCCTAATTGGCGTATTCCAGAACTTCATCCAAATATTTTGTTTATATTCGGATTTAAGGGAAAACATAAATAAGGGACTTGTCAATCACCAATTAGTCCCTTAAATCGAGATTTTACTGTAATTCACATGAAACTATGCTCCTGTCTTCGTACAAATATCTGTCTGTGTCCGCTCTAATGAAGTATCTGCTTAACTAAGGGAGGTTTTCATGGAAAAACTTCAGTTTTGCATGGGACTTGAAAAGTTTGTCCATTGAAGTGAGGTGTCCGCAAGTTCCAAGTTATTTATATGTTTGAAGGAAATATTGAATGTAAATTTGATTATTAAGTGTGAATTACTAACTACATTATTTGACCAAAATGGTACATTAGAAATTGATTTCGAGTTACAGTTAAAACACGATTGATTTGACCAAAATTAGAGGAAAATCTAAAGGTAACAATGTTAGCTTCAATTCTGAATTGGTCTTAATGATTGTAGTCAACATACGTTTGTGAATTTCAGCATATTGAATAAATTCTTGAAGACGTACTTAAATTAGATTTAAAAATTGAATTAGAATTACAAACTAGATTTGAGCAACATATTGAAATTTAGTTATAAACAGAGTTTGAATTCCAATCTTTAAATAAAAGTTCCAACAAGGGCTTTACTAAATATTTAGTGGTTATAAAAAAAACCTCCGGTTTTAAATCCATAATCTGGATTAAACCACGTTTTGTATGGAATTCAAATAGTACAAATTGTTGTACAGTGTTACTTGTGTTCAAAATTGATATGGAAATTTAGATTAAAAATTGATTAGGACATTCTACTTGGGTTTGAGTAAAAATCTGAGTTTAAATTTCCAAACTAAATTTAAACATAATTTTAATTGTAATTAGGTAAGAATTGGGGGGTTCAAACAACCAACAAAATTTCCTTTGAATTTAGTTTAGAAATTTATAACGGAAATTTTGAGTGAAATTTGAATTAAGAATTTAAATTTAAAAAAAATGCTTTTGACATTTTAAACTAAATAAAATCTTTGGTAAAATTATTTATAGGAATTGATTTACAACTCGAATTTTGGTTTCACAAAATTTAAAGAGAAATATAAGTTTACATTGCACAAAATAGGTGGAGCAAAGAATAGATATGTGATGGGAAATCCAAAATACATATTTTGAAACCAACGTTTTGATGGATTCGAATAAAACCTTGGAAATTGAGTATTCAGATTCAAATAAGTTTACAATTACATCTGGATTTGAATAAATTTTGAGTGACATTTTTATCCGAAATTGAGTTAAACTTCCAAACTGTACTTGAATGTTGATTGTAATTTTGATATAAACTTCAGTGAAATTTAAACTTTTAACAAATACATAATTACGTATTCTATTAATTGATTATTGTAATTCTCCTTTTAATATGTGAGTGGTATTCAGACTAGAGACTTAGTTTAAAATCAAAATGGATTAAAAAAAATTTAAGATTTTTATTCAGAAATTTAGTTCCAAGAAGTTTCCAAAGTTGAACAAAATAATTCTTGAATTCTAAGCTAGATATAATGAATTTGAGTGAAATTTTAAGTAGAAATTGTGATATTGCATTTAGGAAACACATCTTGAAAAAAGTTTTAGCAAAATATGTAATGCACTTTATGTGACTGAGATTAAATTCAAAACACGATTTCAACAAATTTTTTGTTCAACTAGATAATCGGGAATCGAGCAAAAATTTGAATGGTTAAGCATTTCAATTTTAAATCGTAATTGAATAAAATCGTAATTAATAACTTTTGTTAGAAACAGAGTTTAAATTACAATTTGGTTTAAGCAAATACATGAGCTTATAGCTTAAAACTTGAGTTGGGAATCCGGACTGCCTTTAACAACAATTTGAGTAAAATTTAAAAATTTAGTTAAAATTATTCCAGCTAAAATTTTTATTTAGAACGGCGTAAAACAAGATTTGAACAAAATTTGGACTAACAATTCAATTTCAATCCAATCGAGGTTTGAGCAAAAATTTAGATGTAATTTAATTAAAAAATACTTAAAAATTGAGTTTGAATTCCAAAACTTAATTAACACAAAATTATGGCTGACATTAAGCTAAAAATTTTGTGATATTTTGTTTATAAATTAAGTAACAATTCCAACGTAGATTTGTCTATATTAGAAATGCTGAGTTAGAGTAGAATTTACTATAAAACTCTAGTTTGGGCCAATAGGTTTGTTAAATTTGTATCAGAATTTTGAGCAGCGATTGAATAAAATGTTCAGTTTGAATTCAAAATGAATTTGAATTCCAAAATTTTGGTTGCAATTAGATAGACATTTTGTGATATTTTCAATACAAATAGGCTAAGTTCCAAACTCCATTTGACAAAATTGAAGGAGGAATTGAGTTATAATTTTGAGTGAAATTTAAAATATTTGATATTCCAAACTAAATTGTAATTGAAATTAGTAAAAATTGCAATACGAAATATGATTTCAGTGAAGCAACAAAATTATTTAGTATAAGCACGATGTAGGTAGGTAAGTGTAAAGAATATGAATTCTAACCTGTAATTGAATCTAATCTTGATAGCAACTTAAATTAAAAATTAACTTTGAATGAAAATTTGATTGAGCAATATATGAGCGTAGTTTAGTTTTTCTTAGTTTGAAACTTGCTTTAAAAGCGTGAGTTTTTAGTCTCTCTCAACCATCACAGTGTTCTTTTGAAGTAAGTATTGCTTACCAGTCCAAATTTTTAAGTGTATGGATGTGAACCATTCATGGACGCCTTCTCCAGCACTTTGTAATCCAGGAGAGTTAGTTTATCTAACTTTATAGCCAAAAACTTAATACTCTTTTGTTAATAAGTAAATTGAAATCCTCAAAGATAAGTCTAGTTTTGGTTTTCTTTTCAAAATTTGACCACACACATTTCATTTTATCACATATTTTACCACAACATAGTTTTAATTTTTTAGAACCTTAAAATCTTAAGCGTAGTGATGAGCTTCTCTACCATAGTCGTATCCAATTTCATTCGTGACATATTTATCTGTATAGACCACTGGACAGTCAACCGCTGGAATCACCAAGGGCAAGGTGACCATCTCAGTTTCCTCCCGTATTGAAGACATCAATTGGCAGATTGAATGTCTGATTATATCAAAGGTAACCTCGTGCCAACCAGCAAACTTCATTGAAAAACCAAACTTATTCAATCTCCAAAATCTACCATTGGCCGATCCGTCGTTTGACCAACCAAATAACATCGATGTACTCTTGAGGATATATCAATTTTTCAGTGTGTTAAGACCAGGAGTATTGCAAATTTGCAACTTAATATGGGCGGATTAATGGCACAAAATAACGGGGGTTCGGATGGGTTATTGCCGGCCCATCGTACGTAAACCATCAGTCCTCATCAAACCTCACCAGTCACCATTGTGAGGTAAATATTGATCAAGTACTACAGAAGTTTTGGGAGTTGGAGGAGGTGACATTATCAAATAAGTCATTAAATTATTTAGCAGAATAAAAAAGTTGTGAGGAGTTTTTTGAACAGACCACCGATACAATGGAAAATAGAAGGTTTGTGGTAAAACTTCCCTTTAAACCAACAACATCAACAAAGCTAGGAAATACTACACGCGGAGCATTACAGAGTCTGGAAGCGATGGAGCGCAGGTTTGCGAAGGATGCAAGTTTTAAAAAGTATTACTGCGATTTTATGGCAGAATATCTAGCTATTAACCACATGGAAGAAGCACCAACCTAAGAAATAAATCGACCCGACGGAGTTTACTATCACCCCCATCATGGCGTGCTAAAAGAGTCCAGCTCGACAACAAAACTACGTGTGGTGGACGATGCATCATTTAAGTCAACAAACGGAACTTCACTCAACGATATTCTGATCCGTATATGAACCACTTATCTCAATTTTGATGCGCTTCCGCTTATACAAAATCGTTTTTACAGCGCACATTGAGAAAATGTTTCGCCAAATAAATCTTCACCCTGATGATAGGGATTGTCACCGAATCCTTTGGCGTTCCGATAGTATGAAACCACCGACACATTACCGTCTTACCACAATTACGTACGGAACAGCCTCAGCACCATACCTTGCAACGAAATCACTGCAAATGATCGGGAACGATACTAAACGATTTCTACGTATAGATTTTTATTTCCGAATGCCATACAGCAGACGAAGCACATAAAGTCCAATAAACCATCACAGATGTGCTTAAATCGTATGGTTTCAATTTGCGGAAGTGGTCATCCACCTATAATCACTTACTCGAGAAAATTGCTCCCGAAAGTAAGGAACCCAATCCATGGATTATAGATGATCAATCATTTCCTAAACTACTCGGTATACAATGGAATCCTGCCAGAGATGAGTTTAAAATAAAGGTATCACTTAAGGATAAATCAACCGGATCTAAGAAGAGAAGTTCTGTCACAATCAGGTCGCATTTTTGATCCAATGGGATGGCTAGCACCAGCAATCATAACTATTAAAATTTTATTCCAAAGTTTATAGTTGCTAAAACTAGGTTGGAATGATGAGCTACCTCCAAATGAAGCAGGGATATGGCTAAACATAAGGGACGAGCTTTCAGAGTTAGAAAAAATAAAAATATCAAGATGGTACGGAACCAGCGGGGAGACATTTGAGCTGCACGGATTTAGTGACGCTTCTGAAAAGGCGTATGCGGCGGTTGTATATTGCAGATGTGTTGATGAACGTGGCAATGTAAGAATCAGTCTCATCAGTTCCAAAACGAAGGTCGCTCCAATCAACCAAGTATGCATTCCAAGGCTTGCACTATGTGCTGCAGCGTTACTAGCTACATTAATAGTAAGTGTTAAGACGGCGTTGAGAACTCCCGAAGCAAAAACCACATTATGGACCGACTCAACCATTGTCTTAGGATGGTTATCCTCTCCTCCGAGAAGGTGGAAAACCTTTGTCGCCAACCGCACAGCTAATATACTATCGGAAACTTCCAGAGGATGTTGGAATCACGTCGAGTCGCATAGTAATGTCATCAAAACTAAACGATTTTAAATTGTGGTGGAATGGCCCAGACTGGTTAAGTAAATCTCAGGAAGAATGGCCGAATCAAAGATGGATAGTTGATGATTCGGAATTATCAAAAGAAGAACGCACCATTAAGCCGACGATACTAGCTGCAACAGCAACCCTCGATAATGAGATATTAACCCAGCTGCTCATCCGAATTTCATCCTACCAGAAAATAATCCGAGTGGTTGCAGGGATATATAGATGCTACGACAGAGCGAAACGTAACGCTAATTCAATCAAATCAGAGCTGACATTGGACGAAATAGGAAGAAGCAAAACGAAAATTTGTAGCTGGGTGCAGAATGAATACTTCGCCACAGAACTAAAATCCATCAAATCAAACCGAGACCTACCCAAAACGGGCAAAATCCGTAATATAAATCCATTCCTTGACGAGCAACAATAATTATTGAGAGTTGGCGATCGCATCGAAAATTCAGCTGCAGAATACGAAACCAAGCATCCAGTGATATTCCCCAACTGCGATCTATCCAAGTTTCTGATTAGAGACCTCCACAAAAAACATCAGCATGCAGGAGCCTCGTTGCTCATAAGCATCATTAGACAACAGTATCACATTTTAAATTGCCGTAAGATAGTGAAGGATATCATTAAGCAATGTAACATATGTCGACGATATTGCGCGAAGCCGAATTACCAAATAATGGGAAAACTGCCAGAAGATCACGTCTGTTACGAGAGCCCATTTCTGAAGACAGGTATTGACTACGCAGGTCCACTCCAGTTAAAGCAGATCTATGGTCGATCAACCATTGCACCTTGAAGTGGTGTCAAATTTAACCGCCGAGAATTTCATCGCAGCACTACAACGATTTGTGGTACGTCGGCAATGGCTCTAATTATATTGGAGCCAATAATGAACTTCGCGTCATTTCTCAATTCATTAAACATAATTCTAATAATACCATTTCATTTCTTGCTTCAGAGAGAATTAACTGGCATATCATTCCAAACGCAGCACCAACATTCGGAGGCTTGTGGACGTGTAATGGGCAACACCTTATAGACGTGTAATGGGCAATACAATATTCGCCTTCGAGGAACTTACGACGGTAGCGAGTCAAATCGAAGCAGTGCTCAATTCACGACTGCTCTGCGTTTTATCAGATGACCATATTGACCCTTTGACACCAGGCCATTTTCTAATCGGGCGGCCGCTAGTGCAAATTCCACAACCTGTATTGACCGACACTAAAGCCTCACATCTATCACGATGGTAACACATGCAGCAAACCATTCAGCACTTCAGCGATCGATGGAAGTTCGAGTATTTAACGTCGCTGCAAAGACGAAATAAATGGGAAACCAAGTAAACGACATTGTTCTTATTCGCGAAGATAATTTACCTCGAAGGCGAATGGTTACTTAGCAAAATAGAAAAAATTCATCCTGGAACAGATGGAGTCATCAGAGTGGTGACACTAAAAACTAAAGCGGAGATTTTTACACATCATCATTTATTTGCACGCTGGAGCCAATCAGATTTATTTCATCCTCTGCATTGTATAATGTTATCTTGATTGTAATTCATACAGCAAAATCATGTCGACATTTTTTTTTTATTATGGTCCATTGAATATTCAAATTGTTAAATCGAAAAGTGGTCACAGTTAATTTAGAAACCTAAAACGACACCCGTAACCAGTTTTTATTGTTGTCAAAACGATTTTTCATTTCCTATACACAAAAATCCTTAGTCAACCATAATGTTCATTATTTTAATAAGTAACATGTATAAACACACACACACACACAAACAAATACCCAATAATATTACAATATCAATTGAAAACTATGCTTACGGAAATTACATTTTCAATATTAAAAACATAAATTTCCCTCCTTACCCAAGAAAATACCAAAATATGTACGTATTACAAATAAAACTGGAAGAAACTTTATTTATTTAAAATTTATGGAAAGTTCGACAAAATTAAAATAAAAATGAAAATATGTAAAATCGAGTAACATGGAAACAGATAAATAAAATAAAAAAAAATATTTAGTTATTTATTTATTATGTACAACAACAACATATACATAAATACAAAACTAAGGAAGAGAAAGTTTACATAAAACATTATTTATTTGCAAAAAAATTAAAAAAAACTTTTCCAAAACTAAAAGAAAATTTGTATTTATTTATTTAAATAAAATTAAGCTGTACATTATTAGATCTGACTCAAACCGTATACATAGCAGTGTGTGCTTTTATGTCTTCTAGATAGATTCCATTAGGGAAGAAACACTTTATAAAATTTGAATTATTTATGTGAAAATATAAAATGCTGCTATAACATGAATACAATTTTATGGTTATTTACTTCGTGTGAAAATATCGAAGGTACTGTGTAGTATAGGCCAAAGCATTAATGCATTTAAAAGAAAATCTTTTAACCTGCGGGTTTGTAATCAGAAAAAAGAATCTTTTTTGTTAAATATTTTGACGTCGGCTATTAAATTGTCAGTCTCAGTCCATTTATTTGGTTTTTCTTTTGTGTTACTTTTCACTAAGAAAATATACAGGGCGGGGGAGGGGATATGGTTTTGATTTATACAAAAGAAAATAATTAGTTTTTGTAGGCCGCCCCCTTTGGGCGATGGTACAGTATGAAAAAATATGTACACATACATCTTTAAACTTGTAAAAAATCTCCATTTAAGATCCAATTAAAATTCTTTAACTATTTTATAAAAATGATACAAAAAGCGTAATTAAGCTTTTACGTAAATAGCTAAGGTAAATCATGTTTGCTTAGCATTAAGCAAGAAAGAAAAATCGTTTCACTGTGCAATACATAAAGATAAAGTTGCGGATATTTTTTTTTATCTTTCGCGGAAATCTCTTAAGCTGTACCCTCGGTGAGTAGAACCTTCAAGCTTTATTTTATTTTTAATTAATCTCTGAACGATTTTCTATATATAGAAATTCGTAGAATATCAAATTTCAGCAAACTTATTGTAATTACTGTCTGGTATATGTTTGTAATATAAATTATATTCGTTATTCCTAAGAGTTATTAAAAACCAAATTGTGTTTTGATTTACATATTTTCTAGAAAATTTAACGACCAATTTCTTTTCTTTTGTTACCTTTTTCCTACACAGAAAATTAAATAATCACGCAACATTTTCATTTTTTTTTGTCGATTCGTTTTTATACTTCTGGTTTTAATATTTATGATTTTAGCAACAATAACAAAATGTATGTATTGTACATATTTTAGAGTACTACATCGATGAATGTGAATTACCACAGCAACGACAAAATATATCTATTCGTTTTTAAAAAATCTACTGCACAACTAAACCGTCAAGTATCGGATTTAAACAACAGTAAAACAAAAAGGATTTTATTAAATCAAACCACACTACCAAATAACAATACAAATATGTAGATAAATGGATACACGCACACAGCATAGTATTTGCTACATATTTATACTTTAAAATCATATAAGTTTCATAATACCTATGATGTACATGAAACATGGGGAAATTCCATGGAATTTTTTATTTTTGTACAGAGGAAACCCTTAACAACCAGAAATAAAACAAAATGGAAAATTTATAAATAAAATTTAACAAATTTTTACTTGGAAATTATAATGTTTGAAATTCATGCGATGCTGACAGGCATGTTACCATTTTCATACATACACTGTGGTGTTTTATAAACCAAGCATATAAGAGCGTAAACACAAAGAAAAGTTCTTTAACTCAGCGATCGGCAATAAGAAGCTTGCAAAATATATTTCAATCATTGTTTGGCATGAACATCTTTTTTAAACTGTGAAGCTCATAATCACGTATAGTTTGCGCGTCACAGTTCGACTACAGCTCGTTTATATATGTATGTACACATATTCGTTTCTATGTTTTGTCATGTACATAATTTCAAACTTATTTCTCGTTGTCGTTTAAATATTCGACGAATATAAACCAGCAACTTTTTATGTTTTCCTCTTCGATTCTTGCTATGTGTTATACCGTATAAACAAGAAAAATATTTTTCTTTTTTGGTAGTGAAACTTGTTCAAAGGGGGCAAAAAAAAAAAAAATAAAAAAATAAAGAGGGATCATAAATTGTTGTGGAGTTTTTTTTTTGATGTTTAATTGAAATACATGTCAATATTGTTGTGTATGAGAATGATTAATGTCAACGGAAAACTTATAACGAGAGTAGATAAACTAATTGAAGTGGAATTTATTAAAATCTGAATGGAATATTTTTTTAAGGATGCTGAATCAAAATTTCTTTTATATAGAGTGCTTCTACTATTTTATGTTTGGTCTTTAAACTTAGCTACTAATTGGACTAGCCAGTTTAAAGTGAATCACTATTGATTGATTGGAGTGTATGACCAAGCCTAAATATGTCTCCTGGATGACCCCGGGCCCATCGAACATCCATTACATATTTCATAAAAGGAAGGATAGGAAAGAAATATTAGTATGGATAGGCTTGACCCGGTTACATACACTTTTGTAGTCAATAGTTAGTATATTTATGATAAATTAGTTAGCAAGCACAAGACAACACAATTTTAATCTACATGATGATTGGATTCTTGTTTCTCTGGAAGCCTTGCCCGGTTACTCAGGCATCTGTAAAATAGATTAGAAGTAAAATTACGTTTGGACATGGATTGGAAACAATTTTGATGAAATGCGTTGACAGAATATAAAATTTGATGTTTAAAGTTTGGAATTTGGAATTTGAAGTTTGGAATTTGTAATTTGAGATTGGAAATTTGGGATTTGAAATTTGGAATTTGAAATTTAGAATTTGAAGCTTGGAATTTGGAATTTAAAATTTGAAATATGAAATTTTTGATTTTGGAATTTGGGATTTGGAATTTGAAATTTAAAATTTGGAATGTGAGATTTGGAATTTAGAATTTGAAATTTAGAATTTGGAATGAAATTTGAAATTTGGAGTTTGGGATTTGGAATTTGAAATTTGGGAATTTGGAATTTGCAGTTTGGAATCTGAAATTTAAAAATAAAATTTGGAATCTAAAATTTGGAATTTGAAATTTGGAATTTGAGATTTGGAGTTTGAAGTTTTAAATGTGGAATTTGGGATTTAAACTTTAAAATTTGGAATTTAGATTTTGAGTTTGAAGTTTGAAATTTGAAATTTGGAATTTGGGATTTTAAATTTGGAATTTGAAATTTAGAATTTGGAATGAAATTTTTAATTTTGGAATTTGGGATTTGGAATTCGGAATGTGGGATTTGAAATTTGAAATTCGGAATTTGAAATTTAAAATTTGTAATTTGGAGTTTGAGATTTGAAATTTAGAATTTGCAATTTGGGATTTGAAATTTGGAATTTGAGATTTGGAGTTTGAAGTTTGAAATGTGAAATTTGGGATTTAAACTTTAGAATTTGAGATTTGAGATTTGGAGTTTGAAGTTTGAAATTTGAATTTGAAGTTTGAAATTTTGAATTTGGAACTTGAAATTTAGAATTTGAAGTTTCGAAATTGAAATTGGAAATTTAAAATTTGAAATTTGGTTAATATTTTTGTAATTTGAAATTTGCAGTTTGGGGTTTGGAATTTGGGATTTGGAATTTGAAATTTGGAATTTGATGAGATTTGGAGTGTGAAGTTTTAAATGTGGAATTTGGAATTTAAACTTAATAATTTGGATTTGGAGTTTGAAATTTGGAATTTGGGATTTGAAATTTGGAATTTGAAATTTGAAATTTACAATTTAAAATTTAAATTTGATATTTGGAATATGAAATTTAGAATTTGTAGTTTGGAATTTGAAATTTACAATTTGGAATATGAAATTGTGGATTATGGAATTTGAAATTTGGAATTTGCAATTTAGAATTTGCAATTTGGGATTTGAAATTTGAGAATGGGAGTTTGAAGTTTGAAATGTGGAATTTGGGAGTTAAACTTCAGAATTTGGAATTTGAGATTTGGACTTTAAAGTTTGAAATTTGAATTTTAAATTTAAACTTGGAAATTTAGAATTTGGAACGTGGCATTTGAAATTTGGAATTTAAAATTTGAAATTTGGAATTTGAAGTTTGGAATTTTAAATTTGGAATGTAAAATTTGAAATTTGGAATTGGAAACTTTGAATTTGAAATTTGGAATTTGAGATTTGGAGTTTAAAGTTTTAAATGTGGAATTTGGAATTTAAACTTTAGAATTTGGAATTTAGATTTTGAGTTTGTAGTTTGAAATTTGGAATTTGGTATTTGAAATTTAATTGCAAATTTGGAATTTGAAATTTAGAATTTTTGGAATTTGAAATTTGGAATATGAAATTTTTGATTTTGGAATTTGGGATTTGCAATTTGAAATTTGGAATTCGGAATGTGGATTTGAAATTTGAAATTTGTAATTTGGAGTGTGAGATTTGAAATTTTGAATTTGCAATTTGGGATTTGAAATTTGGAATTTGAGATTTGGAGTTTGAAGTTTGAAATTTGGGATTTAAACTTTGGAATTTGGAATTTGAGATTTGGAGTTTGAAGTTTGAAATTTTGAATTTGAAATTTAGAATTTGAAGTTTGGAATTTTAAATTTAAAATTTGAAATTTGGAATATTAAATTTGAAATTTACAATTTGAAATTTAAATTTGAAATTTGGAGTTTGGGGTTTGGAATTTGGAATTTGAAATTTGGAATTCGAGATTTGGAGTGTGAAGTTTTAAATGTGGAATTTGGAATTTAAACTTTGTAATTTGGATTTGGAGTTTGAAACTTGGAATTTGGGATTTGAAATATGGAATTTGAAATTTAAATTTGATATTTAGAATATGAAATTTAGAATTTGTAGTTTGGAATTTGGAATTTGAAATTTGGAATATAAAATTGTGTATTATGGAATTTGAGATTTGGAATTTGAAATTTAGAATTTGCAATTTGGGATTTGAGATTTGAAATTTGAGATTTGGAGTTTGAAGTTTGAAATGTGGAATTTGGGAGCTAAACTTCAGAATTTGGAATTTGAGATTTGGAGTTTGAAGTTTGAAATTTGAAATTTAGAATTAGGAACCCGAATGTGGGATTTGAAATTTAAAATTTGAAATTTGGAATTTGAAGTTTGGAATTTGAAATTTGGAATTTAAAATTTGAAATTTGGAATTGGAAACTTTGAATTTGAAATTTGGAATTTGAGATTTGGAGTTTAAAGTTTTAAATGTAGAATTTGGGATTTAAACTTTAGAATTTGGAATTTAGATTTTTAGTTTGAAGTTTGAAATTTTGGAATTTGAAATTTGGAATTTGAAATTTAATTGGACATTTGGAATTTGAAATTTAGAATTTGTAGTTTGGAATTTTAAATTTGGAATATGAAATTTTTGATTTTGGAATTTGGGATTTGGAATTTTAAATTTGGAATTCGGAATGTGGGATTTGGAATTTGGAATTTAGAATTTGAAATTTGTAATTTGGAGTTTGAGATTTGAAATTTAGAATTTGCAATTTGGGATTTGAAATTTGGAATTTGAGATTTGAAGTTTGAAATGTGAAATTTGGGATTTAAACTTTAGAATTTGAGATTTGGAGTTTGAAGTTTGAAATTTGAAATTTGAATTTGAACTCTGAAATTAATACTTTGATGCAGTGAACAACTAGACGATACAATTAGTATTTGCACTTCAATAATTCCGCTAAAAAACTAATACAAGCAACATAACGTATGGTTTTAAATTTCTAGATACTCAATACATTTATAAATTAAATATTTTTCTTATTTCAACCAAAATTCAGTTAGACGATCCACAGTTGGTATAACGATCCACATTATGATCGTTTACCTTGACAAACATTTTATTTTTCTCTAAAGTACATCATCTGTATCTGCTAAAAAATTTGAACTGAAAATAATTATTTATGTTTTGAGTAGGTAGTAGTTAGAACCAACTCTGATAAATACCCCAGTACCAGCCGTATGGTGCTTTTTTAACAATCGTCCAACTTCAATTTTGCTTCATATACAATTATCATTTTTTTGAACATTATCTTGGCTATCGTCTAAGAACTTTACGGGCCAGAAATTATTCTTTATGTTTTTAGTAGGCAGTATTAAGGAGCATCTCTGATAAATACCTCTTTACTAAATAAAGTAATCAATGTTAATTAACAATTCAGTCGCTATAGCCTGATGAGATTGACTGGAATTCTTAATAATTTCGCTCTTCGTTAAAAATTATCTGGTTATTTACCAGAATAACTTTAAATTTATAACTAATTTTTTGAGCTCTGAATTGTGATCTCGTGAGAACAACTTATGCTATTTTTTTTTGTTTTAATAAAATAAAGTAACTCTGCTTACAATTACAATTACAATTCCTATTGAGCCCGGTTCTAAAATAATGACAAAACATTTGTATTTAATTTTCCGTTGATTTTTTAAGGGCCCTTATTTGATTTTGGTTGTGGTAATAAACTAATAACGCCTGCCACAAAACTGAAACAGCAATCAGAAGACGTAAAATAGGGCAAGAATTAGTTGATTATCTAATTGTCGACTTTATTAACCAGTAATTTGTTCAGCAACTTTAATAATTATTTCAGTAATTATGATTTAAAATTATCTAGTTTTGGTTTCAATTTATGTAGTTTAACAAGTTTTTCTTGTGACAACCATTGATTTATTGTCCTTGAAACAAATTTCGAATTTAATGGCCAAGTATATATTTTGTTGCACGATAAATTGGTATGGAACAAATAATTTACCAACCAAAAAATGAAACCACACATATACATAATATATAACATAACATACATAATAATAACATTAAAAAATAATAAACGTTTTCATGACGATACCAATAATTTCCCAGTACAGTATAAATATTCAAAATTTTCGTTTTTTTTGTATGCTGGTGGAAAACACAAATTTTCATTGTGTGCTGTTAACAATTACTTTTTAATCATATTTTCAATATCCACATTAAACAGTAACAGCAAAAACATTATAAACATAATATATACAAGTAGAATATAGAGCTTTAGCTTATGTATACTCATATTCATATCCAAATACATGTATGTGTATATGTATAAATTATGTTATTATTTTTCGTGAAAAGCTTTTTAAAGTATATTTTCATTTAATTTCTCAACACTTTCCCATTGTGTTATTAGTATTAATGTTATGATTTTGATTCAATTTATATTCATTCAACACATTTGGAAAATTAAAAAAAAAACAGTTTTTAAATTATATGTTAACGAATTGGGTGAAATTATTTTATTATTTTATTTTATATATGGAAAACATAGGGGAGAATAATATTGTAAACTTTGAACAAATTGAAGAGCTTTTATGTGTTAGTAAGAGTATATTAAAAAAAAATTATATGGTTATAATTCGACATGATATGAAGGATATTGACCTGTTGTGCTTTTTATTTTATATTATATACAGAACAAGTACATAAAGAACAAAAGATCTTATCTGAACGACTGTCAAAACGAAATTATAAAATTAGACATATTTCTTATTTTATTTTGAAAAGGGTTTCTTGTTTTCAATATAAAACGAAAATTTAATTAAAATTTAATTTGTTTAAATAATTTTCTTGTTTCCTCTCGATTGTGTCAGGTACACATACACATATACACATACAGAATATTATTTTATGCTTGGGGATGGAATGTTCACTTTCGTATATTTCTCTGTGCACGCATATTTATGTAGATTGTGCGCGAATTCTACGAAAAAAAAAATGAAAATTAAATTTAGATCTCTAATTTAATTTTTCTTTGCTACACGATTTTATGTTTGTATGAATTTTAGAAAGGTTTCATACATAGCGACAAATATTTTCTAATGAACTTTGTACACCACTTGTACTATATAACTCACAGACTATATTTGGTATAATTAAAACCATTAATACTAAATCTGTTTTCCACATAAAGTTCGTAATGATAAATTTATTAAAGTTTGAAGAATTTGGTTCTATTTATTATAAGACACTCAAATTTATCATTTTCCTTTTTTTTGCACAAATTGAAAATGACACGACACCATTTCTTTTCTTTAACACGATGCACAGGACAGATAATAATCAAACATTGTCATAATTATATAAACATCTAGAGACAAACAAAACTCACTCAGTATAGATATGATATTCTGTAAATCTTAAAAACTCAAGAAATAAAGTTACGATTCAATATTACAGCATCATGAAAAGAAATATGCTTATCGAATAAATACTATTACAACAAAAGGTTTTTTTCTCTTAAGCCAAACTTTTATTTTATTAAAACCGGAATACATAAAAGCTTTAAAGTTCTAAACTAAAATAAAATAAAAATTCTAAACCAAAAAAAAAAATTAAATCGCAAACAAAAGAAGTTCAGAGAATAAAGAATAAAAAAAAAAAAGTTTCAAAGTGATTTGATAATCGAAGTTTCATTAAATTAAGCAACCACATCAGAGCTTTTAACTTTTCTCGTATTTTTTATTCGTTTATATGTATATTTTATACAGATAGATACATATCCATGTGTATCGATCAATATATATATAAAGACGATGATGATTCTTTTGTATAAAAAATAGAATGATTATCAATATTTTTTTTTTTTGTATTGTTGTTGTAAAATAAAATACGTAGATAAAAAGTTTTTGATAAAAGTTCAACACTTATATAATACCGTATATGTACATATACATATAAAAGTGGAAAGTTTATTCCCTTTCTCAATCCCCCAATAAACCTAAAAATTTTATAATACTAAAAGAAAATATTTTCTAAAACATTAGTCCAATTAAATATAACGACTATAAAACAGAAAACTTTTTAATTATTATACTCGTAGATAAAGAACAGTAATGAACACATGAAGGTGGAAATTTTAATCTTTTTTTTTAGTTTTTCGGTCAGCTTCATAAGGTCTACCGGAATAAAAAAATAAAATAAAATTTATGCTAATTACGCACCGTAATTTTGAATGGTCTAAATATTTTTATAAAACAATTTGCTGTAAGCTAATAAATACTATACACACAACAGTAAATTATCTAAAAACTTTATTCAGAAACCTTTATCAGGAAGTATTCTTTATTTAGGCTAGAAAGTTGTATCAGCAACGTGATTTTTATTATAAATACATTTGGAAAATTACGACGGAGAGCAAATTTTAAATTTTTTCTCGAGTACTTATGTATCTCGGAAATTCTTGAGAATTTTTCTATTTTTTAAATAAGGTACTAAAATTTTATCAAAAAAATATTTTAATTGTATTGATTTATTAGAAATTATATGAAGAGTGAACACCTATCCCAATATTGGTGCACTTTGATGAATAATCTTAAGTATATCGGTCAAATTGAATCGAAAGAAGTCTCGAATGTTAAATTCGAATTAAATAGTGAAACAAATGTTGCTTGGGACTTGAGACTGAAACTATTATCACAGAGTTACCAAAAACTGAGATTGAAGTGGTCGTTTCGTAGACCGTTTTTGCAACAAGCTTAATACTAAAACTGACGTCATAATATCTAAATACAAATATAAATCGAAAACCAATACAAAACAAGATATTGTAACTGTAATGTTTATCAGTTTAACCGAGAAGTTTATGATGCTACAGGCTACACAGGGATAATGGACCAGTTTTGATTGAACAAACCTTCCGGAAATAGATTAACGCCTGAGAATATGAATATCGTGAATACTCTGCAGCGGGATAAGCAAATTTTCAAATATTTGTACAGGCATGGTTACATACATGTTCAACAAGATAAAGATGGCAGAAATAAAATATTGAGAGAGCTGGATCCGCACAAAAAGTTGTCAGTTCAATGCAATAGTAAACTAATTAATTAAGTCTTTTGTTTCTATTTTAATTTTATAAATTTTTCTTAAATATTAGATGCTCTGCTAATCGTGAATTTTGTGATCAAATTCTTGTCATTTTAAAGTGTCTTTTTTCAAATTTGTAAAAATTATTTAAAAATATTTTTTTTTCCTTTTTCTTTTAGTTTTCGACATAAAATATTATATGAGAGTGTGAAGGTTGATAATGATAACCAAGTATTTACAGATCCGATAAGCTTCAAAAATTCTATAAATAATAATGGTGTAAATATAATGTACATCAACGTATAAACAATAAGCTTGAGAAATGTGAGGCATTTTTAAGCACTGTATCATTAAATATTCAGATAGTTGTCATGGTTGGAACATTTTTGAGTAACGAAGATAAATAATTTACAGACATCAAAGGTTTTGATTCTTTCCATATAGGTAGGAACGGTAGAACAGTTGGTGGAGTGTCTATATTTACTCGACAAAATCTTTCAGTGGCAGATAATTTATTTTAAATTAAAATAATTAATCTCAACTTCTTATAAACGTTATCACGAAAAACACCTACGGCCGTGTAGACGACAAAGCCCACCCCGAATTTTTTATTTATTTAGAGGTTGGTAGCTCGTTTATTATACGTAAAGATAACAAATTTCAAAAAACCGTATTATGTACTATTTTTCATTAATGGGTCGTTTCATGAAATCTGGACATAAATCCAACCGGTGGAAAATCCGTATTATGAACCATGGTCTTTGCGTCTTTCCATCCATCCTTTTTTACCACATATGCGAGTGTAGATTTGTTTAACATTGTAATGCAGCTCTACGTGCGTAACTGACTTTTCGTTAAAATATTCTTAAGGGAAGTATACTACTAAAATAAGGTTTTAAACTGTTACAATTTATTTCCCAGTGATTATTTAATGTTCAATGATAAGTAGTTACTTCTTAATTAACAAAAAAACTATAATTTTTAACAAAAAATGAAAGTTTATGATTATTTATAAAGATCCACAATATGTATATTATATTTTCAAACTTGTCCAATTGCGGATCGTGCGATCCATTTTATGTTCACAAAGTCAAATTTTAAAATTCATATTAATTATTTCATTAAAAGGACCAAATTTATTTGCAAATTAAAAACGATATATGTAGGTACGTTATTTTAAGATGAGCTAATTCGGATCTAGGTCTTTTTAAATAATTTTTCTGTTTTTTGAAAAAGTGTAGTACAAATTTAGGGCAACTTATTTCTGTGGGTATTTTTAAATAGAATTACTTTGTAGATAATTTTTATTAACTAAATTAAATAAAGAATTGCATGATTTGAAAATTGCATTCATGTCTGAAATGCGGACCGCACGATCCGAATTAGGTACTCCTATAGGAATCTTTTTTGTACTTAATGGAGACCTTATGCACCTAAAGAGTATTCTAAAGTTGAACAATGCTCTAGGCGCTGTGAAGTATGGGTAGAATATTCACACGTCCAGTAAAATCTTTGTAGTGCCTAGGCTAAAACTGCATTATATACTTAATCATTTTTTAAAAAAAAAACCTAAATACTGATAAAGCAAGGGGCAAAAAGAATTTTGCCAACAGCAGCAGATTCATTACATTCAGAAATAAACTTTTTACGTAATTTAGCACCATCTTCTTCAATATTTATCAAAAAATCTTGTACTCCATTTAAAGCTTCTTTTCCACTCGAAATATTGAAAAGTCGTTGCCTAAATGAATAAAGATGTTATCAAATAATGGCTGCTCACTAGCTTGGATTTGCATTGCAATTTTAGTAATAGCAATAGCAATAGCTGAACTTCTTCAGCGATTTTTAGACTTTCCTTCAGTGTTTCGAGAACAACATTTTTAGAAGTAGTGTTGATGATAACTAGATGTAATAGAATAAGCAAAACAGAAAAGTGCAAAGTAGAACTACGTCAACAGCTCTTAAAAGAACTCAGTACATTCCCGACCACCTGGCAGGTAGAGAGCCCCACCAAAATGACCTGTCTTTTTGAAGTTATGATTTTTTAGTTATATATATTTATCTGTCTAAGTCTTAGCTTGCCTCAAATATATTTTTTAGGTATCTACAAAATTCAATTTTGAAACCGCCTGACAACATATTAGACCCGACTAAATGATCTGACTTTTTTATTTTATATTTTCTTAAATACGAACTAACCTAAATGGTATTAAAATTTCAAAATGCCTCAAATACATTTATTGCAACAATAAATTTCTCAACTTAAAAATATCAAGGGTTGACAATGCACCGCTACCCTTCCGCCAGGTCTTTGATTTTGTGTTAAGACATTGCTAAAGAAGTGTCTTATAAATTTTCATGCTGCCTCAAATACCTACTCAAAATTGTTTACCAGCTCTCCATCTTGGGGCTCGTGCTTAAGAAATCTATATATTCGTAGATAAATTTACCAGTTGCATATTTTTTGGAAAATGTGGGTTTTTCGTCCCCAGAAACTAAAGGTCTTATATGTTTTTCAATACTGAAAGAATGTCTGCTAATTATTATTTCTTTGAGTTTATTACAAAGAACATTTTCCGGAGGTTTTGCTACAAAGTCTTATAAAGATGGTCATTGATCAATCACGATGACCGGTCTCTTCTACCTCGCCGCGTGATCAAAAATGTATGTATCTATGTAAGCATGAGTAAATTCCCTTAGCTCCATGAGCGAAATTTGTAACGCAGATTGTGTTATCTTATAAGAGGCAAAACATCGTTCTACTTTCTCGTCAAAAATTGTGAAATATTCGTAGATTCCTTAAAAATGGTATGATTTAAGTCTAACCTATCGCTAATTTGATATTGAAGTTTCCAACGATATTTCGAACCTCATTAATGAAATGTTTATTAAAATGATTTGCCACATTGTAGGTATCATCAACTATAACATTATTTATGCATAGCTGTAAAGGGATAAACCTAGATGATTTATTGAAGATATATACCTTCACATTTGTCCAGAAAGTTCTAAGGTTTGAAATATTGGATTCAAATAAATTGCTATACTAATTTTTACGAAGCAGCTTGGTTTGTTAATGGGCTTCATATTTATAATATTCATATTTGCTTTGTAAATAGTGTTCCTCAACGCTTTTTTAAAATGTTAAATTTATGCCTCAGTTTGATAAGTTATAGCAGCTCATTAGTCACTCAAGGTTTTTTATATTTCTTGTTACGACTCACTTCAACTATTTTGGTTTGATTAAGTATTGCTATTTGTAATTGATTTACTAGACTACTAAATGAAGTTGTTTGCTTACTAATTATAATCTAATACCGTTTTAATTATCGGAGTGCAGAGTCAGACGGATTGGATTGATTTAATTTGGGGTACCATATTTTGATGATCTGCAAGTGAGCGCTGATCGATAATTATTTTAACTAAGAGATAAGCGAGTCGCGTAATCTGAATCAATTTATATCACGTGCTTGTAAAAATGTATCTCTTTAGAGTTGTCTAACAAATTGATGTTAAAATCACCGGCGATTATTGATTTGGTATAAGAGTCCAATAAGCTTTCCAATTTTAGGAAGAAAATATCTAATGGGATTTTTGAGGTCCATAGATAGCTACCAAATTCAGATTATATTCAGTTTAAAATTATGATACTAGTCTTCTGAAGTTCCAAAGGCAAGTCTCCGTAACAACCAATACATGAATTATCCGCAGAGAGTTCAACATTAGTTCAATTTCTACCATTTTATTCAGTAGCAATAATGATATTAACAGAATTACAGTTAAAGATCGTCATTTAGAGAAAAGTTGTAGTCTAGGAATTTCATTTCTGGGCCCTGTTGCACCAACTACTGATCACTTATTAATTATCAACTTATCATAATTTTTGATAATTTTCTGTTGTACCAAATTGAAATTTGATAAGTATTTTATTGAGTTATAATAAGTAATAAGCACTCACTTATCAAAATTAAGTTGCACCAATTGGCGAAATGATAAACGATAAGTAATATTTGGATAAGCGATAAGTTTGAGGTTTTTGATAAGTTTTTCGTAGTTCTGTTGCACCAAAAGTTTTAACTTATCAATAATCGAATACATTTAATGATAATTATCCAAAATATCAATAAGAAAAATTTCACTACTCAAATAAATTGAAGTCTGTTAAAAACGTATCATATTTTTTTCCTCTGTTGTGTGTGGCCAATTAAAGTGGAACTTATCTATTTCTTGACCGATTACGATGAAATTTGACGTGAGCGATGGAATTGGGATTCTAAGGTGATTTCTGGATAAAGTTCTGGAATGTGGCCAAGTAAAGTGGAACTTCGCTATTTCTCAATAGATTATTATGAAATTTGACATGGGCGGTAGAAATGGGTTTCTAAAATGATTTTCTGAGGAAGTTTTGGAATATGGCCAATTAGGAAGGAACTTGGCCATTTCTTATCCGATTTTGATGAAATTGAGCGCATGCACGATGGAAATGGGATTCTTAAATGATTTTTAGAGGAAGATCTGGAATATGGCCAATTAGGGAGGAACTTGGCCATTTCTTATCCGAATTTGAGGAAATTGAGCATGCACGATGGAAATGGGATTCTTATACGATTTTTAGAGGAAGTTCTGGAATAAAGCCAATTAGGGAGGAACTTGGCCATTTCTTATCCGAATTTGATGAAATTGAGCATGCACGATGGAAATGGGATTCTTATATGATTTTTAGAGGAAGTTCTGGAATAAGGCCAATTAGGGAAGAACTTGGCCATTTCTTATCCGAATTTGATGAAATTGAGCATGCACGATGGAAATGGGATTCTTATAAGATTTTTAGAGGAAGTTCTGGAATATGGCCAATTAGGAAGGAACTTGCCCATTTTTTATCCGAATTTGATAAAATTGAGCATGCACGATGGAAATGGGATTCTTAAAAGATTTTTAGAGGAAGTTCTAGAATATGGCCAATTAGGGAGGAACTTGGCCATTTCTTATCCGAATTTGATGAAATTGAGCATGCACGATGGAAATGGGATTCTTAAAAGATTTTTAGAGGAAGTCCTGGAATATTGCTAATTAGCAAGGAACTTGCCCATTTCTTATCCGATTTTGATGAAATTGAGCATGTACGATAAAAATGGGGTTCTAAGAAGATTTTTATATAGTCTTAAGGCTTTTAAATTGTAGTTAACACAAGAACTCAAGCCAGTCGATCACCATAAATGCCGTATCTTCACTGATTGGGTCCTTCAAATGCATCAAAATGATCCGGATTTTCATCGACAAATTATAATCAGTGATGAGGACTATTTTTTACCTCGGAGGCTACGTTTAGAAGCAGAATTGTCGCATTTGGAGTTTAGAAAATCCAAGAATGATTATTGAAAAGCCTCTCCATCCTCAAAGTGTCACTGTTTGGTGCGGTTTTGGCCTGGCGGTGTGATAGGACCTTACTTTTTCGAAAATGAGGCTGGTGCAACTGTTACGGTGAATGGATTGCGCTATACCGAGCTATGATTAATGATTTTGTATGGCCGGAATTGAAAGATATTGATGTGGACGACGTTTATTTTTAGCAAGACGGCGCTACGTGCCACACAAGCAACGAAACAAGCGTAATTTTGCAAGAAAAGTTTCCTGACCGTATTATTTCTCGAAGAGGTGATCACAATTGGCCACCGAGATCTTGTGATTTGACAACTTTAGAAATTTTGGCCCTAAAGACCACGTGAAAGATAAGGTCTATGCCAATGCTCCACAATCGATTCAAGATTTCGAAGATTGGAAAGGGATTCGAAAAGGATATGGTGCTGCAAGCGTAGCCGTGGCGGCCATTTGGCTGATATCGTTTTCAAATGTTAATGGCATATCTTCCTCTTTACAATGAAATAAACATTTATTGGTTTCTCTTAGAAAATACTCGTTTTTTTAATATCAAAATGAAACCTCTTATTGGAAAACCCTATACATATTATAAAATAAAATTTACATTTCTGTCTCAAAATTATTGCATTGAAGTTTGGAATGTAAATATGGCCCATACAAGATCCACATCTGTCTATTCTTATCTGTGCTTATACCAAGTGAATTTATTACTCAGAAATAGTACCTTAAAAATGCGATTTTAATAAAGCAATTCACAAATAATGTATCGATCAACATATCGTTAAAATTTCAATCAAATGATAATGACAATACATGCATGTAACACTGTGTTTACAAGTGTAAGGATAATTTAATTCTGTTCGATTTATCATAGAGGTAAGAGAGTTGTTTTCCGATATTTTAAAATTAATATAAAACTCTCAAATATAGGTATATCAACTTTAGTAAACAAAACTGAAGTTTATTAAACAAACAAATAATTTTTATAAAAAAAAGGATCGGTTCGAAAGATTATTCAAGGATAAAAATGAAGAAGAAATCATGTAATGGAAGCCAGAACCAATTATTCTCTAGATTCGGGAGTGTTAGAAAATTTTCGTACAAATTGAGAACGTTTTATTAAAAATAGGAGCAAATTTGCGCCATGGAAGCGATCGAAACTATGCGTTGAGTCCTCTACAGCAGATACTAACAACACTGCATTGGTTAGGAAATGGCGCGCAATATCACTGGATTGACAATATGCACGGCATTTTTAAATCGACTCTGGGTAGGATTATTCATCGAGTAGCAGATACTATCATCGATAGCATGATGGCGAAAACCGTGTGTTGGCCTGAAAAGATCCAGGATATCCTACTGGAGTTTCTTGAGATAGGTGGATCGATGGAACAATGATTAATATAGATGCACCTACGGTCAATGAAGAACACTTTGTGAATCGACATGGAAAACACTGAATATTACATTCATATGTGTATAATAGTGTGTGGCCCAGACCGCAGCTTTTATGCAGTAAATTCAAATTGGCCCGGTAGTGTCAATGACTGCAGAGTATTGCGAAACACAAGGCTATTCAGAAATTTTGAGTCTGGTTTTCGTCCGTTCCCCGGTGCTGTGATTTTGGGTGACAGTGCTTACCTCCTTAAAGATTGGCTTATCCCACCATTGCGAAGAAATCCGGACGATGCAATAGAGCAAAGATTTAATCATGCTCATAAGCGGACGAGAAGAATAGTGGAAAATAGTTTTGGTTTGTATATGACGATTGCAATTTTTAAAGTTAAATTCAATTTGTTTGTTAATAGGAATTCTGAAGGAAAAATTTCCTTGTTTAAATCATATGCGGGTGGATCCAACCGTTGCAGGCAAAATCATGTTAGTATGCTGCATTCTTCACAATGTTGCGATTAAAATGCGCAGCAATGATTTGATTGATTTTGAGCCGGACGACAACTATGACGACGATGGTGACAGTATTTCCGAAGCTATAAATGGCGATGAGGAAATAAACAATAATGTTCTTCAGAGTTTAGTTAATTTTTTTAATTATTAATTTTATTATTATTTGATTTTTTAAAATAATTAAAGATAATATTAAAAATATGAAAGAATGACATAATAGTACAATATATAATTATGATTTGGAAATACTGCAATTGGAAAGAGAACTAATTATCTAAAAGGTTATTCATGATCTGCTTTAACCGCTGCTAGTCACCGACACTACCACTGTTTGCATTAATCAAATTCTGAGTATAAATAGATAGTGGAATTTTCATTTCTCTTTCCAGTTTTAATATTTCCAATTGGTTTTTGTAAATTTCTGTTTTTAACAATTTTATTTTCAAAGAGTTAATTGTCTCTGCCGCTTATGGTGCTTTACGTTTATTTGTTTTTGATTTTAACCGTTGATTAAGTGAGCCAATAGTTTCAGAAACACCGCCAGCTTCCTAATCGGTTGATAAATAGCCAAGTCCCATCCGATTTGGCCATATTCCAGAACTTCATCTAAAAATCATTTTAGAATGCCATTTTTATTGTACCTGTCGATTTTCGTCCTAATCGGTTGATAAATAACCAAGTTCCATTATACTTATCATAAAAATTTGATAATTTGTCATTTGATAAGTTATAGACATTCTGATGTGCAACGCTTATCACTTATCATTATCAAAATTTGATAGGTTTCTAAATTGATAAGTGAGTGAATTTTTTTTTACTTTTGGTGAAACACTTATTACTTATCATAATCAAAAAAACCAACTTTTGATAATTTGATAAGTAATAAGTGATAAGTATGATAGTTGGTGCAATATGGCCCTGGTCTTGACAATATAAACTATGATATTGTCATCTTTTCTTAGGTACTTCTTCTGCGTACTATCATAGTAATCCACAAATATTTCAAATTAAATTCATCCTTGATTTTCCTTGTTTCACGAAATAGTGTTGTTTTGTAGATTCTCTTATCAGGAACTGTAGCAAGGTCGATTTCTGGTCCAACCAACTTATATTTTTTCTTTATATTTTTGAAGCACAGTAGATTTAGTTCCGCTTGACCTGAATGCAATTTATAGAAAGTACATTTTTTTTATTGGTTGGTATATACACAGATTTTACCATAATTGTATTACCGGAGGTGTGTTTGTTATGTAGTAACCAAAGCTTCCACGTAAGCAGCAGAATTACCGTCAGCATCCGTGTAGTTGACTTTAAGATTTTGCATAACCTTATCAAGTAGAACTTTAGGTTCACTTTTGTTATATGGTATTCCTGTTATCAGAATATATTTGCTTAACTCACGCTGATTGTATACATCTAAGTTAAAGTTAGCTTCCAATTGACACACAATATTGTTTTGTTCAATATGTTTTGTGTTTAGCAATTCAATTTCCTTTCTTAAAGTAATATTCTCCTGGATGGTTCTATTGTTTTTAGCTATTAGATCTTCGAATTTATCTGATAAAAATTGCTGCGATTCCTGAATTCCTTTTATAATGTAAACAATTTCATCCAATTTGTGCTCAGTAGTGTTACTGTCCAATGCGGCTGCTCTTTGCTACATTTTAACCATATGGGTTCCACTTTGTTGATATCTATTATCATTAGCACCATTATTATTCTTCATATCGGGATTAATAAGTTCCGCGGACACACCAATACAATTACTCTCGACATTTGGTGACATGCTCTGCTTACATTCATTAGAGCAATACCAATTCGAATATTGAGCTAATACGATATTTTTTATCCTTGAATAACTGATTGATTTATTGTCATTCATTCTATTTTGCTGCGTGACGTATGCCATGTTAAGGCCGTTAATTTATAAAACTTTATTTGCTGTAATATTTTATATCACTTATTTTATGTACCAAACTATATCTATTATGATATTGATGAGGTATTAGGAAGCGTACAACAGGGTCTGTCACTCGTACAACAGGGTCAGTTTTATATTTGTAACTTGCTCTCTCAATCAAAATCTCGTGGTACCATTTAAAATCAATCAATATATAAAATCCCGTTATTATGATAATGACGTTTACAATATTAGAAACGCCTTTGCCTACGGGTTTGTCTCATATTCAGAAATGCCTTTTCTATTTACTAAATTCTGGAAAGGGTGGTAACAAAATTTGTACAATAAATTGACAGCGCTAATAAAACAGCGCCACAATTGTCTGAGGAAACCAGCTAAAGCGTAGTCCAATATTGCAAAAATACATTTTATGTTGTTATTTACTGTCAAATAGCGTCAAATCTGGTCATCATAACTATAATATAAAATTACATAGAGAAGATATGACAAAAACTATTTCAAAGTTGTTTTCAGTTGAAATATCTAGCAAGACATGCTTTAGAGAGTTATCTTAGACATAACTGACTAATAGAATAAAGGCAATATAGTATAATAGTAGCAGACTATACGTATAGATACATCCACATTCGCTTATTAAAAAAAAAAAAAATTTTTCTTCAGGCATTAAGACAGTTCTAAAACTGTTATATCTTTGAGATTTTTTACTTTAAGGTATTCTTGTTCTAATTAGAAGATGTACCAATTGATCGTAACTGGTGTCTATTCCGAGTTGCACACAAATCTTAAATCGCAGGCAAATAAACGAAAGTGTGTAAATATGTATGCGGATAACATAAATAATGTCGTAGTTGATGTGACGTATGTTTTTTTTTATGCTACATATAAAAAAAACAGTTCCATAACTGTTGTAGTTTATATACGAGTATTATTATAGTTTTAAATTACCAAAAACTAAAAAAAAAAAACGCGCCAAAAAAAACTATTCATTGGATATAAATATTATAAAATAATAAAATGAAAAGCTCCATAACCATAAATTCTTGCCATTGCACGATTTTTTGCCATTTTCATTTCCCTGTTTGGATATGTTGTCTAACAAAAAAATAAAACACAAAAATATATGAAAAAGGAATTACAAGTATGAGTTACATTGTTTATGTTTAGTCGGGTGGGGAATGGATTATTTATGAATGTCAAGCTGAGTGTTTTTTTTTGTGCTTTGAGTTTGTTTTAAAACGTATTGCTTCGTATGGTGTATGGTGGTTAGATTTTTAAATTGTTTATGAAAATCACTAAACTATAAAATTGGATGTATATAGTACATAATGTATATAGTAGAGAACTAAATTAAAACCTTTTCAAATCATACAACGATAATATACAGCATTGTTGCAGAGAACAGAAGAATAACAAATTTTCAATTTAATCCATAACCACTTACATAACATTTTCTAGCTGTTCGTTTAAAAATTGGATCGAAAATGATTTTTCCATTTTATTTTATCTTCGTTTTTTTTTTTTTTGTTTGCTTACGACATATACATTCGTTTGCATAACTACAAATATAGTTAGGATACAAATAAGTTCTTGACAGCTTTTTTCTCTGTACTATATAATGCTGTGGTATAAACACCAAATAAATGTATATACATAACAACATATTTGAATTGTTTTAACATTTTGATGAATATATTCACTTACCTCTTTTTAAAATCAAACCGCTTGATATGACCACTATTAAGTTGAGTGAAATTATAAAAAATCCTAGGATCGGTATCAATATATCGTACAGCCTTAGCTGTATTTTATGTGAATTTACTGTTGTATTTACTACACTTCCATTATTCTCATCAATTGCCGCCTCAATATCATAAAAAAATTGTTCGCTTTTATTCAAAAAGGTTGATAATGTTGTTGATTCGGCCGCCGATGATGATGGCGATGACGTTAACAATATCCATTCATTCATTTTAAAATTGTGGCTACCTAAATTTCATTGCGCCTAGATACGTTTAGGTGGGGTTTGTTAAATTAATTATTGCAAATTAATTTAGTATTATTATGCGCGCTTGTATTTTCCCTGGAAAATTATGAAATATAATTTAATTAATTAATTCAAATTTTTTTTTTTAATTTTATGTATTTATATAATAATTGTTTGTGTATGCACTTAATTGAAAAAAAAAAAACGGAATATGTACGTAATAGTAAACTAGGTTGAGTGGGGTAATTTTTTAATTGCATACATTACTAAAAAAACAGTTCAATAGAATCATGAGTATTAAAGTTTTATTGTGGTTATAAAACCCCAAGCCAGTAGTTTAGTTTTAATTAAATTACTAAATTACTAATGAAAATAATTAATGCGATATTATAAAGGCTTTGATAACGCAGTTGCATTTTAATACATACACAGATGTTTGCTACATAATTCTGTAAATTATAGAGAAATAGTCCGGTAGAATGGTTTAGTCTTTCTCAATTGTTAATAATGGATTGACACCTCTTCCACCCAATTGCAATGAATCGGAAAATTTCTTAAGGAAATTAGTAGCTTTCCGTTACATTATTCGTTTGTGCTTTATTTCCTTAATTCCTTAACTTGAAAAATACGTTTGACGTTTCTTGCAAACTCTCGCGAATTTCCTGCTTTGATCTGACAAAATGATTAACAATCAAATTTCAATTCTATAATATTCACCAATTCCACAACAAATGAGTTGGATCAGCTCCAGGAACTCTACCGCCTAAAACTTGTCTAAAATCTATTTGAGAGGAAATTCAAATTGGAATTTGATTAAACCGATTGAAGTGATAGCATAGAGACTGTGAATTACCGGGAATCGAAGTAATTTATTAAATGGATATATTCATAGGATTTTATAGCTTGAACCTAGACCCCAATCTTTCGTGAGCCACTAAAGGTATTACCAATAAAGCAACGTGTTCCTCTTAACTGAATTGCGTTAAACTTAGTTTAACTTAATTTTTTCGCCTTCTAAAATTATGAACCGGAACTGTGATTCTTACTGATCAAAATATCCGCGTTTGCATTTTAATAAATTTGAAAATTTTAAAAGATTTAGTTTTGACATTTTTTATCAATTAGATTCTTTCGGCTTTTTATAGACACAATATATTAACAATAACAATAATGGCATTCACAACATTTTTCGACTTGTTAACCAGAAAAAATGAAAAGGCCAGTCATTTATAACACTTCTACAAAAAAAGTATCATAGAAATATCAAAGACCCCCCCGTTCTTTAACCCGAGAGTGAATACAAACTGTATCAATAAAAAATGTAATAAGCTCGCACAAAACAAAAAGTTTGGTCTACTCATCAGGTAGCTACGACCAAACAATAGTCTGTTTAATACAGGCAACAAACTTCTCTTTCTATTATTTGTGTGGGCATAAAACACACAGAAATGAAAGTTTTCCTTGAGTTTTTTGACTTAGTGAATTTATAATTCGTTAAATTACTGTTAACGTGAAGTTTATGACAAATGACAAAATATGTGATTGTATTAGTAAAAGTGTAACGCTATACAAAAAACCTTAGATCACTTTCAACCCATAGTTAAACTAACTGAGGGTTTGAGAACCATTGACAAACAACCATACAGATAGTTACGCAGATCTGGGTATGCCATCATATTGTATTTACCTTTGGGAATGTTTTAGGTCATATGAAATGTTTGCACGACCCGTCAAACGGTTTTTATGAATTTTTCAAACTGCTCTACTAAAAAAATGTGATCATATGCGTTTGATGGCAATTAACTGGCAATCGCAGAGATGGGTACGCTTATTTGGGTATGCCATCGTATTGTATGTACCTTTAGGGATGTTTCGGGTCATATGAAAAATTTACGTGACCCGTTAAACGGTTTTTATGAATTTTTCAAAATTTCTCTGCAAAAATCTCTGCGATTGCCTGTTAATTGCCGTCAAACGCACACTATCACATTTTTTTTATAGAGCAGTTTGAAAAAACTCATAAAAACCGTTTGACGGGTCGCGCAAATATTTCGTATGACCCAAAACATCCCTAAAGGTACATACAAACGATGGCATACTCAGATACGCGTAGCTATTTCTATGGTTGCCTGCAAATGGCCATCAAACGTTCACTTTCACCTTTCTTTTCGAGTAGAGCAATTTTGAAAATTTCATTCGTTCAAAGCGGCGTGAAAATATTTTCTTTTATGCAAACCATCTCTACAGGCACATGCACTGTGATGGCATACACTGGTCTGCGTTATCATTTACCAAAGTGGTTTTAGTTTTTGTAATTTGTTTTATTCGGCTTTTGTTAGGTTTTACATTTACTAACACTAACGCGTTTTGGAATTGTATTTTTGTTGTTTGGTCGTAGCTACCTGATGAGTAGACCGAACTTTTTGTTTTGTGCGAGCTTTTCTATACGAAATCAAACTACTACATAGAAAGCTCAAGGAAAGTTTTCATTTTTTAGAGTCGATACATTTTGTATTGACTCTCGGGTTAAAGTACGGGGAGGATTTTGATATTTCTACTTTTTTGGTGGATATATTATAAATGACTGGCGTCTTTATTTTTTCTGGTTAACAAGTCGAAAAATGTTGTGAATGCCATTATTGTTAATATATTGTGTCTAAAAAAAGTTGAAAGAAATTGATTTAATGCAGACAACAAACTTCTCTTTCTGACATTTTTTATATGTGGTAGGTGGTAGCAGAAAACGTGTTAAGACTTTTAAAATTTCAAGAATTTCTAAATTTCAGGAGCATCTTGAGATTGCGTATATGTAGATTTTAGGAAAAAGATCAGTATCGAACTATATCGAAAAGTATTGGTTTCACACAATTTAACGTTTAACAAAAATTTCAGAATGTACAGATGGTAATATTAACGTCACCTTAGGATGTCCTTGAAATGTCCTGTGAAGGTCAATTTTAAAATCTTAAATAGAAATTCACAGTTTGTTTTTCGAACTAAAACTTATTTTTAAAGTTCGTGTATTAATGGAATTAGTGTTATCATCAACTACCACAAAAAGGTTACAACTCTGTAAAGGTTTGGTCGAAATAAGAAAGGTTTGTGCGTTGTTTGAAAAATTTTAAGTGGTCCGGCATGAGAGAGCGTTTCAATTCCAGACTTACAATACCTATACTAAAGCAAAATTGAAAATTTTTAAATATTTCAGAAAATCAGTTATTTAAACCTGGTTCTAAGAAATTATAGAATTTCGAAGTGTTTACGAGAGTTAAGAATTATATGAATTTAGATCATTTTTAGACACCGTTAATTTTAAGTATTTTAGAGATTAAAAGTTTTCAAGAATATAGGTACACTTATAAATTTATGAATTTCCGCAAATTTTAAGAAAATCATGAAATATCCTAAAATTTAAATAATTTCACATCAGAATTTCAATATAAACAATTCTACGAATTTCATGAGGTTAAATATTTCGAGAAATTACAAATTTAAGTCTTTCAACATGTCAAGAGATTTATGAATTTTTAATTTTTGACCCGGATAACCAGAATGTCAATAATTTTAAAAATATTATTTTCAAAAAATTTAATTATTTCAACAGGGAACTTTTCAGTCCTAAACTGAAGTATTTTAATTTTAGGAGCTGAAAGAGTTACTCATTAGAAAGTCTTCAAAATTGCGAACTAAGTTATCAAACAAATTAAGCAAGGGCGGCTACAGGGAACGATATTTGCTAAAATCCACAGTATCTAATGTAAAGGCGGCTGTACTTAAAAAGTACGCATGTACTGTTCAACAACAATTCGGTTAGATAGACACAGAACTTCGGTCTTTGGTGTCTTCAATGGGGATAGCATTCACCAGTGTCATAAAGTTGGTGTGACAGTTTTGACACTATTGATTTCTATTTTAACCAACATTTATTTACTTATACGACAACAGCCAAACAGGTCAAAACCTTGAGTAACATGGGTACAGGCATCCAATTTAACAGGAAAAATCGTATTCTGGAACTTTATACCGAAAGTAGTATACAAAATTATACTTATATTTCTAACCGTATAACCGGCCATATTCTAGAACTTTATCCAAAAATCATTTTAAAATCCCAATTACAATGCACATGTCAAATTTCTTAATAATCGGGTAAGGAATAACCAAGTTCCATCCTACTTGGCCACAAACCAGAACTTCATCCAAAAACTATTTTAGAATCCTATTTCTAACACAGATTCCAAGTAACAATTTGTTTACTAAGAGGAATTTTTTGCTTAAATCAGGCAAAAACAGAATTTATTCAGAAAGTGTTAAGCAAAATTTTAGTAAGAAAATATTGTAAAATTAAATTTTTATTTAATTTTAAATAATTTGTCTATGCTGGCAAAATAAGTTCTGATTATGCAAAAATGTTTGCTAAAATTCAGAACATTTTACAATTTTATTTAGTCTGATTGAATTGATTTTTTTCAGTTCTGAATTAGAGAAAAATTATTTGCTTAAAGTTGTCCCATATAAATAGAAAAAATATTGGCAAATTAATTTATGATTCTTCAAAAAAATTGCTATGATTCTGCTTTACATATAAATTCAGATTATAAGCAAAATAATAGAAAACTGTTTTTGAAAATTTTGCTTATATACCTTTGATATTTTCCATTTGACTTAATTCGTATAATCGTTTTGCTGCTGTTGTAGTGGGTTTCTCCCAGATCGAGGCAAATGTTTGATTCGTTCAGTTTACTTTCAAAGGGGTATGCAATGCACTAATAGACGCTAAATTTCTAAATCGTCTGACATCACCCATTATATGAGGATAAATTGTGTACACTATATTGCTAATAGTGTGGTGCACTCCGTATATCTCAATATATTCTTGTACAAAGTCATCGAATAATTTTTCTGCCAAATCCTAAAAACATGAATATGGATTCGACGAGCAAATTGTGATAGCACAAAACAATTTCAATCAATTGGTAAATAATTTTTCAACACTACTGGCCAAATATAATGGAGATGTGTTGAATTCTAATATTTTTCAATGGGAGGGGCAGTCTAATCCTCTGACTGCACGATGTATTTCAACTGGCATTTCGCAATTCAATAGGAACGTCGTTATTTCTTTAATATATTGGGCGCACCACTGCATGTCAAAATTTTTAAACGTTCCGTCTCTCCATCAAACAATAAATCTTTTCATTACACCAAGGTGAATTAAGTTTAATTCGTCTGCAATTATAAAATCTTTGACCATGTCGATAGGAAGTTTTTGAAGTATTGTATGGTATTTGTGATGATCTTCATCCGCTCTGTTGCGAAAATCTATGTCTGTTCTCAAAGGCATATATTGCAACGGGAAATATATGAATATCCACCAACCCTGATACATTTTACGCATCCATGCTGTCCATTAAAATTAATAACACCTGTAATATTTTAAACATATCGTACATAGTTTTAAAAACAGGTTTAACAGGTTTAACTCCTCGACGAACTGACCTATAAATATTCTGACAGAGATGATGGTTTTCCATTTCCACTTGAAGTCAGGCATGTCATGAATGTTAAATAATATTGGCCAAAATTCTAGTTTCGAACTTTTATAAATGGGAAGCCCGTCTATGTTAATATTGATGAAAATTTCAATAGATTCTGTAATTTCATTAAAACACTTGCGCAGACACATTCCCAATCCATAACGCCAATATTGAACATTTCCATTTGCAAACGTACTAATTGTTAAATTTTTTGGTGTTTACATTAAAGTACGAGCGTCTTTTGGAAGTTTCAAGTCAACGCAACGGTTTTATTGAGAATTGCCAACAAATCATTAATTGCGGTATGTTTTATGTTATGTAAATTTGCCCACTTTCTTAAATCTCTTCTAATTGTAGTGATTCTTGAACAATATTCTTCTTCATAGTCTTGTTCGGAATAATCGCTGTCATCACTGACACTGCAATAATCGTCAAAAATATTTATATGAACTGAGCATTGGTTGCTTATGGCACAGGAGCAACAGGATTTGGATAGGAAGGAGTACCATTATCCTCAATGATGATGACTGCTTGTGCCTGTGAATAACTGTGATTCACGTAACAATCATTTTCATGCAGCGAGGTGAAATTTCATAAGCCAATATTGGCTTGATTTGTTGAAGTTGAATGAAAACTTAAAAAAAAATTTTTAAATCTTCTCGAATGAGTCCCGATATTCTTAAACTTTTTAAATTGCTCAATGGCTTTTACATTTATTCCCATTATACTTTGTTTTCTTTTATTCAGGCCTTGCATAATGTTTTCAATTTTAATATGCCGAACTAAATCAATAACCTGTATCTGTCAAAAGTACTTTAACAATCAAAACGTCGAGAAAAGTGGTTTTGGACCAACCAAATTTTTCGTCATTTTTGACAGGATTTCAATACTTTGGTTTTTTAGATCGAAGTAAAATCAATGAATTTTGAAGAGGAACTAGTTTTATTTCGATAATAGCGGGCTCACGTGTTGTTCGATACAATTGAAGATCCGATAATATTTAATTACCGTACTGACTCAAATAAGATGCCTTGCTTAAACAAAGCTTATAGTCTCAAATTAGAACCAAATGGCAAAATGGTTAAAGCATGATAAATTTAGTTTAAAATAGCTACGGAATCTTAAAATACTTCATCAAGTTAACCGATTTGATACTAGGAATGCTCGAAATTTTAACATCTGAAATAATTTTCTCGAAAAATATTTTTGTTTTTTAAGTTTCTTGTTGAGCAGACACGAGTTTGTATTTATTGTTTTTAGCAAACGTTAGCTTGGACAAGCCGCGACTTCGGTCATCAAGTACCAAGGGATAATTTCGAGAAGACCGAAAGCCTTGAGTGAAAAAGTAAGGTAGATCAGGAATCGAGTTCATTCTATTCAATCGTGTGATTGTGTTATTATATCTGTTAGAATAAAAAATCCAAACATTTACCAGTATCGGTAAGATTCTGCTCAAGTCGTGTTGTTTCGTGAAAAATTTGAAAATCAAAAACGGTATGCATGGATTGAGGGATGAGGGATTAAGAAAGTATCGTACTGGGAATCATCTTTTACATTGACTATAAAAATTCTGTAGTTCATCGAGTTCTAGTGCAGTTCTCATAGAAAACGTGGCTAAAATAAATTTGAATTAATTAATTAATCTCGTAAATTTATCAAAAAAAGCAAACAAAATATTGGTATTTAATTAATAAATTTTTACCTGATAACAGTGATAACACACTATTCTTTTAACGCTGTTTTAACCTTAAATAACGTTATTATACTATATCAATAATAATTTTTTAATGAAGTTATAACGTTATAACGATATGAATTGATTTTGTGATAACTTTTCAGATAACATAACGAATTGTAGAGTTATTCAATTTCTGTCGTAGAGTTATTCAATTTCAAATAATACCTCGGTAGGGGTGTGAATATAGAGTAGTGTATTAATTTTTAACTTATTCTATCAAATTAGGGTTAGTTTTCTAAATAGGGATTAAACGGACCCGACTATACTTTGGTCCTTAATAGGAAAACTAACGATCCCTAGGAATTATCATAAGTCCTAAAGGAATGGGAGTACATGCGGGTTGTATTTTCCTGAGGAAAAATAACCCTCAGATTATTGGAATCTAGTTCACAGTATGGCCTTGGGAATAGGGCCGAATTGCATTAATTCTCTTTTGTTAACTTTAATTGGCGTATTCATTCTCATCATAATAATCTCTAATTAGAAATAACGAGGGATATAGTGCGGTGCTGAAATCAAAAGACGCTTATTGCTTATACAGTCAGAGTCTCTTTCCACCTAAAAATATGTATTCCAAAATTTTAACCAACAATTAAATATTTTGAAATCTCATTTCAACAACTAATGTTTTCACACATTGAGAAATCTTAGTTTTATAATAATATCCTACAAATATGTTATTGGCTGCATTACAATTTAAGGTAGAATCTAGTCGAACGCTATCGTTCAATCCAACTCAAACGAAGTTATTGATGAGATTACAGACTTTTGTTTTGTTTCTTCAATATCGACTACTTTGAAATTAAACAATCCGAATGAACAACTGGCGAAAAACCACCTTCGCAAATTTATTGTTGCATTCTAAGATTTACTACCCCCTCTTTTTATTAATAAAGATAAATTTATGTAATAGCATTAGTTGATTACGGATTCCACTTGAACTTTATTACCGACACGAGTTATAGATTATTGTTCGTTAAATGCGTTAGGACGCAGGGGCCGTCAAATTTTCAATTTGAAGATCCCAAGGTCCTCACTTCTTTTGGGCCACATGGAATAACTATTTTTGTGAATTAGAGCTGAATTAAAACAGTAAAAACAGAAAATACATCTCTTTTTGAAAATGGTTATTTAGCTGTCGCAAGAACTACGAATATTTCTATTATATCTCAAGATTTTAATAATTCAGTCAGTTGTCGCCAGATTGGAATACTTTTCTGCCAATACCATCATGTCTGTCGAAGAAGGATTATATGAAAAATATTACCGAGGGAAAGTTAATGTTGGTATTTAGATAAGCAACACTTTTGCCTTTAAATTTGAAAATCAACGACCTGGGTTATTCTTTGGAACGAGTTCAGAAATATACGGAGTTTAATATCTCACTCACCATTACTAAAATTGTAAGAGAAAGTATACCAATTACTAGTTAGTGTGAAGTTTATGACAAATTAACAAAAAACCTTACAACAGCCAAAAAAATGTGTAAAACCAAGTATTACACACTAATACACTACGGATCTCAAATAGTTTTAAGTGACAGTACCAAAAATTTACATTTTAATAATTATGCAACCAACTTTCCTACTATACTATGTAAAATTTAAATTTTTGAATACAAAATTTGCATGAGTTTAAATCAATTTTATAGGTTCTTCTTAAAAAGTGTAGGCTGACATTGCGTAAACCACGACAGGCAGAAATCATTCAGACTTCCAAGTAAATGTGGGCACTCATTCATATTGTTTGCCCTAACAAACACATTTGTGAAAAGAGGTGTATTTGCTCGATTTTGAAGGTCAAATAGAGATCGAATTTACAAAAAAAAACGAATGAGGTTCAAGCTCCACCTGAACCGCAAATGTTTGGTAAAACATAAAATCAAAAATAGAGGTAAATATTGTGACGATTTTGGCCTTCATACAAATAGTTCACGTTATGAACAGCAATAGCTTAGATGGTTAAGTGTTATTAACACGACCGATGGTAAGCAGAGAAAGTTTTTGGTTTATTTTAAATCGTTAAATAAAGAAATAAATCTGTTGTCATAGCCACCACCAGTAGCAAGCGGACAAAATTAAATAGTAAAGTCAAAGCAAATATCAAAGTGTATAAAAGTAGAGTGAAATAAAAAGTACAGTGTTTTTAATTTCAAAATCCGAACGAACTCAGTAGCCCAGTTTGTTTTTTTTTTTTTTTTTTGAAAATGATGATCATTGAAAATTTATGGTATAGTATGGCGATTATATAACATTTAGAAAAGTTGGACGCACAGAAATATTTAGCCTCAAAGATGTCGTCATGACATTTTAACACAGCAAACATGTAACATGAACACTGGAACTACTATTCCTAAGTTTTTTGTATTTTCTGTTTCTATTTTAATGTGTTAAATAAAAAGAGAGAAAATATTTTTATTTAATATAACATTTTATATGACACGCAACATTTTAACGCAACTTTTAACATAACATTCTACCGCAGCGTGTAACATGAACCCAAAACTAGTACCCTAAATGTTTTACCAAACATAAAATATTTCGTCTCTTTTTATTTATCACAATAAAATAGAAACAAAAAAGACAAAAAAATAAATGGGGTTCAAGCTCCACCTGAACCGCAAATGTTTGGTAAAACATAAAATCAAAAATAGAGGTAAATATTGTGACGATTTTGGCCATCATACAACAAGCTCACTTTATGAACAGCAATGGCTTAGACGGTTAAGTATTATAAACACGACCGATGGCAAGCAGAGAACAGTTTTTGGTTTATTTTAAACCGTTAAATAAAGAAATAAATCTGTTGTCATAGCCCCCACCAGTCACCAGTAGGCAATAGCAAGCGGATAGAATTAAATACATAGTAAAGTCAAAGCAAATATCAAAGTGTATCAAAGTAGAGTTAAATAAAAAATACACAGTGTTTTTAATTGCAAAATCCGAACGAGCTCAGTAGCCCAATTCGTAACAATAGCCCTCGTCACGAGCTTGCGTATTTGCGTATTTCGTAACTTCGTAAATTTGACGTTTCTTCTGATTGGTTGAAATTGTTTCCCCTTAATAAGCAAGAAACGTCAAAAATAAACACGCTCACAGGCTACTTTTCTTCCGCGTATTTTGACAATTGTGATTACTTGTGAATTTTTATAAGTGAAAATAAATAATATGGATCAAAGTAAAAATCACAAATTGGCGACTCCCATCAACTATAGTCGGCGTTGGTTTCTATGTAAGCAAAGGGGACGAGCATTGTCAAATTCAACTATTTGACAGTTCTGATCCCCCTTGTTGTATGGTTAAATTTTCTTCATATTGTTTTCACCAGATGTCAGCTACTTTGTTGAAAGTCGCGAATAGTCAAAATAATATCTCGCTGAAAATTCCTATTCTTTCATTCCCGAGTAAATACAACAACAAATTCATTTTTTGTTGTTGTTTTACTCGAGAATGAATGAATAGGAATTTTTAACGAGATATTATTTTAACTATAAATATTTACATATAAATGTACGCACTACTAATAAAACAAACCTCTGTTTCTAAATTATTTTGAATTATTTTTTTAAAATAATTCAATATAACTCTTCCTCTTCTTCCCATTTTTGGGTAGACATTCTTGCCCGTTTTTTAATACTTTGATCTATTATTTATTAAAAACCACAAGTAATCACAATTGTCAAAATACGCTGAAGAAAAGTAGCCTGAAAACGATGTGAAATTATTAAAGACAATAAAGTAAAGGCATTATGTGCTAAGGCACGAGAGATTTTGGTGGAAGAAAGCAATGTGCAAAGAGACGATTCACCTGTTACAGTTTGTGGCGATATTCATGGGCAGTTTTATGATTTGAAAGAGTTATTCAAGGTGGGCGGTGACGTTCCGAGACAAATTATTTATTTATGGGCGATTTTGTTGATCGCGGCTACTACAATGTTGAAACATTCTTGCTGCTTTTGGCGCTAAAGGTGAGTTTATTGATTCCGATTCAAACCTTTTACTAATATTTATATTTTTCTTGTTTAGGTACGTTATCTCGATCGAATAACCCTGATACGTGGTAATCATGAATCACGTCAAATAACACAGGTATAAGGATTTTATGATGAATATGTAAGAAAATACGGCTCGAACACGGTATGGCGTCATTGCACTGAGATTTTCGATTATCTTAGCCTATCGGCCATAATCGATGGCAAAATATTTTGTGTGCACGGTGGTTTAAGTCCATCAATACAGTATTTAGACCAAATCCGTTCCATCGATCGTAAACAGGAGGTGCCACATGATCCCGAAGACACTGAAGGTTGGGGTGTATCACCAAGGGGTGCCGGCTATTTATTTGGTTCCGATGTAGTACTATAATTTAACACATCCAACGATATTGATATGATTTGTCGGGCTCATCAATTAGTAATGGAAGGTTATAAATCGCATTTTAATGAGTCTGTTTTGACTGTGTGGCCAGCAACAAATTATTGTTACTGCTGTGGAAATGTAGCTGCAATACTTGAATTAAATGAACATTTGAATCGTGATTTTACAATATTCGAAGCGGCTGCTCAGGAAAGTCGTGGTATATCATCAAAACCACCGCAAGCAGATTATTTTCGATAATTATTAATTTAATGAATGAAATTTGTTTTTAATTTTAATTTAATTATTTTTTATAAATACATAATAAATTAAAATTTTTGAATTCTGGTTCAAGGATTCAGCAAACAACATGCGAACACTTCATATTCCTCCCACAAATGATTCATCGTCCGTTAATAATACCTTTATGCAACTTTGTTGATAATATAAAATACCGTCAGCGGTTATTTACCAAATTCAGTTGAAATTCCAGCGCCTATTAATATCAAAACATTTGGACGATGGGCTAGGAAATCTTCGAGCAGTTTGATATCTGCCTGTGAGCGTGTTTATTTTTGACGTTTCTTGCTTATTTAGGGGAAACAATTTCCACCAATTAGAAGAAACGTCAAATTTACGAAGTTACGAAATACGCAAATACGCAAGCTCGTGACGAGGGCTAACATTTTTGCTACATAACATGATTTGTTTTTTTATTTTTTGTATTTTGAAAATGATGATCATTGAAAATTTATGGATACATTTATATAACATTGGGAAAAGTCGGACGCACAGAAATATTTAGCCTCAAAGATGGGCATGGCATTTTCAATACAGCATACATGTAACGTGAACACTGGAAGTATTCTCGCTATGTTTTTTATCATTTTTGTTTCTATTTTAATGTGATAAATAGAAAGAGACGAAATATTTTTATTTAATATAACATTTTACATGACACGTAACATATTAACGCAACATTTAACATAACATTCTAACGCAGCTTGTAACATGAACCCAAAACTAGTACCCTAAATGTTTTACTAAACATAAAAAAACATTTCTAAAAAAGTGTAGGTGGAAGTTCGATGGCCAATGACAGGCATTCGCAGAGAAGTCTGAATGATTTCTGCCTGCCGTGGTTCACGCAATGTCAGCCTACTGTTTTTAAGAATTGATATAAACTCTATAAAATTGATTTAAACTCATGCAAATTTTGTATTCTAAAATTTAAATTTTACATAGTATAATAGGAAAGTTGGTTGCATAATTATTAAAATGTAAATTTTTGGTACTGTCACTTAAAACTATTTGAGATCCGTAGTGTATTAGTGTATAATACTTGGTTTTACACATTTTTTGGCTGTTGTAAGGTTTTTTGGCAATTTGTCATAAACTTTACACTAATCAATTACTAAGCTCTTTGTAGTTATCTGTTTAATAACTGGGTGGTAGTGGTCTGGTCATTCAACGCGTTCTCCTCATCAAACTACATCGTGATTGTAGGTACGTTTGTTGTGAATAAAATAACAGAAATTAAAAATCAAAGAAAAAATGGCAGAGTTAGCAGCAAATACAGTTCACATCGGTTTTTACAGGCTACTCTTTTATACCCAGCTACTCTTTTATCATATATCTTGGCTAGTTTACTAAAGCATTAGAAGCAGCAATTTAAAGCGCGACGGTGCATATGAAACAGACAGGTGCAAAAAGGAACAATTCTATTGATTACCTGACTGCTCTAATTTCGGAACATATTCTGATCGGTACCTCTATCACTGCACTAAATAGCAGGGCTATTGCGACATTCGGCTATTCGAAATTCAAGATTCGAATTTGTTTTAAATAAGGAATGAACGAAGCTGCCTCAATTCAAATAAGAATTCAATACTACAAAGATTTAAATAAGTTCGAATCGAATTCACAAATGGACCTCTGACTTTAACATCTTAAACTTTGACTTGCTTTATAGCACCGTTAATTTGAGCTGCAACCTATATATCAGGAATTAAAATACCCGCTATTATAATTTTAAAAACAAAAACGTAGGAGGTACCTTGGAGAGAATTACATTGCAGCCACACGTGGCTAAATGTAACAGAAGTCATTTGAATAATAAAAATCGGCATTTTGCATAAAGTTAGCCTCTTTCGATATTGTCAATTTATAATACAGCCCCATTGCAGTTACCTTCGATTATCACCAAATAAAATTTGGCCTCTAGGCAAACTCCGGTTAAATAATATTGCCTCACTTTCTACTTTTATGAAATTGGCATTTGGACAAATTAAAACCCGTGAACATTTTACCTGGATTGTTAAATATTTGACCGTCTAAATTCGTTCAACTAAATATTTAGCTGAAGGTGTGTACATGCTCCAATTCTGCTGAAAAAATGTACACCATGAAGTTAGCTGTATGAGTTGAATTATTTCCAACTAGAACAAAAAAGTTGATCAGGTTACCAATAAAAACAAAAAAATCAATATGAAAAATAGTAAACAATTCTAACTTCGTGGTGTACATTTTTTCAGCAGAATTAGAGCATGTACACACCTTGACCGTCAAATATTTCTATGTCTCCTGGACAATCTGATTCTGTTTTAATTCACTAACTTACATTAATCTACGACTTCTTCCCATTGGCGTTCCATAGGGTCTGCTAAGTTGAAATGGAATTTTTGTAGTGGATTTTAGAACAGTAAAATGCTGTGACACCGGTTAAAAATAACAGTTGGCAAAAAATTTGCATTATAGCCAAAATTTAATTTATCGAATTATTTCATTCACTCTAACCGCATTTTTTTTAGACAATTTAGTCAAATTCACAATTTCATTGTTGATGAGAAAAAATCTGTTTTAAAAACACAGAACCAAAATCTATCAGAAATATTTATATTTGATTTTGCCAAAATCTTATGCTTATATGAAACAAACTATGAATTTCATTGCTAAATAGCCAACCGTTGACATTTATGTAACAATGACTTCAAATGATTTAATAGTTTTTCCAAAAATTTCATTTAACATTCCAACATTTATGATTATTTTATAGTCTATTATGAAATCATGCTTAAGTTTATTGCCGGGATTTTTTTTATATCATTGTTTATGCGCTATGGCTATTTAAAGAATAAACCAAATCGAGAAAAAAAACGTGATATTAACAAATAATTACTTTATCCTAATAACACTAACAATAAAATTAGCAAAAATTAATGACAAATGCATTTGGGTTAGAAATCATAGAATTTCTATTTTGCGGTTGATAACAATTGATAATAATTTAATGAGTAATAATATCGTCTAACCGGGTAATATAATTAAATTTAACATTCGGTGTCTGATCACACATAAATATTTGTTAAACATATATAAACACAGTATTCGCATTATTTATTTATGACACATATGAAAGTAGGTACTTCAAATTTTTTGGTATATCATAAAATTTAGCAATTGCCTGGAATTAGTATTGTATACATGCTAGTCTAGTATAGGTAATCCCAAACCGCATTTTTTCTGTGAAATTTATTTGAAAGCTCAAAATTGTTGGTTTGTTTATTTTTATATCCTGTCTGTTTTATCGGGGCGCTCCCCACTCTTTCACGATTAAATTTTACAATCCGACCTTAGAAAGTAGCGAAATCAGTAAACCACAGTTTTAGATAAACCAAACGCCGCAGCTTTAATCATTGTGCCGTTTCGCTGGTGAACTCAAAGTTAAAATTTAACGCAGAGCTTGAGAATAAGCCTGATAAATGTAATTTTTAATGGAAGCAAAATTGACTAAATATCCTGAAATCACTTACATACTTGTATACAAAATTCCAAATAAATCCTGTACACTCGATTTCTTTTTTTAGCTTGAAAAAACTCAATAAGTATTAAATTGATAAAATTACTTTTTTCACACAAAGCACCACATCAAATCCGGCGAAATAATTCAACAATCTCCCAAAATTTATTATTCGCTAGTTCAATGTTATTCTGTCTTCCCTCACAGTACCAACAATAAGAAAAAAAAAAAAACAATGTTTTCGTCAAAACAAAAAAAAAAAAAATGATTTTCATTTAGCCTAAGTAATGAAAATAAAAAATGTTTTATTTATCCCCAAAAAAACAAAAAAGTCTAATGAAAAAATATTGACCATCAAAAAGCCTCAAACAAACAACAAGACCTTACGGAAATAACGGAAAAAAATGGTACGTGATTCAGTATTCGACGACAACCGACCATGTACATTTTTACAGATTTTGTTAGTTGGCTCAATTTTGTGTGAATATGTTGATTTATAAATTTGTAGACATAGTTTTAGAAAAACAAATTTTTTTTTGTGTCGTAAAAAGCATGAAAAGCTTGAAAGTTTTGTTTTAGTTCAATCTGATTGTACTATATATACAACGAATACATCGTTATGTGAACAAACAATTTTAAGTTAGACAAAACTATCTTTATTATCTTCCCTAAACAAGAATCAAGAATCCTTGCTATACTTGCTATATGTACATAATAAAAAAAGCTTTTGTAGAAAATGATTTTCATAAATAATTGGATAAAAAATAAATTTTTATTTGGACAATAACAATAGCTTTTTTGGGGTTTTCCGGATAAAAAGATCAATATTTTAGAAAGGGTCCCTAAATCAGCCTTTTAGTTAAACAAAATTGATCGACAACATTATTGATTACATCCAAAATCCGGTTAATATTAAACGTAAATATTTTATTTCCATTAAATTTAATTATTTATGTTACGCGTACAACAACAATGAGTTATAATTATACTTGTAAAAAAAAAACAGAAATCAATAAACCTTAAATTTACTGTTAATTTACGATTTGTAATTAAATCAACACAAATAAATAAATCAATCGTGGATTTATTATTGTTTTTAATTATCGGTCAAATATTTGTAATGTAGATTACAGTCAATTATATTCTAGTCTCCAGGGTATTCGGCTCTCACCCTAGGTAAATTGGGAGCTAAGTAATACAACCGTTGTTGGAAAATTATTTATGAGTAACCTGCGATTACCCACAATAATTGTAAATAAAAATTAATTTGTCATCAAAATTTTACCTGTGGCAGGAGATTGAAATTTTGAGGTTAAAAATGTAAAATACAAAGATAAAGTATACGCTGTGGAGATCGGAAGTTGAATTACAACGCTTTTCGAAACAAAATTATTACCCACTTTTCCAAATTTATATTTTAGGTATTCAAATCCTGCCAAAAATTACCAAACATTTTGTCTGTTCAAATCTACTTTTCCTGAAGTTTTGAAGGTTCTTACGTCCAAGTAAGCAAAAAAAAAAAGGACGCACGGAATCTATAAAACCACCTGGTGGAATTGGATAATTTTTCGACATCTATGGTGAAGGCGTGGAACTGAAAAGCTTTTGGAACATGAACGACAAAATATTTTAGGTCCCGAATCATTCATTTTTCACAAATACATTGTCGTAAAAGTCAGAATTAAAAGATGCACGCCAATTGGCTGTACCAATCATAATAGTGACGAAGCAAAATGGAACGTTTAAAATTTGTGGTAATTTCAAAGTTACAACTAATCTCATAAGGCAGAAGAACTTTTTCATATAAATAATGCGAGATGTTTAAATTCAGCACATAAAAAGCGGGGTTAAAGTGCAATTGGTGTACTTCAACATGTTTTTTTATTTATAAAGAAATACAGCAAGGTGCATTTAATACAATTTCTCAAGTGAATTGAATAAAATCTAGGCAAAAATAATTTGTTGGGTTTACCGCAAATGCTTGCTCGTAAGCCACATTTTTTGATTTTGCTGCCGAACCTAAAACACACAATTTTTTTGTCTCTCGGAATGAAGGTAAGATCTCTTTCATTTGTTAATTACAAATTGATTTGTAGGAGGTTGCGTCTCCAAGATATGGAATATAAAATGTGAGACAGAACTCCCTTACGAGAGTTCTATGTTTATAATGTTTTCCTCAAGTTCTTCTTGGTTTACTTTCTTGCTTTATATAATCGAAGAAGTTCGTATAAAAACTCTCTTGATGAGGCGCAGTTGTCATTGAAATTTGCTTGTCACACCATCATTCCATTACACCATTGTATCAAGTAACCATCGTATCTTCATATCATTTACCATCCTACCTTTATACCATCATACCAATCAGTATACACAATCACAATCTCCATCACCATATGGGCCTTACCAACCAAGGATTTAATTGGCACATTTTAGCAAACCATTGATATTTAAATATTTGCATTTGTCAGACTCAGTAACACAATTATTAAAATGGTTTTATTTTATGTTAGTATCAAAAATCATTTTTATAGAATTCATCCTAAATTGATCTAAATTCAATTTAAAATTCATTCCCAAATTTACCATATAATGTCTTCTTAACTAAAAATTAACTTTAAAACGCATCTTAAGCTTCACCGTACAAATTGATCCCAAAATTAATCCAAATTCTCCATCGAGTGCATCATAAATTTACTAAAAATTCACTTTAAAATTCTTTCTAAAATTACGACAAATAAATTGTAAAATTCACTCTTAAATTCAAACTACGCTACAAGTCACTCTAAAATTAACCCTAAAATTTTACTTAAAATTCACTCTGAAAACCAAACTTCAGAATTCTTAAATTTGATAAAATGCTTATTTAAGCTTCTAAGGGTTTTCGGTTTCTAAATTCCTCACACTTAGGGTGAATTTTAGAATGAAGTTCAAGATTAGTTTTTAGAGAGAGTTTTCCAGTGAATTTTAGGGTGATTTCTATGGTAGGTTGAATTACAGGGTGTACCTTATCCCCCACCAAATGCATCATTTATTTGGAATTTGGTATTATTGATTTTAGAAATTAACGAATTTTGTAACATAGCTTGGAAAGAAAAGAAATTGGAAAATTTCGGAAAATTTAGAAGTTTTGTATTGTAGGGATATTAGAATTTTATAAAATTGTTGCGAATTTGGAAAGGTAAAAATGGAAATTGAGAAAATTTAAGAATCCAGATATTAGAGAATTCTTACAACATTTTTGTAATTTACAATTTGTATTAGGAATTAGTCAAATTCATTCTTAATCGACTAAACTAAAAGTATTCGTGAAGTTCTACTAAAATAATCACAGATGGCACCAAATTAAGAATTTGTAGCGTCCGAATTCATTATATTCTAATTTCTAAATAATCTGTCAAATAAATTTGATATTTTGTTTTTACTTAAACAAATTTGAATAAAAACACTATTTCGACAAATGAGTATAAATATTAAAAATGAGGATGCGCCATTGGCACTCATGGAGAATTCGTTGTAGAATGTGTTTGTGAAATAAGATGTAGCTATGTATTACCATTAACATTAATTAATGAAAACGTTTCACCCATATCAAATAAAAGGGTGTAATAAATAAAATGTTTTCAAAAAAAAGTATTCAATATATAAAAAGGCTACCATATACAAAAATCACAGTTTAGAATGATTTAGTCTAGTCGAATACTAGACTTTTGCGCGATATTACCGCCTCTCGCGGAAAAATGGTGGTACCTATTTAGTTTAGTCGATTAAGAATGAATTCGGACAAGCTCTAAGAGCTTGTCCGAATTCATACTAAATACTAAATACAATACATTAAATTTAAAATTTTGGAAATTTGGAGAATTTAGAAATACAAAAATATAGAGTATTATTTAGATTTTTTGATTATAGCAACATGTACATTTATGGTTCTTTGGTATGATACATAAAAGCAAAAATTTAGAAACCAACAACTACTCATTTCAAGAGAGACTGCAATGGTCTCTCCCATTCAGTCGCGGGTTAAGGAAAAAAGGGGCGCCAGGCAAGTTTAGTTCCTCCACCGTCTAACGGTACAAAAAATTAAGTTTTTTCTGGTTCATCATTGAACCGAGAAAAACAATTTTTACCCCGCAGACCAATATCAAAATCATTTAATAATTTCCAAATTTTCAATAATTTCGAAATAATATCAAAAATATTGGTCACAAAAAATCTCAAAAATTCTAAATGCGAACTATCTATTGATATTTTCAAAAATGATCAATTTGGATTTGGCAGTTTGGATTTGATTTGGACAAAAATGAATCTGTTTTGGATAAAGATGAATTTCATTTGCAAAATTGATGAACCTAATTTGTAAAAGGATGAATTTGGAGTGCAACACCTATATTTAAGTGAAAAGCCTTAATTCATGCATTATGTTGTAGTTGTTCAGCAGAAAATAATAGAGAGTATTAGAATACTTTACGGTTATACAAAATGGTGAGTAAGCTAGGAAAAGGGTCACTGCAGCCACCAGGCATAGACCAGATAATTAATCGATAATATTTTATTCATTAAAATCAACGCAGGTAATTCGACTATGTAGGTATATAACATATTAACTATCTAAGTGTAGTATATATGCACTTGTTAAGTTCAGCGAGGTTAAAACTCAATTTTCAGTTAATAACCTGTTCCTCAAAGATATTTCTGTTTATGTATATATTAACTCCACATTAGTTACAAATATCCCCACCCCCTCCCTCCACCAACTAAAAAGCTGGATCCGCCCTTTTTCCCAGGCAGAGTAAAGAGAAACAAAAGATGTGTCACGTATTTACAAAAAAAAAAATAGAATTTGATGGTGACAAGCCGTCCGAAGGAATTTTTTTATTCTATTTCAGGAAAAAGCCGATGATCTGATTTCTATGTCGTTTGATTGTCAACAAATATGGTGCTACCAAGAGTACTAGACTAGACGGCATACTATAGGCGCAACATTTATTTCTTAAATTTTAGCATTGATGTGGGATCGTTAAAATCGTTTTAGTCGAATGAAAATATGTTTCTGTATACTTGGATAGAAAATCAATTTCTAATATGCTTTATATTATCGGAATACAACCCCCGACGTTTACCAACAATTAGTTTGTTCAAAACGAGCACCGAACGCCACAAGTTTAGAAATTATTTTTCAAACCTAAGGCATTCATATTTACTGCCAGAGAGAGTTTTTGCGAAATTGGAGAAACGTAATTTGTGAGAACGCCAGAAAGTTATATTAAAATTCTTCTGGACCAGGGAATAAATCTGAGGATTGAGTTGGAAGTTAGATTAAGATGAGTTCATGTATGAAAGCAGTTTTCGAGCCGTGTAGATTTAGGCACTGAGTTTAAGGGTTCAATTGAAGATTAAGTTGAAGTTGAGATATAGTTGAGTTGTGACTAGGGTTAGTATTAGGGTTGATGGAGTGAGGACTGAGTTAGAGGTTGAGTTGAAGGTTGAATTGGAGCTTGAGTTGGAAGAGGTTGAGTAAAACCGGTATACATTGAGTTGAGGTTGAGTAAGGGCCGATAGATAAGTTAGTCGAAATCGAAGCAAATATTTGTATATGACCTGCATAAAGAAAGCAATGTGCAAACGCTTAACACTCCACAACATCATTAGTACATAATGAGAAGTGAACCAATGTCACTGCCTAAAGGAACTCCGAATCTTATTATTGCAACCATTTAATAGGGATGAGCTCACAACTTAGTTTATCATAGATAAGAATAGCCACAATATTGAAAAAAATGTATTGCATTTTTCGTGAAAAATTATGATTATGGTAGACGCTCAGACATCCTGTAAAATCATCAAATCAAAAAACGTCAAATCCAAAAATGTTCCATGAATTGTGAGATCAAATTAATCATGTGACAGGCAATGGGTTTACATTTTTCATACACGTCAAAACAAACAATATCAGGAAGATTGAAATTACTAGTGATCAAGAGTTGTTCGTCAACGCTTAATCACATCACAGATTTGAAAGTCAATAAACTCCACACAAGCTTCTACCTTCACTATCCAGACAAACATAATGATTGAAAGTATTCTTTATAATTGAAATTTTTTGTAAGCCATGTTTAACAAATAACTACGACATCATAATCATTGCCGAGAATGCCTATAGCATAAAAGTTTACATTTACCTCGAATACTGTTTACATTATGTTGTTGGTCTCTTATTTAAAACAACATAACACCCTGGATGGAAGTCCTAATGCAATTGGGTTCCGAAATTTTACGCTTGAGGCAACTGCTTTCCGAAAATTCTTTTTTTTATATAGCTTAAGATAAACGCCAGTTGGCCAGGTTTCCGAACCTTGCCCTAAAGATCTTCGTTTATTCTCAACCTTAAACATAAGTATTCCAAGTACATACAGCATTTTTTTTGTTTTGGAGTTGAGGGTCCAGTCAGGATAAATGAAGGAGCATCACAATTTTAATAATAGCATCTGACAAGATATTAGAACCTCGTACTGCTTGTTTATTCCGTTCCCTAGGCTGGACAATATCTTCGGATATGTTGTAATTTACACATAATAAGGTTACAAATAAAAGAAACACGTTTAATATCTTTAATATTCGATTAACAAGTAAAATGTATTCCTAGTCAACTGCAATGTAGCCAACCAATTTGTATATATCATATTCGATTAATCAGTTGCTTCCTTCATCCATGGCTGATTTCCACTTTGCATTTTTGTCGCAATTTGCCATCTCTTTGACTGTTAATTTCAGCCATATCTGCCGAATATATAACACACTCACCAAATCTTGGTGGTTTTCTTATTCTAGATACCCCATTGGCTGGAACAAACGTACTATCGTTCGCATCTCCAAAATGAATATTTTCACCACTGTTCAACATTATGTCACTTTTTTTGAATCCTTTAATTTTTGATAACTGTCCCAACTAACATTTTCTTGTAAGAAAATTACATCTCGGCTCAACTTTAGCTCTGTGGTTCCTGCATCAATTCATCGATATTCCTTTACGAACCCACTAAAACCAACGAAGACCATTTTATCAGATTTTTTATCTCATTTAATACGTTTGTTTTGTCACATGATTGGATTTTCAAACAATTGTAGATGATTAGCTGTTTCAGCAATTCCATTCTGCTCCGGTATCACAACGGGTATTTGACGTTGAATACCGTGTGTCTTCAAATAAACGCTAAATTTGGAATTTACATATTCGGTACCATTGTCAAAGTGCGTAGAGATTTTAATTGTCTCGTCTGTTTTTCAACCATCGAGTGGGACTCACTAAAATGATTGACCACTTCTAATTTTCTACGTCGAAAAAACACGAAAGTGTTCTGTAAATGGTCATCGATAAATGTTAAAATATACATTGAACCATTTAAATCTGAGCGAATCAGATTTAAAATATCATTTGCTCGTGTTTCATTTTTGGTAAATTGCCCCGTCTGCTTTCATTCTTTGCAAACCACACAACTTTTTATTTCGATTTCATCACTTTCTTTGAGATCGATACCATCTACAAAATCTGTTTTCATTTTGTACAAATCAGAAAAATTAATGTGTCCCAATTTGTGATGACACAACAAAATATTTTTGTTACCGTCATTGCTAACATGCATTTCAACTGAGTAGTAATGGAATCCGGTAAACAACATTTTCTGGCTTCACTTTACACCCTTTTTCATGATTATAAATTTTGCAACCTTCCTTATTGAAAATTAACTCATTATCCCATTTTAACCATATGCGCAATTACGCAACTGATAATAAATTTCCTGGTAAATCAGGCACACACAAAACGTTTTTGAAATCCACCTCTGCTTCTTTAATACATACCCCTATGTTGCCAACGACTTTCACCGATAAATCATCTTTGATCGCAGAAGTTATTTGTGTCACATTCGAAGAATCTAATTTGCCGAATAATGCGAGTAATCGTTTGCTATTTGTTGCTTTTGATGAATCAATATTTAGGGACTTACTTTCTGATTCTACAGGAGTAGGTATTAGTTCTGCTAAACGGGGTGAATATTGAAAATTACATTATGAATGTCATTAATCATATCCACTTTGCCCTTTGTTGAACTACTACTACTTCTATTATCATCTAATCATTCGAATATTTTTTTTCAGTTAAATTACATTTCAAAATGCATAACTAAGATGGTTTTATTATAAAAAAAGCTGGAAATAGCTTCTAAGTTAGAAAACAATACTAACGGTTTAGATCAGAAGCAAATTTAGGCTCATCAGACCTGTACCTATGTAGGGTTATACATCCATTGAATGAAAAAGAGGGAATGAATGAATGCTTCAATAGAAGCAGCCATTACCAACAGATATTAATGGTCGTCCGGCTCATGTTTCTTAATAATATAAGGGGCCATAATCAATCTTATTTCTAAATATCAGAATCACATAGTTTATTATATTTAGTATAATAGAATCTAAGTGATGTAGCAAGTCGTATAAGCGTTGTCATTGTTAGGTCTTTAACGCTAATTGAAAGTGACTACAGAAATATTTTTGAAGATTGTTTGAGTAGCGTCCATTATTATTCCAAAAAAACTGGGATTTTAAATTTTTCAGATAGTGGGAAATAAATTAGAATATAGGCTATAATAGTTTGAGTTCCACATAAATAAATCTTAATTTTTTATAAACATAAAAAAGGCGCATAGGCCGCGTTATTAAGGAATTATTCTATCAATGTCGTTAATTTAAATAAAACATTCTTCATAAAAAAAAATCCAACATGCAACACGAATTTATGTGTATCTCTTCATTGCATACATAAAAAAAATTCTCTGTGATTTATTTGACGTTTTGCATAAATCTAAAATACATTTGCAAAATGTAAAATTCAGCCATTCTACATACATAGCATATATACGGAATTGAATCGATAACGAATTTCGACACATAGAATTTTAATAGATAAAATAAAAAAACGCCATCGTATTTTTATAAAATACGATACGTTGTATCCGTGATGAAATTCGATTCTAATTTAGCCAATTTTAGAGTAGGACTACACAACATATAGATTTCCATCGATGATACATTCAGGGCCCATTTATTTTAATTTACAATTTTTAATTTTTAGTCCAATCACATGATCAGATAGTTAGATATGTAGTATGATAAAAACTCACTATGGAAATTATTTCAAATTATTCAAGATGTAACCAGGGATACAAATTAATTTTATTTAACAGATAAATGTTTGACCGAAAAATGGTTAACAGTGGTTTTGGTTTCGGTTCTGATTTCTATGTAAATTGCCTGCAGTTTGCCTGCGACCCTGATATATGTAACTTGCCTACATAATATGGACCTTTAAACATCTAAGCACTTTAGTTAATATTATGAACAAATATTTCCGGGGTGCGGGATTGATTGACTTAACAATATCGAAATAAATCCAAATCTGGGTTTTACGAATTTATTCAACAATTAACAAAAGCTATTTTACAATCATCTTCTGAAAAAATCAGAATAGGGACAACACAATAACTATTAAACGCTGTTCCACAAAAATTCAAATGGAATTTTGAGAAACTAATTATAATTTGTACAAATTAATTTTCTTTTAATTTTTTTTAACTTCTGATTTTCTGGTTTGCAATAAAATTCACTAGGACCTCCAAATTTATCAAAGAAAGCTTAATTATAAAATTTCGACAGACAGATACCATTTCGAAACCCACTTTTTCGAATTCAGGGAACTTCAAAACAGAAAAATCTAGAAAAAAGTAAATAAATGTGTAGCGGCTCGTTCATCTATTCACATTTATATACATTCATTCACTCAATCCTTTCACTCAATTCTTACATTCACTCAACGCCACAATATTCTCATGCGAACACATTCAAAACAAACAGGACGCACCTATCAATCGCATGCATACCAACGTAGCGACCAAACATGACATAACAAAATAAAACGAAGAAAATTAATTATAGACACAGATTTTGTTCGTCTACGAAACCGTGCGGTAGCCATATTGACACATCTAAAAAATCGATAAAAGTAAAAATACAAACCGCTTGTATTTTTCACATTTTTCTTATTTTCTGATATTTAAAAAGTATCTAAGTTCGTGCGCGATAAACAGTGGTGACGAATACTAAATAAATAAATCAATTTGTGTAAATCTCAGTGAATTAGAAAGTGTTACAAATAAAATTCCATTTCTTAAAATTCATAAACAAATCGGGCGTTTCATTTCAATTAATCCACACACGACCCGATAAGTGGTGACCGTCCGACTATAGGACACAACGCAGCGGATTAAACAGCATAAAGTGCACAATAATTAAAGTAGTGAATCGATAGAAAATCTCGGTGCGGAATTCCGTACCGAGAAAAAGGTACGTAACGCTACGGAGTAAACATTGTTTTGCAATTTTAGCTCTCGTAAACAAAGATACTGCCCAAAATTTTCTTTTTCTCTTCCATCATTTGCGCAGCGAACACTTGTAAAAATACGGGAATACAATCCCCTCACATCAAGCCTAAAAAAACCAACGCTTTATGACACAACAGCGAATAATTATTTCGCATATTTTATGGCCATCGTGCAGATACACACATAAATCATCAACACATAAATACTAAATTATCATCATTCTAAATAACAGCGAATATATACGCACACACATAAATCATCAAGGCCAATATAAATAAAACGGATAACAAATCTTTGCAACGGGAAAACATACATAAAAGAGCGACGGTAGATCGCGTATGCAACAGTAGCAGCAGCAGACCAATTGTAAACCAACAGCAGCAATAACATCAACAGATGAGTTTTTTTATTTTAAAATTTTTTTTTTCTCACTATATTCATATAATACATAACATTATATTTTTTTTTCTTATTAACCTTTAAATTTAACGTAACATCAACATTGTCAGTTAATTTTTATTTTACTTGATTTTTCAAAATTTTGTTTTCTCAACTCTGAAATTTTTTTTACTTTTCTCTAACTTTGTAAATTTTTCACCACCGTTCGCGATAAATTCTATATATGTTGGGCCCGCGTATGAATATCAAACGGTTTCGTTTCGAAGTTCAATATTTTATGTGAAACAAGGAAAATTCTTTTAATTTCTATTCTTGTTTAATAACAATTTCGTTTCGTATATCTATTTACAATTTTAACGAGCCCCCCCAATACGAGGTGACACTACTCGCCAGGTAATTCGGGGGTATCTCGTAGGCCAACAAGCGCCACATTAATTTTTTTTCCTACACATGGTAACCATTCCAATTTTCGTTTTCTTTGGTTAAACATTTATTTATTTTACTTTTCCACCGTTAAGTCATATTTCGTCTCGATATATCCACTCACATAGAGTGCGTTCAAGCAAAGTTCTGGTCAAAACTTTATTTATTTAATTTCTTTGCTTTTGGTGTCCCTCTCTGGTTGACGACGCAGTTTTGCCATAACTATTTGCAGTTTCAAGTATTTGTAGCTTCATTTTCGTTTTAACAAACGCTAATTTCTGTTTCAACAAACATTCTAAACAACAGAAAATGTCAGACGATGAAATGAAGCAAAATACCGGGCCAGTTCAGACTGCCGAACAAAAAGTCGAAACTGTAGCTGCAATGCAAGTAAAACTGCAACCATTTTGGCACCAGAATCCAACAAATTGGTTCTGTACGGCGGAACTGCAATTTCTTTTGCAAAATGTCACAAGCGACAAAGCAAGATTCATTCACGTTTTGTCCGCTTTGTCTCCAGAAACCAGCAACGTAATATCGGACCTTCTCCAAGATCCACCAACTGAGAACCGGTATTTAGCAATTAAACAAGCGCTCCTCGACAGATTGTCACCATCTGACGAGCGCAAGCTAGAGACGCTACTCAGCGGACAAGACATCGGAGACAGAAAACCTTCAGAACTACTCAGACACATTCGAAACCTAGCCGGAAATGAGTTCAATAACAAAATTGTCAAGTCCTTATGGATCAGGAAACTACCTGAAATTATAAAAATTGCAATGCTCGCACAACCAGAGAGTTTGCTACCGGAAGTACTCGCCAAAACGGCGGACAAAATGTACGAAGCAACTACACAAAATGTGCAAAGCATAGCAGCATTCAATAGGCCAGGCAGTTCCACAGGACATATGAACCACGGTCGCGACGAAAATCGTCAAACGTCACATACCTCAGTAGAAGACAGACTCTCTCGGCTCGAATCGAAAATTAACGCAATGTTAAATCACACGCGCAGCCGATCGAGAGATCGACGATCCTCGTCACAGACAAGTCGCGGTGGTTCAAGAACTCGAAGCCACAGCACTAACTACAAACAAGGCGTTTGCTGGTACCACAATAAGTTTGGTAATAGGGCTGAGAAATGCACGAGACCCTGTACTTGGGTTCAGTCGACATCTACAAACTCCATGGATGTCTATACTCAATCAAAAAACGAGTAAGCCAACGGTTAGAGTCAACATCCCGTGACTCCCTCAACTCAAGCCGCCTATTTCTCCTTGACAAGACTAACAAACTCATTTTTCTTATCGACACTGGCGCTGACCTTTCGGTCATTCCAGCACAGAATTACAAGCAATCATTTTCATTATTACAACGCGATCCTGATCTAATCCTATCTGCCGCCAATGGCACAACAATCCACACCTATGGCAAAAAATTGCTGCAAGTGGATCTCGGACTTAAGAGAACATTCACGCACGCTTTTATCTTAGCTGCTGTGAATCGTCCGATCATTGGCGCCGATTTCTTATCTAAATTCGGATTACTTGTTGATCTCAAACACAAACGGCTGGTTGATTCAGCGACTAAGCTGTCAATCAATGCCACAATGGTTCGCGTCGATACACCGACACCGATCCATTTCACGATCAACAACGGCTATGGCACTCTGCTAAGACAATTTCCTTCACTCACAGCAGAGCCAAATTACAATTTGCCAGTTCGACACAGCGTGGTTCACCATATCGTCACAGCAGGACATCTGCCCGTGTCAAGACCACGCAGATTAGATCAGATCCGTCACAAAGCCGCGTTTACAGAATTCCAACACATGGTGGAATTAGGGATTTGCAGGCCGTCCGCATCTCCCGTCTCTTGTCCACTTCACATGGTGAAGAAAAAAGATCAAGATTGGAGACCATGTGGGGACTATCGGCGATTAAACTTCGTCACAACACCGGATCGCTACCCGATACCCCACATACAGAATTTCTCCATGCACTTGCATGGATGCAACATTTTCTCCAAGATTGATCTGGTCAGGGCTTACCATTTAATTCCCGTCGCACCGGAAGACGTTCACAAAACGGCGATCACAACACCGTTTGGCCTATTCGAATTCACCCGAATGCCATTCGGTCTACGCAATGCCGCTCAAACGTTCCAGCGATTTATGAACGAGGTCGTTCGTGATTTAGACTTCGTCTTCGTCTACATTGACGACATTCTTGTGGCTTCACACTCGGAGGAACAGCACAAACTACACCTGGAACAACTCTTCCACAGGTTAACTCAGTTTGATGTTCACATCAAGAGCGCAAAATGCGTTTTTGGCGCAACCACTCTCGACTTCCTCAGCCACAAAATCACCCCTAATGGTATTCTGCCGTCCGAAGAACGAATTAATGCCATTAGGGAGTTCCCAGCACCTAATTCAATTAAAAGCATTCAGCGTTTCGTCGGTATGGTAAATTACTACCACCGATTCATACCAAAACTCGCTGAAACACTGGCACCAATTCACCGCCACTTGGCAGCTTTACTCAAAAAGCCCAAGACAGCCAAGAACTTCTCTTGGCCCGACGAATGTCAACATGCATTCACGTCGCTAAAAAATGAATTGGGTCAGATAACACTTCTGGCACATCCACTGAGCGACTCAAAGCTCAGCTTAACTACCGACGCGTCAAACACTGCCGTCGGAGCAGTCATGCAACAGTACAATAACGAGTGTTGGGAACCACTGGGATTCTTTTCCAAGAAACTCTCGGATGCGGAAAAGAAATATTCCGCATTCGATCGGGAATTACTCGCAATGTATCTGGCAGTCAAACACTTCAGATACTTTGTCGAAGGTCGGGACTTCACCATTTACACCGACCACAAGCCTCTGACTAGAGCAATTCAGTCTAAAACTGAACGTAATCCAAGGCAATCTCGCCACTTGGATTATATAAGTCAATTTACCACGGACATTCAACATGTTCACGGACACGACAACATTGTCGCGGACACACTATCCCGCACAACTGACAACGAAACGGCCACAGTCGAGACTCACATCGACTTACAAAAAATCGCAATCACACAAAAAGCCGACCTAGAACTTCAGAATTTATTTTCTGGTTCCGAATGTCACACTAGTTCATCAATGAAACTGGAGCTTTTTAAACTACCTGGCCTCGAAATCATCTGCGAAACATCTACTGGGTACAACCGCCCATACATCGCAGAATCACTACGTCGAACCATCTTCAACACAATCCACAACCTTTCACATCCTAGCGTCCGTGCCACTCGTAAATTGATTACTGCTCGCTACTTTTGGCCCAGTATAAACAAAGACGTAAACCAATGGGCTCAGTCTTGTTTATCCTGCCAACGTGCTAAAGTTCAACGGCACACAAAATCACCCTTTGGACAATTCGAGATTCCACCTGGTCGATTCGAACATATCCACTTAGACATCGTAGGACCACTTCCTCCATCTAATGGATATTCATACTTACTCACCTGTGTCGATCGCTTCACTCGCTGGCCAGAAGCATACTGCATGACCAATATTTCAGCTGCAACCATTGCCACCACATTCGTCAACAACTACGTATCTCGATTCGGCGTGCCCCTTCACATCACAACTGATCAGGGAACGCAATTCGAGTCTAAATTATTCACTGAGTTAACGAAACTCCTCGGATCACATCGGATACGTACAACGGCTTACCACCCACAAGCTAATGGCATGGTTGAACGCTTCCATCGGCAACTCAAAGCCGCTCTCATGGCAGAAACAATACAACCAATTGGAGCTCGGAAATACCAATCGTACTTCTTGGAATCCGAACAACAGTGAAGGAAGATTTGAAGTGCTCACCGGCTGAAATGGTTTACGGTCAAACCATCAAACTACCCGGTGAGTTCTTCATAGAAAATCCTCTTTCACCTCCTCCAACCACCGACACAGTCATCGACCAACTGCGACAAACCATGCGAAACCTTGTACCCAAACCCACTCGACAATCAAAACAAGACGGCATTTTTGTTCCGAAATCACTCGATAACTGTGATTTTGTATTCGTTAGAACAGACAAGGTTCGCACGGGATTATCACCTCCCTACGAAGGTCCATATAAAGTCATTCGACGCCTTCGCAAACAATTTACCGTGTTGATTAATGGAAAAAACCAGACCATTTCAATCGACCGGCTTAAACCAGCATATGGAATACTTAGTTCGGCGGATCAAATATCAAGCCACCGACCACATAAAATCGTCCGTATTGCAACTAATCACTCGATCATTCCCGAGGGAGGGATAGTCACTGGCGGGGGAGTCCTGTAGCGGCTCGTTCATCTATTCACATTTATATACATTCATTCACTCAATCCTTTCACTCAATTCTTACATTCACTCAACGCCACAATATTCTCATGCGAACACATTCAAAACAAACAGGACGCACCTATCAATCGCATGCATACCAACGTAGCGACCAAACATGACATAACAAAATAAAACGAAGAAAATTAATTATAGACACAGATTTTGTTCGTCTACGAAACCGTGCGGTAGCCATATTGACACATCTAAAAAATCGATAAAAGTAAAAATACAAACCGCTTGTATTTTTCACATTTTTCTTATTTTCTGATATTTAAAAAGTATCTAAGTTCGTGCGCGATAAACAGTGGTGACGAATACTAAATAAATAAATCAATTTGTGTAAATCTCAGTGAATTAGAAAGTGTTACAAATAAAATTCCATTTCTTAAAATTCATAAACAAATCGGGCGTTTCATTTCAATTAATCCACACACGACCCGATAAATGTAAAAGAAAGTAGGTAATATTGGGGTAAAATAGTTCTGCAATCTGCAGGCGATACAGGACCCAGATAAACTCAAGCATGGTAGAAATTATAGCCCTCCTACGGCATTTTAACACAAATATTTTATCTAGTTAAAATTAACCAATTGTAAACAAATAAATGAATGAAAGATAATTTCTGCAGTCTTTCAGCTTTGCTGAACAACATTTAAGGAAGTATGGATTTTACGAAGAATAAGAATGTGAGATTTCAGTCGTGCGATATAGCGAGTTTCAGTCGTGAGCCTTAAAATTTATATTAAGATCTCCTGAAACTAAAAATTGTACAGCAAGACAATTAACGCAGCCAAAAAATGATTCAAGAATAATGAACTCAAACTTCCAGCCAATGTTGACAGTAAAAATTGTGTTGCAGTAAAATGTTTATATTCAGGAGATATAATCTAAAAATTAAGTCAATAAAGAGGTTGGAGAAAATGACGTAAGAAACTGTTCTTATTTCTGACAATCTTTAGTATATCTGACGTATCCTACATACTCGAGAAGAAACGTCTTGCTTTAATCTTGAACCTTGAGAAATAAACGTAAACAAAATGTCAGCTATCACCTAGGCTACAAGAGGACCAAGGCGGTTAGGCAATTTAATTTGTTTTGTACCGTTTACCAATTTTCTTGTAGGAGTAGAATAATTTATGTTGAAGTTTGCTCGCCGATAAATTTATGCTACCCTTGAGGTCTTAAACATTTATCAAACCTTTAAAATGTTCAGCAAATCATTTTTCATTTATTTGTATTTAATTTAAGTGGATTACATAATGAGACATTAGATAATGTTGATTGTCTTCGTATCAGCCAAGACATTTTTAAAAATATGGTTTTTATTTAGCATTATTGTCTATTTGCGTAATCCTAGATATCTAACATTGTTTTGTTGAGGAGTGGGATCCGTTTCGTCCACCTTTATTCGCCTGAGTTATCTGTCAAAAATGTCTATTTAATCTAACAAAGTACAGACAACGAAATCTCGCCCCTCCCACCGCCCAACCGCCGATGAGAAAAATAGGCTTTTCAGATCTTGCGGTTGCGCTGTGTTAGAGAAAATTGTGTTGTCTTATGATTAACAAAGGTAAAAAAAAAATACTAAACAAATTTACTAACTATCGACTGCTTAGGTGTCTGGAACCGGGCCGAGTCTGAAACCACATCCAGTTGAATTTTTGTTGTTAAGATAAATACTATATTCTTCGCCCTTAAGCGAAGCTTAAACTTTATTTTTTTTAATTCATGCGGTGAAATTATGTTCTCCAGTAGATAAGCAGCGATGTTTGGTAATTTCCCGCCAAATTTCCACCAAGTATTCTATTGAGATAGCTTGATTTCGCCGATTTTATTACATTTCTGGTTACTTTTAGCAAGTGTTCACTGATATAATTCTCTATGGTTTGCTGATCTCGGGACTTTAGTTGTTTTGTTACTTACATTTGAATAAAGGCGGGTTTTCCGTAGTAATTGCGTCAGTTGTTATTCTTGGGCATGTTTTCTGTGAACTCTGGTATTTCAGAGCAACAAATATTCTGTATTTGGGTTTGATGTTTGTCATATTTCGTGAGTTGAAAATTTCTTAGTCGCTTCAATTTACACATAGAAAAATAATACCAGAGGGCCAGAAGAAGTGTGATGGTTCAGAACTTGATCTAATTATGTAGAGCAATGAAAGGCTTTAAAAAAATTTGAACACATATAATCGGGGGAATAAATCGAAGGTTATCGATAATCACCGAAGAAAGATTGTTATTAAAACGAGCGAAATATGAGATAGCCTCGGACAATAATTCGTGAAATTGTCTAGCATTATAATAATAGGCGATTAAAAAGAAAATATCGAAATAAACTGCAAACGACTTTTCTTTCGCACTTGAAATTGTTAGATACAACCACTATATAATAGGTTCCACAAAATCAGAAAAGACCTATAAACAATTGCGTTAAAAAACTAGTTGGAAGATAAAGTTTATTCAATAAAGACTTGATTACCTTACTGAGCCAATCATAAATATAATCACAAGAATCGTGATTTTGTTTTATTCAATAGAACGATATATTTAGGTTCCACAAATTACCCTTTTCGCGTCTACATAAACTATTCGAATTTTATATGTAGTTTCATTGCAAAACTTATCTATTGTTAACGAACAATAAATAGAAGTTTTCTTCAAAACACGAAATAAAACTTATAACACACGTAATTTGAGGTAAACCTGTATTTTTCTTTATCTTTAATAATATTTGGTTTTCTTTGAAATAGGTTTTTATGACTTAATAATTCTATTACATAGTTTTGGCATTGGATTTTGTATTATTTTTTCAAATCTTCTTTATGTTATTTTGAACGGACCTATTCACCTGAGTGATTCATTGTTAATGTTTACACATAGATATAGTAAACAAATAAAAAACCACTTGTATTAAAGACGAGCAACTATATCAACTTTCAATTAGTCAAATTACACAAACATAAATTTAAAGTAAATATGCGAGACCCACCTTATTTCTGTATAAAAAGCGATTGATTTTTGGGCTGTGGTGCAATAAGTAAAATATCTTATCAACGCTTATGCAGCTTAAATTTAAATTTAGCACAAAGAATTTATTACTCTATACTTTACTTATATAAGTATATATATACTAGCTCATCACATACAAAAAAAGAAACATGAACTATTAAAAATTCTTATTAAAATTATTTCACCGTCACCGAACACTTTTTAAATTTTCCACTTTGCACATAGAAAACTTCTTAACAATTTTTTACCAGCTTTTAAAAAAAGAAATTTAATTTCCTTTTGTTTAATAAAAAAAAAAAACTTTTTTTTTTGTCTTAATCAAATAAGTTTTATTATTAAATATTATAATTATCCACCGCAACCGAAAATCACATAAATTAATACTCGCGCGGCACAACAAAAATAACAACTCAAAATTGATTTAATTTAATTTATAACTCCGTATATGCAATAATATATGATTACACGAGTACACACTACAATTTTATCAGTTTAATGAAGGGGAAAAAATAATTACTTTTTTTATTTTACGTTACGTTTATAACGAAATGTTTAATTTTATCAACAAATGAAAAAAAAAAAAATTTAAAAATCACTCAATCCACCACAAAAATAAATATCACATTAAAACTGATAATATTATATACAACTCTCATGATAATAAAAACGATTATTGGAATTTTTCATTCATGTCCGAGAGGTGTGATTTCAGTGGTGGCCAAATAATTTGTAGAATTTGTACGTCGATATCATCGAAATGATTGTGAATCTTAACCTTGGTTCTCCGACTATGTATATTAAATACAAAAATCATTATTTGCTTGTAATAAGTCATAAAATCATAAACAAAATACGGTAAGACATATTTTTAAACACTAATATTATTGAGGCAAAAAAAAAACCTTGAAAAATTCTCACTCATCGTTGATGAGCGAAATTTTGAGTGATTTTATTTTTTATTACGGTATCGATAAAAATGTTAATTTGTTGTGGAGTTATTGATAAAAAATTACACACAATTCTTGTAAATTATTAGGCGAGTAAATTTTGTGTTATCTTTATTTATTTGTATTTGTGTTTTGAGTAAAGTTGTGTGTGTACATAATATTTATACTTCCGACTTATGTCGTAAATTAATTTGGAATCATAAAATCATGTACATCGGCATTATGTTCGAATTTTAATTAATATTTGGGGAGGGAAATTTTTCGTCATTGAATTTAGATTTTGGAATCACACAATACAGTGATTCACACAATTTACGCGATTAGGGGCACATTAATTGTTAAACCTGAAATTAATTTTTTTATGATTTATTTAGATTGATTAATTTTGAAAATAAATATCATAGAACTACCTTACCTTCTTCAGGTATACATGGTTTGAACTATGCCAATGAGTACATCAGCAAAACCCGCAAAATATTAAACCGACTACAAGTGTGTTACGAATTACAATAGTCAAGCAGTATTAAATTTAAATCACATAATTCGTTTTTGTACTGCCTGTCAGCAGCAACGTCTTAAACCTTTATTTGAGGTATCACACAGAATATTTTATTTATTATTATGTATAAATGTACCTCTTAATGGGACTGAGTTGTCTTTGTCTGACGACAGTTGAAAAATTGTGGATTGATTCATTGATTTGGGTGTACGATCAATACTAACAAGATTCCCGAAAAGACGCCTGGTCCTTTCCCCTATACACAGGAATCAACCATGCACCTGCACTACTAGCGAATTCGATACTCCCACCCAAAAACCCCCAACAATTTCAATCCTTATTGCATTTAACACATACATGCGAGTACTAATTCCATCATTAAGTTATTCTGGTATATTCCAGATATATAAATATTTTACAAGGAGGAGAAACCGTTAAGAGTACGTAACCCAGCCCCGATCCGCGGGCTCCGCAAAAAATAAACCACCTCTCAATAAAAACTGAAACCGCTAAAAATCTCCCAATAGGAACCATAAAACTCGCCATCACGACAAGTGCACGGGAGGTAATCAGAGTAATTGTCAGCAATCCAGCCCAATGAGACGACCCAGAAGCGATCCACCCCTCGTAACGCTCAGAAACCGAAACCGAACTGCATACCTCCAACAAACTACCCTCCCCATAAAATTACAATTTAAAATAATAAAAAACATCTCACAAAGGATTTTCAGATATACATATTTACCAAATCGTAATCTCCATGACATTAGACCAATATAGAGAAATTCAATGAAAAAAGGAGAAACTGGTGCATTATTCAGCGCTACACCACATTCAATATTATGCAAAGTATGGGCTAGTTCAAATTCGAAACAAACATACATATTTGATTCTGTGAAGGTATAGTTAAATCTTTGGCGTTTTATTCACTGCAAAAATTTTAACTGGTCACGAATCAGTTAAAAATGGGCATAGCTTGTATTTTGCTTTCCTCTACGCAAAACAATAATAAAAAAACGTAAACGTCACAATTTTAGCCTGTTTCATTTGAAACACCAAAACGATTAAAAAGTGAGGAAACACAGCCAAAGTATAAGAATCCTATTTGAATCAAAACTTCGTCTTGTGCTTTGTTTTATATATATGTACCGAATAGTACATGAGAGTATCATTGTTATAAAAATAAACAAACAATAAAACTTCAAACAAAGCAAACAAAAAACTATGTACAAATAATCTACTTCAAAATTCAATAATTTACCCGTCCTATTTTTAATATGTGAAAACAAAGTCAAATTTAAATATTTGTATTTGCGAATTTATTCAATTAATGCCCGGTTTCACAAAAAAAAAAAATATCCAACCTCTAGTTAAATAACATTTCCTCCCTTTCTTATTTTATGAAATTGCGTTTTGTTTCATAAAACAAATTCAATGCAAGTTGATTATATTTTTTTTTTACATAGAAATATTTAGCCTTCAGCTAAATATTAAGCTGAATGACATTGGGTAGTTAAATATTTAGCTATCCAGTTAAAATGTTCAGGTAAAAAGGAAATAAAATTAGCATGCTTTGAATTTGTTTTATGAAATAAATCACAATTTCATAAAAGAAGAAAGAGATGCAAAATTATTTAACCGGAGATTGCCTCTATTTTTGTGAAACCGGGCATTAGTAATGCCATCTCACAATCACAAATATATATTCTTGCCAATAAATTCAGAACAACAACCACCATAATAAACATTATAAGCAGTCGCTTTACAACCGCTAAAGCTTTTTCAGCTAAATCCCAATTGGTGTAGATTTAAAAGGTTAGGTTAGAACATATTTAAAATTAAACTATAAGATAATTAATAGAAAAAAAAAATTATTTTCTGTTAAAATACATAGTCCAATTTTCATAAAAAATATTTTGTTGTCCAAAAAACAAATCTAACATATATGCGCGAAAATTGGCGAGTATTTTGTCAACAATTAACAAAATTAACAATTTAATACGGAATCACTATGTTTGACCTACGTATATTCTCATTTTCAACTAATACAAGTGTTAATTAATAATCGGAAACGTAATAAATTCTTTATTTCTAAACCACAGTATATTGTTCGCGTGCTCCACATGGTCAAATACTGCCATTTACACTATTCTTCACCGATTTGTTGTGACAACAAAAATACACTCATCTAAATGTAAACAAAATAATTTACTTATAAATACAATTAATTTACTGAATTAATTAGCGGGAAAGGTTAAAGTTTTGTGTAGTTTTTAAGTTTTGCGAGAGATAAAAATCAAATAGCGAAATATTTTATGATGATGTCATTTTAGTCTGGAGTTGCTTTTTTTTTTGGAAATTAACATTCTAATGTTGATTTCTTGCATGTAGAAAATAATTTAATTGTTTTTTGTGCACTAATTCTTGTTGTATAATGTTTTGTTGTCTTAATTTTATGTATATGAGGTGAATACATAAAAATGTATGGTTATTATATGTATGTACGTATACAGATTATGGTTTTAATCTGAAATCACAGTTTATTGTCTAAAATGAGTAATGCTTGTCATTCAGTAGACAATTTCGGGGATTTTTTGGGCTTAGCACTACGCTAAATACTACATATCTATATTATATTATACGGCTGAACGAGTTTTTTGTATAAATGTTGCCTTATTTTGTCACAAATTAATTAATTTGTATACCCTCCATTTTGGCACTTTTCACACAAAACATATTGTATGTAAACAAATTAAAAAAATTGATTGAATAATAAAAAGCAAAATTAGACAAATTGTATAAGATTGATTTACTTTTACGTAATGTAGCCTACCGATTCGCAGCAAAATTAGAAATAAAGAAAACTTGCATAATTATGCACATCTGTTTCTGTTACGGCAGAAAGTGTAAAAAGTATTAGGATACGTCTGTTATTTGTATGAAGTATGTATGTCGTCGCTACCATCGCAAATTATCGAATATGAATAAATTAATTTTTCATATTCGCAACTTAACTCTAGAATTGGATAAGATAAAGTGGCGAGTCGTCAATTTATTTAGCTTTAATAGACTCATCGATAATGGGTCTGGCAAAGTTTCGAATGTTATGCGCATTTTTGTCAATGTTACTATGTGAAATTATCGAATATTTTTTGCCGTCCTGAAAAAGAAATTTTCAAATTCGATAGCGACGATGTATGTAGTATAAAATACATATACTTATGTGTACAAACAATTGTAGCTCAACGGAATAGGAACAAATTATAAATAAAATATCATTTGATGCTTAACTTTTGAAGTAAATAGTTCGTTTGTATACCATTTTGGAAAATTATCGAACTTGCCAACATCAACGGAAAATTTTCCATTCGATATTAAACAACTCTTTGTTAGCACAGATGATAAAAGTAAGAACTTCAGGGATTTTATTAGACAATATAATAATGCGAATATCTTCTGTTCGATGGGCACTAAAATCAGGGGATGTGTATCATCGATCTTTCCGTTAATATTCCCATTGATTTTTGCTTGAACTCTAATAATTATCAAGAGCTTGGTGGAGATGTACAGCTGAATTATTTCTCTACGATACTGATTCAGCTGTAAACATTCGAACGAGCTAATTCCATGTTCAAACGTGAAATAATGTTATCAATTTCTATGGTTCTCCAACATGTTTCCCCATACGCAAGCAGTTATAAAAAATTTCGAGAGATGGGGTTCAACATGATGAAATATCGCAATATCTGAACTGTCACTATATAAGCTCACAAGAAGCAGGTTGGAATCTACAAGAAATATACCCATTCATGGTCAATCTCACAACACTGTAATGTTATCTGTTCACCTAAAAGAAGGACACTAGATTTACTTTCAAGAAAACAATATAGAAAGTGGTTTGTAACGAAAATTTGCTGCGTGCGCTACTTTCACAGCATTTTTTGAACTTAATCTCATAGAGACCGACGCTCATCAATTTTTTTATAGCGACATCTTGAATCAATATGTATTCAAGAACTCGAAATGGGAAAAGCGATCTATAAATTTTCATTTTGGTGGAAAAACTATTGGCAAATAAATAGTAGTTTCAATAACAGTGTTACCATCTTCGACTAATTTTTCTCTCTGTTAAAGGTACTAAATCTACATCATTTGAAGCAATGGAAACCTTTAATAATGTAATATACCTAACCTATAAAGAAACAGCAAGAGCAAGGGGATTAATTAATGATAGTAGTGAGTGGGAGAACTGTTTATCTGAGGCTCTGACCCATTGCAATCCTGCATCCGTTAAAATTTCATTCATCAAAGCATGAACCATAGTATAGCGTTTAGTAGTTGTATCCTAGACTTCAAAATGCAATGTCGAAAAGTAGGTTTTGGTTTTCTTTCAATAGTGGCAATACGACACGTTTCTAATATTTTGAATATTCCCATGATACAATAATATTACAAGGTATGCTTGACAGCTAAAAGCACGTGGAGCGTGACGTCACTCAGAGTCAATTTGGATATTTTTTTGCGAATTGGTTTAGGTTTATAAAAATATTTTTAGGTTTTGGAAATGGAAATAAGTTTCTACGATTGTACACGATAGAAAAAATACAAATCTCAACCAAACGGAGTCAACGTTACGAAATATATTACTGAAAGTGACGTCACTGAGATGAAATATGGCGATATTTCGATTAGTTGGAACATACCTTGTATATTCATTATACCACGGAATATTCCTATTATTTTCCCACGTAACAATATTGCTGAAAATAATTTTTGGGAAGCTCTAAATACTGCTCAACTTTTGGCAGCATCAACAGTTTTTTCATCAGTATTAGAAGTTATTCCACAAAAATATTTTTACCTCAATGGTTTCGGGGCGGTAGTGGAAAAACATTTTTGTATCTGGCATTGAAGCAGAAGATCTCTAATAGTAATAAAATGTAATGTGCTGGGCATCTGCTTTTTCGATGTAATGATTTGCCTTTCAGTTTTCTCGCTTCCGCATAACATTGATGTCCTTAAATATCCTCAATGAATCACCGATGGCATCAGGTATCGCACCTCAAATTGTAGATTTGCCAAATAAATACGTTTTTGGGTAATTTTTAAAAATGATGATGGGACATGTGAATTTGGCTTGCTTTCCCAGTTGAATACGTAAACTATTTGAACCCTTCTGGTTTGCCCCCTCCCTCCCCCCCCCCCACATTTTAAATTTAAAGTAAGGTTGAATATTTATGCTCGTAAGAAATCTTTCTATAAAAAATGGACTATGTAACGGTGTTAGTATGGTCGAGAAGGATTTCAGTCGAAATTGTATTAAAGCGGAAATTGTTACTGGGGCACATTCCGAATGAGGGAGCGTCTCGAGCTCCAGGAAGATTGCATCGAAATAAATAAACAAACAAATAATAAAATTGTGCAATTGCACAGGGGCCCCCTAATATTATTGATATAAAAGATAGAACATCTTTCATCAAAATAATTGTGTAACATTTCTATTTAATTAACCAGCTTTTAATCTGCCTGGGGAGAAGTATTATTTACACAAATACCAGTATTAGGTAAAGAGATTATAATATAATGTAAGAAGTAACTGTTTGTTACCAGGAAAAGAGTGTATTTACGTTCCTTATATAACATTCTTGGCTAGAAAGAAAATCAATTAAAAATTTGAAGTATTATGACTGGCAACTTATTTTATGAAATATGCATAATTTACAGTGTTGGTATAAGGAAAAACAAAAATATCTGAGTTTAACTTAACATTTTCAATAAGAATTACTTTCATTCAAATTCTATAATTACAATTATGACGAATCTCTGTAATATTTGTAATTTAGAAAAGTTTCATATAGTGAACAAATCGATAAACTTATGAGAGTCAATTTAGCAAGTAATTAATCTTTCAAAACTGTGTGTATTTATACTTTTTAGTTTTTAGTTAGACAAGTAAAATTTATTAATTTCATAATTTTAGAATTCTTAAAAGTTTGGATAAATTGGCTGATTTAGAAAAGTTGGAAATTATTTATCTGACATTATCTAGATGGGGATTAAACGAATATTAATATTTTGGAGTTAATGTACACAACAAATATATTGTAGCCTATTATTGTAAAATTGGTAGTTAATAATTAGTTAATTAAATTTCAAAATTCGGAAAATTTTGCTTTAAATGTAACTTTTAATGTTAAAAATTTAAATTTCAACCTAATGGCGTCTATATTTGATAATTAATTTATTCAGTGTGCCTAACGTCGATATTTTTGACTAAATTGTTGACTAGACCGTACCAGTCGTTCATAGATGGCATAAGAGTCAATAAAACAAGCTGTGCCTGATTTTTTGTTATTCTAAATTGCGACTTTTAGAACGTCAGCTGAATGTTATTACTATTCGACGGAAATAACTAGAAACACTGCTTGAATCTTCTTTCCTTTTCATTTTGGCTCGCGCGCAAGTTGATTTATCATGTTAATTTGAGTTTTTTGGAATTTCTCAATTCTTACACAATCTTATCTACAACATATTGAATTAATTTATTGGCGCTATAAGACAATCTAAAGACTTACAAAGTCATTGATGCATTCGATAAAAAACGGACAGAATATTTTAGCGTTGGTAAACTAAAGATTACAGACGATCTGAATTACCATATAATTCCTAACAGCAAGTTTAAATTAAAATCTTATGTACAATAATTTGTAAACTTTAATTAAATATGACAACAATTTTACTTTTTCTGATTAATTTTGATAATTTTTGAAAAATCTCGGATTAAACGAAACCTTCAATTTAAGTGAAACTATTTCTAAAATGAATGAAAATTATTTCGAATTCAAAAATTTTTTTACGGAAAGAATGAAACTAATTGCGAGTGGAATGAAACTTTTTCCAAATTAAATGAAACCAAATTGAATAAATTTAAAAGCAAAAATTGTATCACTAAAATTTATAAAATAAAAGAACGTACTGGTTATCTTGTATATACAGCATTGAGTGTTAGCTTCATGTCTAAGATTAAATTGGCCCAATCTGCTGTGATTACGCCTTCTAGATTAGGGTTTCTCTTAGTTCTTAATAGGTTTCTTGCATGTCTATCTCATTTACTTTTGCAGATTAAAATAACCCTTTGCCAATTAAAGGTTAAATAATTAAAATGGTTTTAAATTGAAAAATAATAATTGACCCTGCAAAAGTAGAGAGAACGGTTACGGAAGTAGAAACTTCTTTGGCTCTGTGCTGCTTCAAAAAAGTCATTCGCCTATAGGGGCCCTTATCAAAATTTCCGTCGCAAAACAATTTTTATACGATTTAAAAAATTTCGGATCGCCAAACACGATACCTTTCTACAATTTATGCGATAGTCATTAAAAACGAACATTGTTTCGATTGTTTGCTGTATCTTGTGCGGTTACTATTAGTAGTAATTGCCTTATCGAACTGAACATAAACTGAGACAATCAGATTTTTCCCTTAAAAATGTCCATTTTGATTCAAAATATAGTGAAAAACAAAATAAAAAACCAAAATACACTCGAACCAAAACAAACCTTATAGTAACGTCACTCACACAGTTCAGGTATCGTCTGTCATAAAATTCTTTAAGAGCTCCTGACTGAATACCAGAATTTGTAGGTGCTTCACTTGCCATTTAGTATTATTTTGTGATAAATATGTATCGATTTATTTTGTCATAAAATTATCCAGGTAAAGGATTTCACCAAAGCAGCGCAAGCCCGTTTAAATGTTCCTTTCTCTGTTTTATCCGATCGTACATAGAAAAGACCGTCTCAAATATCAAAGGACATCAATTTATTGCGCACCATGAGAGAATCTAATTTAAAGGGCGTGACATAAGGTAGGTTTGAAAGAACCACAGCTACACAGCCTACTCAAATCTCATCTTAATTTTAATAATTTCATTAATGAGTGTTTTATTTATCACATAATAAAACAAATTTTAGTGATTTATGTACTTATTGGTTTTAACCCATCTGTTCATGTAAAGGTCTGGCCAGGTCTTTCTGAATTTTAAAAGTGTGTTTTTTTAATATAAATATTCTGTGCAACTTTATGAAATGTCATGAATTCTTCAATCAACACTTTCTCTTAGATTTGGTCACAAAAAAAAAACAAATCGATACCTATAAAAAACGATTTCTATACGCCTTATACACGATTAGGTCTGCCTAGACCTTAACGTTTCTCATACACGAATTTTTTGCTTTTTTGAAAAAAAAAAAAAATTATTTCGTGCTCTATAGAATACAGTATTGTTTTGTGGATGTATATATTTTTCGCCGCCCCGGTGGCACAGTTGTTAGAATGCTTGCTTTAAGCTCCGGAGGTCCCGGGTTCGATTTCCGGCGGGTGATGAAATAATCACGGCTGGTTTAATGTAAGGATCAATGAATTAATCACTCATAATCCGTTTAAAAAAAATGATTACGAAACTTCACAATGAAGCGGCCAAATCCCTCTATGGGATGTAGTGCCAGCGAAAAAAAAAATATATTTTTGTGTTTTCCAAATTGAATTCGAAAAATGTTCGCAAATAATTGAACTGCTGACGAGCAGTTCTTCCCATAAAGAGGAAATACAAATTTCCCCCAGTATATTCAGTCCCAAGCCAGCAAAATATGGAATGAAAATATGATGGGCCTGGGAATCGTGTAGCGGTTATCCTTGCAAAGACATTTTATATACAGGTAAAGAATCGGAACAACAGAGAGAATCCAACTAAGAAGAAAGAATGCTCCTCGAGCTCACCTATAAATATTTAGTGGCCGAACGGTTTCCGCTGACAATTTTTTTATTAAATTAGGCGGCGTTTTAAAACTTCGGTTGACAGGAATGACTTTTGTTGGAACTCGCAAATCGCAGCCGTCCAGTGCCTTCAACAGTTTTGGTTTTACGTGCAGCATTACTTGAGTATCGTTTGTAACGAAGAAAAACAAAGCCGTTCTTTTACTTTCATCGTTTCATTACGGTTCTGGAGTCGTGGGTGAATTTAGAAAACTACAAGCTATTATGTTTTATAATAAGAACGAAGAAATGTTGACCCAATGAACTAAATGCAGGATAGTTGTAAGTGCCAAACGAAACGATACCCATTAGCTTTATTCTACAATATGTTAGATATAGAAGGGTTAATAAAAATTAGTATAAAAAATTATGGCGCACCTCGAAAATTCCTACATTCTCTGGTGAACTATAGTTGGCCACCCCTCGAATAAAGAAAAGGATAAATAATCGTCGAGAGAGGAAGTTTTCCGTCAAAAATGGAATCGAATCTTTCTTCGGGATACGTATCCAGAAGAGAGTTCACGCAAATCACCAGCAGAATATCAACCCAAACAAAATCATTCCAAATTTGCCGAATTAATTGATTGATTGATTTAGTGTGTACGACCAAGCCTAAGGCAAGTTTCCCGGATACGCCGGGTCCATCCGTACACCCTTTTACGAATAACAAGATCGAGGGAAAGGAAAGGTATGTTAGTAATAGAGAATCAACCCGGTTTCAGACACCATGGCGGTTGATAATTAGTAAATGAGACAACACAAGACAACACAATTTCTAAACTAGGTTAACTGCTTGCCTGAAGCGTTGAGTTCGGCTATAACTGTTTTTTGTTACTGAAAATTAGGATTAAAGATGTGAAGAATGATTAATTCTGGAACAATATTATATATGTATGTATGTATGTAAGTGTGCGTGTGTATGTATGTGTATATCCAGCGGCGGTTGGGCGGTGGGAGGGGCGAGATTTCGTTCCAAATTTACATTTTGCTTTCAATGTACGCCTTCCAATTTAAGTTATTATCGATCATAACTAAATATCTTACTTCTTGCGTCTTACTTACTTACTTGCGTATCAATTTACGAAAGCCGCAACGATAAAGTTTTAATCGGAGAATTGTATGGTCAACTCTATCAAAAGCTTTGGTTAAGTCAATAAACAATGCTGAAGTCTTAAGTTCCCGATCAATGGTATCGCTGATCTGTTCCAGAAATTCTAAAATCATTCATTTTTATCCTAGAAATCAACAATCCTGTTCTTCGTAGCATTTTCAAATATTTTAGAGAAGATGGAAAGAAGAGATATTGGTCGATAGTTATTTACACAAGTTTTATCATTTTTCTTAAATATGGGGACCACCACAGCTCTTTTCAAGGCTCCAGGAAAAGCTCCTGTTTCTACACTTAAGTTAAACATAAAAGACAAAACGTCCACATCCACAAGAGAGCAAGCCATTTATTTGACAACAATATAAGAAGATACATCTATCCCAGGAGACGATTTATTTTTTAGAGAGTTAATGACGTTATACAGTTCCCTGGGAATGCCATAAGGCCATTCATTTCTTTGATTCCTAATTAACCAGGACCCCAATTGTATTATTAACTGTCTGCCAATTTTTTCGAGCATCATTGCCATTTTTTCAAACTGTTAAGTGTTTTTTAGTCATCTCAATTTTAAGGTTTACCATGTCACACAGTTTGCGGCTGTAGTTAACTAGTCTATTGAACGACGCATTTGACTTATTATAAACATTGATCCATTCTTCGCTTATAATCATTCTTTTAAACAACCATAATCTATTCGAGACATCTGCCGCACATTTGTCTTAGTCTGTCCTATATTCGAGCTTCAAGCTCTATACAGTCCGATTAATTTGGCATCAATTAGACAGTGGTCTGATATATTCAAGTTATGGACCTTGTATGAACTGTTTTGAAACAATGTGTAGTGTAGTCAACTCTAAAAAATATATTGTCAATAAAGGTAGCCGACGTTATAAAAATCCTGGTAGGTTCATCAACTAATATCTCAAGAACAAAACTAGACGAAATTACTAATAGATTATCTATTAAAATCAATATTAAAACGGTTGGGTACTAAACCTTACGTTACAAAATTTTACTTCTTTAAAATGAAGATGGGGATTTTCATGGGGAAGGAGATTTTTAATTAAAGTAAAATAAAATTCAAAACTGGCATACGGGAAATGGGAGCGTATCGAAATCTTAGATTTGAAGAAAGTAAGATTCGTCCAAAAGTAAGATTTTGATAAAAGTAAGATTTTAAGAATTAAGATTTCAATACGCTCCCATATTAAAATCCCCCATAATTAAAAGATTTTGATAAGGGAAGTTTTGTAGTAGCCTAGTGAAATCTCTAATGAAAACTGGAATATCAACATCATGCAGACAGGCCAATTATTCAGGCCGAAATTGTTAATTTCAAATTTAAAGATCCAAGTTTCAGAAACTTCAATCAATAATGGCTTAACTTATGCAAACTCAATGTAAGACAGAAGCTTATCCAAATTCCTCCTCATACTCCTTATATTCTGATTCACTCATAACGAAAAAAGACAATAAAATAATCCATAAAGTTAGCATTGCAATACAAAGATTTGATATAAAAATACTGATTCTGTAAATTAACCGTTACGTGCCAAAATAAAAACAACAACTGTTAATGAATGGTCACTCAATAAAAACATTAAAGTTGAAAACCATAACGGTAGAGTGGAAAAATAAGTATACAAAATAAATTTAATAAATTCCAATATTATATCTGTGTGACCACTCAAATAAGTATACGTTGAGTAAAATTCAATTTAGCGAATTTAAAACGTTAATCAAATTTAGATGTCGCGGACAGTAATGACTCAGCAAAAGGTTTTGTGTAACATAATGAGTTTCAGGTTTTAGTCGATACTCCGCTAGTATTTTATATTTTCCTAAACTTCAACAATTTTTTCAAACTTATTAAAAACCGTTCAAACTTTTTAATGCATGGTCTTTGTAGTAGATTCGATATTAATGGAACAAAGCTGTGAATCTCGAAACATTCAATTTTTTGTTTTATAATTAATATTAATGATTAATCCGAAATCACTCAACAACTTTTAATCGATTTAATTTTATTTTACTTTACGGCTGTATACCTTTGCGTTACGTACTCGTTTCGACAACCTTTTAAATGAAATAGTCTATATGTAGTGTAAACATATAAGAAAAATAAAAAGTTTTTCCAACATTTACTTTTCCAATTAATTTCAGATATAAAATTTCCCCGTTTCGTTTTTCGGTTTTGTATATTTTTATTGTACTGTGTGTGTGTGTGTATGTGTGTGTGTAAGCTTTTATGATAATGAAAGAAAGAAACGTTGAAAAAAAACAGGATTGAGATAAACAACTTCGTTTTGGTATTATTTTCCTTGAGAAAGTTGAAAAATTTCATTTCGTTTGTTGTTTTTTTTTTTTTTTGGTAATATGGAATTGCTGTTTAGAAAAGTTTCGGATTTTTTTTTTTTGCTTTTCTTTAATTTTAAATATATTCTATAAGTATGTCTATACAGTATACAGCTGGAAAATGTTCATACAGAGGATTAACCTTAATTCAAAAGTTTGTTTGAAGATAATTGTCACAATAATATAACAACAGATATGTTTTGGTTTTGAAATATATTTAGAATACTTTAAATGGGAAATTTTGTTAAACTTTGTGTTGAAATTACAAAAGTTTATTGCAGGGTAACGCAACATCTTTCGAAAAGTGGCACAAACTTTGTAATTATTGGCCCCAACCCAACAAATTGTTCGTTAATTTGAATTGAGATTTTAATTTGTGTTTAGGAAATTTTAATTTTTAAAAACCAAGTTAGAGGGAAGGACCATTTAAATTGATAGACATGGAATGTAACTAAATTATTTGGAGCTTATACAAACCAACCAAGGTGTCATTATTAAAAATATAGGGTTGTATTAAAAAAATTGAACTTAACCTCAAAAATGATTTGTCTAATTATAATCTTATGTTCGTTCACGTAAACAGTACCATTAAAAAAGATTGAACCAAACAATAATCCTCGTGGCATGATAACGTCCTAGTTAATTTGAAAATGTTAAAAGCTAAGGCTTATCGAAAAAAAAAAAAAAAAAAACGGAAACAGATAAATTCGACACAAATGTTCAAAATGCGGTTAAATCTGATTAAAAATACTTTGCTACCAGACGTTAAGTTAAAGGATATCCTGCAAAAATGCATCTAAGATAATCCAAAACGTCTTAATACAAGCAGGAAGATATCTATGACGTGAAAAAATGACAACTAGCTAATTACAGCAGCTGGTGTACAGCTTCATCAAGAGTTTCTCCTATTAATTTATTGGTAGTCTCGTCATCGTTATTGTCAACTCATCGGTACTTCTCTTTGTTGACGATCTGAATGATATTCAAAGTCATTGCAAATCCACATGACGTAATTTTACTGCAAGATAATATTGATAGAATCAGCGAATGGTGTGATGCAAATCAACTCCACCTTAATTTTAAAAAAGGCACAATTATGCCTTTCCACCGAAAGAAATCACCTATAACAGGGTGGGTGAGATAAAATATTTAGGCATAACGTTTGCTGGAAATTTGTCATTTACCAAATACATAGATTAAATTATTGAGAAGTCCAGTTCTATGTTTTGCTTTATCAGACGATGGAACAAAGAGCATTGTTTATCCCATTTTGAATGTCACATTGATAGAGATGAAAGTATCCTGAAACAAGTGGTGTTGCTTTTTATTATGAAGATAACGAATTAGGATTATGTCCATAACCATGAATATCAAGCAACGTTGAAACAACTTCCTACATGGCAAAAGCAACTAATGTTGCAGCCAACTGGACGATCTCTAACCACCTTATATAAGGAATCGATGAAACCGGGATTCTCATTGCTCTTATCATCGTTATATATATAGATACCACGAAATTTAATTCGCTCCTTAATTGTTACATTACCGAGGTGATCAGTATGTTGGGTGGAATTTATACTCACAGAGAAGGCATACGTGCATTGTGATTACTTCGGCATTACGAACCCAAAATGACTGGAATTATTCAATTAACATACATTCTGGCTTGTTATGAACCTTCGAAATTATACCGAGAAAATTGATGGGTTTTAAGAATCGGTTTGACATTTTTCTTGATTTACTAGCCTGATCAATTGGTTAGGACGTATTAATCAGCTTCTGCCCATACCCTGGTATGGTTCCTGATACCCGTCGAAATCGATGCACCAATAAACTTCTGAAAAAATCTTGGTGTACTTGCGGGTTGTTGTTTCCATTGGAAGCATTTATCTGGTGAAACATTCTTGTGAAGTCATAATTTACGTGAATTGGATTGGGTAAAAAACGATTTTTCTCAAGGCTGGTTTCCTCAATAATTGTTTCTTGTTACCAGCCATAAATTAACTTTTAATCACATTTATAGTCTTATTTCGATTAAATTCCATCCCATGGTGGCAAAATGCCAAACAAAAAATTTGAAATCGATACCACAGATCAAATTGGGTTAGATATATATATATGTATACATGTGACATGTGTAGGCAACCAAAGATTTAATTATGCAAATGGATTCATCATGTAAACTGTTTCATTTGCCAATTAAATTTCATTACCTACATATGTACATATATTGAAACCAAACAGTATCAATGAGTAATTACGATGCCATTTATAATTTAAAATCAATAATTATTAATAAAATCTATAAATTATAATTATATTGACCAAACCTCACCGCACCATTAACTTGCTATTAAAATTATATATCGCCAAAATGTTTCCCTCGGCTAATTACATAACAAATCATTTCTATAATTAATTATAAATTTCGAAAAAGAAATTTTCCAAATGGCGAAAAACAAAATCCAATAATTTCCTTTCGTTTTATTGATTTCATAAAAGAATCGACCATCAAAATATTTTTATTTGAAAATGGAAAGCGCGCACAAAAAAATAAAAATCATTGTTATCAATTTTCTTTTAAATTAGACAAATTTATTAAATACGAAAAGGATGAGAAAAATTAGGGAAACATCTCCTCCCCGTGCCACCCACCCATATAACAGAGCGGACTTCATAAATAATTATTATTTTTCGTGATAACATTTTATATATTTTTCATCATTTTCCACATCAAGCGCATTAATTTGTGTTGTTATAATAAATAAAAACAAAAAAAAAAATTTAATTACAAAATTTATTTAGATAGATAACACGATGATAACACCGTGATGAGGAACAGAGATACAACCAACACACACAAAAAATGGAAAATCGTCTAAATGACTTGGAATGAAAAATAGATATTGCAGTTCTAATTCATCGCAATTTGCGTTGCTTTTTTGTCGTCTTCTACATCTTGATGTATAAGGAAACAGTACGAACGTAACGAAATCCCAATTCTCTAAAAACGCGATATGAACAAGAAAATCAACAAACAAAAAAAAATTTGAAGCAATTTCTCAGTTATTTTATTATCATTGTCTTGTGTACTAGCAACGACAATAATTTAAGGAAAATAGAAAGACAAAGTAGAATGGGAACGTAAAAGCTCCAAAATGTATTATATATTTAGAGCTTTTTGTTCGTTGTTTCCTAAGTATAAATTATGTTGAATGATATCGGTCATCTGAGGTCGAATGAATCTTTTGTTTTTTTGCCAGTGATTACAATTACAACAAGACAAGTTGTGTGAATTGAAAATTAATTTTCACAATTAGTATACTCTTAGAAAATCGCACCGGACAGAAATTTACCAAAACAATTTTCAATTAGTTTCAATCATGTCAAGTTTAAAATTTATTTAGCGGAGTTTTTCCCATTTTTCAGTTCGTTTTGTTTTTTATACGAGTATGTTCGTGTTAGCAGCAACAATTTAGGAATTTTTCTTTTTTTGTCTAAACGACAATTTTTGTAAAGTTTCAAAATTCATTCTTTCTGTATACTATACATATACATAATATGTATTTAGTACTCTATGTATGGTTGGTGTGCGGAATCAACAAGGGAAATAATCCAGATGTAAAAATGAGCAAAATTTTGTTGGCAAAAGAATTTGGTGGAAACGTTTTTTTTGCATATTTTCAATTTTGCAGGATTTTAGAATTAAATTATTTTTACCATTGTAGGAATTTATCGTAGATTTTATAAAAACAACTTTGTGAATTATTTTATAAATTGTAGAATATAAAAATCGCCAGACTGATATACACAAATTAGATGCTGCGTATTCGCCGACTTCCTGATTAAACCGCCATTATAATTTCATGCAAACTTTTTCAGCTTGTCTCGCGCTCCAATACAATTTTTAGCGTTGTAACTAAAAATGTTGCCTGGAATACCACGACATCTGACAAATCTCTTCAAACTATGAATGTGGATGTTATCAAATCTGTGACAAAGTCTAAATGAATTGCCTTCGTCTGGCCCTATTCTGATTTTGGCACGGAATTTGGAATTGGGAATTGTTTAATTGTGAATTTTTTCAGTAGTTTTGTATTCTTTCTTTCCAAAGTATACTGCGACGTTTGATATTTTTTGTCAAAAATAGGGAACAAATAATTTCCTTTTAACAAAACTACTGAAAAAATTCACAATGAAACAATTCCCAATTCCAAATTCCCCGGAAAAACCAGAATAGGGCCAGTGGTAGTGCAAACAAATGCGGATATATACCCTGTGGTCATTTTTGCACCACGCCCTCGTTTACTTGCAAAGAAAACAGGACCAGTACAGGTAACCTCGGTGTTTACAAATGCTCTTTTTCCGGTTACTCTTAATTTGGTAGTTATCCCATTATTTGGTGTGGAGACTCCGCCTTATATCTGATTTGTTATACTTCTACCTTGGGTACAGCACGTCTTAGGACGGATACAATTTATATATAATAACATGTTAAGAACCTGCTGAAGTGTCACATGAATCTATTTGGCACAAACAGCTATACTATTTTTGCAGTCATCCCTATCAGCCATTAGTTGTAAAACACAATTACAGAAATTTCAATGCTAAGCTTAACACAAAAGCAGAAAATAATTTAAAAAATTTAATGAAAGAGAATGAGAGAATTATTTCTACTTATAGTCGTTCAAAGAAAAAGTTTTCCCTAATTCAAAAAAATGTAATCAAATGTTCTGGAAAGCGAGCGTTCCCGAGTCAATCGGTGAGTCAGTCAGTGATAAGCGTAGTGGCGGTGCGTTGATTATAGTAAGCAACGGAAGCACTGCTTCCGTAAAGATTTTTGTTTAATTTTGGAAATATAATTCACTACAATTTACAACATTAGCATAATAAATCTTTATTATATTTTATATAAATAATTAATATCTCATGCATCATAAGCATTAATATATGTATGTATTTCATTGAATCGTAAAAACTGTTAAATTCCATAAGTTTTATCATTTTCTAAATCAAATACAGATTTTTCTTTCATAAAATAATTTTCAATGAGCCATAAAGAATTTTCTTTAATTAATAATAAAAAATGTTCTTTTGATTTTTACTGCCCTTATGTTAAGTAGCAGAATTATGTTACATACGTATAATTGGGAAAAAGTACTAACTTTTATCTACCATTTCAAAGAAACCTCAAACGAGAGTCTTACCCAATCTCAATTAGGTAAGAGTGATTCAATTTTCACGAATCCCAATATAAATTTTAACAATCAAGTTAAATCTGCAAATAACAATTTGAACGAATCATCATCAGGTCAAACAAATTCTTTTGTTGGTTCATATGGACCTAATACAACGTCGGCTGCCACGCAATCAGGTTCAAATATTATTGGAAACGGCGGTAATTCGAATTTTAAGCTCCTCCGGCATGCGAATGCATATCCTCGCTTTACTTGATTCAAGATCTTAATCCAATTTCGTAACCGCAAATGTATGCCAACAAGTATTGGATATTACCCAAAATAACCGGCAATTAGCCCTTATACCCCGTGAAATTTAATGTAAGCAGTTTACCAAATTTAATTGTGTTGGGTGATGCTCAATTTCATGTACCTCAAACTATCGATATGTGGTTAAGTGCAGAGGTTTACTTTCATATTGTGAATGATGAAAAAGTGAGTCTTGTTCAAGAATTACCACCATTTCAAAAAAAGAGGGGTGTGGCTGTTTCGTAGGTACAAACGTGTGTTTTACGTGAATACGTGTACGTTAAGAGTATTTTCTTTGAGCGTATCGTATGTATATGCCATAATCATTTTTGAACACTAAGAAGTCCTTCAGATTTCTATGTTTTATTTGTTATGGCAACATTTTCCTTTCGTTGGGTTCAGGAAAGAAATCAAGTCAATTTTAAAAACGTATTCACGTTAGAATGGCAAGTTCTTTTATAATACGCCATATTGCAGAACTTTATCTAAAAATCATTTTAAAACTCCATTTTCATTGTACATTCATGCTAAATTTCATCAAAATCGTATAAGAAATGGCCAAGTTTCTTCCTGATTGGCAATATTAAATTTCACTAAAATCGGCTCAGGAATCGTTAAACGATACTCTTATGACTAGACCGACAATCCAACAGGATCTTTTTACAATTATTCATCAGCATTAACTGTGGAGATTACAAAAATGTACCGGCAGATTGACGTCCATAAGTCTGAATGGAATCGTCAACAAATATTTTGGCTCAAATTCCTTGAATATAGTAGGATATGGCACTGCGTGTGCACCATTTTTGGCCATACGAACTTTGAAAGAATTAGCGATCGACAAATGTTCAAAGTTTCTCTTAGCCTCAAAGTTGTTAATCAAGGATTTTTACGTAGATAATTTTTTGTCAGGTTCAAATAAAGTAGAGGAAGGAAAATTAATTAAAGAACAAATGGCCACATTGTTAGCTAAAGGTGGTTTTACTCTTTGTAAATGGGCTTCAAATAGTTCCGAAATAAATTCAGATATTGAATATAAAAATTTAAACATTACTAGAACATTATGTATTCTTTCGAATTCACTTACTGATAAGATAAGATTCAGATTTAAGGCATCGCCATTAAAAAGGCAAACTATATCTCGCCTGGAGCTGTGTGCTTCTGTTTTATTGGTTAAACTATTCCGAAAGGGAAATGGAAAATAAGTTTAATAATATCGTCTTGTGGTGTGATTCTTTAGTAACTCTATATAGAATAAATTCATCACCGTTATGCCACTTTCGATGCAAATAGAATATCGAAAATCCAGGACATTACTCCACAGTTTCGGCATATATTCCCACAAAATTAAAGCCTGCTGACATAGTTTTTCACGTGGGTTGATGTCTTCACAATTAGATTCTTCATCCTTGTGGTGGAGTGGACCCGAATTCTTAACAAATCCCAACATGGATTAGCCTCAAATACCTCATAAATTGTCTAACGGTAATATAGTGGATCCTGAATTTGAGATAATTGAACGGTTTTCTGATTTTAATAAATTATTGCGTGTTTTCGCGCTTTGTTTGCGATTTGAAAATAATTGTAGAACTGTTTAACTGTAGTCGTGAATTTAAATATAGTGAATTTGTTGGCCGGTTGGCAAACTCTGATTTGTCAAATGATCAAATGCATCAAATACTGATGGTATTTTGGTGAAAAATGAGCATTATCGAAACCTACATGCTGGACCTCAAGTTCTGATTAGCTTTATAAGGCAACGATTTTGGGTGCCAGGAAGAAAAATGTTATACCGTAAAATAGTGTATGAATGTATTAGATATTTTAGGACAAAGCCTACATGGTTAAGAAATTTAACATATTCCGAGATCACATCTTGAGGGCTATCTGGTTTATTGATGAAGCCCACTCAAGTTCAAAAGCTTACAGAAAGGTTAAGGTAAATCGTCTTGCTTTTGATCAAAACGTTTAGAAACACCTAAATGGAGATTACATCTTGAGCGTTAACTGGTTTATTGATGAAGCACACCTCACGGGTCAGGTGAGCAAACAAAATCAAAAATATTGGAGTACAGAGAACTCAATGAATCGCAATTACACCCTCAAAATGTAACTGTTTCGTGTGCTTTATTAGCTAAATGTATTGTAATGGTTGTTGTACGAGGCAATGTTACTTCAGCAAGTTGTTTGGAGTAGCTTGATGAACACTTTATTCCAACACTAACAGGAATGGGAGAAAATTAAATTAACATGTATTGTTTATGCAAGATGGTGCTCGTCCGCACACTATATATGTAGATATAGTTTTAGATTACCTGTACGTTATTTTTTGATAGCAGAGTCATCTCGAATTGCTTTGCTGACCGTTTTAATGGAGGTTGAATTGGAAAACGCGATTCGAACGAACGTAAGTGAAATTATAACTGATCTAATCCTCCGTAACCTTTGTAAACTTAGAAAGTGTCTATTATAAAATAAAAATATATTTATAACTTTCAAATGGTTAAAAAAAACGTAAAGTCGTTTTGAATAGGACGCCCTGTATTGTTAAATTAATTTACGAAATTATTTAAATGCTTCCGTCGGCAGAAATACCAAGCGCCGCCACAGATATTGGCTATTTTTATTTTATATTAATTGACCAGTCCAAGACCAGTTAACATTTTTGTGGTGAAAAAAATGTCAAAAATTTAACTTTTTAACTTTTTATGCATTTTTTCTTTCGTCTGAAACACAGTCTAAATGTTAAAAAGCATAGAACTGCATGCAGTACATGTGTTTTGAGTGTATCTGCGTAAATGACTGCATACAGAAACTTTGCACATCTGTTTCTCGCATTAGAACAAGTTTCACTGCATATGGACATAAGAAGTAAAAGTACTACTGGCTGTTTACTGAACAAATAAAACTTATCTAATGCGTGTTGAAATCAAAATTTTTATAGACTTTTCTAACGTATATTTGGGAAATGAAATATGAGTTACAAAATTATTAAAAATTACGAAACTCAGTAATAAAATTGATGTCAATATTTAAATTTCCAAAGCAGTCAAAATGACTTCTTTGGCAATATAGTGTTAATATGCGTCTCAACTACCCTCTCTCTTTCGTTTAAAATTCTTTTCAGTTGTGTGTGAATAAGAATTAAAAATTACCTATATAACATGAGTGTGGAAGACTATCCCTCGACTTGTTGATGCCTTACCATTTTTTCAGTCTAATTATAACAATCTAAAAAATATTCTCCGAATATTGTAACCATAAATAAAATTCTGAGTTTCCCAGTATCTGTTATCTAAAAGGATACAAAATTCAATGATTTTTAGATTTTTTGCTTCAAGTGGGAGATTTAAATTGGACATATTTATGGATAATTTTGTTTCCGTTCAGATTATTGAGCTAAGGTTTTAAAACGTTCTCAATGAATAATTTTTGACTACCAGAATGTCATAACCGCAAAGAAGATTGCATTTATGTGTAATTTCTATGCTTTCGATTTCTCTATCAACGTATTCTACGTTTTATGTATAAGACAACAAAAAAAATATTTTCTTATACATAATGCTAAATGCTGTACAATAAGCTATTCTTATAGATTTATAATCTGGTACCTAATTTTTATTTTTTGTTCTTATCTTCCCGTATAGGTACGGCAACTAGTACAAATTATCAATCGCAGATGTTAGGAAATAATCAAGATGTTCGAGAACAAACATCGAGTATGACAAATAATTATAATACAACAAATTCATCAGCAAATTATTCAAGTGGTGCTCCCCCAACAACATCGATACCAAGGCCTCTACAAAATGTGAGTATTTTTTAGTATCGTACACAGTAAATTATTTTTATGTTTTTCGTAAATAATTCTGTAAGAGGACTACATCATTATGCTAAAATATATCATTGTACATAATCAAGAAGAAAACTTTTTGTTTTTTTTTTTTTTGCTTTTCTACAAAGAACATTTTTTAAATAACAATACTTTGTGAAGATATATAGTGTATGTATATAAATAATAACGAACCAAAGAACGAACGAAGTACTACTGAAAATATATACAAGCATACATTTACTGACTAAACACTTTCAACATAATTTTTCATTCATTTTCTTTTTATATTTCTGTTTTTCCTTTTGAAGACGTAAAAACAAATAAAACTCTTTAATATTTGTATTCATGTTGTGGATGTACTATAATGTACTTGATTTTTCCCCAAATATGAAAATAAATAATAAAAAAATAAATCCATTAGTTAGTTTTTTTTTGTGCTTTTATATGTACTATATAGTAATAAGAAAGCTCTAAAACAAGTAGAAGAATAAAAATTAATATTTTTGTTTGCTTTTTTTTTTTACTTTTTGATTTACCAGTAAAATATGTTTTTCTCAACGCTTTGAGGAAAACTTTATTTTTATTTATTTTATATGTGGAACATAAAAATATTTTACAATGTAATGATGTAGTAAAAATGTTAGTTTGTTCGATAGATCCCGATATTTATGAAAATGTATGTGCACTAAATTCTAAATACTCTTTAGGGCTTAACTAAATGTATGTGAAATGTTGTTTCTAATAGTTTACAGTAGTACCGTGTCGTATACTAAGTAATCGACGCAAACGGGATTAATTTGGTTTTGGCAGTTTAAAAAAATATGTTTTTGGCTGAGAACAATTAAATTTTACGATTAAATTCAAATGATAAATTATGAGTTCCACGTCGCAGAAATTGGTATGCACATGAATAAGTGCAGTAAAATGTATTTGTACTGAAGTCTGGTAAGATATATCACTGTAACGTGGTTTTTCATTATCAGGGCTGATCTGGGTAAAATTAATTAATTAGCTTAAGCTCCTTAAAATATTGATTAGTTCTTCGTTATATGGTTTGCAGGATAATATATCTTCCGTTAAACAAATCAACTTGATTAGAACAGCAAGTATAAAATTCTATGAAGTCTGATCGAGAAGGATTTTCAATATATGTATATAAAACAATTTTTTAGCAAGTTATACATTTTTGCGGAGGGCTGCTCCATCAACAATTTTTGAAAGGCGAAATTAATTTATTTCCAATATGAATTAAATCCGGGACATCAATTTTTTTTTAATTAATTAATTTGACACGCGGCGAAATTAATTTGTTTTTCAAATGAACTTAATTCCGCCGACAAATATGGATTTATTCTGCAACAAAAATTAGAACGTTGATTTGCAAATAAAGTCGTCGATATTGAATTGAATTTAACGTCTTGATATGAATTAAAAATGATATACTACATTACATCTTCACGAAAAAGTATTGAAAAATTTATTAGATAATGAAAGATTGAAATGAATTTAACGGGTTATAGCTAAAGTACAAACAAATTAATTCAACAAATAACAGTTTTTGATTTTCAATTTTCTATTCTATCGGGTTACATCTTTATCCAGAATTTAAGTTGCTGAATGTTTTTATATAGTCTTTTGACCAAGATAGCCAGCATAGCTCACCATTTCCCATTTCATCACTAAAGATCATATTTGACTCTAATTCAGCAGTTTCAGGTTTTAACCTCAGTGGGCGACAGAAACTACAGGCAACGCAGTAGTCCAGAATTAAAAACAGGTTCAGGTGCGGCTAAGATACATGTTTAGCTGCATTTAAAACTACTTTTGTGGGCGGCAGTAGTGAATATTCTACCATCCACACGCAGCTAGTCAAATTTACGCATGAGTTGAAATTGAAATAATTCAGAATAATTAACTGCACTGACTAATGAAAATAATTATTTGGTTGACGTATTAACTTGCTAAACTGTCACTTGTCAAAAAATGCAACCAAAACCCTTGTAACAAAATATTCCGGATGTAATATACACGTGATGTATACATGCGACGTCAACAAAGACATCAATAAAGATTTTCCAAAATTCTAATGAAATCACCCCATAAATCAAATACAGTTAAATCGAATGGAAAAGCACAAGGCAAAATAAGTATGACGTATATTAGTGATTTCAGAATTTGGCACCATCCTTGATTTCTCTGCATCTTAGAGGATCCCGATTTTCCATTGTATTTTATATAGTAAGCACGAATGTTTTGTTTAAAATTATTTCCCATCATATCTCTACCATTGACGTTAACAACATGAAAACTGGCAGCACCAAGTAATAAAAAATGGGATTTGGTCATCTTAGGAATATTTTCTGAAAGATTAAGATGAGCACATCAAACGAATTCAGAAATAAGATAATTGCTTTGATCACATGTATGTTTCATCAACGTGTTTCATTCAAATTTTGCTATAATCAGTCGATTGAGACGACTGTCTCCTTGTTAGAAATAATATGAATTTTTTAAATGGCTGGTTTCACAAGCTCATCGTTTGTCAACAATGGATTCGTTAGCTATACATAATTTTGAGACCGATTTTTTAATCAATCGCAGTAAATATCAGGTGACTAAAAAAGCTGTCTAGATCGTGGCACATACATGTAACGGTTTGTTCTTTAACCGTTTGCACCAGATTTTTAATATTAAACCTCCAGAAAATGTTTTGATAGCGCTTATTAATTACAACTTTGAATTTTGTGGCGCGATAAAAAATGTTTGACAATTTGATCTGTTCCTCTGGTTCATTTTTCAATAAGGAATTTAAAGATTTACCAGTCGTTGTTTTGGCTAAGCTGTGGAATATGACTTGGAAATCAGTGCATTGGCTTGAAAATGCAATGATGTGGCAATAAATTGATGAGCAGTACTTTCATATTTTGTATCTTTCTCTATATTGAAGAAGATCAATGAATTAAAGGTAAGAGACATTAACCGCTGCTTGCAGGATTCGCCCCACAGAAGCCCATTCATTCAATTCGGAAGAATTTAATATCGCAATGTTTGTGTATTTCTAAGGTAAGGGGAACAATGAATCCAAATGAGTTATTTTGCAAAAAATGGACAAATCGGCACAATTCGAATATGGCTCGGCTACCATACCACGGGAATCTTTACTGTTTGTCAAATATAATAGTGTAGCCGTTATGTTTAGATTTTTTGTTATAGAAAAGCAGAACCAGACGAAAAAGGAAATTTGAAATACAAGAATTAAGCTAACGTGATTCAGTGTGTACATACGACCCTCAGTTTGTTATACTTATTTCAAATTATGTGGTCTCCAACCTTATGGTTATTTGTCGGTTTCTTTTCTTCCTTTAGTTCGCTCGTTAAGTCTGTCCTAAAATGTAGTCTGATTCAAGCTCATTTTCATTAGTCAATATTGATCAATAATTAATAGGTTCAGTGCCGCTCAGAAAATAATTCATTTAAGCAAAATCTAATCAGAAAACTCAAAAGGTTTAATTGTATTATCACCTCGTCGTGAGTGAAAGTAGAGTTTTCTATGAAAATAGATATTGTGGTCAAACGACTGAATTCTAAATTTGAAAAATGAGCAATGTAAAGGTGGCTTAATATATTTTTGTATATCACATCGTTATAAGGCAACCACAAACATTTCATAAACAAAGCATCTAGAGTATAGAGTTTGTTTTGTTCTCTTTGTATAAAATATCCTAAAAATGGACTACCCAGCTACTTTTACCACAAACACAATTAATTTTTATTTTACAATTCAAATTCTATTTATCAATTCAAATTCTATTTATCAAGTTCTGGATTGTAGATCAGGATGGAACTTGGCCGTTTCCTACTCAATTTTGATGAAATTCGACATGGCCGATAGAAATGTGATTCCAAAAATATGTTTAGGTTAATTTCTGAAATATGGCCGATTAATATGGAATTTGGACGTTTCTTGTCTAATTATGATGAAATTCGAATGCAAATGAAATATTCGATATATAGAAAACTTCAAAATTTGCGCTAAACATTTACGTAAAATGACAAGAATATTAGCCACAAAGTCATTAAAAAGCCACAAGGAATTTAATGTGTATTTTAGTTTAATTTACAATTAAAATCTGGCTACAATTTTTGCAGGAGAAAGACGCTTACGGTTGCCGTGGTTTCCGATGAACAAGAAATATGGCCGCAATATTCGAGGAGGTGGAATCTATTAACCCTCACTAATATTTTCATGTTTTGCCTTCATTTTTCAGAACTAAATCAAAATATCATTTCAATTGCACAGCTCAAATTTCAACAAAATTATTTAAGAAACGGCCAAATACCATCCTGATCTACATTCTAGAACTTTATCTAAAAATCTATTTAGATTTAGAAATGAGATAATGTCTCATTAATTAAAACTGTTACACGCAGCTTGATGTATTCTTTAAATAAATATTGTTACGTTTTCGCCTTGCTAATCAAGGTTTGAATCACTGTATTGTGAATAAAACAAACAATTTACCACAAACGAATTTATTTAATCAACACAACAATCAACACAATCAATAAAAATAAGTCCCAAGATCACTTATATCAATATTCGCACCATTTTATAATCACTTATGTCGCACGCACTAAATCCATTTTTAAATCACTCGATTTATTCTTTACACTATCGCGAGAACTATCGTGTTTTTTCCAGTAAGATTAGTTTGGTACAATGTAGAGCAGATTTGGTATGGAAAATTACTATGTGTCACTAGTAGTACACTTTTCACTTTTATTTAACTTATTCTGTTCTAAACTAAGTAGGGTCAACATAACAAGAAAAAGTAGAAGATTATTTTTTATTTTTGGACGTTTTCATTTATATTTTGGTAACGTCTGAACCGAGTTACATATAGAATACAAACCGTTATTCATGACTCAATAAGCTCTTTTCTTCAAACAACGAAATTTTCCTCGTTTTAGAGGTATCGTTCGTTAGACATGCACTTTTATATAAATATGGAGTATTAGCTGTCTATCATAGTGACAACACCAAATCTAGCGGCTTAATAATATATCTAGCAAATAATAAAAGAAGGACCAGAAGTCTTTTAATATAATTAATAATTTCATAAATAATGTTAATACAACATGGTGTCAGATGTGCTAAATTAAGTTATTAAAATACAATAAGTGTAACAAGTCGTTAATAGTATTGTTTAGATATAGAATAAAATAAAAATAGGTTAAGTAAAGTCATCAAGTGAGAATAACGCTAAAACCGTAAGCGGGTGGTGTAAATTTTCAAAGTATTCCATCAATAGCGGCATTTAATACAAAAGCATCAATCCTAGCAGTGGCATGGAACAATTGGTTGGCACAATTTAAATTATTAGTCAGATAAACCTAAATTCGATGTTAATGCTGCACCTTATGAAATCCCTTTACCTTATTTAATTCTTTTACGAGGACTTGGATTAGTTGACTTTGGAAAAATTAATCAAAATATTCGACGAATTTTTTTTACCAAATTTTTTTACTCGTCGTCAAACAGATGGTGAATCCTACACAGTTGAAAATCTTACAATGAATTTCGACGCGAGCTTTGCTTTGAGGCGTATACGATTTTAGCTTACATCTTATTCTGACGTAAGACTTACATCAAAAATATATTGCATACGCATTACAGTTTAACCAAGCACTTAAGACGCAATTTAAGTCTTATTTTCATGTAAGATAGGCATTTAAAAGTCATATATATTTAAGATTCCGTCATAAATTTAGTATCAGTTTTAGAGGGATATATCCAGAAATTCTAAACCACTATAATTGTTTCATCAAAAATAATGGAAACCTTGAGAGGTGTCAGGACTCAAGCCACTGTATTTTTCGAAATATGTGATTATTTTGTAGTACAGCGCCGCGATGTAAAATTTCTTCATTTTTATAAGCAAAAACGCTACTTTAGGTTTTTGTACCTCATCGCTTCATTGCATCACTCAATCTGTACAGCTAAAAATAGTACGCTTTTCTTTGTAGCAAATATAGGATAGGATTTTAACTTTAAGATGAAGTATCAAAATAGAAAGGCAACATATTTCCATAATACATTGGATTCGTTTAAATCCTTAAATATTGGGTGTGAACGCCCCTGAACGCCCTGTACAATATATTATACATCCACTTTCATCGCTTCGACCAACCGTTATTTTTAATTTTTGTTACATTTCTCTTGTGCGATCGTTGTCTTATGTATTTATGTTCATATTAAGTATGAGCAATGTCATACCATAGCAGTGAGCAAGTAAGTTAATTTTTAATGGCATTCAAAAGTGTTAATGAAGGTATGTAGGTAGTTGTGCAGCAGCCGGTACAAAACGGTTATTATTATGAAAAAAACAATACTGTTGTACTCGTTAAAATAATTTCAAGATTATTTTAGAATGAGTCAACTGACAGTAAAAACCAATTATTATGTAAATAAACACAAAATTAACTGAATACTATTTGTAAAAATTACTCTCAAACATTTTTGGTGAAGGAAGAGATCGTTTCAATATTTCTAAAGAAACAGGACGTTACTTCATTGAAGTTACTGGTGATATAGATGGCTCGCGCATTGAAATAAACTAACTATATAGTTGGAAATTCAAATGAGTATTGCAACAGAAAAGGGTTTCAATATGGGATTTATTCTTGTGTCTAAGTGGACCTAACTTTATTGGAAGTTCTAGGAATCTATTTCGAATTAAGAACGACGCGACACATATGCATGTATAAAGCATTCTAACCAAATTTCAGAAGCAAATATAACCCATATCTTGGAGACAAAGTAATCTTAAACGCATATATAAACAAATAAGTATTTGATTGTGACTGCAAAATTTATATTGTGTTCCGTTAGTCCAACAAATTAAAAATAATCGTTTAAAACCTCAATAAGTTTCTCAAATTCTGTAAATTCTTCAAATTCTAAAAAATTTATAAATTCTATAAATTGTATGAATAATATAAACTGTAAGTTTTGTGGATTCTTTGAGTTCTAAATATAAACTATTGTTTCAGGTCTGTCTGCCCCATAAATTCTACAAACTTAAATTTTACTTATTTTAAAAAATCCAAAGTTTCTATAAATTTTACAAACTTTATAAATTCTTTGATTGCCGCAAATTTTATAAATATTATAATTTCTTTAAGTTTTGAAAATTCAATGATTAAAGTCTAAAAATTGAATGAGTTCTTTTGGATTCCACAAAACTCAATAAAGTTTAAAAATCTGAAAAATCTAATAAACTCTATAAATTTTATAAATTCTTTATTTTATAGTACCTATGTTAGATTTATAATTTCGACAAATTCAAATTTAACATTTTTAAATTTCATAATTTCTTAAAATTCGGTAAATTCCATAAATTCTATTAATTCTATGAATTTTAGAAAGCCTAAAAAAATCAGTAAGTTCTTTAAATTCTATAAATCCTAAACATTCTGTAAACACGACAAATTCTATAAATTTTAATAAGTCTCTACTCTATAATTTCTATCAATTCTATAAATTTTTTAAATTGTATAAATGTTACAAATTCTAAAAACATTATAAATTCTATAAATTTTATAAATTCTTCAAATTTTGAAGATTCTAAGTTCTCAAATTGTTTTAACTGACAGAGTTCTATAAATTCTACAAACTCAAATTGTTTTTTCAATTTTTTTTTCTGCTAAAAATTCTCTAATTTCTATAAATACTACATTTTATAAATTTTCTGAATTCTACAAATTCTTTAAACTCTGTAAATTCCATAATTTCTGTAAATTTTTAATTTGCCCCAAGCAGAAAAAAATCGATATTGGTGCTTGGCCACCCTGCACTGCGACCTAAAAGTTCTTTTGTGCATGGACCCTACTTAATGAGCCGTCCAGTCAATATTCAGGCTCTTAATGAACCTGACAATACTGCCGGCCGTTATATGATGCATACTATCCGGGCTCATTACTCTCCCTCATAGATGTTGTAACCTTTTGCAGAAAATGGCTGGGCAATAATAAACCTAATTTGATAATTTATATTGATGGTTTATTAATATTTATATATAGTGATACCTTAGACGCACATATTAAAGTATTAGAAGCTGTCTTACAAAGAGCAAAAAAATTAGGTCTTAAATTCAACAGACAGAAATCAAAATTTGATCAATGGGAAATACAATTTATTGGGTATTGCTTAAATCAAAATAGTGTTAGCCCGGATGAGACAATACACTCAATGTCACAATCGAAATCAGTATAAGAATTTCAACGTTTTCTTGTAATGGTGAATTAATTATATAGGGTTTTTTATTTAAAATTTATCGGATAATACATCTCACTTACTTCAGTTACCAAAGAAAGAAATTGGTCTGAGAATCAAGAAAAAGAATTTCAACATTTAAAGTCAGTACTGACTAACTATATATCAGAATGGTACCCACTTGAAGTTATCCCAAACTTTCATCCCAGGAAAATGTGAAATAACCTAAGACAACACAAGCGTAAAAACCCATCCCAGACTTGTTTCTACACTATATTGTTTGCTTTAAAATCCATCCTAGACTTTTACTCGAGCGGAAAAATCCTTCCAAGGATTTTTATTTATTATAAGATTTTTTTTTCTCGTATAGTTAAAAATAAATAAAATAAAAATACAAAGAAAAAACCTTCTGCCCAGGATTATCCCAATGTCATAGATTTTTCGCTACGTCAATAAATGTGTTGCCTTCCCATAGTAAAAAAAAAATGAATAAAAAACTTAAAAAAAAAAATTCTCCTGATCAGGATTATGGTGGGCCTGGAAACTACTGGAGGTAATTTCAAATTTTCCTGGGATGAAAGTCTGGAATAACTTCAAGAGGGTATAATGGTTGGCCAAATGATAAAAAATCAGTTTGTGACTTAACTCAATATTATAAGAATAAGAGTTTTAGCTTAGTATCGATTTTTTTGAATTTGATAAGTCACGCAGCTGTTGATGGTAATCACGCAGCTGAAATCAGTTTTTGCAAATCATCGAATTCCACAGATTATCATTGGCGTCAATGGTTCACCTTTTAATTCGGGAGAATTCAAACAATTTTCAGAAAATTGGAATTTCGATCACATCACATATAGTCCAAATTTTCCCCGTTCGAGGCAATCAAAAGTTTTTTATTAAGATGTAAAGAATCTAATTCGGATCCATACGTGGCCCTTTTGCATTACCAAACAACACCGAAGCAAGATTTATTTTCTGCATCAGAGGGTTTAACGGGCACGCAAATTAAGAACTAAAATTCGTACTGTTGAAGATCACCTTAAACCGAATGTCAAGAAACCTAGTTCTGTTTGGTCAACTGCCGGCCATTCTAGTTAATCAATGCAGGAAACCACGGTTATATATCGCCAGTGATAATATCAATGGCAGTCTAATATACCATTATTAATGCAACAGGTTTAACGGTCGTTAATAGAAACAATTATTGCAAGAAAATGAAAACGATTTATAAAAGTTTTATTTTTTACGTTACGGCTTTGTAAAATTAAGATGGTTTTGGTAGTAAAAAATGTTTCAAAAATTGTATTACTCGCAGCACATAATATTGAAGTTTTAGAATTTCATTTGTTTTGATATTAATTTGTTTAGACATTTCGAATTTCACTCAAATTACATTTGTCTAATAGCACTACGAGTATTTTAAAAATCAAATCTTTAAATCTTATATTAAAATTCAAGTTTTGAAATCCATCTCATTTCGAAAAACGATGTTTCAAAGATAATTTTTTTAAATCGCAATTCCGATTTTCAATTTCATTCTAAACTGAAATCATTTATCGAATTTTTAAAGAAGGGGTAGAAGTTAGGGATTGTGATTGTGAATTTTAAGTTTCATATTTTAAGAAACTGTAAATTTTGGGACTTAGGAGTTTATTGGTTTCGGTATAGATTTATTTCGACTCCAGGATACTTTGTTACACGGTATTATTTCCCTTAAAGTTTAAGATTAGTAAATTATTTACGTTTTTGAATATCGACTTTGTTGGTTAACAGTAATACAGTCATACCCCGTACAACGTCCCCCCTCATAACGTCGTTTCGCTGTAACATCGTTAGTAAAATGCGAACAAACCTCGCTCTATCGTCGCTGTGTTTCGTTGTAACGTCGTTTTAATTTTTTTATTGTAATATCATGAAATAAAATGATTAAAATTCATTTGCCCTTTATAACGTTGTTTCGTCTAACGTTGCGATCTCTCGGAACCAATTAACAACGTTAAGCGGGGTATGACTGTACACAATTTGTATGCAAATAGTTTTGTGGAGGTATTGAACAAAACACCCATCGAATGAATTTCATCAAGCACAAATCGTATTTTTCATTTCGTATAGTACAAAATATTTCTTTATGAAACCTACTTCACTCATATATAACAATATGAACAACAAATTCAAGGTGAAAACACTACACTGAAATTATTTTCACTTGATTTAACTATTCCACACCATGAAAATTATGTTATTTGAATGAGTAGCAGCAACAACAAACCATGAAAAGCCTTGATTAAACATCATATTCGCAGACAGAAATTTACCCACACGCACACAAACACATACCAGATTAGGTACATACACTGATTACCATATAAAAATAATTAAATTATTATAGAACATAAATAATAACAAAACCAAAAGTTTAACTTTTCAACAAACCGAAGCTTTTTTTTGTTGTTGTTGTAAAAGCTAACAGACTGAAAAAAAATGTGTGTGTGTGCGTATAATATGTTTGTGAGGTGAGTACGAGTTTTCTATATTTTTACGGAGATAAACATTTTTTGTCAACACAAAAAATTTTCACTTCATCAATTTTGTAACTTTTCTAATTTATTTTTGTTTATGTTTAGCTATTCGTATACTATACCTCCTAAATTAGACTACATTATGTATTATTTATTTTAACAGATTTTTGTTAGTGTCGTAAAAAAAAAATTCAGTTTTATATAATTTTATGGTTTCAATGTGTACTACAAACGCGTTTATGTTTAATGCACTGAACTTCATGTTCAGCTACTAAGCATATTTTATTATGTTGTATACTTGCATGCAAGTTTTGTTTATTTATTATGTTTTAAATGGTATTGAGTATGTTTGATTTTAAAACTTTACCTTACACTCATGCAGTATGTATGTACATCAAATAAGAAAAACTCCCATAGTTGTTTAAAGCTCATAAAAGTTTAGGAAAACTAAGTAAAGCAGTTTTAGATTTTTTTTTTTTTTAATTAAAAAGATTTCTTGTTTTTCTAATGATTTCTCATTTATTTTACAGTTCTTTGGAAAAATCATAAAATCATAATAATTATGTATAATGAAAAAATTTGAAAATTATAATTTCAAAGGAATATTTTTTTATTAGTAAATTAATGGAATTGAAATCGATAAAGTTGGATTTAGTTTCTGAATGGTTGGATGATGTAAATATTATGCAAAGCACTACACACACATCTAAACCCATACTTTTAGTTATGAAATTATAAAGTTTTGTGTTCTATTTGATTTTAACCAACCTAAGGGCATCTTGTACATCTTATTTTTCAACTTTGAAATTCAGGAATGGACCTTAAGTTTTGAATCCTTTTGTGGACAGTTCCGAAGGATTATCGTGGTCACACCACGATTTATTTTATTTTCAATTTAAAAAAACAAAAATTCAGAATATTTGGAAACATTTATCCATAGAGTCAAATCCTATAATCTGAATAACTGCTGGACCTGTTTGTCAGACGCCTTATTTATTTCTCTCTTTCTATCTCTCTAAATATAAAAGTTAAAATGATCCACCGAAAAAACAATGTATTTACATGATTATACACGAAGACCAGCACGAGTTCAGAACTTCTGTCACAACACAGAATTGATCCGCTTAACTTTGGCAGAGAACCTGAAAATTGGATTAAACCAAATTGAAGCCAAGTCTTATTCACCGATGAATCGAGATCTTGGAGCGTTACCCTCCATACACCTTCAGCGAAAGGATACGAGTCGGATCAGTCGTGGTATGGGCTGGAATTTTGATAGAAACACGCACCGAACTTTACCTAGCCTCCAACCGGATCTAAAACGGCCACTCGCTATATTAACGAAATATTGGAAGAACATGTTGTTTCCTATGCACCATAATAGGCCGTAATTTTGTGCTAATGCAAGATAATGCAAGACATCGTCACTGAAGTGTGTATTTCTGTGACTATACAAGTGTTATATTATTTATTGTGAATTAAAATTAAATTAAAATGTTTTCGCTAGTTTTATAAAATATGCAAAGTGAGATGTGTTGGATTAATACATTTAAAACGATAATCTTACCGTTTAATTGCAAATATTTAAAGAATTTAGTTTTCTTTTATCCATTGTGTGTTGAAAATGAACTCGAGGTAGGAATAAGAATGATTTCTAATATTTAGGTTCCTTGCCTGAAAATCAAGGTTAGACAACAACTGAGCAAAGTTTGCCATTCAACAAATCGAAAATGAAGCAAGCAGAACTAATGGACCGTCTATGATTTAAAGAAAGCAACTGAAATAAATTACAACGATCATTATAAGAAATATGAACTTGACTTCTTAGAAGAAGACGCCACACACGACTCGTGAAACGTCGTTGAATTTTTTCTAGACGACTTATCCTAATATCATAGTGAGGGTCTCAGATAATTGGCAAATATTCAACTTGTGATCTTACTCAAGTTGTAAAAATTGTTTTAAACGTAGACAAATCTTTAAAATCCTTACAGGTTCTAAACATAAATCTCATCATTGCGTTGGTTTTATTTAATATCTTCTCGGTGTATTAGATAAACGTCAGGCCCATAAACTCAGTAATATTGCGAAATGTGTAGTTAAACACAATTGGATGTTTCTTTCTACGCTCATAATTCAACATTTTCAGTTCGCACCAGACGAAAAATCTATCCAAAGCTTACTGAAGACTTTCGCAGTCGCGTACACTATCAATTTTAATGAATATTTTTATATCATCCGCATACAACAGAAATTTTTATGAATGAATGCAGGTAATAACATCATTGATAAACAATAAAAACAACAACGGGCCCAAATGACTGCCTTGAGGAACTCCATACATTGGTTTAGACTCGCTTGAAAGACAATCATTAAATTTGACAACAGCCACAAAGGTAAGCTTTTAACCACAACAACAAGTATGAGTGAACCCCGACTTTCTGCAACATAATCTCGTGAGAGATTCTATCAAATGCTTTTTTAAAGTCTGTTAAAACTACATCAACTTGCGAGCCAATCTCAATTGAATTTATCACAAAATGTGGAAATTCAACGAGGTTAGTAGCAGTTGACCAAACTGAGAAAAACCATGTTGTACCAAACTCATTAAACATAATGTCACGAACCATACATTCAAAAACTTATGGGGCAGCAGACAACACAGAAATAAGTCTGTAATTATCAATTAAAGAACGATTACCACTTTTAAAAACCGGGAAAAATCAGAAAAGTAACCTACAGACAGTGATCTATTGTATATTAGTTCCAGAGGGAAAACTAATGAATGGGCACACTTGCGTAATATAATTACAGAAACTAAATCTGTACCTGGATTATGCTTAAGCTTTAAATTAGAGAGATATTTAAAAATTAATTCAATATCCAAAGAAATAGAACCCAAACTACTAACTCCTAAGCAGCTGACATGGGATTTCTCAACAATGAGGGGGTCAGTCGATAATAAGAAATTTAACAAAAAAAACATCGAAAACATTTCACTTATCTCAGCAGTAGATTCAGACTCCTTAGCTTCTAATTTTAAAGTACGAGGGTAACCAACCGTACCTCTTTTGGAATTAATAAACGACCAAAAAGATTTATGAGTGGTTTTGATTTTATCTTCAACCCCATTGATATAGCGACGAAATTTACATCGATGCAATCCACGAAATTTAAAATATTGCCTTTTGAAATGATAGATAACCAAGAGCATCAGGATGGTGCTTGAATTTTCTACGTAACCGATCCATTTTATTCTTGCTAGAATGCAGCTCCTTATCAAACCAACGAGCTTTGTTTAATTGACGACTAATTCTAACCGGCATGCATTTTTCAATTCCAACAAAAACCGTTTAACCGTAAAAGATTATCTGAAACAAAAATTAAATCAAGTAAACGCGCCCGAGAATTAAATACATTATTGATTTGTATTAAATCTAATGACGACATGGTATCAATAAATCATGATTCAATAGCAGAAAAAGAGTTACTGGGTAGCATACCTACCATGAGAATAATGTGTCCAAGACAGGTGGGATAAATTAAAATCGCCAAAAACTGCCATGTTTCAGTTAAAATGACAACATCAAAATCATTTTCAATTACCGCTAAAAAATGGTTTGGTTTTAGAACAAAGTCCTCTAACATTTTGGTAATATATTTTTAATAAGAATTTTTGATTGACGAATCTTAGAAATACTACTTGAAACAGATGATTTATAGGTGTAGATATTGTTAAATCAACACCGCAGTTCGTACGTTTTTTGGGCTAATTTCAAATTCACGGATCAATACCCCCACTGGCCACCCATCAGGTTGAAGTAGCCTGTCGAAGATTGTAGGACTAACTCCAACTTTAAATGAGATAAAGTTAAGTTTGTTTCCTCATATATCTCTATAGTTTATTGCTCAGATATTTTCGCACTGCATCGATGGTGGTAGATGACACAAATCTTGAAGCATAGATACATATATCTCCTTTCAGGAACTGATTTTAAAGAATCATCAACACACGAACCAATAATGACATTGCTTACGTTGGTCTCTATGTTATCGGTGATTTGAGGCAAGACACTTGATCGGGCTGAACTTACATCATCATCCGTTGCCGGTTTTTTTTTTTTGTTTCCTGAGTAATTCTATAGGTTCAGCTTTATGACCAGAACTAACAAAGTTTTTGACATCAATAGATAGCGACTGTAACAGTTTCAGCATCACTGCCATTTGTTGAGATAGCTTATCATAAAATTCGGAACAATCATCGCAAAACGATTTCACATTCTTACAAGCAATTATTATTTTGTTGCATTGCCCACTACAGTTTATGAGTTTATCTGATACGGAACTGTTGGATGTAGAAATAGCACACTTTTTGTCAACCATTATAAGTACGTGGTTCGATAATGAGATGAAAACAAGATACGTTCCACCACAAATTTGAGAACAGATGTTGCTCTTGACTATTTGTTGTACGGTTTTGTAACTCTCCAAAAATGAAAAATCGCAGGAAAATTTGACAGCTTGCCAATACACAAAACATTTTTATTTAATTTTGTAATTTTCTACTTAAATCCGCCCAAATATTGTAAGATAACACCTGTAGACACAGATAATATGTTGCTAATTATGAACATACATAAATTGACAATTAATTTAAGTTATAACTATTATTTATACAATTTGTTTCACAGCACTAAATAGAAACAACTTTAATTTTGACGTACCCAAGACACTATTCTCTCACAATTCTTTCTCTTTTAATAGAGAATTGTATACATATTGAACTTTTGCGACCCTGTATATGTATTACTCTTTGATTCTACGTAGAGTTTTATTGTTTCATAAATTCTGGAATTTGGGAAAAAATAATTTGTGAACTTCTAGACTTTTTCATATTAAAATCAAAGGAAAACAAAACTTTCACCTTTCCATTTTAATTCCAGAATTCTCCAGAACTTACAAGAAATAACTCAGACATTTATTTGTTGTTACCTTTTCTGTCACAGCCTTGTCACAATTGCTTTGAAATTTTGAAATAAGAAGTAAAAATATGAATTAACGACGTTCGGCACAGAAATCGTACCAGCTCAGTTCATGCCAACTTTCAAAGTGAAACGATGAATTGACAAAAGTTGCAGAAACTTATCGATGCTACTACGATGCCCTGCAATATCCAATCATTTTTTGGGATGGTTCCGATTGGCATCACTTCTATGTTAAGATGATAAAATCCAGTCAGTGGCAAAAAAACAAATAAATCGAAGCGGAACGTTTGATATTCATCCAATGGTTGGTAGTTGTAAATGACAAACACATCAACATATACTAGCAGTCCACATCTTATACATGAGTACGCTCAAGATGCAGTTGTGTATGTTCGTCACTACGGGCGCCCAGACCTATTTATTATATTCAGCTTGAAACGATATACAACCGCTCTTACTTCCTGAGCAATTACCGGTGGATAGGTATGACATCACAACCATGCTTTCAGATAGAAGCTGAAATCGCCAATGGACTTTATGGTAAAACATGGAGCGTTTGAATCTTTCCGCTGCTTAGTGTACTCAAAGGAATTGCAAAAGAAAGGGTTGCAACGCACTTATACTAATCTGGCTCTATAACAAAATCACTTCAAACGATGATAGACGTAAAATGCTCTAAGCGATTTCCTCGAGCATTAGTATCCAATACAGTTACAGGAAACCGTGGATATCCTTAGAAGATCAGTAGAAGATTACGGTAAATTAGCTACCATAAAAATGAGGAACGGTTGCATTGGAGTAAACAGCCGTGGTGTGTTGTTCCATATTCGCCTTCTTTGCTATCACAAACGTACAAAGCGCAATTAAGCATTAAATCGATCAAATACATTTGTAAGTACATACGTGAATAAAGGCAACGGTCATACATTTCGATGAAATCGCACAGTATCAGGCTGGAACATACATAAGCAGCAATGAAGCTGTAAGGCGAATTCTTTCACTTCCCATACATAAACGAAGTTTGAACGACGCAAACGAGGGAGCTATTCGACGGAAAACCATGTCCACCATGCATCTAAATCAAAATGAATGCTTCTTTCTTCGCATGCTGTTTGTAAATGCGCCCGGCCCAACGTCTTTCCAAATGATTGGAGATTTGTGCTTAAAAATTGCGAACAAAGTTCTCAATCAACTGGGAATGTCATCACCGAATCGATCTGCTGCTGCTTCATTCGGTGAAGAATTGCGTCATATAAAATTACAACACGGTTGATTTTTTGTCATATGTGCAATCAAATATTGAGTAAAAATGGTCGTACTAATAATGCAAACTGTTAATTATGGGGTTGGAGAAATCTTCCTCTTGGATGCGCCAGGAGGAACTGGTAAAACGTTCCTAATTAGGTTGATTCTGGTAGCAATCCAATCCCGAAATGACATAGCCTTAGCTCTTGTGTCGTTCGGAATAGCTGCGACATTGCCACAAGGCGGAAGAACTGCTTCACTTTGAAATTGCCATTCAACATGCCATTCATTGAAACTCCCACGTGTAACGTTTCCAAAGCATTCCAGAGCAAGTTTGGGATGTATGCACAATAGCACACAAAAAATCGCTCGAGGCTCTGGCGAGACGTATTGGCGTTAAATTAATTACACACATGCGTGTCCAGCTGCAAAATGATCGGCCAGATGAGATATTCTCACATCAATTGATCTGATCTCAAGACGAACTTCATTGCCTCATAACTTCTGTAATTTAGTGTTACATTAAAATCAATTATAAGAATCAAGATTGGCTGAGTGAACAATAACAATATTATTCAACTTAACAATATTATTCAGTGTAACATTCAAAGGGTGGCAGTCACATATAAGTCCGTCGATACGGCACTGTAATTGAAAATCAGCGTGCCAATCATCATGTTGCGAAATATCAACCAGCCAAAGCTTTGAAACGGCACGTGGTTTGCAATAAAAAAAATTAATGAGTAACTTCATATAGAAGCAACAATCTTGACAGGACCATTCAAAGGTGAAGATGTCCTCATTCCTCGTATTCGTATGATTCCAACGAATATATCATTTCAATTTAAGAGATTACAATTCCCAATTCGGTTAGCGTTTGCAATGACCAAACCCATCTTTAGAATTGTGCGGTTTAGAAATAGACACGGATTGCTTCTCACATGGAGAATTATATGTTGCGTGTTCTAAAGTCCGGAAACCAGACAATCCTATATTTGCACAGACAATGGGAGAAGACATTGTACATCCATAACCATTGTTACATTAAACATATCGTGTGCTTTCTCTTTTTTTTTTTTCTTTCCCATTTAACCAAAATATAGACTGAAGTACAGCAACGCGTGGCCGTGTACAGCTAGTTTATTAGGAGTATAAATGTTAGAAGTTATCTAAATAACAATAGTGATTCTATAGAAAAATGATCATTGAATCAAATTAATGCTGATTTAATATTGAAACGACCTAAATAGGAATTTTAGGAAAGAGGAATTAAATTCGAAATTCTTCAAAATATTGTTTCCACAGAATTATTGATTTTGATTTGCAGACTTAGGCTGCGATTATTTTTTTGTGTTATAAAATGTTGAAGATATAATCATTCCGTGAAAAGTTAAATAATTTCTAGAATACTTAATATGTATTTCTTCGAAATATAAAATTGTCTTTTTATAGCATCAGGGTTCAGAAATTATCACATTTTTACCTAAAGAATTGAAATTCCTTGAAATCTTCCATTTCTTTGAATAACAACTTACAAACCAAAATATTAATTTAATGCTTTCAATATACAACGAAATGGAGGAATATTTTCATTAAGGTTGTCCATTTCAGTATTAAACCTCCCAAAACAACTTGGAATTTAACCATAATAACTTTAGCATTTCCATAAATGAATATTTTAGCAGGAGTCGACATGGGAATTTTCTTTTTTAAGTATTTTTAAAAGAGTCCTCTCCACTTAGCCAGGGATCAGTATCTAAATTTATAATGAAAATACCAAAACAAATTTCTAATCAAATAAATATCCAAATACATATTTGATTTTAGCCATACAAAAAAAAAAAAGTAGAAAAATGTTTCCAACATGAATGACCCCTTTGGGGGCTTTTTACCAAACATACATATATTCCGTACATAATCGTGTATATACATTTTGAAAATAACATTTCGAAATATTTAAATGCACATGAAAATTTTATTATTGTTATTATTATCCGATTACTATTATTATTATTACTATCATTTTTAGGATATTTTAGAAAACTGATATTAAAAACATCACATGCAATCCCCCCCAAGGTGATTCCCATTCCATCCTTTGTTATAATTTTTGTTTTCGATTTACTGTATTATTAAGTGCAAACAGTTATTGAGCCAATTATCGTATATTTGAGGTTAATGGAGTTTTATATCTACATACCATATATACAACTAGTATTTAGGCATTGAATGAGGTGATGAGCTTTAATAGGACCTGGACAACTGTGAAATATTTTTTCAGCTTATTTCTAGGGTTTCTAAAAATAATTCCGGTTTCATCGGAATAATGTTCTTCAAAAGTTTGAAATGAATAATTTAGGCTAATAATAAGGTTATGTAATTAAAATATTATATAAAAGATGTACCGACCTAATTTGCTACAAAATTAGAATATTTTAAAAGAAGACGATTAGGCCGCCTACACGCCACACCATCAAGTTTTTCAAGAAATACGTTGAAAAAATAAGAAAGTTTACAGCTTTAACTGTAACATTAAAATCTTTTATATATTTATGTACAGCCATAATTTATACATGTTTTGAGAAAATTATGGAGTTCGTATAGGCGTAGCTTAAATTATTTATTATATTATGAGCTAAGTATTTATAATTGTTATGGTACCAAGACAATATTTTTGAAAACGTTAAGTGTAGGCACGCTTTAATCTCATAATTGTTTCGTTTATCGATGTTTTTTTTTCCTTCAAATTATCAAAGACTTCACGGGGTGCGAGTCATGACAGTCTAATTCTCTATGAGAATAGCTAGATTACTTTATATTCCATGAATGATAATTAAATTACTTGTTTTGATAAACCAGTACGAAATTTTAATGTAAAAATAAGACGTTCAAACAGTCGAAATTGATTTAATCATATTAATGTGATTTTTAGAAATAATTGACGAGTTTATTTCAATAAAAATTCAAAAATTGTTTGTTGACAATTTGACATGAAGCAAACAAAATTATAAAATTTGAAATCTTCACTTCTCGATTCTGCGCATATAATCGATTAGTTGATACAATAATTGCGGGTCTCCAGCTCAACAAACTAAATTAATACGAAATCTACAAACAGAGAGAAAAATAGACTTTTTTTTTCTGCCCAATACGGCTGTTTTCTGTTGTTGATTATTTAGTTGCACATCTTTAAACACAGTAAAAAATATTTACATTTTGTACATAAACCCCCATGCCCTATAATCAATATGTATAATAAATGCATGCCGCTGTAGCTCCACAAACCACCCCTACAGCTCCATGGCGGGTTATGTGATATGGTAGACCGCCATACATGAAGAAGGTTTCGGTTGGGAACTGCAAGGGTTGGGTTCGGTGATGTGGGAGTCAAAAAGGGCATCGCGGCAAAGCACTTCTTATGAGATCAATCGACTCAGCTACTTAGTCAACAATTTTCTTCATGTTCTGGATTTGGATTCACATAAACAAAATGTACATCAAGTAACTGTAGTTAATTCAGCTAGAAACAACAGGGTATATATCTGGTAGTGAAACTGCAATGAGTTTTATTCAGATGTCATTTTCTGGTCAAGCAGCTAAATTGGACGTGCTCAATAAAATGAAACAAAGGAAAAAGCTACTTGCCAATTAAATAGGATTCACAATAGGAAGAACTAACTTCATTTAAAGCTAAACTTTTTCGTAAATCACTTCAAATTCTTATGGACCAAAAACAACAAGATATATCTCTAAAAGGATGAACACTCTGAAGTTTTCATTATCAACACTGGCACAAATCTGGAGAAATTGTGAACACTGTGACCTGTGTTATCCCAGCTTATTATAATGAACCAAGGAACACAACCTCCTTTAAGTAAAATGCAAGTCAATTTATTTGTTTTATATTTTAATTTATTAGCAATAGATACTTTACCAGCGTTCACAATAATAGCCCACGAATTCAGAGCCACAAAAATCGAAAATCTGCAAATGTGCTCCGATTTCGATGATTGATACCTCTATCAATAGGCGTTGAGACCTGTAGGTGTCTTTCTAATGGCCATTTGGGTCGGTCGCATATTTCTACACGTTCCGTGTAAAATGCAATTTTTTTGAAAATCAACTGAACTATAGCCCACGAATTCAGAGCCACAAAAATCGAAAATCTGCAAATGTGATCCGATTTCGATGATTGATACCTCTATCAATAGGCGTTGAGACCTGTAATTTTCATAAAAACAGACATTTAAATCAGTCAAATATTTCTACACGTTCCGTGAAAAATTCAATTTTTTTAAAAATCAACTGAACTATAGCCCACGAATTCAGAGCCACAAAAATCGAAAATCTGCAAATGTGATCCGATTTCGATGATTGATACCTATATCAATAGGCGTTGAGACCTGTAATTATCTTACCAATGGCCATTTGGATCGGTCGCATATTTCTACACGTTCCGTGTAAAATTCATTTTTTTTGAAAATCAACTGCACTATAGCCCACGAATTCAGAGCCACAAAAATCGAAAATCTGCAAATGTGATCCGATTTCGATGATTGATACCTCTATCAATAGGCGTTGAGGAGACCTGTAATTTTCATAAAAACGGTCGTTTAAATCGGTCAAATATTTCTACATGTTCCGTGGAAAATTAAATTTTTTTGAAAATCAACTGAACTATAGCCCACGAATTCTCAGAGCCACAAAAATCGAAAATCTGCAAATGTGATCCGATTTCGATGATTGATAATAGGCGTTGAGACCTGTAATTGTCTTACCAATGGCCATTTGGATCGGTCGCATATTTCTACACGTTCCGTGGAAAATTCAATTTTTTTGAAAATCAACTGAACTATAGCCCACGAATTCAGAGCCACAAAAATGGAAAATCTGCAAATGTGATCCGATTTCGATGATTGATATCTCTATCAATAGGCGCTGAGACCTTTAATTGTCTTACCAAAGGCCATTTGGATCGGTCGAATATTTCTACACATTCCGTGGGAAATTCAATTTTTTTGAAAATCAACTGAACTATAGCCCACGAATTCAGAGCCACAAAAATCGAAAATCTGCACATGTGATCCGATTTCGATGATTGATACCTCTCAATGGGCGTTGAGACCTCTACGTGTCTTTCTAATGGCCTTTTGGATCGGTCAAATATTTCTACACGTTCCGTGAAAAATTCAATTTTTTTGAAAATCAACTGAACTATAGCCCACGAATTCATTGCCACAAAAATCAAAAATCTGCAAATGTGATCCGATTTCGATGATTGATACCTCTCAATGGGCGTTGAGACCTCTACGTGTCTTTCTAATGGCCTTTTGGATCGGTCAAATATTTCTACACGTTCCGTGAAAAATTCAATTTTTTTGAAAATCAACTGAACTATAGCCCACGAATTCAGAGCCACAAAAATCGAAAATCTGCGAATGTGATCCGATTTCGATGATTGATACCTCTCAATGGGCGTTGAGACCTGTAGGTGTCTTTCTAATGGCCATTTGGATCGGTCAAATATTTCTACACGTTCCGTGTAAAATGCAATTTTTTTGAAAATCAACTGAACTATAGCCCACGAATTCAGAGCCACAAAAATCGAAAATCTGCAAATGTGATCCGATTTCGATGATTGATACCTCTATCAATAGGCGTTGAGACCTGTAATTTTCATAAAAACAGACATTTAAATCAGTCAAATATTTCTACACGTTCCGTGAAAAATTCAATTTTTTTAAAAATCAACTGAACTATAGCCCACGAATTCAGAGCCACAAAAATCGAAAATCTGCAAATGTGATCCGATTTCGATGATTGATACCTATATCAATAGGCGTTGAGACCTGTAATTGTCTTACCAATGGCCATTTGGATCGGTCGCATATTTCTACACGTTCCGTGTAAAATTCATTTTTTTTGAAAATCAACTGCACTATAGCCCACGAATTCAGAGCCACAAAAATCGAAAATCTGCAAATGTGATCCGATTTCGATGATTGATACCTCTATCAATAGGCGTTGAGGAGACCTGTAATTTTCATAAAAACGGTCGTTTAAATCGGTCAAATATTTCTACATGTTCCGTGGAAAATTAAATTTTTTTGAAAATCAACTGAACTATAGCCCACGAATTCAGAGCCACAAAAATCGAAAATCTGCAAATGTGATCCGATTTCGATGATTGATACCTCTATCAATACGCGTTGAGACCTGTAATTTTCATAAAAATGGCCATTTAAATCGGTCAAATATTTCTACACGTTCCGTGGAAAATTCAATTTTTTTGAAAATCATCTGAACTATAGCCCACGAATTCAGAGCCACAAAAATCGAAAATCAGCGAATGTGATCCGATTTCGATGATTGATACCTCTATCCAGGGCCAATCAGAGGGTGGGCCAGCCGGGCCATACGGCACGGGCCCCCGATTTTTAGGGGCCCCCGAATTTTTTGTTACTATAGATTTCTCATTTGCGCTTGATCTTCGATAGTATTTTGTCTTTATAACAAGAACAAGATGTGTGACAATTTAAAATTTGACATTGAAGAGCGTTTTATTTGCTTCGATTCATTCTCTGAAAAAACCGGAGAAGAAATTGCTGCCAGAATTCTTGAAATTTTGTCGGATATGGAATTAAATTATAATTTATGTATTGCTCGAGCATATGATAATGGTGCAAATTTGGCTGGCAAGCTAAACGGTGTGCAAGCCATTCCTACGAAGCGTAATCCTAATTGTATTTTTTCCAGCTGTGGGAACCACACATTAAATCTTGTTGGAGTTGATTCAGCTGAATCGTGTAAAGAAGCTGTACAATTTTTTGGAGTTATACAACAAATGTATTATTTTTTTAGCAGTAGTCCGCGGAGATGGGAGGTTTTAAAGAAACATATCCGTATGTCTCTTCATTCGATTTCCAAAACTAGAAGGTCTGCTAGAATAGATGCAGTAAAACCAATAGCCAAAAATCTATGATCTATTCGAGATGCTTTACATGAAATGCATTCCTTTAATTTACCACCACACGCAATCGTTGAATTACACTCAATTGAGAAATATTTAAATAAATTTGAATGTGTTTTGCTTTCTATCATATGGCTCGAAATTTTGACAGATTTGAATCAGACAAATTTGGTAATTGAAGCTCAAAATGCTACACTTGATATTGAGCAAAATAATATTGAAAGTCTAGTAATGAGATTTCGCAATTTAAGCGGAATGTGGAATGAAATATTTGCGAAAGCAAAAGCTAAAGCACGTGAATATGGAGTTACATGTGATTTTGTCATTATTAGAATGATACGGACACAATCGGATGCTGAAAAATACTACAGGATAAATGTGTTTAACGTAATAGTTAATTCCGTAATAGCTGGCTTACAAAGACAATTTCAATCTTTACAAAATATCTGCAATCTTTTCGGTTTTCTTTGGTCATTTCCAAATTTGACTGATGAAAAAATTGAAGCTGCAGTAAACCATTTGCATTCAAAATACACGAGTGAGTTATCAAACGAGATACTAGATGAGGTAAAATTCCTTAAAAAAATGTATGCAGCTAATTTCAATGCAGATCCGACACCAACAAATTTGTTAGAAAATATTCTCAGTAAAACTTAGCTGGTTTATTTCCGAATCTTATCATTGTCTTAAGAATATTTTTAAGTATTCCTGCATCTGTGTCTTCAACCGAGAGGAGTTTCAGTGTTCTTAAAAGAATAAAAAATTTGCATCGCTCAACAATGGCAGAACAACGGTTAAATGGATTGGCAATGTTAAACATTAACCACGACATGGCAAGAAAAATTAATTTTGAGCAAATCATTAGAGAATTTTCTAATAATAAAGCGAGAAAAGCTTCAATCTAATAATTTCTAATAAATTCTAATAAATACTAAAATGAATTCATGTGATATAAACTTAAGATTGTTTTATTTTATTTTTATGGGGTCCCATTTTAATAATTTGGCCCAGGCCCCCTGCTAGCTCTGAAAGGCCCTGCCTCTATCAATAGGCGTTGAGACCTGTAATTGTCTTACCAATGGCCATTTGGATCGGTCAACTATTTCTACACGTTCCGTGGAAAATTCAATTTTTTTGAAAATCAACTGAACTATAGCCCACGAATTCAGAGCCACAAAAACCGAAAATCTGCAAATGTGATCCGATTTCGATGATTGATACCTCTATCAATAGGCGTTGAGACCTGTAATTGTCTTTCTAATGGCCATTTGGATCGGTCAAATATTTCTACATGTTCCGTGTAAAATGCAATTTTTTTGAGAATCAACTGAACTATAGCCCACGAATTCAGAGCCACAAAAACCGAAAATCTGCAAATGTGATCCGATTTCGATGATTGATACCTCTATCAATAGGCGTTGAGACCTGTAATTTTCATAAAAACGGCCATTTAAATCGGTCAAATATTTCTACACGTTCCGTGGAAAATTCAATTTTTTTGAAAATCAAATGAACTATAGCCCACGAATTCAGAGCCACAAAAATCGAAAATCTGCAAATGTGATCCGATTTCGATGATTGATATCTCTATCAATAGGCGCTGAGACCTGTAATTGCCTCACCAAAGGCCATTTGGATCGGTCGAATATTTCTACATGTTCCGTGTAAAATGCAATTTTTTTGAGAATCAACTGAACTATAGCCCACGAATTCAGAGCCACAAAAACCGAAAATCTGCAAATGTGATCCGACTTCGATGATTGATACCTCTATCAATAGGCGTTGAGACCTGTAGGTGTCTTTCTAATGGCCATTTGGATCGGTCAAATATTTCTACACGTTCCGTGAAAAATTCAATTTTTTTGAAAATCAACTGAACTATAGCCCACGAATTCAGAGCCACAAAAACCGAAAATCTGCAAATGTGATCCGATTTCGATGATTGATACCTCTATCAATAGGCGTTGAGACCTGTAATTGTCTTTCTAATGGCCATTTGGATCGGTCAAATATTTCTACATGTTCCGTGTAAAATGCAATTTTTTTGAGAATCAACTGAACTATAGCCCACGAATTCAGAGCCACAAAAACCGAAAATCTGCAAATGTGATCCGATTTCGATGATTGATACCTCTATCAATAGGCGTTGAGACCTGTAATTGTCTTACCAATGGCCATTTGGATCGGTCGAATATGTCTACATGTTCCGTGGAAAATTCAATTTTTTTGAAAATCAACTGAACTATAGTCCACGAATTCAGAGCCACAAAAACCGAAAATCTGCAAATGTGATCCGACTTCGATGATTGATACCTCTATCAATAGGCATTGAGACCTGTAGGTGTCTTTCTAATGGCCATTTGGATCGGTCAAATATTTCTACTCGTTCCGTGAAAAATTCAATTTTTTTGAGAATCAACTGAACTATAGCCCACGAATTCAGAGCCACAAAAACCGAAAATCTGCATATGTGATCCGACTTCGATGATTGATACCTCTATCAATAGGCGTTGAGACCTGTAGGTGTCTTTCAAATGGCCATTTGGATCGGTCAAATATTTCTACACGTTCCGTGGAAAATTAAATTTTTTTGAAAATCAACTGAACTATAGCCCACGAATTCAGAGCCACAAAAACCGAAAATCTGCAAATGTGATCCGACTTCGATGATTGATACACCTCTATCAATAGGCGTTGAGACCTGTAATTGTCTTAACAATGACCATTTGGATCGGTCAAATATTTCTACACGTTCCGTGAAAAATTCAATTTTTTTGAAAATCAACTGAACTATAGCCCACGAATTCAGAGCCACAAAAATCGAAAATCTGCAAATGTGATCCGATTTCGATGATTGATACCTCTCAATGGGCGTTGAGACCTGTAGGTGTCTTACCAATGGCCATTTGGATCGGTCGAATATTTCTACATGTTCCGTGAAAAATTCAATTTTTTTGAAAATCAAATGAACTATAGCCCACGAATTCAGAGCCACAAAAATCGAAAATCTGCAAATGTGATCCGATTTCGATTATTGATATCTCTATCAATAGGCGCTGAGACCTGTAATTGCCTTACCAATGGCCATTTGGATCGGTCGCATATTTCTACATGTTCCGTGGAAAATTCAATTTTTTTGAGAATCAACTGAACTATAGCCCACGAATTCAGAGCCACAAAAACCGAAAACCTGCAAATGTGATCCGACTTCGATGATTGATACCTCTATCAATAGGCGTTGAGACCTGTAGGTGTCTTTCTAATGGCCATTTGGATCGGTCAAATATTTCTACACGTTCCGTGAAAAATTCAATTTTTTTGAAAATCAACTGAACTATAGCCCACGAATTCAGAGCCACAAAAATCGAAAATCTGCAAATGTGATCCGATTTCGATGATTGATACCTCTATCAATAGGCGTTGAGACCTGTAGGTGTCTTTCTAATGGCCATTTGGATCGGTCAAATATTTCTACACATTCCGTGGAAATTTCAATTTTTTTGAAAATCAACTGAACTATAGCCCACGAATTCAGAGCCACAAAAATCGAAAATCTGCAAATGTGATCCGATTTCGATGATTGATACCTCTCAATGGGCGTTGAGACCTGTAGGTGTCTTTCTAATGGCCATTTGGATCGGTCAAATATTTCTACACGTTCCGTGGAAAATTCAATTTTTTTGAAAATCAACTGAACTATAGCCCACGAATTCAGAGCCACAAAAATCGAAAATCTGCAAATGTGATCCGATTTCGATGATTGATACCTCTATCAATAGGCGTTGAGACCTGTAGGTGTCTTTCTAATGGCCATTTGGATCGGTCAAATATTTCTACACGTTCCGTGGAAAATGCAATTTTTTGAAAATCAACTGAACTATAGCCCACGAATTCAGAGCCTTAAAAATCGAAAATCTGCGAATGTGATCCGATTTCGATGATTGATACCTCTCAATGGGCGTTGAGACCTGTAGGTGTCTTTCTAATGGCCATTTGGATCGGTCAAATATTTCTACACGTTCCGTGGAAAATTCAATTTTTTTGAAAATCAACTGAACTATAGCCCACGAATTCTCAGAGCCACAAAAATCGAAAATCTGCAAATGTGATCCGATTTCGATGATTGATAATAGGCGTTGAGACCTGTAATTGTCTTACCAATGGCCATTTGGATCGGTCGCATATTTCTACACGTTCCGTGGAAAATTCAATTTTTTTGAAAATCAACTGAACTATAGCCCACGAATTCAGAGCCACAAAAATGGAAAATCTGCAAATGTGATCCGATTTCGATGATTGATATCTCTATCAATAGGCGCTGAGACCTTTAATTGTCTTACCAAAGGCCATTTGGATCGGTCGAATATTTCTACACATTCCGTGGGAAATTCAATTTTTTTGAAAATCAACTGAACTATAGCCACGAATTCAGAGCCACAAAAATCGAAAATCTGCACATGTGATCCGATTTCGATGATTGATACCTCTCAATGGGCGTTGAGACCTCTACGTGTCTTTCTAATGGCCTTTTGGATCGGTCAAATATTTCTACACGTTCCGTGAAAAATTCAATTTTTTTGAAAATCAACTGAACTATAGCCCACGAATTCATTGCCACAAAAATCGAAAATCTGCAAATGTGATCCGATTTCGATGATTGATACCTCTCAATGGGCGTTGAGACCTCTACGTGTCTTTCTAATGGCCTTTTGGATCGGTCAAATATTTCTACACGTTCCGTGAAAAATTCAATTTTTTTGAAAATCAACTGAACTATAGCCCACGAATTCAGAGCCACAAAAATCGAAAATCTGCGAATGTGATCCGATTTCGATGATTGATACCTCTCAATGGGCGTTGAGACCTGTAGGTGTCTTTCTAATGGCCATTTGGATCGGTCAAATATTTCTACACGTTCCGTGGAAAATTCAATTTTTTTGAAAATCAACTGAACTATAGCCCACGAATTCTCAGAGCCACAAAAGTCGAAAATCTGCAAATGTGATCCGATTTCGATGATTGATAATAGGCGTTGAGACCTGTAATTGTCTTACCAATGGCCATTTGGATCGGTCGCATATTTCTACACGTTCCGTGGAAAATCCAATTTTTTTGAAAATCAACTGAACTATAGCCCACGAATTCAGAGCCACAAAAATCGAAAATCTGCAAATGTGATCCGATTTCGATGATTGATACCTCTATCAATAGGCGTTGAGACCTGTACTTGTCTTTTTAATGGCCATTTGGATCGGTCAAATATTTCTACACGTTCCGTGGAAAATTTAATTTTTTTGAAAATCAACTGAACTATAGCCCACGAATTCAGAGCCACAAAAATCGAAAATCTGCAAATGTGATCCGATTTCGATGATTGATACCTCTATCAATAGGCGTTGAGACCTGTAATTTTCATAAAAACGGCCATTTAAATGGGTCAAATATTTCTACACATTCCGTGGAAAATTCAATTTTTTTGAAAATCAACTGAACTATAGCCCACGAATTCAGAGCCACAAAAATCGAAAATCTGCAAATGTGATCCGATTTCGATGATTGATATCTCTATCAATAGGCGCTGAGACCTGTAATTGTCTTACCAAAGGCCATTTGGATCGGTCGAATATTTCTACACATTCCGTGGGAAATTCAATTTTTTTGAAAATCAACTGAACTATAGCCCACGAATTCAGAGCCACAAAAATCGAAAATCTGCAAATGTGATCCGATTTCGATGATTGATACCTCTATCAATAGGCGTTGAGACCTGTAGGTTTCTTTCTAATGGCCATTTGGATCGGTCAAATATTTCTACACGTTCCGTGAAAAATGCAATTTTTTTGAGAATCAACTGAACTATAGCCCACGAATTCAGAGCCACAAAAACCGAAAATCTGCAAATGTGATCCGATTTCGATGATTGATACCTCTATCAATAGGCGTTGAGACCTGTAGGTGTCTTTCTAATGGCCATTTGGATCGGTCAAATATTTCTACACATTCCGTGGAAATTTCAATTTTTTTGAAAATCAACTGAACTATAGCCCACGAATTCAGAGCCACAAAAATCGAAAATCTGCAAATGTGATCCGATTTCGATGATTGATACCTCTATCAATAGGCGTTGAGACCTGTAGGTTTCTTTCTAATGGCCATTTGGATCGGTCAAATATTTCTACACGTTCCGTGAAAAATGCAATTTTTTTGAGAATCAACTGAACTATAGCCCACGAATTCAGAGCCACAAAAACCGAAAATCTGCAAATGTGATCCGATTTCGATGATTGATACCTCTATCAATAGGCGTTGAGACCTGTAGGTGTCTTTCTAATGGCCATTTGGATCGGTCAAATATTTCTACACGTTCCGTGGAAAATTCAATTTTTTTGAAAATCAACTGAACAATAGCCCACGAATTCATTGCCACAAAAATCGAAAATCTGCAAATGTGATCCGATTTCGATGATTGATACCTCTATCAATAGGCGTTGAGACCTGTAGGTGTCTTTCTAATGGCCATTTGGATCGGTCAAATATTTCTACACGTTCCGTGGAAAGTGCAATTTTTTTGAAAATCAACTGAACTATAGCCCACGAATTCATTGCCACAAAAATCGAAAATCTGCAAATGTGATCCGATTTCGATGATTGATACCTCTCAATGGGCGTTGAGACCTGTAGGTGTCTTTCTAATGGCCATTTGGATCGGTCAAATATTTCTACACGTTCCGTGGAAAATTCAATTTTTTTGAGAATCAACTATATAGCCCACGAATTCAGAGCCACAAAAACCGAAAATCTGCAAATGTGATCCGATTTCGATGATTGATACCTCTATCAATAGGCGTTGAGACCTGTAGGTGTCTTTCTAATGGCCATTTGGATCGGTCAAATATTTTTACACGTTCCGTGGAAAATTTAATTTTTTTGAAAATCAACTGAACTATAGCCCACGAATTCAGAGCCACAAAAATCGAAAATCTGCAAATGTGATCCGATTTCGATGATTGATACCTCTCAATGGGCGTTGAGACCTGTAGGTGTCTTTCTAATGGCCATTTGGATCGGTCAAATATTTCTACACGTTCCGTGAAAAATTCAATTTTTTTGAAAATCAACTGAACTATAGCCCATACGAATTCAGAGCCACAAAAATCGAAAATCTGCAAATGTGATCCGATTTCGATGATTGATGCCTCTATCAGTAGGCGTTGAGACCTGTAATTGTCTTACCAAAGGCCATTTGGATCGGTCGAATATTTCTACACGTTCCGTGGAAAATTCAATTTTTTTGAGAATCAACTGAACTATAGCCCACGAATTCAGAGCCACAAAAACCGAAAATCTGCAAATGTGATCCGATTTCGATGATTGATACCTCTATCAATAGGCGTTGAGCCCTGTAATTATCATAAAAACGACCATTTAAATCGGTCATATATTAAAACTGCCATTTAAATCGGTCAAATAGTTCCGTGGAAAATCCAATTTTTTTGAAAATCAACTGAACTATAGCCCACGAATTCAGAGCCACAAAAATCGAAAATCTGCGAATGTGATCCGATTTCGATGATTGATACCTCTATCAATAGGCGTTGAGACCTGTAGGTGTCTTTCTAATGGCCATTTGGATCGGTCAAATATTTCTACACGTTCCATGGAAAATTCAATTTTTTTTGAGAATCAACTGAACTATAGCCCACGAATTCATTGCCACAAAAATCGAAAATCTGCAAATGTGATCCGATTTCGATGATTGATACCTCTATCAATGGGCGTTGAGACCTCTACGTGTCTTTCTAATGGCCTTTTTGGATCGGTCAAATATTTCTACACGTTCCGTGAAAAATTCAATTTTTTTGAAAATCAACTGAACTATAGCCCACGAATTCAGAGCCACAAAAATCGAAAATCTGCGAATGTGATCCGACTTCGATGATTGATACCTCTCAATGGGCGTTGAGACCTGTAGGTGTCTTTCTAATGGCCATTTGGATCGGTCAAATATTTCTACACGTTCCGTGGAAAATTCAATTTTTTTGAAAATCAACTGAACTATAGCCCACGAATTCTCAGAGCCACAAAAATCGAAAATCTGCAAATGTGATCCGATTTCGATGATTGATAATAGGCGTTGAGACCTGTAATTGTCTTACCAATGGCCATTTGAATCGGTCAAATATTTCTACACATTCCGTGTAAAATTCAATTTTTTTGAAAATCAACTGAACTATAGCCCACGAATTCAGAGCCACAAAAATCGAAAATCTGCAAATGTGATCCGATTTCGATGATTGATATCTCTATCAATAGGCGCTGAGACCTTTAATTGTCTTATTAATGGCCATTTGAATTGGTCAAATATTTCTACACGTTCCGTGGAAAATTCAATTTTTTTGAAAATCAACTGAACTATAGCCCACGAATTCAGAGCCACAAAAATCGAAAATCTGCAAATGTGATCCGATTTCGATGATTGATACCTCTATCAATAGGCGTTGAGACCTGTAGGTGTCTTTAAAATGGCCATTTGGATCGGTCAAATATTTCTACACGTTCCGTGGAAAATGCAATTTTTTTGAGAATCAACTGAACTATAGCCCACGAATTCAGAGCCACAAAAACCGAAAATCTGCAAATGTGATCCGATTTCGATGATTGATACCTCTATCAATAGGCGTTGAGACCTGTAGGTGTCTTTCTAATGGCCATTTGGATCGGTCAAATATTTCTACACATTCCGTGGAAATTTCAATTTTTTTGAAAATCAACTGAACTATAGCCCACGAATTCAGAGCCACAAAAATCGAAAATCTGCAAATGTGATCCGATTTCGATGATTGATGCCTCTATCAGTAGGCGTTGAGACCTGTAATTGTCTTACCAAAGGCCATTTGGATCGGTCGAATATTTCTACACATTCCGTGGGAAATTCAATTTTTTGAAAATCAACTGAACTATAGCCCACGAATTCAGAGCCACAAAAATCGATAATCTGCAAATGTGATCCGATTTCGATGATTGATACCTCTATCAATAGGCGTTGAGACCTGTACGTGTCTTTTTAATGGCCATTTGGATCGGTCAAATATTTCTACACGTTCCGTGGAAAATTCAATTTTTTTGAAAATCAACTGAACTATAGCCGACGAATCTCAGAGCCACAAAAATCGAAAATCTGCAAATGTGATCCGATTTCTATGATTGATACCTCTATCAATAGGCGTTGAGACCTGTAGGTGTCTTTCTAATGGCCATTTGGATCGGTCAAATATTTTTACACGTTCCGTGGAAAATTTAATTTTTTGAAAATCAACTGAACTATAGCCCACGAATTCAGAGCCACAAAAATCGAAAATCTGCAAATGTGATCCGATTTCGATGATTGATGCCTCTATCAGTAGGCGTTGAGACCTGTAATTCTTACCAAAGGCCATTTGGATCGGTCGAATATTTCTACACGTTCCATGGAAAATCCAATTTTTTTGAAAATCAACTGAACTATAGCCCACGAATTCAGAGCCACAAAAATCGAAAATCTGCAAATGTGATCCGATTTCGATGATTGATATCTCTATCAATAGGCGTTGAGACCTGTAATTGTCTTACCAAAGGCCATTTGGATCGGTCGAATATTTCTACACGTTCCGTGGAAAATTCAATTTTTTTGAGAATCAACTGAACTATAGCCCACGAATTCAGAGCCACAAAAACCGAAAATCTGCAAATGTGATCCGATTTCGATGATTGATACCTCTATCAATAGGCGTTGAGCCCTGTAATTATCATAAAAACGACCATTTATATCGGTCATATATTAAAACGGCCATTTAAATCGGTCAAATAGTTCCGTGGAAAATCCAATTTTTTTGAAAATCAACTGAACTATAGCCCACGAATTCAGAGCCACAAAAATCGAAAATCTGCGAATGTGATCCGATTTCGATGATTGATACCTCTATCAATAGGCGTTGAGACCTGTAGGTGTCTTTCTAATGGCCATTCGGATCGGTCAAATATTTCTACACGTTCCATGGAAAATTCAATTCTTTTGAAAATCAACTGAACTATAGCCCACGAATTCAGAGCCACAAAAATCGAAAATCTGCAAATGTGATCCGATTTCGATGATTGATACCTCTCAATGGGCGTTGAGACCTCTACGTGTCTTTCTAATGGCCATTTGAATCGGTCAAATATTTCTACACGTTCCATGGAAAATTCAATTTTTTTTGAAAATCAACTGAACTATAGCCCACGAATTCTCAGAGCCACAAAAATCGAAAATCTGCAAATGTGATCCGATTTCGATGATTGATAATAGGCGTTGAGACCTGTAATTGTCTTACCAATGGCCATTTGGATCGGTCGCATATTTCTACACGTTCCGTGGAAAATCCAATTTTTTTGAAAATCAACTGAACTATAGCCCACGAATTCAGAGCCACAAAAATCGAAAATCTGCAAATGTGATCCGATTTCGATGATTGATACCTCTATCAATAGGCGTTGAGACCTGTAATTTTCATAAAAACGGCCATTTAAATCGGTCAAATATTTCTACACGTTCCGTGGAAAATTTAATTTTTTTGAAAATCAACTGAACTATAGCCCACGAATTCAGAGCCACAAAAATCGAAAATCTGCAAATGTGATCCGATTTCGATGATTGATACCTCTATCAATAGGCGTTGAGACCTGTAATTTTCATAAAAACGGCCATTTAAATCGGTCAAATATTTCTACACATTCCGTGGAAAATTCAATTTTTTTGAAAATCAACTGAACTATAGCCCACGAATTCAGAGCCACAAAAATCGAAAATCTGCAAATGTGATCCGATTTCGATGATTGATACCTCTATCAATAGGCGTTGAGACCTGTAATTTTCATAAAAACGGCCATTTAAATCGGTCAAATATTTCTACACGTTCCGTGGAAAATTTAATTTTTTTGAAAATCAACTGAACTATAGCCCACGAATTCAGAGCCACAAAAATCGAAAATCTGCAAATGTGATCCGATTTCGATGATTGATACCTCTATCAATAGGCGTTGAGACCTGTAATTTTCATAAAAACGGCCATTTAAATGGGTCGAATATTTCTACACATTCCGTGGAAAATTCAATTTTTTTGAAAATCAACTGAACTATAGCCCACGAATTCTCAGAGCCACAAAAATCGAAAATCTGCAAATGTGATCCGATTTCGATGATTGATAATAGGCGTTGAGACCTGTAATTGTCTTACCAATGGCCATTTGGATCGGTCGCATATTTCTACACGTTCCGTGGAAAATCCAATTTTTTTGAAAATCAACTGAACTATAGCCCACGAATTCAGAGCCACAAAAATCGAAAATCTGCAAATGTGATCCGATTTCGATGATTGATACCTCTATCAATAGGCGTTGAGACCTGTAATTTTCATAAAAACGGCCATTTAAATCGGTCAAATATTTCTACACGTTCCGTGGAAAATTTAATTTTTTTGAAAATCAACTGAACTATAGCCCACGAATTCAGAGCCACAAAAATCGAAAATCTGCAAATGTGATCCGATTTCGATGATTGATATCTCTATCAATAGGCGCTGAGACCTTTAAGTGTCTTTCTAATGGCCTTTTGGATCGGTCAAATATTTCTACACGTTCCGTGAAAAATTCAATTTTTTTGAAAATCAACTGAACTATAGCCCACGAATTCATTGCCACAAAAATCGAAAATCTGCAAATGTGATCCGATTTCGATGATTGATACCTCTCAATGGGCGTTGAGACCTCTACGTGTCTTTCTAATGGCCTTTTGGATCGGTCAAATATTTCTACACGTTCCGTGAAAAATTCAATTTTTTTAAAAATCAACTGAACTATAGCCCACGAATTCAGAGCCACAAAAATCGAAAATCTGCGAATGTGATCCGATTTCGATGATTGATACCTCTCAATGGGCGTTGAGACCTGTAGGTGTCTTTCTAATGGCCATTTGGATCGGTCAAATATTTCTACACGTTCCGTGGAAAATTCAATTTTTTTGAAAATCAACTGAACTATAGCCCACGAATTCTCAGAGCCACAAAAATCGAAAATCTGCAAATGTGATCCGATTTCGATGATTGATAATAGGCGTTGAGACCTGTAATTGTCTTACCAATGGCCATTTGGATCGGTCGCATATTTCTACACGTTCCGTGGAAAATTTAATTTTTTTGAAAATCAACTGAACTATAGCCCACGAATTCAGAGCCACAAAAATCGAAAATCTGCAAATGTGATCCGATTTCGATGATTGATACCTCTATCAATAGGCGTTGAGACCTGTAATTTTCATAAAAACGGCCATTTAAATCGGTCAAATATTTCTACACATTCCGTGGAAAATTCAATTTTTTTGAGAATCAACTGAACTATAGCCCACGAATTCAGAGCCACAAAAACCGAAAATCTGCAAATGTGATCCGATTTCGATGATTGATACCTCTATCAATAGGCGTTGAGACCTGTAGGTGTCTTTCTAATGGCCATTTGGATCGGTCAAATATTTCTACACATTCCGTGGAAATTTCAATTTTTTTGAAAATCAACTGAACTATAGCCCATTAATTCAGAGCCACAAAAATCGAAAATCTGCAAATGTGATCCGATTTCGATGATTGATGCCTCTATCAGTAGGCGTTGAGACCTGTAATTGTCTTACCAAAGGCCATTTGGATCGGTCGAATATTTCTACACATTCCGTGGGAAATTCAATTTTTTTGAAAATCAACTGAACTATAGCCCACGAATTCAGAGCCACAAAAATCGAAAATTTGCAAATGTGATCCGATTACGATGATTGATACCTCTATCAATAGGCGTTGAGACCTGTACGTGTCTTTTTAATGGCCATTTGGATCGGTCAAATATTTCTACACGTTCCGTGGAAAATTCAATTTTTTTGAAAATCAACTGAACTATAGCCCACGAATCTCAGAGCCACAAAAATCGAAAATCTGCAAATGTGATCCGATTTCGATGATTGATACCTCTATCAATAGGCGTTGAGACCTGTAATTGTCTTACCAGTGGCCATTTGGATCGGTCGCATATTTCTACACGTTCCGTGGAAAATCCAATTTTTTTGAAAATCAACTGAACTATAGCCCACGAATTCAGAGCCACAAAAATCGAAAATCTGCGAATGTGATCCGATTTCGATGATTGATACCTCTATCAATAGGCGTTGAGACCTGTAATTTTCATAAAAATGGCCATTTAAATCGGTCAAATATTTCTACACGTTCCGTGAAAAATTCAATTTTTTTGAAAATCAACTGAACTATAGCCCATGAATTCAGAGCCACAAAAATCGAAAATCTGCAAATGTGATCCGATTTCGATGATTGATACCTCTATCAGTAGGCGTTGAGACCTGTAATTGTCTTACCAAAGGCCATTTGGATCGGTCAAATATTTCTACACGTTCCGTGAAAAATTCAATTTTTTTGAAAATCAACTGAACTATAGCCCACGAATTCAGAGCCACAAAAATCGAAAATCTGCAAATGTGATCCGATTTCGATGATTGATACCTCTATCAATAGGCGTTGAGACCTGTACGTGTCTTTTTAATGGCCATTTGGATCGGTCAAATATTTCTACACGTTCCGTGGGAAGTTCAGTTTTTTTGAAAATCAACTGAATTATAGCCCACAAATTCAGAGCCACAAAAATCGAAAATCTACAAATGTGATCCGATTTCGATGATTGATACCTCTATCAATAGGCGTTGAGACCTGTAATTGTCTTACCAGTGGCCATTTGGATCGGTCGCATATTTCTACACGTTCCGTGGAAAATCCAATTTTTTTGAAAATCAACTGAACTATAGCCCACGAATTCAGAGCCACAAAAATCGAAAATCTGCGAATGTGATCCGATTTCGATGATTGATACCTCTATCAATAGGCGTTGAGCCCTGTAATTATCATAAAAACGGCAATTTAAATCGGTCAAATTTTTCTACACGTTCCGTGGAAAATTCAATTTTTTTGAAAATCAACTGAACTATAGCCCACGAATTCATTGCCACAAAAATCGAAAATCTGCAAATGTGATCCGATTTCGATGATTGATACCTCTATCAGTAGGCGTTGAGACCTGTAATTGTCTTACCAAAGGCCATTTGGATCGGTCGAATATTTCTACACGTTCCGTGGGAAATTCAATTTTTTTGAAAATCAACTGAACTATAGCCCACGAATTCAGAGCCACAAAAACCGAAAATCTGCAAATGTGATCCGACTTCGATGATTGATACCTCTATCAATAGGCGTTGAGACCTGTAGGTGTCTTTCTAATGGCCATTTGGATCGGTCAAATATTTCTACACGTTCCGTGAAAAATTCAATTTTTTTGAAAATCAACTGAACTATAGCCCACGAATTCAGAGCCACATAAACCGAAAATCTGCAAATGTGATCCGATTTCGATGATTGATACCTCTATCAATAGGCGTTGAGACCTGTAATTGTCTTACCAATGGCCATTTGGATCGGTCGAATATGTCTACATGTTCCGTGGAAAATTCAATTTTTTTGAAAATCAACTGAACTATAGCCCACGAATTCAGAGCCACAAAAACCGAAAATCTGCAAATGTGATCCGACTTCGATGATTGATACACCTCTATCAATAGGCGTTGAGACCTCTAATTGTCTTAACAATGACCATTTGGATCGGTCAAATATTTCTACACGTTCCGTGAAAAATTCAATTTTTTTGAAAATCAACTGAACTATAGCCCACGAATTCAGAGCCACAAAAATCGAAAATCTGCAAATGTGATCCGATTTCGATGATTGATACCTCTCAATGGGCGTTGAGACCTGTAGGTGTCTTACCAAAGGCCATTTGGATCGGTCGAATATTTCTACATGTTCCGTGAAAAATTCAATTTTTTTGAAAATCAAATGAACTATAGCCCACGAATTCAGAGCCACAAAAATCGAAAATCTGCAAATGTGATCCGATTTCGATTATTGATATCTCTATCAATAGGCGCTGAGACCTGTAATTGCCTTACCAATGGCCATTTGGATCGGTCGCATATTTCTACATGTTCCGTGGAAAATTCAATTTTTTTGAGAATCAACTGAACTATAGCCCACGAATTCAGAGCCACAAAAACCGAAAACCTGCAAATGTGATCCGACTTCGATGATTGATACCTCTATCAATAGGCGTTGAGACCTGTAGGTGTCTTTCTAATGGCCATTTGGATCGGTCAAATATTTCTACACGTTCCGTGAAAAATTCAATTTTTTTGAAAATCAACTGAACTATAGCCCACGAATTCAGAGCCACAAAAATCGAAAATCTGCAAATGTGATCCGATTTCGATGATTGATACCTCTATCAATAGGCGTTGAGACCTGTAGGTGTCTTTCTAATGGCCATTTGGATCGGTCAAATATTTCTACACATTCCGTGGAAATTTCAATTTTTTGGAAAATCAACTGAACTATAGCCCACGAATTCAGAGCCACAAAAACCGAAAATCTGCAAATGTGGTTTGACTTCGATGATTGATACCTCTATCAATAGGCGTTGAGACCTGTAGGTGTCTTTCTAATGGCCATTTGGATCGGTCAAATATTTCTACACGTTCCGTGAAAAATTCAATTTTTTTGAAAATCAACTGAACTATAGCCCACGAATTCAGAGCCACAAAAATCGAAAATCTGCAAATGTGATCCGATTTCGATGATTGATACCTCTATCAATAGGCGTTGAGACCTGTAATTGTCTTACCAATAGCTTAAGATTCGTCGGAATTTTTCACAATCAACACCCATCTGGGATTGTTGAGATATACGCTGCTCACTTATGTTATCTTAAATGCTTCTACCATATTTCATCAGATAATGGATAGAATTCTTCAGGAGTTGCCGAAAACTGTTTGCTATCTCGATGATATTTTGATAGCTGGTGCATATCAAAATGAGTGTTTTGCATTTTGAGTGCATTGTGGAAGCAGTGTTTCAACAGCTTGCTAAGTATAACGTTAACATTGATGAAAATAAATTTTATTTTTTAGACGTGAAGTGGAATATCTGGGCCGCATTATTAGTGGGCGTGGAATAAGACTAAGTCTAATTAAGATTCTGGCTATTAACAATGCTCTAGTACCTCAAAATATCACGCAGATCAAGGCTTTTTTGGGGTTGGTAAATTTTTACCGAAATTTCATACCGATGATGGCGTCGGAACTGGCGTCACTCTACAAATTGACAAAAAAAGATGTGAGTTTTATCTGGACCAGAATGTACAACGATGCATTTGAAAAATGCAAAAAGGAGCTAAATGCGAACAACCTCATAAGCCATTATGATATTTATGATCCAAGCAAGCCGTACCGTATGTGTGATGCCAGTTCTTTTGGGGTGAGTGCCATTCTTAGCCAAGTAACTGAGGAAGGTGATCTACCGTCGGTGTTCGCTTCTATGAGTTTATCGACAGCCGAGAAAAACAATTCGCAGCTCAATAAGGAGGCGTTAGCAATAATTTTCGGGGTGAAGAAGTTCCATAAGTTTTGGTTTGGTCGCTCTTTTGTCCTAGTGATGGATCATCAGTCTTTAGTGTTGCTGTTTGATCGTAAAAAGGAGTTTCAATTATTGCAGCTAACAGACTTCAGCGATGGGACATTATATTATATGGATACCATTATACAAATTAATATCGGAAGGG